>CM038224.1:86796485-87430676 GCA_021442155.1 Cymbidium sinense
GTTTACAAGTTGTTATGATGACAATTTTGTGCTAATGTTATTCTATCAATATTGTTTAATTACATAATATGGAATATAGCATGGTTATGTAAATATTCTTGTTATGTTTTAAGTCATCACAATGCATATAATTATGAGATTTTTCTTAATTATTCTACTTACTATAAATCACAAAACTAGGAATTCAAGGGGATACTGTTGCATTTTTTTTTTCCTTGGAATGAAATCACATTAAAGGCTAAAAATTGAGTTCCATAATCTAGTAAATTAGCATAATTATTTAAGTTATAATACATTTGAACAGATTTTAATTCACAAAAACTTATAAATCCATTTATCCTGTAAAAATGAAACCAAAAAGCCTAGTGATTTGACATGATTTAAGACATGGACAAACAAACAACTCTCAGTGTTTACAGCACAGAATTTACTAAATCCAACTTGAATAGGATTTATCAAATCCTAAGTTGATAAATCCTACCTTGAACCAAACAGGTCCTACATTTCAATCATACATTTCCTGCATAATTGAGGCAACAGAGAATCCAAAGAATCTGATGATGCATACAAAACAGAGGTATGGGATCTCCTACACTTAAAAAGAATAGAAATGGTAATGAGAAACTTATTTTGCTACCTACAAAACCCAAGTAATAAGCGTTACCTCCGAAGTTGTGGACGGCAGCGTGCCGACATATCCTCCCAATTTTCCAGCAAAATCGGCAACCACATCTCTGTGCAACAAAGAATATCTATAATGCCGCAAAGAATAACCATAAAAAGTAAATTAAAAAAAAAAAACAACACAATAAAATAACGACGAATTGATACAAACTCACCGAGCAGTAGTAGCTTCTCTTTCCCTTGGCACTCGCTTGATGAGTACGCTAGCACCGGCCAGAATCTGGAAGTCCTCGTATTCAAAGACTATAATGAATTGTGAGTGGATGAAAACGATCATATTCGGGAGAAACGGAAAGGCGAATGAAGGAATACGAGGAGCAAGTGGTCAAACTAACCTTGGCCAGTATCGGCATCACAGAGAACGAGATCAAAGTCAGCACAGATTTTAAGCTTCTTGAGGTCGGCGATTCTCCCGCGGAGGTCGCGGACAGAGATAGAGGGCCGGCCGCTGAGGTCAATGGAATCAAATGTGACAGAGCTCCTGAACTTGAAGCGTACCGCCATTTTACAGTAAAACCTAGAGGGGTTTATAGAACAGGAAGGAGCTAAAGTGGAGAAATTAAATTGCAAGCTTTCACGGGATGAGGATGCATAAATACTTGGAAAGTCTGTACCGACATAGTTGCTGACGTGGAAAAATTCAATTGGGCCCACCTTTAGGTGTGCGATTATATGGGAAGGAGATTATTGCCCTAATTTGATCTATTTGAATAAAATTGATTCAAGTTCAACCTATTTAAAAAAATTAAAAAATTAAAAAAAAAAGTTCAACCTATTTATTCAACAAATTAAAAATCTAAAACTAAACTCATCCAATATTTAACCCGATTGATTCAAATATAATCCGATTGACTCATTAGATTTTTTTCAAATCAAAATGAGCATAATTTTAATTCAAAAGTTAAAATCAGGTCAAATTCGATTTTGAATCATTTTATCGATTAATATTAGACTTTCATATTAATTCAAAATCGAATCAAAAAATCAAATGAGTCAAATTTTGAAACCAAAATTTAATCCAAAAATTAATCTAGTCAACTCAAATCTAAATTACTCGAGTCTTTATCAAGTTATTGCATCGAGTTAATTATTAACACTTCTACTGAGGAGAAGGAGGAACTTAGATAATCTGTCATCCGATTAAGGTCAAGAAGATTGTATAGTACAAAAAATATACAAATATCTTCAAAAAATAGCATCTAAAGCATGACCTAGTTCAACTATTACATGCATTAGACAATGCAAGTGCTATTCGTCTGAACCATCCCTACACGAATCCATCTAACCTAAACCCGACCCACTAAACTTGTTTATTTTATGAATCATATAATTATTTTGAATTAGAGTGATCTAAACAATTTGAACATTACCTATTTAATGAAAATACGCTTAATCTAAACCTGAACAATAATTGAGTTAATTTTGGGCTACTCAAATCAACTCAAACTTGACTCAGATAATAATTAGGTCAAGCATTGTGATATGAACTCGACTCGAATACTAATCAGGTCAATCAGCTCGGATTTTTAGAATTGGGTTCAAATCAGATTGCCAAATAAATTTATTTTTAACACCTCTACATATGCTACTTTACACTTATAGTATCACCTATAATTTGATCTAAAATCAAAAAAGATTATTTGTTGGATACCTCAACAAATGTAGCATGTGCTACATGGCAAAGCATTAATGCCACCACATCCAAAGAAGATGGTCAAATATTAAAATTTATCATTAACTTTGAGATAAGTCATTATGTCCCTTAAGATCATTTTATGTTAAGGACTAACGCTTTATCACTCAAGCATTATCATAAACATTAGATGTGCACACTTATATAATTGTATTTATTATAAAATATATATTTTTATTATATGGAATGTCATATTTTGTTTAATAATTTACTTAAATATTTAATACAATTTTAATACATTAATAATTTCATAAAATTTAATGTATAGCTCCTTGATTAAAATTTTCTTTTTTTTTAATCATTTAGTTGTTGCTCCCTATAATAAAGTGATCATACCATTGCCTTCAAGCCTCATCCCTCTTCATGGGTTATTCTATTATAGTTCAATTTTGACTAAATTTATGTATTCATTTGCTATTTTTATGATGTGTTTGAAACCTTGTGAAATATTATTTTTAAATTATATAATCCAGAAAAATGACATGCCAATATACTAACATATAATAATAAACTATCAAAAATCACCTTTTTTATCTTTATCGTTTGACAAAGTTATAATTTTGTAGAGCATGATTGTTTCAATCAATTGTAGCTGTGTTGTTGACTCAAAGCCCTCAATTTCATCGAGCAAGCTTGGCGGTGAGCTCATTAGGGGTAGCGACCTATTTAGAAAAATTATGAACTATAGCTCATCGGTGCTATAACATGAAGGTATTGGCTTGAGACAAAGAAGACAATGCCTTGTCGCCAGGATAGTGTTACTGACCAATTCATGGATTTGGATGAGAAAGATAGAGAAGTCAACTTTGAAGTGTTGTAGCAAACAGTGTCATAGCACTATGACCTGGGCACTAAAGTCGAAAGACAGAGAGACCAGTGTCGTCGAGCTAGAACCCGTGCAGAAGAGCATGAAGGATGGCGGCACCAGTGATGAAGTCATGGCACCGTGGCAATATGAAGCAGGGAGTCCATCTTAAAGCAATTTTTTAATAATTTTTTTAGAACTTCTCACTATTCTCTTGTGTAAGTGATTGAAGAGTGCATGCCCTGGAATGACTAAAGTAATGATAGACTTAAGTAAAATGTTATTTCTACTATTCTTTTTAGATTTTCATTGTGAATTTCTTGGTGTGGTGGCTCCATGATTTTTTTTTCTAGTTCTCGATTTTTTTTAACATTAAATCTAATGTCTTTTATAATCTAGTGTTTATTTGCTTCTGTTTAAAATTTTGCTTCAAATCTCTCGAATTATTTTCCATATTGGATGTCCCAACAAGAGTGTTTATGTTCAATACTAGTAGTTGCTCCTCATATTCTTTGTGTCCAATAATGCTTATAATAATAAGTTTTCTTCTTAGGTAACTCATTTGGGCCTCAACTAGCATTGTTGGATATTAGAAAAAAAAAAATATGTTAAATTTTTGCATTGCAATTTAAAGCCATTATTTTCTATCAATTGATCGCACCTCTCTATCTAGTTGTATCTAATTATATTAAAAAAAATATATATTTCCTATTAAGGTCATTATATCATCATTTTTTGTTGCACATCTCTCATTATCTATATATTTAAGAGTGTCAATTGATTTGACTTCGACATCTGACATAAACTCAACTTGAAAATTTCAACTTGATATTGGATTAATTTTGGGTTAAATTCGAGAAAATTTGGCCAATTTTATTTTTCACTAGGGTTCGAGTTGACCGTCAACAAATTGAAATTTGGTACATCAACCAAATTTAAGTTAATTTTGACTTTTGAACCGAATTTGACTCGATTTTGATGAAATACATATCTAAATAGGTCACTTGGGTCATGTTCAAGTCAATTGAGTTGAAGGTGGGCCATAATTGAGTTGAGATTTTAACCTATTTAATAAAAGGGTTGAGTTCGGGTCATAGTTATTTGAGTCAAATTCGATGAGATTCAACTTTCGACTGACATGAATTGACATCCTTGTGACTATGTAGATTTATGCATCTCTTTTATACACAGTTTTCTATATATGAGAAAAACTTAATCTCTTCATCTTCATCTCTCTGAAGTCATACTTTATATTATATAGTTTTCTCATTAGAGTGAATGTTGATGTTAGATCTTTATGAAGTGCCAACCTTCTTAGTACTTAGATGATCATTCACTTGTATTTTGACTGCACTAACTAGCAATGCAAAAAAAATAAAAATAAAAAATAATAATAATCTACAAGTTCACTTAAGAAAGAGACAACTAATAAGGTAAGAAATAACTACAACTTTTGTGGTTGTGAAGTTGAAGAAAATTATAAGCTGCTTTATATTGGGTGATATGGACAAATAAAAGTGTGAAGATTAAGGAAATTAATGAAAAGTTGCTGATAAAGTAATTTGATTTGACTTAAAAACTGATAAAAACAGATCTTTGGCTTAAACAATAAAAGCCTATTTAGGTGATGCAATGGAAATGACTACTGATAAATATCTTACACTTAACTCTTGATATTTATATATATATGACATTCAAATTTTTAGCATCATATTAAAATTATTAAAATTAAAATTATTATTATTATTTTAAAAATAAATAAATATATTTATATATAAATGAAATATTAGAAATATAAATATTAAATTAGATATTAGATATATAAATATATAAAATTTATATGATATATATATATATATATATATATATATATATATATATATATATATATATATATATATTAAAATTAATATTTATAATCTTACTCACCAACATCAATGTAAAGCAATACCAATAAATGCTAGTCAAATATAATAAAAAATTGTCAAAAATGATCCAATATAATATAATTATTATTATTTTAAATATTAAGCTATTCAGGAGCTATTTGATTTGAAAAATGAATGATATAATTAAAATAAATGAATGCAATCGAATCTTTATAATTATTTGATTGTGTGTAAAATACACGAAAACTATATTTTTTTTTGTTTTGATTGGGTATATGTAAAATAAAATAAATACTTATATTCTAAATACTTTTATTATATATACAGTAATTGCAAAATCTTTTTTCACTAATAATTGAATTATTAAATTAAATATATTTTAAAATATAATTAAATTAAAAATAAAAATTTACTACTTGATTAAAATAGTATTATGATATATTTATTTTAAAATTAAAATCTTCTTTATGATTTATATATTAAAGGCATGTTATAATAGAAATAAATTCAAGCTCCTAACTTAATATATAATCTTGAGTGGAGTTCAAACTCAAGCACCTTAAAATTAATCAAGTTAAGCTTGACTCAACTATTTACAATCTTATCTTACAATCATTATTTTCTAAAATATATTCAAAATCTATATAATTTTTATACATCCAACTCTGGATCAAATATATTAAAAAATTAAAATAATGCATATCACTAGTTTAATAAGAGAGCAGATAATTTTTATCATGAATATCCCTAAATTCTTTATATATATATGTATATATATATATATATATATATATATAAAATTAAATAAATTCTAATTTAGAGAAACACCAAACCCTTGATATGGATGGACAGAAAAGAAAAAGCATTATGAAAAAAAGATCCCTGAAAAGGAGGTTTCTTCTTCCTAGCAGCAAATGCATAATAGTGCTAGAGCAAGTGAGTTGGCCATGTATCTTTTAAGGTTAAAGGAGGTTTCTTCTTCCAGCTGAAAAGGATGTGAAAATGAAACATAAAATTGAAACCATAGCTCTGATGTAATTTGAGAACTTCTAGACCTAATCTAACCGGACTGGTTGATGGTAGAAGGTTTGGAGATTAAGGAGATGTACTTTATCAATAGAATTATTTGTTATTAAATTAATTTAAAGAGTATATCACTTATCAACCATATCAATGATAACATTTTCTGCAAATGCAAATAAGCAGTTTCAATAAAGATTAGTCCACAAAGTAATATTTTTTTATTCTAAAGCCTAGCCAGAAAAGAACATCATATGAAAAAAAATCAATGATTCCAAAGGATTTCCATCATGTATGGTTTTTCTATTTTCTGTTTTGTTGATAGAAAATCAATTTTAACTTGCCACAAAAGAACATCTTATGAAAAAATCTGAGATACTGAAATATGACCTGAGTCATTTTTCGTACATATCTCACTTTATCATTATCCGAATTAGATGAAAAAGGGAACACTGGAAAGCTAACGAACTTTTCTACAACTTTTATGTTAATTACCTACGGATTCGCTACAGTTCTCACAAACATTATATGAAAAGAATCAGAGATGCTGAAAAATATGACCTGAGCTGGTTTTTCACACGTATCTTGTTCGATTCTTGTCGAATTAGATAAAAAAGGCACCATTAGAAAGAACGAACTTCTCTACAATTTTATGTTAATCATTTTATAATTACCTACGGATTCGATTATTGCAAACATCATATGAAAAAATCGAAAAATATATATAGCTTTTCGCATGTATCTCACCTCGATCCTTCTCCAAATTAGAGGAAAAGGGTATTTGGAAAGTAATGATCTTCTACAACTTTTATATTGATCACTTTAATAAGAACTTACGAATGCCTACATAATTTGCAAATATGACATGCAAAAGTTTGAATTCGAGAAATATCTGTGTCACAATAACATCAAATATAAAGAAGTTTTAAACTACAATAAACATATTACAACAGACCTACTTAGAAGTCAATATATATGATAAACACAATAGTCAAGATATATACAAAAAAAAAGTTTAATACATTCAACATAATGCCTAATGCATTGCATTTCTAATATGATGACCCATATCATGAGATCATTTGTTTAACGCTTTTGTTTCCACTTTGCCTTGAAGTTAAGCGGTTTTACAAGGAATGAAGTAATGATTGTTGGGTTACTAGCCAAGGTGTCATAGATTGCATCAATCTCTTATGCAGAAAATTCAAGAATTTTAATAACTCACATCATCGTTTAGTAAACATTTTCCTTTTCTTAGATATTCTTGTTAAACTTTGAATGACATTAATAACTGAGAGATACATCGTCACCATCATCATAATGCACTAAATGTTTGATCAGATAAGTTCTTATTTTTCTTGGGGCGCTCCTTCAAGATAATGTTAATCTTTGATTTGTTGTTCCAATGGAATCTCCTTTACCTTCAATATCGACTCAAACATGAGCTTGAGATGCATCCACCTCGTTCCATGAGCTGTGAGGACATCTCATCATCCAAGTGTTGACTCACAAATGAAATCTGAGAGCTTCCCGACTTTGCCCATTCTCCAATAGCATGTCACTCTCCACAGACCCTCTCTAGCTCCATATAATTTGTGATTGAGATATTCAAGTAAGCTACATCTTTTTCAAATGCCTGTAACATAAGAAAAGGTTATTTTAACTTTACATGAATAATAGCAAAATAATTTTTATTGAGAGTCAACATGACTATTTATGAAGTTCAAAATTAAAATTAGACTTTGTACCTTCCGGAATGCTAAACCATCAAGCCTTTATAAAGCATTTTTAAGGATGGTTGCATCATGTGTTGAACCTTCCCAACCAGCTAATACATAAGTGTATCTTAAATTAAAGTTCACTGCCGCTAAGACATTTTGAGTTTGATATGATTTTTTTCTCCAAATGCGCACACTCGTTAGGGATCATAGCTTTAATGTGTGTTATATCTATTGCACCAACACAATTTTAATTTTACAATAACCTATTTTAATATAAATATGAAGATAGAAATAACTTTCAAACACAAGATCAATGTTTACTTGAAAGAATGGCACAAACATGTTATTGATTGTATCTTATAAGGAGTTTGGAGTAGTGGAGGCACAATCAGCTCATGGCATAACTCTCCTACAACATATAAAGCTGTGTTAAAATACCCGCTAAGCGGTACGTTGAAGGAATCGAATCGACGACTTCGATTATGAACGTTATGTCCAAGTGTATGAAGCAACATAGCAAGTTGCTCTTCAATCCTTACATTGAAAGTGTCTTCTAGTAACCTTTTGTAGAATTAAATCACATAACTTAAAAAAAAAGGTTGTTTCTTCATTTGAACCATGCTAATACAATCATAACCATGGTACAACCTAAGAAGATATTTTAACGTTGCATATTCCGCTCGGGATTACATCTTTGCTTTTCTTTACTCATCTTATATAATAAAATAAGTAGAACATTCATTGATGCAGGAATCACAGGATGAACAACTGAATGATTTTAACATTAAACAATATTTGTGTCTTCGCAGAAGTCGTCCAAATTGAGTGTTAGACCGCATTCAGGTTCAACTGCTCTGCCATGTTTGAAGCATAAGCTATAATTATATAAAGGTAGAAAACTAACCTAAATGCATAAAAAAGAAATCAATTTTTCAATAGAAATGTTGTTTTAGATTACACCTTTGTTAATTTATTGTCTACTTATATTCAACTCTATCACACCCTTACAAAAAAGTACTCAGATCGATTCACCGTATATGTCTAGGGGAAATAATATCTTGTAGTCGATCTTATACATGTCACATGGCAAAAAGTACCCTACATTTTTACGTGGCTAACTTTCGCCCGACCATGCAAAGAATATATAAATTTATAGTTAAATGTCAACCTAAACTTTTATAAACACATATAACTAGTGAACTCTTCAACAACTTGGTATTTATTATCACAATATAATGAGAATAAAGAGAGCAAGCAAAATCAAATACTTGTAGGTAAAATGACTTGATCAATTTGCTTGCTAGTCAATTGTGATATCACTTGTGAAATAGTGATAAAAATAAAGGATAATCAAAAAAATTATTTTAGGATAAAAGTACTAATGATCAAATTCATTTTCAACCATAAAAAAAATAAATAATATCTTATTTTTATATTGACATATTTTTTAAGTATTATATACTCATCGAATCTCAATATGCTCTTAAGTTATGATATTATTATTTTAACACATCCTTCCCAAACATAAACCATTACGATATGAAGTTTACCTCCAATCATTGAATACGAATAAAACCCTCATATACATTAAACTTATGAACAATAAAAATTAAAAAAAAAAAATTATCTTACATGTGCCGTTCACATACATCTCATATTTGTATAACCACAAAATCAAACAACATACACTATGGTAAAAAACTTAGCAAACCCCATTCTATATGCATTGTCTTGTAAATATAATCATAATGGTGGAGCTAAAGAAATCTTTCCTTCATAACATAAGCTTTATTCAAGCTCCTAATATTCATTAATATCTCTCATAATTACTCCAATTTATAGCCCCATTTAACCATTATAATAACATCGTACTTATACCATCAAAAACATAATATAGTATTGTGATCTACATAACCCTTCAAACACATATTCCAGGAGCTTATCTTACTCAAGCATTAAATCAAAATAAATAAAATAAAATAAGAATTGTACTTTAGGCATTTCAATCTCTCAATCTAAATTCAGGGCCTTATATTAAAAATCAATATGGTTTTAAATACAAGAAATATGAGCAATCAATATCTTGAACAAAAAATACGACTTATCTCAGATCGGCTCAGAGTAGATCAGCTGTTAAGAGAGTGGACGAAAACGAAGGAGAGGAAGAGGAGGAAGTGGTGCTGCAACGAAAGAGGAACGGTTGGAGTCGAAATAGTGCAGTAGGACGGAAGACAGTGGTAAGGATAGTGAAGAGGGAGGTGACAAGGGTTGCGAAAATAGCACGGAATGCACACGGACAAGGGTACCGTGCGGAGGAGCACTGGTGCGAACAAGGGAGAGGTACGGATGAGGTTGGGTGCCGATGGCGATGAGGTAGAGCTTGGTTGCGGTGGGAGCTGACGAGGTAGCGACGAGGTCTGCGCGTAGGCAAGCGTAGCGGCGTCGGGACATAAGGAAAATTGCATCATGCGGGGGAGAGTCACAGAGGATGCCGAGGAGCACGGGGAGAGAGACGGACCCGTTATTTCCTTTTTCACTCGATTTGAGCATAAAAGGAATACACGTTAAATTTTAGGGCTGCTGTATTTAGAGTACCCGATAAATACCACGTGAACTTTACTTTGCCATTCTCCAAACAGAAAAAAAAAAAAAAACAATACATATATTCCATTTATTTTACACGCAAAAGGCAGCGGACAAAAAAACTATCCCTTAGATAATTATGAGAAAGAGAAATTTATATACATAATTTTTATGTATTTATATATCTAATATTTAAAATTTGATATTTATAAATATAATATTTTTTTATGTTTTAAAGATGAATTTTATTTTAAAAAATAAATATATTATTTTTATTGTAATAATAAAAATTTAAGTATTATATATATAAATATTTATATTTGAATATGAGATATAAAAATATATAAAAATATATAAAATGATATATATATATATATATATATATATATATATATATATATATATATATAAATACTCTTATGAAAAATTAGTTGAATAAGCAAACTTCGAAGTTCAAAGCCTCACCACCGTTAAAGACAAGCTGGTTCCCCAACTCGGGAGCTATAGCATCAAGCGCTATAATTAAATAGGATTATAACGTCATATTTGTTACATATTTCAAGTCGTTCGATCAATTAGCACGGTATAAAAATTGCATGGTATGTATGTATTTTTTTTAACGCTGCAACTTTTTGCTGATGCGAAGCGGTGATGTGATTGATAAAGCAGGAGCTAAGATTGTTGCTGTTGGAGGATCAACACAGCGAATCTGCTCTCCCACGATTAAATTCAGAGATTATTTTTAAAATAGGCTTAGTGTTAATTTTAATTAGGCGTTTAGACACAAAAAAATTTTATTTAGAATAGAGTTTGTCGTCACAAACGGACGATCGCCGGACGCCATATCGCGTCCGTAACGACCGGCACGGAGCTGCCGTCCAAACGGACGATCGCCACGAAGATGCATGCGCCGTCGTCTTGACCTGATCACCGTTAAAAAATCCCGTGAGCTCCCTCCCGATCTACTTTCCCTTTATTTCCTTCCGTCAGCCGCCGCCGCCTGCTCGCCCCGCCCCGGCCAGATCTCAAGAACAAGCACCACCGCCAAGAGTTTGCCGTAAGGAGAGGTCGCCGCCTTATTTCGCAAACAAACCGTAAGCCGCGATTTTATTTCTCTTTTCCTCCCAAACGCCGCTCCTCCTCCGGCCCGGATTTCAAGAATAAGACGCCGCTAGGGAGGTCACACAAGGAGAGCTCCGCCATCCGTCGAGTCACGCCGGAACGGGATATTTCTTCATTCGCCGACAAGGTAATTTTTCTGCAACTCAGGATGTATCTAAGAAAATCCTTCAGTTATTTAGCTACATTTCAGATTTCTTCCCAATGCAGCACTTATCTTTTGTTTAAAAGATCTAGCAAAATCAGAGTTGTGCTGTAAAAATTTGTGGAATTTGTGAATTGAAATCTAAGGATAGCAAGGAAAAATTATTATTCATGTTTAGCTCGTATAGTTCATAATGAACTTGTTCAATTTGTTTAGCTCGAATTGGATCGGCTTTCATATAATGGAGAGTTTTCATGTGAGATATTTAACCAAGTTATGTTACTTTCACTTTGGGATTAAAGTATTATTGGTATATTTTAATTAATTATTTTCTAGAAAACAATTAAATTAATTTCAAAATGATTGTAATAATGACTAAATATTTTATCTAAGGATAGCAAGGAAAACATTATAGATATTTATACAAAATTTATTTTTATATGATTTAGTCATTTTATATACCAATGTAATTAATATGTCATGAAAATTTTCCCAACGCATTATTGGCTGGAAGTATCTATTAAATTTATGAGTTATTTGGATCTCAAATAAATTTTATATATTTTATTTTTATAATAAAGATGATTTAATTATGGTAATTAAAGTATTAATTATGTAATTTTAATTTTATATTTTACCAACAGGAGATGTTAATTTGGTTCTCTGGAATTTTAGTTTTTACTTTTATGCTTTGATTTGAATTAGTTGTAGATTTTACACTGTAAGATGAATAGTAATGTATTTTTACTCAACTAAATAGTAGGTTAATTTACTAGAAATATGATTTTGCAAAATTTGGGACAACTACAATGCTAATTGTATTATATCTTGAAATGTTTTTCTCCGCGAATGGAGGAAGAATTCTTGCTTATCAAGTTGTTGTTAGTTGAATATGAGTCGTAAACTGCGCATACTTTATTCTTTATGAAATGAATGTTGTTGATAATTTCTTCCAACCTACATTGGTGGAAAAATCGACCAATGTATATCCCACGGACTAACCGCTGGGTTACGGCAATGAGATCATTAAGGTTAGACCTCATGACGCCATGTGTTAATCTTATAGTCGGTTTCCTATTGGTGCCGGATTTATCGCTACACATATTATCGACAAGTATGTGATTCGCATCAATGCACCGGTGCAACCCGTAGTAATTTATGTTGAAGTTCGTGGAGTTCGTTGAGGAAAGAGATATTGCCATTACCGAGGAGCATCACGTGCTTCAAGTGATGAATTCATCACACTTGATTTGCATGAAACCGCCGCCAGGAAGCATACCGCGCCCACCTAAACCGGTAATGTAGCCGCACAAGTTCTTCAATTAGAGTGATGTTCGGTGACGTAGTGATGGGGGAAACTATGTCTTATGCAACAAGTACCATGATGATGATGAGGCGATAGTGATGATGAATCTTCTTTAAGGGCAAATATCCATCTAGCAGTGTTGAGAGTTTATTGGGACTACTGCCAGATAAGCCAAACAGAGAGTACTTGCTATCTAACAATGAGTATTCCATGCTCAAACAACCGAGAATGGGATGAAGAGGAAACATTTGATGGGCCTTCGATGAGTCAACTTTTGTACATGAAAGCATTCCGATGAACATGAAAGGGATGTGCTTTATTGATAAAAGGCGCTTGTTGTTTGCGGTTGGGTTTATCATAAACAACGCCCAAGATGTGATCTATGCCTCAAATAAATCCAAGTTCACCATATTGAATCGAATATGCGAAGTGCTACACCTGCGGTGTGGCGCTACGCAAGTTCAAGAGAAAGGGTGCATGGAGAATTGGCGCAATTAAGTACACATACATGTAGTCATTCGCCTAAGGTTTAATACGCATAATGTACAAAGACATTTTATCGCTTATTTCATTCAACCCATTAGCGCCATCCTGATTTAAAGCCCGTGAGATTATTGACAGTCCAAATTTAACATACGCTGTCATACATGAAAGCTTGGGATGCACGCCGCAAGGCACTAAAGGTTATTTTCAAATTGGGAGGAATCTTACCGATCGTTGGAGATATTCATGTCTGATATTCAATGCCGTGGATCGGCCCATGAGTACGCCGTCGAGTCACACCGATTTCAACGATTATTCTGGTCCTTCGAGCCTTCAATTACTGGTTGGCATTATGCCGCCGCTTTATGTCCGATGGACTTTCCTCCTAAAGTCTGGGGACTACTAACTGCAGTCGGAATTGATGCCAACAACGGATTATTTCCACTTGCCTTTGCAGTAGTAGAATCAGAAAGTATTGAGTCGTGGTGTTGGTTTATACGGACACTACAAGAGCTGGTTCCACTGATCTCTACAAGAGGTGATTTGTGCATCATTTCTGACCGGCACGCGGGGTTGGTGCGGGGCTGCAGGGAGATGTTACCGTGGGTTGCACATCGCTTTTGCCTAAGACATTTGCGAGAAAACTTTAAAAAAACAGTTAGACAACTTGGGATCAGAGACGTTGAATTCATATGCCAAAAAATGTATGCGGTAATACCGATGATATACGATTTTTAAAAGGTGTATGACGATATCAAAACATCAAACCCGAGGCCTACGATTGGCTGTAGTGGGATGTACATCGTGGTCTCTAACCCACGATGATGGGTACGTGTATGGCACCATGACTACAAATGCAATGCTTCAACAAGCACTTAAGAGAGCACGCTTGCCAATCTGCATTCTCGCAATATATTATAACATCGCTACATTTATGAAACACCCGACTCAAGAACATCGCCAGAATCATCAGGGACTCCATGTTCTTCTCCCGCATTAAGGCAAATTTGCGTGGTAGTGAACACGCAAGGAGATTTCCGATCCGATAATTAACACAATAATGAGTACCAAGTTTTGCTTCCAACAACGTGATCATACAAGGTGGAGTCAGTATGAGAACAATATGTCTCGATGTACATGCAGACAATTACTATCACATGCCATGTCCTCACGCCATTTGGTTAGGCATATATAAGCCACGCGATGATCGGTCTACTACACCTTGGACTACTACCGCAAAACATAAGGAACGTTTCATGTCATCCCCGATCGCGATGAGTGGCCAGAACACATCACCGCTGGAACTTCCGAATGCCCCACCAAATATCAAGAAGAAGTCGTGACCACGCTCACCGCGATAAATACTATGGATGAAAATCCCGAAGTAATCGAACTTGTAGTTTATGTAAAAATAGTGGTCATAAGCAACATGCCCACAAGCAAGGCGGGCGTAGTGTGAGCTAATTGTGTATTATGGATAAATTGTTCACTATATCTATGTATTCCTAAGTTTTGACATTATAATTAATGCAATATATCTTAAAGGTCCCGATGATAATATGTAATTTAATGGATAAACTAGATGATGATATGTAAATTGTAAAAGCTAAAATTATGTAAACTTTTTTCGTGAAAGTTTGTCTAGCATGTCTTCTATATTTGATTGTAATCTTATTAATAGCTCTGCTGTTTATACACATGCGCCAACTTTGATCTTTTTTTGGAACTAATAGTGCAGGTACGGCGCAAGGACTTCGACTGTGCTGGATCATCTGCTTGCCTATTAATTCATCAATAATCTGCTGCAAGATTTCGTGTTCTTTACGACTCATACGGTAGTGTGGAAGGTTGGGCAGAGAGGCATTTGTTGTAAAATCAATTTGGTGTTGTATAGAGTCAAGAGGAGGTAACTTCGCAGGTAATTCAGTTGGGCAAATGTTCAGAAACAGCTGCAATAGTTGGTTAACCATTGCTGGAGTATTATTAGAATGCATGTTTGTATTTGTAAAAGCTAAAATTATGTAAACTTTTTTCGTGAACGTTTTTGTTTCTTAAAATCGCTTATGCCACAATCTTTCAGCAAGGGATTTGCCAAAATGGTGGGAGCTTTAGCAGGTTATGAAAGTTCCTGCATACGAACGCGGAAAGCTGCTTGCGCATGAGATAACAGGAGAGTTGTAGCCGTTCTGACGATATGAATTTCGTTCTATTCGGCTTTCAGTACGCGGCTGCTGCACAGCGCAGTGCGGACGCTGAAATCTTCTGCCGGGCCAGAGTCGGCGATGACATGAGAGTGAGCCGTTCGGTTCGACGATATATTTGCAGACACGCCGGGCCATGCTGCAGTGCAGAAACTGTGACGCAGCCGGCGTAAATTCCGCGTACTTCTCCCAAACGGTGTCGGAATGGAGCGAAATTCATATCGTCGGAACCGGAACGGATTTCTCTACGACTCTCATGCTGGTCGAATACGCCGACTCTGGCCCGACGCGCAGCAGATTTCCCGCGTCCGTGCATTATCTGCTGCGCTGTGCAGGAACTGTGACGCAGCCGGCGTAAATCCCGCGTACCGGTGTGAAACAAAGCCGGAATAGAACGAAATTCATATCGTCGGAACCGGAACGGATTTCTCTACAACTCTCCTGTTGGTCAACACGCACTGCTACGCCGCAGCAGATTTCCCGCGTTCGTGTAAGCAGAACGGTTTTGAAGGCTGGTTTTGGTATGTAGTCTTCAAAGGATTATGAAGTCATCTGTGCATCTGCTCATCTGTAGTCTTTATGTACATACACTCTACAGTTTATGCTGTAGTTTTTGAGATAGCTTTGATTTTCAGTCTTTTATGTACATATAGTCTTTCTACATGTTGATGCAAAGTTACGGTCTCAATGTTCCATTGTAGCAACCTGCTTCATTGCAGGTGTCCTTATTCATCTCTTCCGATGTTTCTCATAATTGTTGGTTATGTATTTAGCTATATGTAATTAGTTATATGTAATTTGGAAACATGAAGTTCGGGTGATGCATGTGTATGAAAGAATTAGTAGATTGATGTTAGTTGTGTAAAATTGGAAGTAAAACATCAATGTAATTGGTATACATATTTTGTTTGGCATATGCTGGGGTGATGCATGTTTATTACAGTTATAATTTCAAAACCGCCTATGTCATATAGTTTGAATTTAATTGATTTGACGGTGCTATAGGTAGGATGTTTGTCGAAGAAGGTGCTCGCCACGGGAGGCTAAGACGCAGGAGCTGTGGACTACGAACTGCCACTGAAGTCCACCCCAAGATAGTCGGGTGGTGAGCACATCGACGGTAAGATTTTGTAAGGGAATCTGTGTGTATTGATTTTTCTTATATTTTCTGTTTACTGAACTATAATCTCATACCGTTGTGTTCGCGGATATGGCATCACATGCTTATGTTCAAAGAGTGGCGGTGAAGCCCCTGCATTCATGACCGCATTACGCGCTTGGATTGGATTGGTGTGCGATGCTACATTCGCGATAGATCACCACCTTCGACAAAGATTCGTGAGCGGTGGTCCTCTCATCAACTCATTCCATTTGCCCATTGGCGGATGACGCTACACGCAGATGCATGATCCCAGATTCGATACGGCCCACCTATTATTGGACCAATGTTTGGGGGGCGACGGTGCACGGTGATTGCCGTGATGAGTTGATAGGAGCACATCCCGAGCCGCATTAATCGCCTATCACGATCCGATCCACCGACATCACATCGAGTTTGGGGCGCGCACGCACGCACTGCTTGCCTTACGGTTGCGTGGACGACAGATTCTTACTTAGATATGCCCGAGCATCGCTTTAGCATGCATCTGAGCTTACATTCTTTTGCGATTATCGCTTCTTATGCCGGACACTTGTTGGAGATTCACCTACGATCCGCCTACCGGAGGATCTTGACACGCTCGAGAGTTCTGGGCTTGCTTAGTGAGCTCCATGGCAACGCCGGGCGCAATATGTGGTTGCTTACACCATCGCAGTGTGGGTGTGGGAGCATGTTCATGTTGGCAGACCGACGTTACATATTCCATACCCGACCGACATAGATGGGCTCAGTGTGGGTTGTCGCTGGAATGAAGGGTTTGTCCGAGAGGTGACGCCAGCCCATATTAGAGTTTATCGAGACGAGCTGGATGGCCTACTGCAGAGTCAGGTATGTTTTTTTGTATGTGCATAATTTGTGACAACTTTTGTATGTAAATAGCAACCCTAATATTCAGCTAAAACAAGGTGATATGGGAGCCATGAGCTCGATGCAACGTCGCAGATATATGCTTGCATGGGGATGACATATGGTTGGCTAGAGTACCTCTGATTAGTTGGAAACGAGTTGAGTGGCACCAGCCTGATCGTGTGCTCAGACAGTTTGGCCTTCCACCTACGACTGAGGTTGCACCGGTAGAGTCTTCTTTCGTGCGAGTGGATGGTCGAGGGAAAGCTGACATGGACTGGGTCATTTACCACCGCATATATATGGGAGAGCGACGGAGTTGTGGTGGTAGACTCTACCCGAGGCCTGGGGTGCCATTAATCGATACATGAGAGATTTCCTGCTACACCAGAAAGGCACCCACGCATTCAAACACGTATTACCCTCGAGCCCCTGGAGATCGACTCATGGTAAGCCGATTTCTTAACCGTGATAATTTTTTTTAATTACATCATAATATGCGGTCAATGCGCGTGAGCACATATTGAATCGAGGATATATTGACGCTATTTTGGGAGGCGGATATGACAGATGCGAATCAATCAACGAGTAGGGGGTTGTGCGAGACTTGCACACAAACATGTATTTTCGATAGAGACGGACACTAGCATTCCGTACCGCCGTGAGATGGGTTTGCGTTGGATATTGGTCCATCATCTCCACCGTGGTCTACCATCTACGATACATTTACACTACCATCACGAGATTCGCATTGTGGATCTATGTGGCCACGATGCACCTCTGGCAAAGAACCGCCCTCCTACGTATGGGCCTCCTCATTCCATATGACACCCCGTATGGAGATCATGGTTACCGCAACAACCATCCGAGCAAGCTAAACCGAGGACCAATGGAGCATCGCCGAGACCACGATGACCACCGCCCCATTATACACCCAGTGATGCAGATCGTAGGCATCATCGGAGATAGGGATGTACTATTATATTCTGTCCATGCTAGATCATATTTTGTTGTATGTACTTGTGGCTATTATATGAAACAAGTAAACCTTTTGTTTTGTTATTTTCTTTCTAGAAATAATTTATTTTTTTACTATATGTATTTCATTTATCATGTGGAAGGAAATTTGGTGTTAATCTCATAGTGTACGCGATGCTATTAAGTTCTTAGCTTTAGAGTACCTTGCTTGAACTTTCTAAACTTTTATTTCTAACTTGCATCATAGAATGACTTTATTAGGTTGCCTTCATGTATGTTAAAACGTCGTTGTTGACTAAATATAATCTAGATACTACGTAGTTTGTAGGCGGTTATTTTATTTATAGTGGGAGGCTTCAATGTGCTTTGAATGAGTATCAGGTTAGGCCACTAATCAATTTCCATGGGGAAATTTTCATATGCTATTCCTGTTTTCAGTTTGCTGCACATTTTTTTAAAAAAAAAATTACCCGACGGTCGTCGTTTTTGGCGGTGGTAACTTCCGCGTGGCGCCCGGTCAATCAGCGGGTAGTCACGTGTCCTTCCGATCATCAGTTTGACAGACGGTAGGCTACTAAATAAAATTTTTTTTTGTCCAGCCCTAATTAAGATTAACACTAAGCCTATTTTAAAAATAATCCCTTAAATTCACGTAGGGTGGAGGAAGTGGAATAAGCGCAGCAAAACCGGCATGAGTGCCTTCTTCTTTCTCGGTCCCTGTCGCACACGTACGGCACAACCACCTCGAGCTGTGTCGTGTTATCGCCTCCTAGAATCCCTCAAAGCACAATCTCTCTCCTTCCTCCAAATTCCCATAAGCCACGGCATTCTAAAGTCTTAGACCTCTCATCTGACTCTAGCCGCCGCACACACCGGCGCCGCCCCTCCCGCCTTCACCAATACAACGCCTCTCCAGTTACCCCGGAGGCAGCTCACTATCGTTAGTTTCTATGAGTTCACTGACGATCACAGAAGGTTGACTGTGGTGGTGATGCTTATTAAACAAAATTGCAGTGAAACACCATATGTATCGTCAGTTTATGCGGGTTCATGGTAGCAGCATGTTGATCTGTGATTTTGAGTGTTGCCGGGAAGCTATAAATGAAGCCTATGTGTCTGCTCTTGCTCGTCAACTATTTTATGAAATGTCATAAAAAGGCCCAAAGGTATGCCTGAACTTCAAAAACCTACACTGTGGTTGGCTTGCTTGTGAATTCAACCTGTTCATTAAGCACTTTTGAAAACTATTGCATGGGTAGCCTTTTAGATATGAATGTCATTTGTAAAGTCTGAGTTCCTTCGAATATGCTTGGCTAATACTGTAGATCAATTTATTCTAATATATATACGTGCAATATGATTCTTTTTCAGCAATTTTGGGCTTCCTTCAATACAAAGTATTCATGTTATTGGTTCTTACTCTTTTTTTTTTTTTTAGTTCAAGTAATGGTTTTAATAATCTTGATTAACTTGATAGAGGTTTTGGTCAGATCTTGCTGATATTTTCGTTGAATTTATCTTTCTATCAATGAACTGCTTCAAATATGTGATTCATTTTGAATATTTTTTGGGCAAGTGTGAGGCATCATTATACCGACATTGACTTAGACTGCAGATTTCTTTATTTACATTGATATTGATTAGAGCTGAGATAGTTATGAGTTCTTCCTTGTGCTAGGCATTGTTACATAGCTGAGTTATGAATTACATTGCATACATTGGTACTGCCTTACATGAGATATTTATGCATTTTATTGTGCTAAGCGATATTGCATGTAGAATAATCAATTCAAGCTCGGCTAGTTTTTTTATTCCATTCTTCAAAATTTTATAGCTTGACATTATGTTTTTTATTTTATTTTTATATTATTGAAAAAAAATATTTATTTAGTGTATTTTATTTTTTATTTTAAAAAATAAATCATATTATTTTTTAAAACATTCAAAATAATTCTTGGATGTTTTGAGGTTTTTTTAAACAACTATTATCGTTAAACATATTTTATTTCAAATTAAAATATAAATAATATAAAATGAAAACAAAAACAAAAAATAAAATGTAAAAGTGACCCAAATGACCTCTAAATTCATAATCTAACTTTTGATCGTTTAATGCGGCGAAGGATCATTTGCTTAGCTTGATTTGGGTGATGGGCATTGATGAAAACTTCACTCACTTAAAGATGATCTTATTTCTTGATGCCAGCTATGGTTGTTCCCAAAATTGGGAGATAATGATAATCTCTTTTCTTCAAAATTGGACTTATTAATTGTGTCAATTAAAATCATTTCTTGAAGATGCTAGGAACATTATGGATGAACCTCGTACCAACAATTAATTATTTCAGTGCCTACATGACAAAATACAAAAAAAAATAGATTGATTTGCTTTTTGAAAGAAGGAAGATAATCTTGCGCCTTTAGACATATGCTATGAACTAGTTGATAATCTACACATGCAATCATTATGTGATCTCTTCCCCTTTTTGATTTAGTTTAAAAGGTTTAATTCAAATGTTGATTTGATCTTTTTTTTTAGCATGTATGTAATCTTTTAACCTTGCATTTAAGTTCATGGATTATTGGTATTCATCCTAGAATGATGTGGGGATTGGTCTTTGAACTCCTTGATCTCAAGTGGTTAAGCTATTAGTGGGGGTGTAAACGAATCAAGCTAAACTTGAATCACTACAAACTCGAGTTTGGCTTTCTTAATGATCGGAAGGCTTGAACTCGAGCTCAAGCTTAAGCCAAGCTCATTTGATGAGCGCAAGCTTGACTTACCAAAAAAATAATGGGCTTGAACTTGGCTCGTATGCTGGAAGACCCCAAAAGTGAGGAAATCGTTGGAAATGACATCAATTTGTTTGATGAAGGCAAGTCACAATAGGAACTTGTAGAAAATGACAATGATGGGACAAGAGCAAGTGCAAAATCCCCATGTGAATTTGTTGCAACTCCTTTAAAGTCATGTTGAGAGCTTGTTAGGGAAGGCATTGATGAGAACAATAAGAATTTCATGATGAAAGATTAATGGAGATGGCATAGATGGAAATATGGTTTAATGGGGAAGTTGTGATGGGAGCTCTGTAGAAAAGGCATCAATGAGAGGCGGGACTAGCGGCTTTTGAAGAAGAGTGGACTTCATGAGACTTGTTATGGGTTTATATGCCAATTGGATAGTAGAGGCATTTAAAATATCTAATCAAATGACTGATGTGGAGAAGAAACGAAATTAATTAAGCCAAGGATTCAAGCTTCATCAATTAATTGACTGATGTGATATCGAGCTATTTAATATACGAGCTATAATTTGAGCTCAAGATCACAACCCAACAAGCCCAATCACAAGGTCATTAATGAGTGGAGTTTGAGCTAGCTTGAGTCACTTACACCCTTAGTTGCAAATATCGCTTATGTCAAACGTCTATATCTTCTTTGATTCCAAAGTCTAGGTTGCTCTTAAATTATGACATCCTTTTCTTCTTCTCCGCCAAATCTATGAGGTTCCCATAAATGATGTACATCCATGATTATTGACATCAATATGTAACATAGCTTTGAGTTGATTGCATTCACTATAAAGTACACTAATATTATGATACTTCAGGATGATGAAATCATGTGGCTAGATTCGCTTTGTTCTATCTCCTCTAAGCATTAAATCAAATATAACTTTGAATTTATAATCCAATCCAATGTTATAACATACTCTAAACACAAGCATTTGAACAAAAAATAAAGCTCCTTAATTAAATATTACTTTTAAATTTATTGAGGATATAATTAACTTCATGAGCTCACTTCTTTGAAAACTCTCGATTCTAATAATACAAATAACTTTTGTTAGGTTTCTTATTTCATTCAAATGAAATCTTTGAGGCACAAACATTTTAGTATGTCTTTCATTAATTCTATTGTTCTATAAAGCTCATTAACTAGTGATGTTCAATACTTGTAGGCATTAATTGAAGCCCGCTCAAGTGACTAACAAATCACTAAGAAAACCTATTGGATTATAATCTAACAATTCATGACTCATACATAGAAGATGTATTAGGAATTGCATACTAAATATTGGATTAATTTGGATTATAAAAGAGGCCAAATAGCTTACCATTTAATGACTTTTCTTATCTAAAAAAATATTTAAGTTTATAGAATAGGAAAGAATAGCTAACCAAGTCATAGGACTTTAGTTAATTAGTATAAGATCATTCATGAAAGTATTGAGAAATTTTGGGGAATAATCCCCTTTTCTAACATCATTTGTTTTAAGTTTTATAACTTAGATGAAGTTTTTATAAATTATGAACATAAATTTTATTTTTAATTACCTCAAAAAATAAAAATGTTTATAATTTACAATTTTGGTAGAGATCTCGATGTACTTAATATAATTAAATTGGTTGCATTTTTTTTATTAAGTGGAACAAATTTCTCATATGGGCATGCTTTTATGGTTTAGTGAATATTAAAAGTATTAACTAATTTATTTAGAATTATACTAATTGAAAACATTAATCCATAGTATATATATCAATGAAAAGATAAATACACACCAAGAATCAAAGCTTAAACAGTTGCATATTAATATTACTATAATAGGAGCCAAAGCAACTAATTATTATAAAAAAACCATGCCACCTACTAACATTAGTTGACCTTGAATTTAGATTAGCTTCATTTTTATTAATAATGAAGGTAAAGCACCCAAGAAATGATCCCATAACTTTTAAAAATCATTAATAATAGTAATATGACCATCTAAATAATAATAATAATAATAATAATTTTTTTAAATTCACAAATTTATCAAATATTTAAAAAATGAAAAAAAAAATTAATCTCATAGTATTAAAGTACTTCCAATTCCTCAAATTTATGTGGATTTTTTTTTTTTGGAACACCACATAGATTTTGAAGGTTCTTATTTAGGTAATCAAATACGACATTAAAAGATAAATATGTTATCTCGAAAGATAAACATACTACCTTATAATTGATTCAACCATTTAATAAGGACTCCTAAGATTGATGTGTTTTTGATGTACAAGATATCTTTCCCCTAACTTACAAGGAGAAGTAGAACAGAGTTTATTTTATATCGAGTTCATAGTTCTCTATAAGGATAAGCCCATATAGTTAATTTCATCTTAGAAGAAAATGAATTCTTCCTAAAAATACTCTTGATAAAGGAAACAGACATTTATCTCTATAGATTTTAAATTTTGTCTTAAAAGGATTGTTAATTTAGAAATTCACAAGGGAGCACATCAAGGAGGAAGAGTTCTTTTCAGAAGCCAATATAGAATAAGTAGAAAATATTTTAGATGTTGGAAAGCTCAATAAGCATTTCAACTATCATACTATTCGGCTTTACATTTTTGAAATTGAAGTTATTGAGATTCTGAGTTGACATTTTATTAGAAATCTAGGACTTAAATTTTAATAGCACAAGACTGTAGAAATGCCCAAGAGTTGAAATTTTTTTCCAATATGATGCTTCAGAACCTAAGTTTAAAAAAGCTCCTGACATAAGTCAGAGGTTCAACTTAATTTAATTTTATTAATTTGTGAATTATCGATTGTTCTTCTCACTTGAGAAATTAAACCTATTGCTAACTCTTCTGGACTTACTTCCCGCTTAGAAGGGGTTGTCAGTTAACACCACTTAAACGATTTAAAATCATGAGTCAGGTCTTATGTTATATAAGATAGTTAGGAAACAAAGTTGAGAGATTAAACTCACTATTTAACTCTAAGATAATGACTGGTATGTTATGCATCTAACTAATGCAATAATTTATGATTTTTATGTATTTTGACTAATAAATTTATTTAAATGCTTTATGTATGCAAATCATGCATAAAATGAGATGATGTTAGATAAAAGATTATGGGTCAAATCAATAAGATAACACACTTTTCCTAAGAGTGGTCAATTGATTACCTCTTATGTATGCAATGGTGAAGTTTATTCAAGAAGTATGAAGAATATGCTCTTATGCTTCACAAAATCTAGTTGTTTCTAATTGTTTTTAGTTATTGATGCCAAGGGCTTTATTATTTCTAGTGAAGTTATGAATTATTTATTTATATCTGAGATGAATTAACTTAATGAGATAGAAAATTTAATTTTCCTAAGAGCCTAATACATCTAGGCTTTATCACAAAACACAATAATCACATAAATAAACTTATGAAAAGCATGTAGTTCTATTGCACACCCCAAAATAAATCAAGTCAAATAAATTAAATAAAACAAGCTAATATTTGGGTACCTGCACCTCGAGAAAAGAAAATGAAGCTCGCCTTATATAGGCGATCTAGAACTAAAAGTTTGACCTATGAGGTCTTCGTTACCTTCAGGATCGTCGTGTTTTTTAGGGATATCCTTAGGCGCCATTGGGGACCGCCAAAACAAGTACAGTCAGCTAGTGTTAATTTTAAATCACATATATCCTAACCTATATTTAAGTTCAAATTGTATTTTAAAATTTTATAATAAAATATCTCTGCAAAATATACATAGGGAAAAACAAACAACACACTAATAGTTATAATGCAAATATAGGCTTAGAACTAATGGCTACCAAATCTATCTGTCATATTGGGATGTGCTTAAGGACTTAAACAACACTTACAAGCAAACAATATTTATTATATTTTATGACATCAGTTCCTTTTAAGCACAACTCCTATAGAAAATAGTGTTAGTCTAAAAAGAACGTCCTAACATCCAGACTAACGAGCAAATAATTATAGCCATCCTATCTAAAATAGTACACCACAAAATAAGAAAAAAAATTATATTACATCATTAATCATCACATATCATCGATCTAACTTATGTCTAGGGTCAGTGACCTAGCAATCTAGTGGGTGAAAAGAGAGGCTTGTGTGGTATGGTTACATTAAGCCTTCATAGGTTCAAGTTTGATTTCAAGTTTAAGGTGTGCTATATTTAATATTGGATGGTTTCAATTTAAGTAATTTAATTAATTTTAGATTTCATTTTAGTTTGAGTTTTACTTTTGTGTTAAAACTAAATTTATGTTTTAAAGAATGAAGAATAAAATAAATCCTGTTTTGAACAGAACTCATTCTATTTAACATCTTGATTCTAATAAAATGAAATATTCACCTTAAGATGAAGATCCATTCCATGGGTCAAACTAAGAATCTAAGTATCTCAATTAACCATTTTGAATTTATTTGAATGATTTAATTGAAGTAGATTTAATTTATTAATATTTATTTGATTTTGTTAAGATTAAGTTCATTAGAGTTGTTTTCACTTTATGCATTTTCATTTTGATATTAATTTTAGATTTATTAGGTTTTAATTTGATTTAATTTGATTTTAGTAATTCACCTAATGTTTAGTTTCTTTCTCTAAATTAATGTTTAATTACTTTTTTTAGGTTTCATTTTATACATTTTATCAAGTTTTATATGGTTTATGTTGATTAAATAATTATAAATATTGTTTAAATTTAATGATTTTATATTTTCATTTAAGTTTAATTAAGTTTTAATTGGCTAATGTATCTTGATTTAACTAACTTGTTGTTTATAGTTTAAAATGATCTTTTATTTAAATTTCAATTAAGAATATGATCATTTAGTTTATTTAGTTCAGTTATTTGATTTGTATGTTGATTTTAATTTTGATGATTGTTTGGTTTAATTTGATCTTTTGATTTAATTTAATTAATATAATTTGTTTTTGTTTCATGTTCATTGATTTATTTTAATGTTGTTTGGAATTGATAATAATCGAATATGGTTTTAATGACTTCAAATTTATATTTAACTTTATGTCTATTTGATTTGATTAAGGTTTAAGATAGGTTTGTTGTGATTGTTCAATTTCATATATTTTTAGATTGATTATTAGATTTTAATTTGATTAATTTTATTTAAAGTTTAATTTACAATTTATTCCTTTTATTGAATTTAATTTGAATATTTGTTAAATTTAAATGTTTTTATGTTGATTGGTTTAGTTTATTTGCTTAAGTAAGATTCAAAATTAATTTCAATTTATGGTTCATTTGATTAGACTTATTCTTTTATTAAACTTGATTTAAAGATCTTTTGATTTCATTATCCAAATGGTCTATTTTGATTTCTTTGATTTTGATATGTTATTTAAATTTCATGATTTTAGGTCTTCATTAAGTTCATTTGATTTAATTGTTAATTCATATGTTTATATTAATATAAGGGATATTTTTGTAATTAATGATTTATTACTCAATTAAGCTTCTTATGATGAGGTTTTATTCATTTTTATTTGGCTATTGATCTTAACTTAAGAAACCTAAAGAGATGAAATGCTTAGGGTCCCAAACCTAATCTAGGTCATCCTAAGCTTCTAGGATGTCTAGATGTTCATGTTATGGATGATTTAATCAATCATTCATTTTTATCTACAATTCAATTATTCATTTTATTTAATTCATTTACTTAGATTTCATTTAGGGATTTATCAAATTATTTAGGTTTGAGTGATATTGATTCATCTTGATTAATTTTAGTTTATTTATTGTTTAAATTTTATGATTGTATATTTTGATTAAATTTAACTGATTTAGTTCTTTAGTTTATGTATTTATGTTAATCAACGATGTTTTCTTATAATTCTATTTTTTAGTTCAATATTTGATTAGGATTATATTTTTTTTGTTTCCATTATTTGATTTCTTAATTGATTATTTGGTTTTAATTTAACTAATTTCAAATTTTTTAATGTTCAATTTTAATTCTTTTCATTGAGTTTGATTGGAAGGTTTACAAAATTTTCATTATTTATTTAGTAATTTTGAGTTTTATAATTTTAGATTTTAAGAAATTTAAAATATTCAATTTGTATGTTTAAACTGATTAAAAATTATTTTTGTAATTCTAAATTTGTTATTTGGTTAAGTGTCTCGGGGTTAAGATTTATTTATTTTATTTGGCAGTTTATTCATCTAATATTTACTTTGATTAATTTTCAATTAAATTTGATTATATTTAATTGATTTATAAGATAAAATTTCTCTTAAATAAATTCATTTGCTATGTTAATTAGAATTTTATTAGTGTCTTTAATTAATAATTCATTGTTCAATTTGATTACTTAACTTACATACTCAAAGTTTATCAATTATTAATTTAATTCATTTTATTTAAATAATTTAACTTAGTTATTTGTCTATTTTAATTGATTTATGATTTACTTTAATATTATTTGATTTAATAAGTAATTAGTTTGATTAATGTTCAAAATGTGTTTAGTTTATTGTTTATTTAATTTAAATAGTCAATTTAATTGAGATTTAATGATTGATCAACACTTAATTAAGTTAGCCTGGATATTTGTTTAAAATTGATAAATGATTATTAAATATCTTTGGTTGAATTCTTAGTTTATTTAGAACCTGGCTAATTATGTTATATGACTGATTTGAATTGGGTTTAGTCTATTATTAATTAAATACATTATGATTAATTTGATTAAAATGTGATGAATGATTAACTAAATGCTCATAATTATCTTGATTAATTGGTTTAGAAAATTAAAATTTGATTAATGATTATCTTGATTTATTTTAATTAGCTTAATTTATTGAAATTAGATTTAACTTTGTTAAGTATTTGATTAACTTGATTTAATTAAGGATCATTTAAGTTTCATATGATTTTACTTAATTGTGTGATTGACTTGATAGGTTTAATTAGAGATTAAAATTAAATTATCCATGATTTATTTAATTATCCATAATTGATTTTGATTTGAAGAGTGTTTATGATAGACTTAATTAAGTGTTTCATTTAAGTTTAGTTGACTTAAGAATTATTATTATTGTTATTATTATTATTTTTATAAGGTGAATTTAATTTAATTTTGATTTAGTTGAGTGGATGATTAATTTAATTTGAAGTTTCATTATTATGAAATCAGGGTTAGCCTTAACATTAGATTAAATGTTAATCAAACTTAACTTTACTAAATGATTTATTTGATTAAGAGCTTAATTAAGAAACTTTGTTTATTTAATGATCAATTAAATCAAATTTAATTAAATGATTATTAGCTAATTAGTGGCTACTTAGGTTAAAGGTTAATTGATAGTTGTTTAAATTAATTATGATTAATTTGATTTAATAGTTCATTTAATTAAGATCGAGTTAATGATTAATTGAGCTTTAATTTAATTGAATAATTAGCCTAACCAAATGATAGAGTTTGATTTGACCTTAGAATTACCACAAAATATTTTAATTAAGGGGCTGTTTGGTTCCGAGTAATTACCGTGTAATGTAATCCAAATACGTGCAATTCTTCCTTTTCTGTGTTTGGTTAAAGAAATGTAATTACCGTAAAATTTCGATTATTTCCTTTCCAACCTATTTTTATGTAAGCGAAATACCAAAACCAGCGTATTTTGAATTCACTGAGCGAGTGATGAGCGGAAAAAGAGTTTTTTTTTTTGGGGAGAATGGGAAAACGTTTTTTTTTTCTTTTTTAATTTGTTTTTTTTCGATTTCGCTGAATACGTAATGTTAATTTTAACTTTAATTAATAAATATTATTATAGCTTAATTAAGATTTAATAAATATAATTATATTTATTCAAATTGATGATAAATAATTCACGATAAATCAAAAAAATTAAAATAATTATTAAATTTTAGTTTATTTGGTAAAAAAATAATTAATGAGTAAACTATTTATTAAAGAAAAATTATTTAATAAATAAATATTAAATCTTGACGATTAATTTATTTAATAAAATTCTATTAATTAATTAATGTTTAATATAGTAATAAAATTATATATATATATATATATATATATATATATATATATATATATATATATATATATATATATATATATATATATATAAATTTGTCATTATGTTAATATAAAATGATAATATTCAAATTTTATTTATTTATAACACTAATAATTAATATCTTAGAAAATTTGTAAATTAATTACTAATAATTAAATATTAAAAATAAATTTTATTTGTATTTGATTTTATTTTAATATCTTAGAAAATTTGTAAATTAATTACTAATAATTAAATATTGAAATAAATTTTATTTGTATTTGATTTTATTTATTTTTTAGTCAAGAAAAAAATTTTATTTATAATTTATTTATATTTTATTTGATAATATTTATTTTTAATTGAATACTTTAATTAGTGAATAAATTATAATTAATTTACATATAATAAAGTATTAGAAATATTTACTTTTTACATTCATCCAACCAAAGAAAAGATAGATGTATTTATTTTATACACAACCAAACAATAAATAAAGTATTCATAATTCAAATGTATTCACTTTACACTATATTTTTTTTTTTTACAAGATTCTAAATGCAGAACAAACAACTAAGAAGTGTTTAATTAAGATTAATCAAGTAATTTTTTAATCAAAGGTCAACTATTGATTAAATCAATCTTAATTGATTTAGTCAGGCTTAATTACACATTGGTTATAATTGATCTTAATTAAACTTATTAGGGTTTAACTTTATTTCTTGAATCTAAGATGATTTATATTACTTAAATAGCTTTATTTGAAATAAACTTAGATTGATTTAACTAGTTCGATTAATGATTGATATTTTAATTAATTTGATTAAGTTTAATTTAAAGCTTAACTAATACTTAATTGGGTTCTATATATTTTATTTGATTAAATTCGAGATCATGTTTAATTAAGTTTAAGTTTAATTTGATTCAACTTGAAGATTAGGTTGTATTTGTTTGATTCAACTTAGAGTTTAGTTAATGAAGGTTTAAATATTATTTAATTTATGATGTTGGTTTAATATTTAATTTATTGAAATTTAGCTTTAATAAATTTAATTATTATTGATCTTGATGATTTATTAAATCATAATTAAGGGATTTTTAGATTTATCAAGCTCTAAATGGTTCTAATATTTTATTAAAGCTATACAATGTTAATTAAAGTGTTTTAAGCCATTGTGATGATTTTTCATGATTTTCATAATCTTTAATTATTTATTTTCTTAAAATAGGTTATTTGAGCTTCAAAATTTAATATCTGTGGTTCCAATCATAATTTTATCTTGAAATTTTTATGGTATGAAGATCTTAGCCTCAATTTCATTCCCTAAAAATTTTAGGTCAATTTGATTATTATTTTATGATTAATTTAAAAAATTTAATTTTTATTCAAACATAAATTAATCCCAAAATACCCAATAAAAATTCTTGATTTTGGGTTCATTAAATTTATATCAAAAAGAAGAATCTAAAGAGCATTATTTATAATTTTTTGCTTAGTATTTTATTATTATATATATATATATATATATATATATTTAATTTTAGGCATTTTCTAATGTTTATTTAATTTTAAAAATCATATTTTTTATTTAACCCAATTAGCATTGACTAGGCTCTGCCTTTTGCGTGTCAAGCGATGATTGGCCAGAAGATGCTGAGGTGGCATTTTGAACAGGAAAATAGGCTTGATTCGGATCGTCCGATCAAACCGAATCAAGGCTCGCGATCTAAGGGCTCAAATCAAGTATTCTGACATTTTAATCGCAATCATCCTTCCTATTTATTTAAGGAGGATCGGGGATAGCTGATGTCTCTCTACCCTCATAGTCGGTGAACCAAGATGGTGGGATCAGCAGGGGCAGACGGGATCCGCCCAAATCTACCAAAATCTATTCGGTGATTTCATTGGAGAACACTCCAATCTGCATCAAGGGATTAAAATAATAAAAGTGTAAGGGGATTGGATAGGAAATTCCTAGAATCGTCCTCTTCTTCACAAAACAAAAGCCATAACAGTTGACTATAGTTTGGAGGAATTACCTTGCTCAAGCCTTTGATGAGTGAATTTTTGGTTGACATCTCTACCTTATGTTGAGGAGGACCGAATGATTCTCCCCTTCAGTCTCCTCCTAGATCTCTCTCCACCAATGGCTACCACCTTCCGCCAGAATGTGGATGGATTTCGTGATTTTATGTGAGATGGAAGTGCAGAAGGGGTTGGCTATGATCTTTTGGAGATGAAGAAGGTGTTTGGTGTTAGAAGAAGAGAGTTTGGAGGCTCTATTCCTCTCTTTTTAGAGATGGCCAAAAATTTCATTAATGGTGGTTGGCAAAGATGGTCACTTGAATGGGATTAACCTTGGGGTTGCTGTAAGCATGCTTGGTCGCTTCTATTGCTAAGGATGAGGAGAAGAAGTCTGTTTTGGTGGCTAGATGAGAGAAATGGAAGGGAAGATTAGTTTGAAAATTATCCCACTTGCTGTCCTACACATGGCTTATCTCCATGTCAATAATACCTTCTCTTTGACTCATCCTCTAGCTTTTAAAAGCTAAGGAACCAATTCACATTTGGAGGGAATTGGGTTAAGGTCTAGTATACTAAAATCTAACTTAGATCAGATCATGTAGTTTGAATTTGAATTTGGGTCAACCCATATGGATCCAATTAATTTAGATTGGACTAAGCAACCATGTTGGTTTCATAATTAAGCTTCAATCATGTTTAACTCAATTCAATCTCTTTAGGTTTAATCAATTTGAATTGATTTGATTTTGGGATGATTTGAATCCATTTTGACCCACTTTGACCAATGTGAGTCAAATTGAGTTTACATTGGCCTAATTGATCATGTTGGGCTTAGATTAAACTTTAATTATATTTGAATAGTCATTTATAGTGATTTTGGTTAATTAATTTTTTTAGTTTGAACTAATTTTGGGTTTAACCCAAGTTTGACCAAGATTTAACTAAGATTTAACCAACTTTGATCATTCATGTGCTCAATTGATGCATATGATTCAATTCATAATTTTAGATTTATATTATGCTTTAATCATATTTAATGGATTATTTGGAGTGATTAAGGTCAATTAATTTAATTTTATTTATGTCAATTTTTGGTTTGACCCAAATTTGACCAAAATTGAGCTAAATGGGTTTAGATCGGTTCATTTAGGTTAAATGATCAAATTTATTAAATTAGATCCAAGGATTGGTTGAATCATGTTCAAACATGAATTTAAGATGATTTTGGATGTTTAATTTGAGTTAATTTTAATTTAATTTGAATTTGACTCAATTAAGTTCATTTGGAACTACTTAGACTAATTAGCTCAATTAGCTTATCTAAGCCTCAATTAAATTTAACTTTATTTAGTTTTTTGTTTGAACAAATTCATGTGATAGTTTTGAGCCTTTGGTGGCTCAATTTGACCAAAATTTGGTAGGTTTACTTTTGGCTTGGTGGGACTCACCTAAAGTTAACCTAGGTCAAATGACTTGATTAGCCACTTTCAAACTTAATTGGATTTATCTTCATGCTTAATTGAGTTTGAATAATTGTTTTTGGCTTTTGGATAGGTTCAATTTGATTTAATTTTGATTTGATATGATTAAAATTGAGTTGGGGTTAAATTAAGGTTAAACAAGTCAATCAGGTTAACCAGCCCAATTCACCTATTTAAGGGTCAATTGAATTTAGATTATAGTTCAAATATATTTCATTTAGTATTCAATTTATTTTGATTAGATTTGCAAGTGGTTGGACTCACTTGGCCTAATTGAGTTAAATGGGGCATTAGGCTGATCTAAGCTGTCAGCTTAGGGTGTTTGGCTTGTTTATAAATCAAACACGAGCTACTTAACAATCAACACGAGCATTTAACAAGTTACTGTTCATGAACAACGAGCTTTTTTGATAACCCTAGTCTCAATCAACATGAGCAATATCTATTTATTATTTTTATGATTAAAAAAAAATTAAAAATAGTTATCATCATTAGTTATTGTGGGATTATCATCTTTGTCATTTGTCAATGATAATAACAAATAAAAGAAACGACTATTTGGAGACTTGACTCATTCATCACACACATTAAATCCAAATAAAATTATATATCAAACTATATTTAAATAAATATTTAATCTCCTAAACAATTCTGGCCCAGTCACTTCGCTGTCTGTTACCTCAAACCCTTATGGCTTATATTTCAAAGCCCACGCATCCCCTTGTTGGTTTGCTGCTACTCGCTTTTTTTATCTATTTATAATCTTTTTTATAGACATTTTTCTTTTTTTTAATCTATAATTAATGTGCCTTGCATTTGCCCTTTAATAGAATTGTTAAAGCATATTTCAAGGAGATCCAAGGTTAACCGGAAATCGGCTCAAGATTGGCTTGTAGCTAGAACCAATTAATATAGAGTCAGCTTGGCTCATTTTCTTATTGTTATTGAAATTGAATTGAAATGGCTCGTTTTGATCAAATCGTTGGAGAGATGAGCGGTCGATGATAGAGACAGGTAAACTCGAAAAGTTTATAACATCTAGGTCGTGCAGCATATCTCATACGAATTTAATTTTTAATAATTAAATAACTTTCGATCCGATCTCAAGCTAATTCGATATGATCTATGGTCGACTCTAGATCAGCTCAAAAGAAATTTGATTCAGACCTTCGGCCCATAGCTCGGCTCAATATGTTCAATTGATTCAAATTTCGATTCGATTTTCAAGCTAAACTCACAGCTGTGCTCATGAATGAACTAAATGCTCCATTTATTTTGTAGTAAGTGATTAATTGATTAATAGACAACAATCCAAGATTAAATATAATTCTTATGAGCATTTGTAATAATATATATCAATCCTTCTTATTAAAACATATTCATGTTGTTTATTTTTTTGGTAGAAAATATGAAAAATGGCATAGAATGGATGCATTATTAATGAGACAATAATGGGCACATATCTAATGAATTTATTAATGTTGCTTAGGGCTTTCTCAATTTTAGAATTATAATAAATTAAGAATACATTCCCAAGTAAGATCAAATTACTATGCCTAAAATATGTTAACAAGCTAGTCTTTTCATGCACAAGATGATGCAAAATTTCATCTCAATCAAAAAAATGGTTTACCAAATCTGATCTAATTTGGTAGACCTAAGGATTGTCACTAAATGATAGAAATATAATTATAGAGTTGACATCATCAAAAGTTTTTGAACATGAGCAATATATTACTATGATAAAGAATATATATGGTACACAAGTTTGTGTAAAATAAATATATTTAGGGACTATTTGGAATCAATCTTTCGTGTTTTGTTATTTTTATATTTATGCTATTTTAAAAATATGTTTGTTTAGTGTATTTTTTTGAATGTTTTATTTTTTTATTTCTAAAAATAAATGATATTATTTTTATAAATATTAAAAATAACTTTTAGATGTTTTGAGTATTTTTAAGAATCACTAAACATATTTTATTTTGAAATAAAATATATACAAAACAAAATAACTACATAAAATAAAAAAAAAAAATAGAAGTTATTTCAAAAGCTAGGAGATCAATTGCGGAAATCGATTCAAGAGCGAGCAGAATTTTGAATAGAAACGGATAAAACAAGAAAATGCAAAAGACACTAGATTTAATATGGAGAAATTTGAGAACTGGAAAAAAAATCACGAAGTCACATTGTACAAAGCATTCCACTATAAAGAAAATGAGTATAACAGTACAATATTTTTGCTTCACTCAAGCCTATTCATACTTCTCTCACTTTTCATTTACACTCACAAAAAAAGCGACATTAGTATTTACAAAAATTGCAAAATATTGCTTAAATATGAACTTTATCATTTCATAGTGTCATGCTGCGACTTTGTTGCTTAAGCGTTGACACCGCTGTCCTTCTAGCTCTTTTACAAGGGTTCAAGCGTTGTGACGTTACTGTTGCATCGTCAAAGCACCGGTCTCTCTATCTTTTGAATTAAGTGCCCGGGTTGTAGCACTGTCTATTGCAGTGCCGAGATGTTAGTTTTTCTATCATTCTTGTGCAAATTCATGAATCTTGTCACTGTGGCACTCTCCTCTTGGTGCTGAGACGATGTCTCATAACGTCGAGGCGCTATACAATAAAACACATCGAACTTGATTATTACATGAGACAAAATTTTAAGCGGCTTTTCATGAAAATGGATTAGGCCATTTTTTGTGCTTATTCATTGGTCCTTATTAGATTTCCCTTTGGCACTCAAAAAAAAAAAAGAAAAAAAAAGAAAAAAAAAAAAGGTGAGGTGGGAGCTTAAATTTGTTTTGCTCATGCCTTCAAGAATGCTGCTAAGCCTAGAAAATTTACAAAGTAATGCCTAAGAGCTTCTTTGGATCAATTTTATTTTATAGTTTATATTTTTATTTTTTTTAAAATTATATTTATTTAATGTAAAATTTAAATATTTTTAAAAAATAATTATCACAATTAAACATATTTCATTTTACATCAAAAAAAAAAAAAAAAGCAAAATAAAACTATAAAAAATTAAAAATAAAATTAAAAATTAAAATGATCTCAAAAGGCCCTTAAAATTTTGGATGTTTGGAGATCAAAATTTTGCGGAGGTATAATTTATTAATACATCTAGTGTTTTATATTCTATTAAGATAGAAATAGGTATGATGCTCAATGGGATTCAATCAATTTTAGTCTATGTAAAGATGTGGCAAAACTTGGTTTGAAATATATTATTCATGTTTAGGGAATATTAATGATTTATTGGGAGAAATTCTCTAGCATCATATGAATTTGATATTTATTAAATGAATAGGAAGGTCTATTTAGGTTGCCCATAACGAAATATAAAATTATAGAGGCTTACCTCACTTGGTTGTTAATATTAGTTTATATTTTATATTTTTAATTAGACATATATTTTATTTTCAATTTAGTAATTAATCATTCAAATAAAATTACTAGTTAAATTAATTTTGAAAATTTGTAAGCTACAATTTTATGAGATTATATTCTTATTCATTATTTTATTACTCGTAAATGATAACGTACTTGCATATTACATTTGGTATATATTATGTTGCACTAACACGAACACATGAGCACAAATACGACACAACTCATATATGAGACATTTCTATGAATAAAAATTTGAAATATGAACTCACATTGGACACGACTTATAATAGCAATTAAAAATATTATATATAAATAAAATAAATAAATAAAATATTAAAAAAAGTCATTTAATAAAAAAATTAAATTAAATACTTAAGTAACACATATATGTCTAATTTATTTTATTATATTTTAATAAATTTAATGAATAAAATTTGTTATTAATTCAAAATTTATAAATCTAATTATAATTTTTTGCAATTTTAATTCTTTATAATAAATATATCTTATTATCTCCTCTTTCTAACTCAATCACATTCTCTAAATTCTCAAAATCATTATGATAATTAAAATATGACAAATTATATTTAATTTTTTTATATAATATTAATTTAATTATTTAAGACACATGTGCTACTTTTAATTTTTAATATTTTTGAAATTGAACTCGCCTCAGTGTCTTACACGTGTCAGAAGCTTGTTGGACAATGCATACTTTCTTTTTAGAGGTGTGAGTACATCATAGGGTATATATAAAGAGAGAGCCAGAGTTGTGCTAAGAGCTCTTTTGTTTGTTTGTAGAGTGAAAAATATTTTAAAAATTGATAATTTTATTTTGATTTATATTGAATATGAAAATAAAATCATAATTTTTGAGAGGGTTTTGAGTATATTTATGTATGTATACAGGGGTGTGAGAATTTTATTTGGAACACCATGTAGATCTCGGGAGTACTTATTTTGGTAATCAAATACGTCATTAGGGATAAATATATTATCTCGAAGATAAAAATATTATTCTATAATAGATTCAGTTACTTAATTATGACTCTTAAGGCTAATGGGTTTTCGATATACCAGTGAATTTTCTCCTAAACTACATGGAGAAGTAGAACATGGTTTAATTTATTGTAGGATTCCCTATAAAGGCAAGCCCCTATAATTAATTACATCTTAGAAAAAAAAGAATTTTTCTTAAGAATATTCTCGAATAAAGAAACTTACTTTCATCTCTATGAATTTCAAAGCTTGTCTTAAAAGGATTGTTAATTTGAAAATTTGAAAGGAAACTCTTAAAGGAGGAAGAGTTCTTTTCAGAAGCCAATTAAGAGTAAGTAGAAAATCTTTCTAGATACTAGAAAGTCTAAAAAACATGCCAACTATTCTACTTTTGAGTTTTATATTTTTAAAATTGAAGTTATTGAGATTCTAAGTTGACATTTTATTAGAATTCTATGACTAGATTCTAATAGCACAAGATTAAAGAAATGCTTGAAAGTTGAAGACTTATTTCTATAAGATGCTTCATAACCTAAGTCTTAAAGCACTTTTGACATAAATTAGTGGTTTGATAAGTCTAATTTTATGGATTTAGAAATTATGGCTTCTTTTTCTCACTTGAAAAAATAAACATATCCCCAACTTTTTTGGACTTCCTGCCTGAAAGGGGTTGTCAGCTAACACCACCTAAGCGATTTTAAAATCATGATTCCAATCTTATGTATGCAAGATGGCTATGCTGTTGTATTTAGGAAAGAAAGCTAAGAGTCTAAACTCACTCAACCCTAGATAATGATTGCCATGTTATGCATCTAACTAATGTAATAAATTTTAATTTTGATGTATTTTGACTCAAAATTTTATTTAAAGGACTTAGGTATATAAATTCATGCCTACAATGAGATGCAGTTAGAAAATAGTTATGGGCCAAATCAAAATGAGAAGACACACTTCCCCAAGAAGGGTAATCATCCTCACAAGTCAAATGCCCCTTATATGTAATGGGTAAATCATCCAATTTAAGAAGTATGAAGAATATGCTCATATGATTCACAAATCTAATTAGTTTTAGTTGCTTTTAATTGTTTATACCTAGGACTTTAATTGAGTGAGGTTATGAATTTTTTTACTAATGCTTGAGTTGAATTAATTTAATGTTGTAGAGAATTAAATTTTTCTAAGAGCCTAACACATCTAAGCTTCATCATAGAACACAACAATCATAAAAAAAAATCTATAAAAAGCATACAGTTCTATTGCACACCCAAAATAAATTAAGCCAAATTTTGATTAAATTAAGTAGGCCAGTGCAGCCGGGTACAACTATACATCACAGAAAAAGAAAAGCAGGCAACCGAGCTCTACCATTTTATAGCCCGATCTAAAACTAATACATTTTATATATGAGGTCTTCATTAACTTTAGGATAGTCGCCTTCTTTAAGGACCTCCTTAGGCTCTATTAGGGACCAACAAATAGATACAATCAATTCTTGTTAATCTTAAACCTCATAAATCTTAGCCTAATTTTAGGATCAAATTGTATTTTAAAATTCCATAGTAAAATCTTAAACCTTGCAAGACAAATGTTAGAAAAAATATACAACACACCAATAATTTATATTTCAAACATACAGGACTTAGCATAAGTGATTCCTAAGCCCACCTGTTCTATTAGGATATACTTAGAAAGTTAAGCATCACCTATAAGCAAATAATATTTATTATTTTATATTAGTGGTCCCTTTGAGCATAACCTTCTATAGAAAATAATATTAGCCAAAAAAAAGTGTCATAACATCAAGAATAGCGAGCAAACAATCATACTTATCTAGTCTAAAATAGTACACCACAAAATAAGAAAAATGTCACATCACAATCAACACATCGGCCTTTTAACTAATTCCATGATCATTGACCTAGTATTTTAGTGTGTGAAAAGAGGGCTTGTGTGGTATGGCTACACCAAGCTTTCCTTAGGTTCAAGTTTTAATTTGAATTAAGAGTTTGTTCAATTTTACCATTGGATGGTTTAAATTTAAATGATTTAATTAATTTTGAAATTTATTTCAATCTTTGATTTTTTTTTTTTGTCAAAGTTGAATTTAGATTTTAAAGAATGACTAATAAAATAAATTCTACTTAGGGTAGAACCCATTCTATTCAACAATCCTAATCCTAATAGATTGAAATCTTCACCCTGAAGTGAAAATCCATTCCATGAGTTAACCAAAGAATCTAAGTATCTTAATCAATCAATTTAAATTTATTTGAATAATTAAATTGAATTAGATTTGATTTGATTAATATTTATTTTATTTAATTTAAATTTTAAAGGTTGAGCTTTATTTAACTTCATGTGTTTTGATTGTTGATATTAGTTTTTGGATTTGTTAGGTTTTATTTTGATTTAATTTAATTTTTATAATTCATTTGGTGTTTAATCATTTTCTTTGAATTAAGATTAATTCCTTTCTTCAGATTTCATTTTATTGAATTTTATTTGTTTTATGTTGATTAACTTGGTTTGATTATTATTTGAATTTTATATGTTGATATCTAATCAAATGCATTGCATTTATTTAATTATATTTCATTTTCAATTAAAGTTTTGATCTTTTATTTAACTTTCGTTAAAGATTTATTCAATATAGTTAATTTTGTGTTTTAACATAGTTTATATTATTTAGTTTTAACTATTGTTTGAATTAAGATGGTTAGAGTAATTTTGTTCTTTAATTAATTTATATTGACTATGATTGATTTTTTTAATTATTTGACTATTCATTTTTTTTTATGTGTCTTATAGATTTCTATAAAGGTGAATGGCTTAAGATACTAAGTCTAACTTAGAAGATTCTAAATTTTTTTTAAGGGCGTGTTAAGAATAATTAAATATTCTTTTCATTATTACTTTTTATTTTTTTTATTTTTTCTTGATAATTATATTTTAATTTAACTAATTTTATTTTAATTTAAGGTTCAATTGATTAATTCTGCCATGTTTCATTAACATATGTAATTTATATTGATTAAGTTAAATATATTATTATTTAAATTTAGTGATTTTATAATTAGATTAGGTTTGATTGTTTGGTTGATTTAGTTTGATTATGAATATTTTTTTGGATGTCTTGTTCTTAATTTAATTGAACAATTGAATGATTTGTTTAAAATTCAATTAAAGGTTTTAAATTATTCAAGTTTAATTATAAAATTTTGATTTGATTAATCCAATTAATTGCTCAATTTATTGATTCATTCAATTAAATTGAAGTTTAATTGAATGACTTAATTAGATGTTGAATATTGATCAGTCAAATTACTCATCTAATATTTGCTTTGATTAATATTCAGTTAAATTTGATTATGTTTAATTGATTATAGTTTCACCAAAATAAATTTATTTCTTATATTAATTATAATTCGATTAGTATTTTTTAATTAATAATTCATCATTTAATTTTCTTAATGAACTTATATACTCAAACTTTATCAATTATTAATTTAATTCATTTTATTCAAATATTTTAACTTATTTATATGTATAATTAAATTGATTTATGATTTACTTTAATCTTATTTGATTTGATTAAGGTTCAAAATGTGTTTAGCCTATTTATTTATTTAATTTGAATGATCAATTTAATTGAGATTTAGTGATTGATCTACAATTAATTGAATTATATATTTAGATTTGATAAATGATTATTCAATATCTCGATTGAATTCTTAGTTTATTTAGAACTTGATTAATTATATTATATGACTGATTTGATTATGGTTTATTCTATTATTATTTAAATTCATTATGGTAATTTGATTAAGATGTGATTAATGCTTAAATAGATGCTCACAACTATCTTGATTAATTGATTTAGATAATTGAAATTTGATTAATGATTATCTTAATTTATTTTAATTAGATTAATTTATTCAAATTGGATTTAACTTTGTTAAATATTTGGTTAAATTAAGAATCAATTAGGTTCAACATGATTTAACTTACTTATGTGTTTAGTTTGACTAACATAATATATTAAACTAATTATAGATTAATCAATGATTTAATTAACCAAGATTATTTTGATTAAAATTTGATAATGAATTTAATTAAGTGTTTGATTTAAGTTAAGTTTGATATAAAAATTAGTTTTGATATGACTTATTTAATTTAATTTAATTTATTTTAATAATTAATTAACTTATTTTGGAATTTAATTATTGATGTAATTAAAAGTTGATCTTAGCTACAAGTTGATGAGTTTAATTTGATTAGATAATTAATTCAATTAATATTTAATTAGTGATTAATCAAATTTTAATTTTATTAGATGATTTATTTGATAAAGAGTTAAATCAAGGATTATATTTAATTCATCTAAATAATTAACATGATTAACATTGGATTAAAGATTAATCCAATTTATTTTATTAAATGATTTATTTGATTAGGAGCTTAATTAAGGGTTATGTTTAATTTCTTTGAATAATTAATTTGATTAACTTTGGATTAAAAATTAATCCATTATAATTTTATAAAATGATTTATTTGATTAAGAGCTTAATTAAAGAACTTGTTTAATTTAATGATCAATTAAATCAATCTTAACTAAGTAATTATCTTAGTTTCTTTATCATTAACTTAATTAAGTGATTTGTAGATTAAAGGTTGATTGACTATTAATTATAATTGATTTAATTAAATAGTTCATTTGATTAAGATTAAATAAATAAATGATTGAGCTTTAACTTAATTAAATTATTAACCAGTTAAATGATTAAATTTTAATTTGATAATTACCTAAATTCACTTTAATTAGAAAAACTAGCTAAGTTGTTTATTTAATCAAAGATTAATTATTGATTGACTTAAACCGACTATGATTAATTTAATCAAAAGTTTAACTATGAAATTATTATGATTTTGATTGGTGGTCTAATTAAAGTTTCATGCACGTTTAATTTATAGGATTTAGGCTTTATTAACAATCATTTTATTTTACTTTGATAATCTTATTAAATTAGGTCAATTATGATTTGATATTTGATTTACTTAGGGGCTATTTGGGATCAATTTTATTTTTTGTTTTTTGTTTATAGTTTTATATTATTTTTGATAACATGTTTGGTTAGAGTATTTTTTATGTGATTTTATTTTTTATTTCTAAAAATAAATAAAGTTATTTTTAAAAAGACTCAAAATAGCTAAAAGATGCTTTGAATATTTTTGAAAATAACTAGTACAATCAAACAAGTTTTATTTTTAAGCAAAATAAAATAAAACAAAATAAAAACACAAAATAAAAAATAAATAATAAAAGTGATCCCAAACGACCCCTTAATTATTGTTTAATTTAGGTTCATTAGTTCTTAATTTGGTTGAATGTTTAACTTGATTAAGATTTAATCGTTAATCTTTAACTCAAACTAATTGAGATTTCTAATTAATGGCATGCTACATTTAATTAAATTTTAATTATAATTTAATTAATATTTAGCTTAATTATTCTAATTAAGTTCTGATTAATACTTCATTAAATTTGATTAAGATTTGAATCTTAAGGCTTGGTACCACAGTTAAACTTAAATCTCTTAATAATTCACTTCAAATGTTTTAATTATATTCTTTATTTTTTTAGATATTGATTTTTTAGTTGAGCATCCCATTCATCATAAATTTCTCTTTTTTAAAATAATTTTAATTTTAAAGATATTTTAAATGTTAATTAAATGATTTTGAGGTTTAATGAGATGTGAAAGATTTGAATATTTTCCTTAAGTGTTTTGAAGCTAAATAAAGTGATTTAGATAATTTTGATAAATTTTCATGATTTTCTTAATTTTCAAATTGATTATTTCATGAAATTAGATATTTTAACTTAAAATTCAATTTACTCTTTTATCATTTGGACTTCAAATTTTTTATGGTAGGTAAGTTTCAACCTTAGTTTAATTCCCTAAAAAGTATAGACCAATTTGATTATTATTTCAGGATTAATTTTAAAAAATAATTTATATTCAAATCTAAATTAAGCACAAAATACTTAATAAAAATAAAAGATTTTTGAATTTATTGGATTCTTCTTAAAAGGCGAATCCAAAGGCCCTTATTTGTATTTTTTTTAAAGTATTTTATTTTTTATAATTTTTTGAAATTTCACGCAATTTTATATATTTTTAAATATGAAAAATCTAGATTTCCATATTTAACCAGTAAGCGCTCAGTTAGCATTGACAAGACTTTACCTTTTGTCTGTCGAGAGGTGATTGGCTAGACGACACTTGGTGATTTTATGAGCCGGAAAATACGGGTTAGATCAAATAGTCGAGATGAAGGACTGGGCGATTGATGATTTTTTTAAAATAAGTATTAAATAAATATTAATTTTAATTTTAAGTATATATAAAAAAATTTTAGTTTAGGTACAGTTATCTCGTTGATTGGTCAGTATCTCATCATTATACACTTAAATCGACCAATTATTGATTGCGTACCAAAGCCAATTGGACCGATTATTGGGCAGGCTTTTGTAAAATAGTCCCAATAATCACCGACTTTGGCCCAGAGCCGCCTAATAAGAGGCAATTTCTTTGCTGTAATTTTTTTTTTGAAAAAGAAGAAGTGTTTGTTGTACTAAAGTTGTATTTGTCTGTAGTTTGCAACTATAAATTCAATCGGATATCAATAATAGTAGTAGTACTAGCATTAAATTAAAACTACTTTATATGAATTAGTTGTACAACTATACAAAATAAAATAAAAAGAATTTCATTCATATTTTAAGTAAACTCAATTACAAATACACAAAATCAACTATACAAAATACACAAAAGAGTATCCATTCATATTTGAGATAGATGTCACAAATACACACATAATACACATATACATTTCAGAACTATCGCCTGGCGTCATGTTATCACCACTACTACGCGTAGTAGAGGGTCGAATGGACGATCACACGGATGGGAGATAGTGGTCCCTGATCCTGTCCTACAACATCAGAACCCAGTCCTGGCTGCAAGTCTCCTAAAGACACCTAATCTCGTGAAGGTGCAACGTCCATATGGTGTTGAGACTGAGAGCTCTACTAATAAGTGGAAGGCCCGAATTATCATAAGTAGATGAGCCCGCACCCATGTTTGCTGCATGTATAGTCAAAGCTGAATCATACTCATGTGACATGTGCTCTGCTGTGACTAGCTGGAGCATGTAATCGCTAATGTGTGTGTGAAATCTCAAATCATGACATATCTTCTCATACCTATTTATAGCCAACTAAAAGTCTGAGTCACCTGGACATCTAAAGAAAGGCTGGAAAATGTCCTCCGTTGCTAAGATATGCTCCGCTTGTATTAAACAAGTGTAAAATGTTACCATGAAAAACTGTAGATAGAGGTACCTAAGAAAATTTGTAGATTGTAATATTATCTTACATAAGCTCGCTTGGTAGGTGCTCTGGGGTAATATATCATTGGATCAATACGCCTTAAGCAAGTACAAGCCCATGACTGAACCATAACTTGTCTTGTTGAAGGGCTTCTTTGTACATCTCCATCGGTCATCTACAGCGATAATGTGATCTCTCAGCCTCCCAGTAATGATGTGTTGGCGATCCAATGGGCTTTCTCGATCATCAACTCTTGAAGGCTGGTAAGGGACATTAGTGGCAAGCGGCGGCGGAAGTTTCGCTAAAGATAAATATTTATTGACATTTCGGCATTGCAGCCATGTATGAATATCGACAAAATTTAAGGATCGATCGGTAAAATTTTAAGAGTTAAATTTCTCCAAAAATCTTGATATTTCCAAAGGGCATGCATACACCGTTGCTTCCATGATTAAAGCATGTATAATAAGTTATTTGCAAATGGTATATTAAAGCAATTGAAAATCGGTTTAGTTTCCTGACTTGAAACCAATGCTTATCCCATCAAGATCCTTAGGGTAAGGAACATGTAATGTTGGTCTCTTAACATGAAGTTGCTCCCAAGACCAGATATGGGCGGTGAAGACAACCAAACCATGTTGGCCCTCGTCTCAGGTCATGCATCTCAGATATAGGTATGCCAACACCGCCTAAGAATGTGGTAAATGTATTTAGATTTTTTAATAAAGGGAGGTACTATAAGTGCACCTCTAAACTCAAGTATATGGTAAAAAACTCTCCAAAGGACATACTATTCGTAATGTCGTTAAACCCCATATCTGTGAGGTCTATGTAAGACTCCCTGAAAAATATCCAGCATAGCCACCCAAGCGGCATACATGTCTGCGCGTGTGCTTGACCCATTCAAAAAGTAGAATAGACTACTGGGTCGATGGGGTCATGATATACGCAATGGGTCACCTAGCAACTCGCCAGGGCCAACTATGCCATTGCTTCCCTCTCTAACTATAATAGGTCCAATGATGGTGGTCCATCTACGCGCAAGCCCAAGATCATCGTAATGCCCTGCAATGCCACGTCATCTCCTACGGTGATGTGAAAAGTGTTAGTCGAGAGACCAAGGCCCAACTAAGCAACGGGTGATGGTCAAGTCAAATGTATGGCATCTGACTAACACAATATAGCCCCAGTGTGCGGAGGGCAGATGCGAACCGCGAGCAGGTAACGGGCCACTCCCTCAGCATAAGGAGATGTGAAGCTGCCTCCAAAATAGTGCCTTGTAACAGAAAGAAATCAATGTCAAGTCATGTTATCAATTAAAATATTTTGACAGGATGTGCTAGAAAGTAAATTCATACCGAATTCGGATGCGCGACCCTATGTCTGCCACACAAGAAGGCTATGCTGGGATAGACCTCTGAAGGTGCTGGATCTAGTGCATCATCGGCTATCTCAGCACGCTTCCTCTGCCAATGTCTAGTCGGCCTGGAAGGCTCCTCGACCATCGTACCTATGACAAAAAGAACAAAGAAAAAGTGAAAAATGTTAGAAGTCATTAATATTAAAATTGTGCAAAAATATGGAAGAAATTTAAAAATTTGTAAACCCTATGTACATGATATTTTGCAGCACTATCCATACTAGTCTTCTACTAGTTGGGTTGTGTGGGCACGATGTCTGGTAATGACTAACTTATATACATAAACTGCACATACGAGTGCTCATCACTTCATCTCCATTGTATTTTTATATCAACTTGAATGTGATCTACCTGATCTTACTTTAACATTAGGTGGCAGCAAAGTATATAGTCCCCGCTCCGCATCAAAGTCCGACTAGTTATTTCGATCTAGCAGAACATGAAAGTTCACAGTATGTATATATACATTGCCATGGTGTACTATCTTGACACGTAGGCCAAATGATTCAATCTCTGTTGGACTAAAGTAACAATAGAATGATCACATGACATGTGATAAATCAGTGTTCGGTTATAGCTACATGAACTTCACTGCTTAATTATGAAGTCAACTATGAAGGATCGACAACCCAGAACACTTGTACTTCATTGACATTGATATTGACCGGTTGTGAATAGTATCTAGCTTCATGCGCCGCTAAGCAACTTGTGATCAGGAGAGAATATAAATTCATCATTTAGTTCTCACAAGTCCATGATCGGCTCTCTTATAAAATAAACTGACAATGTTATAATAAATAGCTGTGATCAGTGCTTGAATTGACAATCCCCATGAATGTTTGAGAACTCAATTGAAACATTCAGATGTATTTGTCGTCATAGTACTATATCGCATACCGCCATCATGAACCAATGATCACTTGCACACATCACGCTATTAACCATTGGTATGCTTCGGCTTGATATTCTTTATGTCTGTCATGTGTCGATTGAATATGTTTATGTCATCCGTACTGTCAAACATATACATTTTCTTACATAGAAATTCAACATATGCAATACCTATTCTTCTCACTGCTTTTTTGAAGTTCTCCCTCAGATGCCTTAAGCAATGATGATGTGCAACCTAAGGAAATATATCTCGATAATCACGTACCAACCCACATGCTTATCTCGAGATAATACACAAATTACTCATTAAATAATAAACAGCTTGGCATGCACATAATGAACCAAAGCTAGGACTCGTTAATTTGATTTAACTATAAATAAAGGTGAAAATAATCTATTATCATCAATACCGTGAGTAACATACCATGATACTTTCCTAGTAGGAATATTCCGTCCATGCTCAAAACATGACGACAAAATTCCCAATCTGATATTGAAGGTCCAAATGCCCAAAATAATCTTTAAAACCTGCATATATTTGATGATAGAATTCTATAAACAATGCTGCGAACAAAGCATAACAATCCATGAATCCAGAGAGAGCAACTGAGTTCTCCCAACTCTCAAATATTGCTCTGATACTCTTATGCCGCGCATCCCATGCTTTCATGTAAGACACTTTAATATTAAATTTTGATTTCATCCTTCTAATGATCTCCCTTGGTTTCAAGTCTATCTAATATCACATAAATGACATTATAAAATAACTAATGAACTTAGATGTGCATTGATGATGTCTAAAACTATTGATAGTGTTGATGCATGCACCTAACGTTGATATCCTCCAAGCATCTCCAACCTTTTGCTCATGTTACGCATCATTGACAAGATCTGTAGGATTGCTATTTTATGCATACATACACCAGTAAATTCCTTTGATTCAATAGTAAGAAACTAAATATTATTTAGTATTGACCAACCAAGATGATTGCAAATCGAAGCTCCTTCTTATTTGAGAAACACATACCTTCATATAGTTCAATTGGAACTTCCATATCATATAAAAACTTGTATTAGATGAACCATCAAACATAATATTCGCATCCTATTCTTTTGTGGTTATGCGACACGTCATTATTGCATCATAGCATCATCATTTGCAAAATTTGATTGAATAATTCCTAATAAGCTCATTGACATTGTTATAAATTGTTATTACCAAAGAAAGAATCCTCTTTAGCATCGCTATCATCAAATGCATTGCTTGATTCACTATTCATTGTACTCATCATTAGACAAGACTTTAGGTGCACTAGGTTGCTCATGCAAGCTTCAAATGATATTTGAGTTATGTGTTAAGAAAGACAACATCATTAAAAAAATGTGAGATAGGTTGAACCATAAAATGTAGATACTAACAATGCTTTTAAGGTAATTGCTAACCTTAGTTCTGAGTCGTCGTAGTAGTGTTGTATACAACCGCTTGACAAAGTGAAATTATATGTAATAAGATGGAATATTATGCTATATGAGATCAATAAAAAGCACTACATTGTGACTTGACTTCCACATAAAGAACTAATGTTTGACAGGAAGCTTCATCTAATACATCACTGCAGACTTCATCGTCAGAAATTGTAGATGCTGTAAATCCCGTGCTAACAGGGAAATGACACGTTAGCTCCACTATAAAGTTATCTACATCATAACATAGAGATCTAAGCACTTTCTGTTTTAAATCTTCTAAACTTGCATGACGCGAGACTCACATATGATTATTTCTTCCACTGATATAACTTGGAATAAAGCGATCATCAGCATCGTTGTCCATCGTAGATGAGGATCAAGAAACGAGCTCGACTCATCCTAATGTATGCTCAAGAACCAACCTATAGTGTTGAATGAATAAATACAAAATTGATATTTCACTAATCTCAAAATAAATCTAGTAATTTTCAAACTCATCCTATTACAATTTTAATATTTTGACATAATAAGTGAATCAACTGCAAATACAAATATTATAACTTCACAGCATGAGCTTTCTGTATCATATTGTATAATCAATCTTAATCAAGCATAGCAATTTTTAGTTATTAAAATGATCATCATAATCTAGTTTTCTTATATAAAAAGCTCAAGCATCACTTCATCACTCACCCTTTCTTTAAATTTTTTTTGGGACATCATTGTTTGAGAAAGTGCTTTATAATCATGTATAGCAAAAGACTATAAATTACTAGTGTATCATAATCTAGTTTAAAAAAGATTTAATTTTTAGGACTAATAAAGATGTAGTTGCTTATAAGAGTCTGAGCTTATTGCATCATTGATTCAAATGTAGTTCTTTAAGTGTACCTCTCTTAATCTATGATACTTTTTATGAGGACCACACTTTAAATCTTAATCTCACATATACAATCATACTAATTCAAGCTTATATATATTTTAATTCTTTACTAACCTCATAATTAATGCCACATGTATTATTATACAATCTATGGTGTGTAGCTAATAAGTTGAGATCATTGATCAAGACTTGCAAAATTATTTTTACATATTAAAAATAGGTGCTTCATCACATGAAATTGCTACTTATTTTCATTAAAGAGAAAGAAGAAATAGCCTTTTACACCACCAAAACCCTTAAGATGCTTGGAATGATTACTTCTCCCACATAAAGTTAAAATCAATGACCACATCACAAGAGTGAAAGTTAGATAAAAAAAATAATGGAAGACTAGGGAGAACCGATTATATATCTTAGGGAGCCGTGTGAGGTGGAGCCGGGCATGCGAGGTGGAGCCTGAAGTGCGCGGTGGAGCTGGGAGCGCCACGAATGGTTGGGATTAGGTTGTCATCACGGGTTGCGGAGGAAAGACAAATACGTCAGCTACCCAGCTAAATTGCACATAAATATGAGATTAATGTTGATGACCGGATCGATAAAGCCGCCGACCAATTATCGGATATATATAGCCGTCCCGATAATCGATTGACTTTTCGTCACCACCATAATCCGACTTTTCCTCAAATATGATGGGTGCCACCTCACTTATGGGGTGTACCTAAACTGAATTTTTTATATAAAAAATTAAAATTAAAATTTATTTAATAATTATTTTAAAAAAATCTTATGATTTGAGGGCTTAAATCAAATCTTTGAATGTTTTAATCGCAACCATTTGTTCTATTTAAGGAAGATCAAACGATTGCCAACCTCCCTCCCTCCCAACTGGCAAACCAAGCCGATGAGCGCGTGATGGGATCCACCCTAAACCACCCGAAATGCACAATTTCCTGGCAAGAATTGTTAGAAAACTCTCTGATTCACATCGAGAGATTGAAAAAAAATGAAAATACAAGGTAATCTAATGAGAAATTCTTAAATCGACCTCTCCTTATCACAAAATGAAAGCCCTAATGATTAACTATAGTTTGGATGAATTACCTCACTCAAGTCCTTGTTGAGTGGATTTTTAAGTTGGGAGCTCTTCTTTAGGTTAAGAAGGAGCTTCCGAACAATTCTCCCTTTCTATCTCCTCCTAGATTGCTCACTCCACCAAAGGCCACCATAGTTCATCAAAAATTGGACAAATTACGTAATTTTGTGGAAAATAGTAATGAAGGGTTTGAGTTTGTTCAAGAAGGTTGATAATGCCATAAGAAGAACTTCGGCTTTCTCTTCTTCTCTTAAAGTTGGCGAAAATCTCATTAATGGGGATAAAGTAATTGATAGGGGATTAGCCTTGGAACTGTTCTCTAACATGGTTGGTTAGTTACAATGGTAAGGATGAGGAGAAGAAGTCTCATTTGGTGGCTAGATGAGAAACATGGAATGAGGGATATGTTTTTTAATGTTCCACTTGCTCTCCCACACATGATTTAACTCCATGCCACTAATCCTTTTTTTTTTTAAACTTCTCTTCAGCCTTTGAAGGATTTCAAAGCCTTCCACACATTGGATGGATTGGGTTTGACTTGCCATAGTTTCAATTTAGGTTTGACCCATTTAACCCATGTTGACAATTTATTGGGCCTATTGCTTTATGTTGATTTATTAGTTTTGTAATGAGGCTTCAATCATGCTTAATTATTCATTAAAGATTTTAAGATCAATTAAATTTGATTTGATTTGAATCAATTTAACCTTACTTTGACCCATTTTGACCAACTTTGACCAAAGTGGATTAAATTGACTTATATGATTCAATTGATTATTTTGGGTTTAGATTAGCATCGATTATGTATCATGAATCATTTGGAGTGATTTTTGGCCAATTAATTTTATCGAACTTGGGTTAGTTTTGGGTTTGACCCAAATTTGATCTAATTTAACCTAAATGTGTGAACTTGGGATAAATGCCTCAATTGATAAATTTAGGCCCTATTTGAATTTCAAATATATTTAGTGAATTATTTAGATCATTTAGGGCTGATTGATTTTAATTAATTTGGATTATACTTTAGGATTGACCAAGATTAGGATTATTAGGTTAATGTGGGTTCATTTAAGTCAAATGCTGAATTGATCCATTTAAATCCAAAGACTGGTTGAATCATGTTTATACATGAATTTAAAATAATTTTGAATATTTAATTTGAATTTATTTTAAATTTGGCTCTAAGTCTATTTGGGACTACTTGCGCAATTGGCTCAGGCATTCTAAGCATCAATTGAACTTAGTTTTTTTGTATTTAAATAAACTCATGTGATAATTTTGAGCCTTTGGAGTAGCTCAATTTGACCAAATTTGATAGTTTGACTTTTGATTTGGGGCCCACATTGGTTAACCTAGGCTAAATGATTTAGTTGACCACTTTGAACTTCACTTAAATTTATTTTTGGGCTCATTTATGTTATGTTTGTGCATTGATTCTATACTTTTTGATTTGATTTAATTTTATTTCATTTAGATTTAGGTGAGGTTGGGCTCAAATATGTTAATTAACCTAATTACCTTAATTTAGGCTCAAATAAATTTATATTTCAATTCAAATGTATCTATTTGTGTTGAGTTTCATTAGATTTAGGTTTGCTTTAGATTTACTTAATCCGATTGGGTTAAGTTAGATCCTAAAAGGATTCACTAAGGTGACATGGGCTTTTATTTTAGGGTATTTGAGTTTGTTTTAATTTCAAGTTTAGTTTTGATTATAAAATTTTATATTTGATTTAATTTATTATTTATTTTTTGATTTCATATACCTTAGTCACTAAGTTTAGTATCCTAAGTACCTAACTAAGAAACTCTTAATTTAAGATTAAAGATCCTAATTACTAAGATTAGGGATGATGCCAACTTCATTCAAAAATGAGGTCAACAAAAGGTGGAACCAAAAAATATTCTCAAAGGGGGACACAATAAGATAAAAAATAATACACTTTTATATAAAATATGAATAAATTATTTATTATTTTATGTAAATATTTTTTAATCATAAATGAAAACAACTAAACATTCTATAAAATCAATCTACACTTAACCTTTTTTCCTGTCCAATCTTACTATGAGAATACTAAGGTATAAATTAAAAAATTTTAAACAATAAATATATAAAATCATTACAATACATCAATTCTATATATATTTTCCTAAAGCGTTAAGTAAATAAGTTGCATTGGTTGGTTGGCTCAGTGGCTTATGACAACGACTTATAATCAAAAAAATAGAAACAATGAAATGAATAGAAACAATCAAAAACTAGATTTAACATTTTTTATTTCAAGTAACCAAAAGAATAGAAACAATCAAATTACAATGAAATGATAAAAAAAATAATATTTTTATTAGATAGAAAAATTAAACTAAATTCCATCTTATTGACAACATCAAACTTTAAAACTTTAGACCTTTTATGCAAAAACACCACATAATAAATAATGTTCACCTCATGGAAGATAAACCATGGGATCTGGGTTTGTCTAAGTCAATTTTAAAGATGATAGGGTTTAATTTTTTTTTCACAAAAAAAAGTACTTAATTATAAATTATCAAAATGATTAAAGTGTTTTGATTTTGGATCGACAGAAAAGTTTAATTTGGTTTATAGATAAAAAATTATTATTTAAACTAATAAAAAATATTCAATTACACAATCTTATTGCATGTAATTACAATTAACAATAATTTAAAAGTTCAAAATTATAATTTATTTCTACACACAAAATAAATGAAATTAAAGTTTTCAAGTCTTGAAACACATATTCATGTACAAGCACTCAAATGATCACTCTCAGCTTTCTAAAATAGAAATTGTCAGATTTAATTTTATATATTAATAATCAAGTTCAGTTGAATCATTCTTATCGGTTATATTAATTTATTTATGAATTTATTATAAGAAGTTGATGAACGACCAAACAGTCAGAAGAAAGATAGATGATATGATTGTAGTTTGGTTGGGTCAAAGATAATCTAATTAACGTCAACATCCAAAAGGAGAATAATAAAATAGAAGTAAACAAGATAATTTGGGTATTGTTGGAATCTTAAAACTCCTTTTTTTAATCCATCATAAATCTTATCATAAACAATGCATATCTCAACACAACTAAGAGGAATTAAATTGGTGTTCTATCTATCTTTAAAGTAAAGCCAAATTATAAATCAATGACAAGATTCATTGTAACATGATGATTTTGCACACATCAAATTGGAGCCCTTCTATTGGTCATTTAACAAGTCAAACTAGTCGATTCAAGAGTAGATTGATCTAGTTCAATCAAGTTAGCCCATCAAATTTTACAATTATGTGCAATGGATGGATGAGATCAACAATGATAAAGGCTCATTGAATCTAGGAGCTATCATGAGGCCATACGAGTAGTCTACTCGAGTTTTTCCTGGATGTGCTACATGCTGGCTTCTGATTACCCCAATGTGTGCTTGCTGCGTTGAAAAAAAAGTCAGTGTAATCTTTATAAACTTCTAAATCATGAGCTGCTTCGTTTGAATAGAAGAACATATCCATGTTAAAATGGTGAGATTTCTTCACCAAATCAAACAAATTGGACCTCTTTAGAATTATTTCCACTAATCTTACCATTTGAAATATAATTCATTCTCAATAATGAACTCATGAAATTGGCGGCCTATGATCTAAAAATTTCTATCATTAGTCATAAAAATCATTAGTGACAAGTTCAAGTGGAACAACACTTGCTACTTGGTTTACCCTGGTTTATGAAGGAGACTAGGTTAGCCCAATGAAAGCATCATCCTATCACATTGTTATGAACCATCCATTTTTTTTTAAATAATTGTGAGCAAGATTTTGGATAGGAGTGTCAAAATTGTATATAGACTTTTATTCAATTCAAAATGAGAAAAATTATTAAGTTCGAAAGGTCCCATCATTCTCTAGAAATTCTTGCTCAATAAATATATTAGAACTTTTATGTACATCACTTCTATCAATGCACCATGACCTACACTACAACCTTCAACTGACACAATTGTTGTTGTATTAAGATCTGCTTCATAACTTTTCGACTTAATTGAAAATAAAGAATTAGTTTATTATAATTGGGTTAGTTTCAATGACTCATTTTTGGTCTACCTTATTTTAGCTCACTCTAATGTGCCCAATTAGCTCAAAGTCACAAAGTGGTAACTTTGAACCAACCCAAAAGAGACAGTACTATGTAGAAGGGGATCATATAGACATTAATATGATTTAGTAGTTTCTAACATGAGCAATAGAGTGAATCCAAATAAGTACACAAAACAAAGATCAACCTAAATTAATTGGTGGAGCCAATTAATCAATGAGACAAACATATTCACTAGCTTGTACTTTATTACTTTAAATTTAATTATTATAATTATATGAATTAAATGATATATAATTGTAATATTTTATTTATCAAATAAAAATGATTCGTTTGATAAATGTCTTTTTTTTTTGTTATTATGATTGTTGCATTTATTAAAAAAAAATTTTTTTTCAAAGTATATTGTTATGAATCAAATTGGTTTGATCAAGCAACATATAGCTAGATAAGAACTAACATTCACTAGAAAAATACTTTAATGCATAAATTATAAAAGTTGATATAATTTAAGGGTTTTGAAATTGGAATAAAGATAAATGTGATAACTCTTAGATGTTTGTCAAGTGAATAAATAAAATATACTAGAAAATAAGGTAAGTGATTGAACATATTAAGAATAATACTAAATGAATAGTTTTTTTTTAAACAAATTTCAAGTCACAATTTTTAATCTACTTTGAGAATGTATTGATGATGATTTTCATGCACTTCTATACAATTTCATGGGTAAGAATGTAAGGAATGAGAATTTTGGTGATTATTTTTATCAACCCTTTACTATAAAATTTCATAAGCACATCTATCTAGGTTTTTTTTTTTTGCAAGTTGCAATCATCTTGAAGGATGCAACATATTGCTTCTAATCTCATTAAAATTGAATTCATTAAATATTAAATCATCTTTGTAGCTATCAATAAAAAATCTTGAAAGGGAAGATACACCTTATAAAAAAAGGAATATATAAGACTAGTAGGATGTATCTTGAGAGTGTTGCTTAAGAATGAGATGTTGACTAACTTCTTAGAATAATATATTTTCTTATTGAATACTTTCTTCTATTGTGAAGTAAGTTTATTATTCATTAAAAAACTAGAAAAATATATTTTCATATTGAATAGTTTCTTCTATTGTGAAGTAAGTTTATTATTCATAAAAAAACTAGGAAACATATTTCATCACCTTATGAATGATATCAATTCAATTTATGTTGAATTCCAATGTTGACCTTTAAAATTTATAAGTAATAATAATAATATTATGTCTAACTTACGTTCATGTATTGAAGTAGGGGATTTTTGTTAATGACCTTAGGAGATATAATATGTGTGAAGGTCTTGGAGTACATTGAGAATAATTTCCTTACATACTTGAGCCTAAAATATAATAAATTTTATTAGTTCTATCGAATCAAACACTAGTCAAACTAAATCTACTTATTAAAGCATATATTAACCCAAAATTTAGATTACACAAATCTCAATAAAAGTAGTGGCAATTTAAATTTTAGAAAGCATGCGATACATAAGCTAGGCTACAATTCAAAGAAAGCAGTAAGTAGATGACTGCTAATAGTTTAGTAGGCTATCACTAATAAGTAGGTTTTCATTAATCATTTCACTTTTTTTTTGTACATTGTTTGAGAAGTTATATCTACAAGTAGGTTTGTAAAGATTTTGTAAACCCTCAAGTGGACATCCATTAAGTTAGTAATTACCCATCGACTACTTTATGAGCCATATTTAATGGAGGATAGACTAATTCTGACAAAAACTTTGCTTGATTTTATCTCAATCCAAATCTAATTTTATGAGAGGCACTTCAGTATTGCATCACCAAAGTTAACAAACCTCCTCCACTCTATTAAAATATTAGACCCTTATATCCTTTCTACTCAACACTTGTCCACAACATTGAAATCTTAGCTACAATAATGAATATATATAGAAGATCTTTTAAAAAGAATGTGAAGAGAGTGTTTTAGACTTTAGTACCATCTCCTCTCCCACTCTATTTCTTTTGTAATTATTTTCACAATGTTATGAAAAGTTTTATCCCATTAGTGGATCTAAATGCACAGAAATTTAAGATTAACTATATTTGTAAAGCATACTTATGAATGCCAAGTTTGGCCCCCAAGCTAAAGATGTTATAGTTTTAACCACAACTTTACATGGTTAATAAATTACAATTAATTTCAATGATAAATATTTTATTTTAAAATTCAATATTTTAAAATTGTATATATATTTTTCAAAATCCTAAAATTCATAAATTTCCATTAATTTTATAAATTTTTTTAGAAATAATAATAAAATTTATGAAACTCAATGAATTTTAATGTGAGCTTCCCTCAACTAAACTCTACCTTAATCTTTTAATCTAAGATAGCAATAAGCTTTCTTTTATAAGACAATATAGAGAGATAAAGTCATCATTATATTCATCATTTTTTTTCAATTTCTTATGCAATACTAGTTTTTTTGTATTTAATTGAGAGAGAGAGAGAGAGAGAGAGAGAGAGAGGTTGTTAGGCTATGCAAGGTTATGAATCTTCAACTACTCTTATTTAACTTCCTCAAGATTTTGACATTCTATTAATATTGACTTCTTTTCTAATGCAGCCGTTTAGACTATTGTTACCATCATATCCTTATCTTTTTTTTCACCATATATTTTTCTAATGTTTTCATAGTTTTCATTTAAAATATCATCTATAGATTGATTTTTGATATAATAAATTTGATTAATTGGCTTTATAAAATATTTCATATCATTATTTACTTTCATGGGCTACATCTCCTTATTTTTTTAGGAAATAAGAGAATAAGGATGAAAGATGAAGCTCCCAACTTGGGCTTTTGTACTTTCTAAATTTTAAAGACAAAAGGATTTTTGGATGATGGACCTGAATTCTTTCTATCATCCAAAGAAGTAGGAATGTGACCTATTTCAAGTTATGACTTATTTAGAGAAAAAAAGATATATCTACTTAAGAAGGTAAGGTCGCCTAAATCTTGAGGGAAATTGAAACTTGTTAATTGAGAAGATGTCTAAATAGAAACAAATTGGTGAGTTGGATAACTCACATTAAATTCTTAAACTTCCAAGGTTTGAAATCGAACTATTTACTAAGACAATTTCCTATTTTTTCTAGCAAGTTGTACTTCTAAAGATCTATCATAACCATATATAAGAACAAAATTTATAGCTTGTTTATCAAACTTATATCTATTTATCATGTTGTATTTTCTTATAATTTTGTTAACATATGGAATCTTAAAAGTCTAAGAAAGGATCTCTATAGTGGACAAGAGATCATAAATTTCAATCACGACATTTTAAAACTCTCATAATGACCTGTTTTATTTTTCAATAAAATATAGACCTATCAATAAAGTAATTTTTTCCTTCAATTTTTTGGGTTGGGAAGTAGCTATATACTTAACATCCTCTTCTCCTCTTGCTAGAGAGAGTGAAATTTACTTGCAACTAGAAGTGTAGGTATTTTGTTAAAGAATTTATTTTCATTCAAACTTTATGTTTGCAAGAGATGAAGTCTAATTATCTTTTTTTTTTTAAAAAAAAAAATTTGTCTTCAAGTCTCAGTCAATAGTTTAATGAAAGACAATCTAGTGGTAAACTAGTTAGGATTAGGATGAGCTAATAAGGCTAATGATTTAAAAATAATGAAAGTTGGAACTAATGTTTCATAGCTAACACAATTGACATTTTCACCACTTTTTAATGTTTAAGAAAAATGGCCTTGGACAAATAAAAGTTTCATAGCCAATGGGTGATCAGTGGCCGATGGTCATAGTGGAGCTCACTGCATGCAATGATCATGGCTTTGATGTATTCAAAATTTGATTAAAATAAAATGAATTTGGATTGCATAAAAAATAAACTACAAGATGAATTTGAAATTCCTTAAAATTATGCACTGCATTCCAAATTCTTCAAATAAAATATTAAAATTCTTAAACCAATGTATTCCAGATGCTTTGCACTATAAATTTAGCAAATCAAACAATTCTTAAATAACATATAAATAAAGATCAATTCCAATGGAAATAATGCAATATGTATTTCCATTTCTATCTCTTCTACATGAACAAAATTATGGGATAGAACTATTAAGAGAATTTTTTTTCGACCATTTCTCTTCTTTGCAATCTTTGAATTTAGGTGTTCTTTATAAATTTTACTTGTCTTTGCTCATCAGAGGGCGATTGGGCGTTGTGATAGGCTGTTCCGTTGTAACATAGTACTGTTGTTTTTATAAAAATAATTTCAGCAAATCAAATTACTAAAAATAAAAATGGGTGTGTGACTGTTCTGTTCGAAGGAGGTGTAACGATAAAACACTTGGCTGGTACTGTCTATTTCCTCTTACTGAAAAAAGAATATATTTTATTTTCCTCTTTCAGAAGTCTGAAATCCCATTGGTAGCTTTTCTTCCGGATTCGATTAACAGGAAGGAACAAGACATCGTCTCCTCTCCAATTTCGAATAAAGATTTCATTTTTCCTCTCTCTCTCTCTCTCTCTCTCTCTCTCATTCTCTCTCTCCGGTTGACGCCGGAGAAAATACTCAGATTCTCTCTCTCTCTCTCTCTCTCTCTCTCTCTCTCTCACCGGTTGACGCCGGGGAAAAAGACTCAGATTTCAAAGGTACGCTCGAGAAAAATAGAGGCAGAGCAACAGATTTAGTTTACGATTCTTTTTCAAAATTTTTAATTTTTATTCTTGCTTTGAGAAACAAGTCAACTACGAGGATCCAGACTCAATTTTTTCAATCCTTTCTCGAAATGAAAACTTTTTATTTTTGAAAATAAAAGAAGTTCGCATCAGGTTATGATTGTTTTTTGTTTGTTTTATCCTCCTTGAAGAGTTTTTTTTTTTGGCAAGAAACTCTTTTCTCTTTATCCCCATTTCAACCAGTCCTCTTCAAGATATTCAATCACCATAGTTCCGTCATTTTTATAATTTCTTATTTTCTGTACTTATTATAAGTTTCAAAATTTTTTTTTCTTCTCTGAAAACAATAAAAAGTTGTTTCCTTTTACAGAAATTTAACCACTTATTAAATTTCTAGGAATTTATTATTTTGATGCCTTCATGAGAAAAAAATTGCATTGATTGTCATGAAAAAAAGACAAGATCAGCTTTATGTTCCATCATGCATATAAACTATCTGTTAACTGACTTCCTTATAAAGAGGAAAACATCGATTCCCACTTCTCTCCCTTCTCGCTGTCTCTACTGCACCATTACAAGGTACAGCAGATTCCTTTCTCATTGTTAAATCTTGTGCCTCAATCTATTTATCAGCATTAAATATGATATTAGATACAGGCCTCAACTTTACCACACCTTTTTACTCATGCTTCTAAAGTCAATTAGGTCATGTGTTAGAACAAAAAAAAAAAAAAAAAAAAAATCACATTTTTACAGTAACTAATAAAAGGAAATTTATAAACTTGTTGATTTCTTCCTTTTCTGCAGTCATTTAATACACTTTGTGATGAAATGAGAATGCCATTCATCTAAAGCTCCAATCTTTATAAAACACTCTGCCATATCTTGTTTTCTCTCTTCAATCAAAGAAATGGAAGCTGGAGACTCAACAAAGATGGAGAACAAAGTTGTGCAGACCTTTCAGAAAAGCTTTGTTCAGGTTCAGAGCATACTGGATCAAAACCGCGCCATCATTAATGAGATAAATCAAAATCATGAATCTAAGATTCCAGACAATCTTAACCGCAATGTGGGGCTGATAAAGGAGCTCAACAGCAACATCCGTCGAGTCGTCGACCTCTATGCAGATCTCTCTTCCTCCTTCATCAACTCCATGGATTCCGTCGACGGAGACTTGGGGGCGAAGAAGAGGTTCAGGTCGGGATAAGGTTCTTCGATCAATGGAGGATAAATCAGAGAAATTCTTTGAGCTGAGAGAGTGGTGGAATTGGTGATAAGAGATGGTATGGCTCATAGAAGAGGGAGAGAAAGCATGTGTGAATTAGAGTAATGTTTCCTTCCTTGAGCTACATTGATGTGGTTCAAGTTTTTTTTTTTTTTTTTGCTTTCTTTTGGGTTGGAGATGTATCATTCTATATGCTTATTGATGAAAGTCTTGTTTTGGCCAATCTGTTTGGGATTGCGGACAAAATAAGATTAAAATTGACATGTGATGTTTGAGTGATTAGAAGCATAGACATAAAAATTAATATCTCTTAAATGTAAGATTCAACTAAAATTTTTCAAGAAAAAAAAGAGAGAAAGAGTATATTTTATTGAATGATAGTAAATTTTATTCAAAGATAAAGAAAAAAATTAAAAAAATCACGAAAAAATACATTAAAAATTTTACATAGGTTCACATAATTAATGACTATATTTTATATTTCATATGATTTAATTATGAAGAATTATAATTCTAAATCATTTAATATATCTTAAAAATGACATCTATTTTTTTTACGAAAGTTAAAAATATAATAACATTATCAAAATATTTTAATAAAAATATTAAATTCTTAATTAGATTTATATGATAATTATTTTATAGAATGAAAATTAGATTTCATAATTATAATATATTTAATTCAAAGATCTCAAGAAGAAAGGACAAGTAGTATGAATACTTATATTAAGATGGGTGCCAAAAATTATGTGCTTATCTTCTTTTCTCTTCATGCTTAGTTGCTTTTGTTTGTTTTCACCGGAGATTCCTCCCCCTTCACTTCTCTCAAGGTTGATTGTTCTCTTGTGTCTTGTAGGCTTTTTTTTTGGTGGGCCCATCCCTCAAAATTTGCTATCTTCTCTTCAATTTCAATTAGATTTTGGCACAAAACAAATAAATAAACAAATGAATAAATAAATAAATAAATAAATAAATAAATAAATAAATAAATAAATATATAAAATTATATTATCAATTTTTATAAACTTTTAGGAAAATAGTCAATTTCAAAATAATATTCTAATTTAATATGATTAATAATAATTTTGATTAAATATTATTATCAAATAATATATTATTATAAATTTTGCCACCAATCTCTTGCCCTCACATTAAATGCAACTTTAATAGAAAGAAGTGACCTATTGATATTCCAATTTATGGCGCCTTTCAGATATTTTTTTGGCTGCTTTGCTGTTAAGAAAGTAACTAAAAAATAAAGGAGGATTTACATACATATCATGCAATTTTATGCATTTATATATTTTATACCCAAATTTTACTTAAATAACACTTAAATCTTTATTATTACATCAAAAATACCACCAGTTACTTTTTTCAAATGAAATGCCTTTTTTAGATAAGGAAAGTCTGGTTTATAAATATTCAAGTTTGGGTGTGAAATATATAAATGCATAAGAATTCCCGTGGTATGTATGTAAATTTTTCAAAAATAAACCAGTTTTGTTTGGCTACTAATTTTTTGGCTGTTTTTCATAAAATTTTGTGATAAAAAAATTATTTTGAAATCAGAGTTATTAGAGTATGATGACTATCAGAAATCTATTTTTTGAATTTTTTAAAAATAAAAATATTTGTAATATATGCAATAGCTTTTTTAAAAAATTATTTTCTCTACAATAATTTTACAATCAGCTTTTCAAAAAGTTATAGCCGCTCCAAACATGCTCTTAATGTTAGATAAGAATGTATAGTTTCTTTGTTGGTTTTATAGGTTTGAATATATATATATATATATATATATATATATATATAGTTGATGTTAAATTAAATAAAAAATATTTTAAAAATAGGATTGTTAACAATTTAATCTTAAGCAAAATCATTTATGACTCCATATCATATTAAAGTTCTATGATTTGATTTTGACTTGAAGGAATATAACCTTAATTGGAGATTCACATTGTTAAATCTAATAGGGTAAGTAATTTATTTTGCTTATCAACTTCTTTTTATTTTATGATTTAAAATTATAATATTAAAAAATAATAAAAATGGCAAAAAGAGTTATAATGTAGATAGAAATGATAAGCACACCAGCTCTAAAGTCTTGAAGAGATGAGTAGAAACATTACTAATTTATAGTAATATTTCACCAACCTATAATTAGTGTAGTCTAAAATAAAATTTAAGATAAAATTATATTTGGGGATTTACATACATACCACACAATTCTTATTTATTTACATATCTAACACCTAAACTTTAATTTTATATATATAATATTTCAATCTTCTTTATCACAATAAAATCATCATCATTATTCACTTTTTAAAAATAAAAATGCACATTTTTAAGTATAATAAAATATTAGATAAGTAAATATCTAATTTTAGGTGTTAGATATATAAATACATAGGAATTATGTGGTATGTATGTAAATTTTCTAATTATATTTTATTATAGTGTCCCTAGGCAAAAAAATAAATAAAATAATCGAGATTTGGCCCTCCGGTAAGCTGCAGGCACATGTGAGAGATTCTAATTTAATCCCAAGTAGGGTTACTATTGGTCATTGTCACATTTGTTCATTACACAGATTGCTCTCTCTCTCTCTCTCTCTCTCTCTCTCTAGCACTGATCTGAAAAAAATGAAGTAATATATGCGAGCAAGCTAAGAAGGTTAAGAAAGGGAAAGCTTAAGCTCTGAAGAATGATTAATTGAGAGATAAATAAAAATAGGAGGGAAAGAGTTGAACAGCTAAAGCTAGAAAGAGCTCTTCGCAAACTTTAGGCTTACTAGTAAAGGCATGTGATGGCATGTGAAGAAATGTGGATATATATATATATTTGTTAAGTAAAGAGGTATTAATTTGATTCAATTAATGTATTATTTAGTTTTAATTTATTTGTAGAACTAAAGGGTAGCATTATTTATTTTTTTCTTTAATTTTATTGCCTTATAATATTTTGTAATATTTTAAAGTGAAATTTACATAAATTTTTTATGTCTCTATTTATCTTATCTTCATTCATAGTTATCTTTACTATAATTATTTAAATTAGTTGTTCTATAATATTTTAGAAAATATCTATATTGATTGCAAATGATAAAATGAAATTACAAAAAAAAAGAGCTATTCACCATGATTGAATTATATTAAATTTGATATTTCTTTTTTGATTTTCTTAAGCAAAGAATGAATTTTATTATTGTGAAAATAACTCTAGTATAAAAAAAAGATCAATATAAGTAATGATCAATGAAATAAATAATATATGAGATTCATATTATGATATGAACACATCAAGTACATCAAAGGTTTTTATGAAGAGCCCCTTTGTATATGATGATATAATTAATGACTATTAATGAGGGGCAACTTTGTTGAAAAGATGCAAAGCATATCTAACATCTTGATATGATATTAAGTCATCCTAAATTATAACTAATAAAAACATTCATCTAAGGCATATGTTTCATTTTAACAATTGTAGAATCTTTATTAGATAAAGAACAACATTTTCCATTTGTATTATTAATGATAGATGAAGAGGCATTGCTTTGAAAGAGATATCCCTAAAAGGCCTCCTTAGGAACAACAAATTAGGATGGAATAGTACGAAAATTATACAAATTGGGAACAAAGAAAGTATCTAAAGATGAATTTGAGTTGATGGAGATGATTTCACAAGTGAAGTAGATGCACAAATAAAAGAAAGAAAAAAAAAAATATCTTGAATATAGATAGACATTAAAAAAAGAGGATAACCATCATGCATCACAAAATTTAGCAACTTATCAAAGGGCATTTGAGAGTACTTGATCAAGTCTATTAATATCATACCGCCGCTTTATATCAATGAGTCAAGTAGTCCTTATTAAAGACCTCCTCTATTAAACCACCATCAATAAACAAGATAAATATTATGTGATGCTATAATGTTAATATCACTAGAAGGATAAACAAGCCAACACATGCACTCTAGTGGTTGCCACTATTGTCAAAGAAAATGACAGATAAATAAAAAGGATAATAAATTGACTTATAAGAATAGATTTATTTTTCATTATTTATGATCCAAACTATTTATCATCTTATTTTACTTAATATTAAGCTTATTTTTTTAAGTTGACATATGACTAATAAGAAAATAAACTATAGATATATTTCTTATAACAAAAAAAGTAACAAAACTTACTCTAAAAAAAAATGACTAGTTGCAAATAACTAACTTTCTCCAAACAAATCCACACATCTTAAAATTAAGAGTAAAATCTTACTCTAACATGGATATGAGTAATAGAAAGATTTAAGAGAAAAGATGCACTATCAATCCTAAACATGCAACCAAAAATTAAACCAAGATAAAATAATAAATTATGACAAAACAAGTAAACCTATATACAAAAAAAATAATCACTTGATTCTTCAAAGGGTTCATCTTGAAATAAAAAAAAATAGAGACTACTTTAAGACTCATTTGAATTTAATAACATAATACAATTGATAAGAGCATTAAAGATTAATTACATTTTGATTATAAGTGAATCAATATATGATGGGAATTATGTAAGCAAATTGAAATCACTATAACAAATTGGCTAATTATTGATGGAAAATTTCATTAATAATAGGATGAAATCTATTACAAAATATAACTACTAGTAGATTTTATGATGGAAAGTGGTGGATAAAGTCTTAATGGAATTTTTTTTAATAATTCTATACAAATTCTGATGGAATATTTGCAAAATTCATTTAGTAAAATTACTAATAGAAATTTAAGTTTCATTATGAAAGTCAACTTATTTTGATGATTTTTTTCAATAAAAAATTTGTATTTACTCAATATTATTTCAAATTTGTAATGAAAATATCATCAGTAATCCATTGGTAACTATAACATAAAAATAGTAGGCAACAAAATAAATTAATAACTCTATTGAATCTTATAGATCATCATATATAATAAATGACATCATATATATATATATATATATATATATATTAAAAAGATTTTTATATTTATAGATTAAGACATATGCTCATACCACACATGCTCTAGTCTCTTAAGGAATGGGTTTAGGACTTTAGTCTCTTTAAAATTAAACAACTACCCTAGCTATCTTGCAATTTAAAAGACTGGACTACATGATTTTAAAATCGTAGGAGGAATTAGCTGGCAGTCATTCAAGATGATTATAAGTCTAAGAGTCATACAATTTATTCTTTCTTGTGGAGATAAACTCTTATGTCCACCTATCGTTTAGATTTAGGTTGTGTTTTAGCTCGTACTAAAGCTCAATAGATTTAGGATCCGAGGTGGCTGTTTTCTTTGAGCTACAAGCATAAATCCTTACCTCTTTGACATTCTCATAATCTTATGTTGGTGAATTATAAGCCCTAGAAATATAATAAAAATTCAACTCAAATCAATAAATCTATTCACTTTCAAATATATAAAGCTTAATTATAGGATAGAATGAAATGCTCACTAGGCCTCTTAATATCATGAGCATTTTCTACTTCCTCATTTTGGATTCCAAAATAAGTCTTCTCCTTGAACTTTTCACTTGATTTTCTAAACATAAGTAATCCTTTGATAGAATAATCTTAAAATCTTTGGAGATGATAATTGTCTACTTTAATCGAGAGTATTCTTAAGAAATTTTATTTCTTAAGATCTGATCTATGGAGGCATGCCCATGAAAAGAACCCGCTTTAATATACACCTCACTTTATTCATTCATGAAAAAAAGGAGAAAATATCTGGTATATTCAAAGACCCATCATGCCTTAGGAGTCCTTAGTATGTGATTAGGTCCATTGAAGAATGATACTTCTATCTTTCGAGATAGTACATCATATCTCAATGTTGTACCAGATCACTTCAATAAGTATCCCTACGATCTGCATGGTGTTTCCCTCACATCCAAAAATAAACACCACAATGGCCAACCAAAATTGGCTTCCCATGGCATAGCTCTCAAGCAAGAAAAAAAGGAGAGCTTGGATTAGGGGCCATCCACCCAAACACATTCAAGAGGAAGAGAGGAGGTGAGTCGCCCATTTTCCCAAGTCTCTAGCCGCTGTTGGCAAGATTCCGACCATCTCAAAACTTTCCATAGCTATAGCTTATGGTCAAGAGAGAAAGAAGAGAAAGGGGAGCTCAAACCCTCATTCTATCTATTCCAATACATTCCTAAAGGAAGGAGGAGCTCGATCGACCCTTTTAGATCCTCGTAGGCTGGATTGACTTAGGGTGGCTAATCTCACAACCAAACATAAAAATTAGGAAGGATCCCTCCTTCCCCTCAATAAACCTTCCCAACACCTTCCTTGGATGGAGGCGAACCCAAACGAAACCTCCGTTGAGTTTCTCATTGCCAGTGAGCTGGAAAGTGACCAAGGTCGACGGAGGATAGGTGAAGCTTGGTCTCCACAGCAATTGGCATGGAGGAAAGACATGAAATTCATCCCAGTGCTTCGTATTGATGAGGGGAAGGTGCTTGAAGCATCTCGGCCATCGATGATCAACGACGGTGAGGTACCACTCCAAATCAGCACCTCTTTAGCCTAGTTTGGACCTTTATGAAGGAAATTTATTTTTCGTTGAAATCTAATCATATGGATATGTTGTATGGCGAGCCTTGATCATTTTGGAATCAAAATTATGTGAAATAATAAACTAGATCACCATATTTTTCTTCCTAAAGGTGGACAATTTTTGATTCTCGCCGGCGAGAACACAGACATAATCCAGACCATTCGTTCCTTTTATTTGGAACAGACGACCATGATCTAACTGCACCGCTTGATTAAATCCCTTATGAAAATTGAGATTTAATCTAAGCTGTCCAATCCATGATTGGATGGCTCTAATTAATCCCATGTCTTTGCCGTCACATGATGTGGGATCAGGATCCACATGGCGAATCTGCGAAATGTGGAAAGGACCCGCTGTGTCAGCGCCACATGGCACTTGTGGGAAAAATTTGTGACACCACATAGAATTTCAGAATTTTTTATTTGGATGATCAACTACGTTATTAAGGAATAAACATATTATCTCAAAAAATAAATATGTTTTTCTATAATGAATTCTATCATTTAATAAAAGACTCCTTAGGCTAATGGGTCTTTTATGTACTAGAGATTTTTTCTTTGAACTACATGGGAGGTAGAGCGGGGTTTCATTTTTAAACTGGGTTCATGGTTCCCTATAGAGGTAGGCCCCTATAGTTAATTTCATATTAAGAAAGGTCTCTTCCTAAGAATACTCTCGATTAAAAAATGATTTGTTATTCCTAAAGATTTCTAAGGTGGTTTTCAAAGGATTGATTTTTGGAATTTCAATTGGGATTGGTTCAAATTAGAGAGAGTTATTTTGGAGGCCAAATGTGAAATGCTTATTGATATTGGGATGCCTACTAGATATTTTAACTATCCTACATTTGGGCTTAAATATTTAAAATTTAATTTAGATTTTGAGTTGGCATTTTTTTAGAAGTCTAGGACTTAGATTCTAGCAGCACAAAACTACAAAAATGCCTAGGATTGAAGACTTATTCTTGAAAAAGATACTTTAGAACCTAGTGTACATTTGCTTTTAACATATAGTAGATGCTCGACCTAGTTTTATTTTTGAGAATTATCAACCATTCCTCTCAGTTGAGGAAATAACCTATCCTTGACTCTTCTGGACTTACAACCTGCTTGGAGAGGACTGCCAGCTAACACCACCTAAGTGCATTCTAAATTCATGATGCTAAGTCTCATGAATGAAAGATGGCTGGACTGTTGCATTTTTAAGAAAGAAATCTATGAACCTAGACTCACTGTTTAATCCCTAGAATCATGTAGGGTATGAAATGCATCTAACTAATGCACATTTTTTTAAATTTTTAAATATTTTGATTCAAGATTTATTTGAGGTCATGGGTATGCATTTTATGCTTAATGCCATGCAATTAAAAATGATTATGGGCCATATCAATAATAGAAGGCAGGCTTCCCCAAGAAGGTGGTCATCCTCACATGTCAGATACCCCTTATGTGCAATAAGAGAAGTTGCCCAATTCAAGGATTGGAGCAATATAATTTCATAATTTCAAAACTTGATTATTTCTAATTGATTTTATGTTTTGCTTAAGGCTTTAGTTTATGTGAGGTTTCAATTTTTCTTTTATTTTTATTTCAGTTATTTAGATTTAAGTTGGGTATAAAATTTATCTATGAGCTTAATCGTTTAGGCATTCATTCATAAGAAAGCACAACTGTGGTGTTTATTTTCAGATCCATCGGGTGGACACCACCTAGATCTTAGATGATACTTATGAAAGTGATCAAGTATGATATTAAAGTATGATGTACTGTCTTGAAAGATAGAAGCATCACCATATAATGGACCTAATCACTTAATAAAGACTCCTAAGGCATGATGGATCTTAGTATGTTCTTCTCCAACTTTACCTGGAAAAGTAAAGTAGGGCTTATTTTAAGCCAAGTTCTTTAATTCCCTATGGAGGCAACCTCTATAGTTAATTACATCCTAAGAAATGAGATTTCTTAAGAAAACTCTCAATTAAAGTAGTCAATTATTGTCTCCAAAGATTTCAAGGTTAAGACTATCAAAAGATTATTATTTTGAAAAATCAAATTGGATTATTCAATTGGAAAGACTTCTTTTAGAATCCAAAGAAAGATAATTAGGAAATGCTCAGGTCACTGAAAAGCCTAGTGAGCATTCCAACATATCATAAGGTGAGGCTTTATGTGTTTGAAAGTGAGAGAATTTATTTTGTTTGAGTTGAAATTTTATTAGATTGCTTGGAATTATAATCCATCAACACAAGATTATGGAAATGGCTAAGAGGTGAGGATTTATACTCATAGCTTGAAGGAAATAAGCAACCTTGGATCCTAAATTTATGGACCTTTAACACATGTTGAAGCACAGCCTAAATCTAAGTGAAAGAGGACATAATGGTCTATTCTACAAGAGAAGATAGACTTGTTCAACTCTTCTAAACTTACAACCACCTGGAGTGGCCGCCAGCTAACACCTTCTATGATTCAAAATCACGTAGTCCTATCTTATGTAATTGCAAGATGGTTTAACCTGTTACTTAATTTTGAAAGAGACTAGAGTGCTAAACTCACTCTCTAAGAGACTAGATCATGCTTGGTATGAGCATATGACTTAGACTAAAAATGTAAAATCTTTTTAAATTTTACATTATTTTGATACATTCATTTGGACAAAGGCTTTAGGATTTCTTATGCCTAAATGCATGATAAAATTAGATTATTGGCAAATCAAAAGAGAAAGAGGGTTAAGCTTCATCATAAGGGGTTGCTCTCGTAGGTCAAGCAGTTCTTAAAGTGCTAGAATGGAGGCTCTCATTTTACAAGAGTGATAGAAGATGCCATGCATGATGTGAGACATACAATATACAGCTAAGGGGTTGCTAAATATTTTAATTATCTTGATTATAACCTAAGCTTTAAGATGAGGTTGTGAGTTATTTAAAATTTAATTATGAATTATTGATTGGGGTAGAAAAATTAATTTTTTCTTAAGAGTCTATCACATCCAGGCCACACATTCAAACATCAATCATAAGAAACTATGAAAAAGATGCATTGCTAGTGTGCAAGCTAAACATAACATCAATCATTTTATAAACTATTGTGAAAGAGTAAGAGATCGATGCAGCCAGGTGCCGCCATACACCCCAAAAAGAGAAAAGATGGGTAGTCGAGCTCTACCCTTATAGAACCCAAAATTACAAAATAATATTTCAATTGAAATTGAATACATGCTATAGGGGTCTTTACTCTTCATTTCATAATTCTTCTTTCTTCTTTCTTTTGATTTGATTCATTCCAAGGTATCACAAGGCACCCCAAGATTAAACATTCTAGCACTGCTCATCCTAATCCTCATAGCATTAATCCTAATCCCTATTACAAAAATTATAATTTATGGGAACAGTAAATCTAACTACACCTGTAAAATAGATATTAGCTAAACGTACATATAATCCAAAATAGTTATATTTCATAATTTAGACTTAGCACCTTGCACATGGGTAACCAAGCCCACCTATCCTAACATGGATTATGCTTAGGGGCATAAGTAAGTTGCAAGAAAAGCATTTATATTTATTTTTAAACATCCCCTTAAGCACAATCCCATGTAGAAAATAAAATTAGGCTATTAATGGCCTAACATCCATTCTATGGTCCACATTCCTAACATCCAGTCTAAAATATTACATCATAAAATAAAATGCAACATCACACATACACCGTCCTAAGTTAAGATTAGAAGTAGTGGTTTAATTCTAATGTGTATGCTTAGGCTTCATGTGGTATGTATTAACTAGGCATTAGAGTTATGATTTTCTAAGTTTGAAATTATTTAAGTTAACATGATGGTGGGTTTCACTTCAAATTGTTTAGTTGATTTATAAATTTTAATTTATATTTTATTTTGTTTCATTGGGTTTACACTTAGCATCTAAGTGCTATGATGAGATGGAAGAGGCTTACCCTCTTAACCCCTGCTTTAAACTACTTTCTAAAGCACATTATTATAATTTGGTTTTCTTTAGTTAAAGAATCATATTCGACATGAAAGGCATCTTAAGATTAATATTGTTGAATTACCATCACATAGAACATGTGTGGTGCTTATTTTTAAATTCATTTGTATGGGGGGTGGGGGAGGACACCACGCAGATCTGAGAGTGTACTTATTGAGATAATCGGGTACGACATTGAGGAATAGTGTACTATCTTGAAAGATAGAAGTCACTACCTTATAATGGACCTCATCACCTAATAAGGACTCCTAATTCATGATGGGTCTCAGAATATACCAGAGATTTTTCTCCTACTTTACCCATAGTTAATTACATCTTAAGGAAAGTGAATTCTTTAAGAATACTCTTGATTAAAGTAGATAATTATTGTCTTTAAAGAATTCAAATATAGGAACATCAATAAATTAGTTATATTTAGAAAATCAAGAGGGATAGATCAAAAGGGAAGAGTTATTATCAAACCAAAGAAGATGAGTAGGGAGTGCTCATGATACTAGAAAACCTAATGATCACTCCAATCTATCATATGGTTAGGTTTTATATATTTGAAATTGAGGAGATTTATTTATTTGAGTTGAAATTTTATTAGAAATCTAGGACTTATAATTCCACAATACAAGATTATAAAAATGCCTAAGAGATTAGGATTTATGCTTATAGCCCGCAAAAAGAACACCAATCTCAGATCCTAAATCTAGGGAGCTTTAACGAGGGCCAAAGCACTACCTAAATCTAAGGCGAAGGTGGGTATATGGTTTACCTCCACAAGAGAGAGTAAACCACCAGACTAATAGACTTATTATCACTTGGAGTGGTAGCGAGCTAACTCCTCATATGCTTTAAATCCATGTAGGCAAGTCATATGCTTTTGCAAGATGGTTGGGTTATTATTATTTAGAAAAGAAATTAAGTCCTTAAACCCACTCCTTAAGAGACTAGAGCATGAAGGGTATGATTAATGATTTAAATCTAACGAAATTTTTTATCAAATTTCATTTAGTTTGGGACTCTTTATTCTGACATAGGCTATGGGATTTTATATGCCTAAATGTATGAGAAGTTTATTATGGGTCAAACCAAAAGGGAAAGAGGTGTTCTTCCATCAAAGGCTCTCAAAGGTTAAGCCCTTACTATCTGGCGAAGATGGAAGCCCTCCCTTAACAAGAGTGAAATAAGATGATTATGCATAATATTAAACATATAACATCTAGCTAAGGGGTTGCTAAATATTATATTATCTTGATTTAATGCTTAGGATTTTATATGATGTTATGAGTTATTTTAGAGGTTTAATTATGAGTTATTAGTTTGGGTAGAAAAATTAATTTTTATCCTAGGAACTGTCTAATCCAGCCATACAACAATCACCAATCATAAACAAACTTTGAAAAGGCATACTTTTTCTAATGCATAAGCTAAACAAAATATCAAACAATTTTATAAAGCTATCGTAAAAGAATAAAAGGTCGATGCGATTGGGTACTGGCATACAACCCGAAAAGAAATGAGGGTAGCCGAGCTTTACCTTTATACAACCCGAATTATAAGAGAATTATTACAATAACAAATGATGAATGTTATGGGGGTCTTCATTCTTCATTTCTTCATCTTCCATTTCTTCATTTGATTTGCTCCATTTCTTTCTTCCTTTTAGCTTGATTTGGATATGCTTGCTCCGAAGGCATCACATTGTACATAAGACTTAGTATTATAACTTATGCTTATCCTAATCCCCCATAATACTCATCCTAATCTTAATACAAAATTACATTAAAAGAAGAAAAGTAAATCTCACTACACTTGCAAAATAAATATTAGTTAAACACACCATGCAACCCAAGCAGTTATATGAATAATTTTGACTTAGCACCTCACACATGGGTAACCAAGCCCACCTATCCCAACTTAGATTATGCTTAGTGGCTAAGCAACCTACATAACAAAAGTATTTATATTTTTTTATTTAGCGGCCCTTTAAGCACAACCCCTTACAGAAAACATGATTAGGCTAATATAGGGCTAACATCCAGACTATGCACATACACCATAATATCCAGTTTATAGTAATACATCACAAAACAAGCATATATCAAACCATATACTGCCCTATCATAAAGCTAGAAGTGGTGACTTAGTCAAATGTCTATGAATTAATTCTTGTGTGGTATGTCCTAACTATGCTTTAGAGTTATAATTTACTAAGTGTGAGGGATTTAATTTATAAAGGGGTTGATTTCTCTTTAGGTGATTTAACTGATTTGAAGATTTTACTTAGTGTTTTCTTTCATTTCTTATGGCCTACACTTAACAACTAAGTATTATAAAGAGAAGAAATAGAGGAAATCTCTCTTTCATCCCTGCCTTTAGTCACTTATAAAGTAAATTAATTAACCAATTTCCTTTAGTGAATGGTTTTTTATATATTTTGATTAGTCCTAAATTTAGGCTTAGTTTAAATAAACTCATTCAATAAGAAAAACATATTAAGATTAATTGGAATTAATTACTATCACATAATACATGTTTGTTTATTTCTTTCCATCATATAAAGCATGCATATAGTTAAGTCCTAAACATACTTATACATGCAATTTATGTTTTAGCACACTTAAAATGATGAATGCAAAGAAGTATGTTTGGAATTTAGATATTTCATTTGATTGCATTATGAATGCATGCATTTTAAATAGAAAAGAGGATTCTTCATCCATTAGTTAAATACACATTCACATGTATAAAAGTTCTAAATATGTACGTCACCATTATTCTGCACACTGGGCGTAAAGCACAAGACCTACTTAGGGCTACTTAAAGCCTCACAGCCCCGGGGTGTCCAGACTAATATACCATTTTTCTTAGATACATATGGATGTATAATCAACTATAAGGATAGGAAAACCCATGCAGAAGTTGTATTTAATTCACTTGATTTATGCTTCTTATTCATTGGTCATATCACACATATATATGTATAAGAGTTTTAAGTTAGTATGTCGCCATTGTTCTACACCAGAGGCGTAAGGTACAAGAGCTACTTAGGGCTACTTAAAGCCTCACAACCTCGGGGTGTCCTAATATACCCTTTTCTCAGATACATATGAATGCACCAAAAAAAAGAACCACCAGAATAAGAAGTCATGTAAGAAGTCATATTTGATTTGACTATATAGCTTACATATGTGATATGAAATTCTTCCCAAGTCTTAACATGGAGGTGCATAGGAATGGATTTAGACAAATGTTGTGTTCTTTTCAAATGAACTATACATTTATGAATCCTATATAATCCCATGTAAGATAAGGAAAGAGAGCTTCATATTACATTTTCTTATATTACCAATACATGCAAACTTATAGATATTTGTAATTAGCATCACCCCATATGTTATAATTGATGCATACACTTTGAATGATTTAGCAGTGATAATAGCCACACCTATTTTTAATTTAAATCAACAAATGCAATTTGATATAAAAGAAACCATTTCATTTAATTACTTTTAAAAGAAATGAATGCATGATTACACCTGGTAAGCAACATTTAGCATGATTGGAAAGAAATAAAGAAACATAAGCACATGATCTCATTCATCCTAATTAATTCCTAAAGACAATCATACTAAATAAGGCTACTTAAGATAAACCAACGTTCTTTAATGTCATTTCATTTTGAGTTGGACTTGATTTAGAAAATATGAAAGAGGTTGGTTGGTCATAATCCCATTCCCCTTGTTTGAGTTGATTTTGGTTTAATGAAGGAGCAATTAAGTTTATTTAATGGTTTAATTAGGTTAGGGTATAGATTAAACCAATTAATTAACCCTTATCGACATCACCTTAAGTTAATTAACTAATTAATAATGAGCCAATATGATATGCAATCACATGAAAAGTAAATTTGCAATGCTCCTAAGAAATGAAAGGGGCCTAATGCAATCGACTCATGATTAATAGTTAATTAAGCTTAAGAGATCTCACTTAACTACTTTTATGATTTTCTCACACATGTGAGCTAACCATAATTTTATCATCTCTCACTTTGGGTTATTGAACACCCAAAGAGCTACCCAAGATTAAATTAGGGAAATAGATTCAATTAAATTAGTTAAGTTCATTAATTAATTAATTAAGTCTTAATTAACCTTAGCCAATCTAAATAAGATTGGCTTAAAGAAAGAGACAAAGAGGGGAGCCTAAATCTCAATCTATAAATTCTCTCAATTAGTTAATTAAGGTTTATGTATGATTTGGATTTTTAATTAATTAATTAAGGGATGTTAATTAATTAATTATTTAAGGGATTGAAGAAGGCTTAAAGAAAATATTGAAAGGGGGAGTCCCAATCCATTTACCTAGACTTCATCACCATTAACTGAGGTTAATGAGCTTAATTGATTGATTAATTTACTGTTCATTTGCTTAATTATCACTAATTACATTAAGAGGGCGATTAAGATTTAATCAATTGATTTTCTTAATTAAGCAATCAATAAAATCCAAAAAAATAAGGGAGGCAGAAGTCATCCCCCTTAACATACTCAAAAAGTTTGAGATTAATTAGATGGTTAATTAGGGAGTAATTAGGCTAATTATATTTTTAATTAAACCTTAATTAAGCCAAATCCATTGGTCAAAATTAATTAATAATAATTTTCCTAGTTTCTACTATGAAATATCTTTAAAATGAGCCCAAGTTTGTATTTTTTTTGGAATTTTCTGGAATTAGTTATGAAGTTAGGAAGTTTTAGGATCAAAAATAAGTTAATTAGCCTTAATTAAAGCCTTAATCCCGTTGAGCCATGTGGTGGCTGATGCAGCGCACTTTTCACGTGGTGCAACGGGATTCACTATTTACGTTATCACATCCGAGTGCTGACTTGGATGGCGGCGCATGCGGTAACTCCGTGGACTATCCAATCTAAGATCAAATTACCACGATTAAACCCATAGTTTAGAGGGATTAATCAGAGGTTCTAAGTGTGATTAGATAAGGATCATCCATTCTGATCACGCGAGATGGATCCATGATCTATCTCCTCCCAAGCATTGAATAATGGTTACCTTCCATCGATTGTCGCTTGATCTGAGCTCACTCAAGCTTGGATGGAGATGAAAATGATCCCACGCCTTTGGGGAAGAACAACAATCGAATCTAACGGTGAAAATCGCATGATGTTGAAATTTCTTTCACAAAAGACCAACTTATTTTCATTCAAGGATCAATTTTAATGGCATACCTCATCGGAGCTTATGACCAGCTATTCCAATGATTGAGGAAGCTTCATTTGGTAGAAATGAAGTCCCTGCATACTTGATTTTGATTTGGTGTGGTTTGCTCATAAAAACCAAAAGCTTGTCGCTAGCTAACGCCATTGGGAAGCTTGGGAAAGGATTCTTTCGCTTATTAACATTTGGGTGAGCAAAAAAAATCACTCTGAACTCTTCCTGCAGGGAATCAAGTAATGTGGTGAGTTTTAGTGAGAAATGGTGCCATCATTCCTTGGTGATGGCCATGGATTTGAATTTTCTTGATCAATTGGCTATTTCAAAGTGTAGTGGAGGTCCTTGGGTGCTTGATGTGGCTCAGTTTGGTTGGGTGTGGAGGTGGCTACCAAGGGAGGAAGTGCTTGTCCTTGGTGGTTTGAAAAGCTCCAATGGAAATGGGAAGGTGATTTCACCTCCCCATGGATTATCGCCGACCCAACAACTTTTGGGTCAGGTCAACCATGGTCCTAGGTGCCAAGTGGCTAAGGGGAGAAATGGACTCAATGTGCATGTGTCTTATCTCATGGGATGCCCTAAACCCAAGGGAAAAAGGGTCATTTGGCTATGGGTTTGATTTGGCCAGATTTAAAATGGGTCAAAAGTGGGTTAGCCTAAATTTCAAGTTGTTTGGAGTTTGTTTGGTTTGATTTGGCTTGATTTGACCTATTTAGGTCAAATTGGGTTAGGTTGGGTCAAATTGATCAATTGGCCAAATTGGGTCAAACCAAGGGTTGGGTCAAGTTCACATGACCAATTGGAGTGTGTTGGTGTCATTGGCTTGATTCAATTTGCTTTGGATTTGATTATGGCTCATTTGGGTTCATATTGGTCAAATGGGTCAAGTTGACCAATTTGACTAAATTGGGTTAGGTTAGGTGTTGAGTCAAGTTCAATTGGCTAATTGAAAATGATTGTAGGGCTTGGTTTGATTTAATATGGATTTAATTTAGATTTTGGCTAATTTGACCCTATTGATCTTATTTTTAGGATGAGCTCTCAACCCCTCTATCTTAGACATAGGACTTCTCATAGACACTAAGAGTCTCCTTAGCCTTAAGACACTTCTAGTGATTAGGTGGACACTCAACCTAACCTTAGAGACTTATAAGAGTTAGCCATAAGAATAGGTCATGCCTTAGGGGTGTTAGGAAAACTTACCAACCTTATAGCTTGAACCAAATCCTCACTTCCTCCTTTCAAAGTCAAATTCCAAATCAAGTCTAAACCAACTCCAAACTCCAAATCAAATAAACTTCAAAGTCAAATTAATTCCAAATGATTGAAGCTTATGATTGAAATTCCATGTTCAAAAATTCTTCCTAAGTCACTTTGATTCTATCTTATGGACTTAGCTAAATCAAATCCAAATCAATTCAAATTCAAGAAATTTTTTCATACCCCTTTATATTCTCATTTATATTCACAAATATAAATGAAATATAAATTCAAATATCCAAAACTAAATTAAAAAAATCAAATCCAAATTCAACCAAAATCCAACCTAAGCCTTTCAAGTCAAATTCTTGAACTTAGCCAAATCAAATTCAAATCAAGCCAAACCCTCGATTTTTCTTCATGATTTAATCAATGCTTCAATCATGAATCCAAATATAAACATAAACTTCAATCATCAAACCAAAACTTAATTCAAAAATCAAATCCAAATTAAACCAAAATTTAACCTAAGCTTTTCAAGTCAAACTCTTGAACTTAGCCAAATAAAATTCAAATCAAGCCAAACCCTTGATTTTCCTTCATGATTCAATCAATCCTTCAATCATGAATCCAAATATAAATATAAACTTCAATCATCAAACCAAAACTAAATTTGAAACTCAAATCCAAATTCAACCAAAATTCAACCTAAGCCTTTCTAGTTAAAATCTTGAACTTAGTCAAATCAAACTCAAATCAATCAAACCCCTTTTTTCTTCATGATTCAATCAATCCTTCAATCATGAAACCAAGTATAAACGTAAACATCAATCTTCAAACCAAAACTAAATTCAAAAAATCAAACCCAAGTCAAACTCATGTTCACCCCTTTGAACTTGAAATTATCAAATGAATCAAAACCCATTTGACTTCAAATCACTTGCAAATGGATTTATATTTTAATCATAAGTCCATATGTGAGTTCAACCAAACTTGATTCAAGCTTGATCAAGTCAATTGACCCACATAGGCTCAGTTGACCCAAAGTGACCAAAAGTATCCCTTGTGAGCCAAATTCTAATCCTACCCAAATTGGATTGAACTAAGCAAAACTAAGCCTCACATTGTGAGCAACAATCATCATAAGATTATAATTGGGTCAAACCAATTCAAACTTAAGGGTTGACCAAGTCAACACTTAGCCAAAATGAAACCTAAACTTGCCAAAATCACCATAGGCCAAATTGATTAAAATCATTAATCAAAACACATTCATGATCAATGTTTGAACTTGACCAAGTCATCATTTGAGCCTAACGTAGCCTAATTGGCCACTTGACTCAAGTTGACCCAACTTGACCTAAAAAGTCAAAATGTGTCAAAACTTGATCTAAGCCAAATTGATTGAAACCAATGGGTCAAGTTCATTCCAAATCACTTGTTGAACTTGACCAAAGCCTCAATTTTCCAATTAGACCCAACCTAGCCCAATTGACCTTGAACCCAACTTGACTAAAGGTCAAATTGAGCCAAAATCAAATTAAACCAAAATTGATTGAAACAAAGATACCAATACATTTCATATGACCAATGAACCTAAACCAACCCATGACCTAACAAATAGGTCAAATGGGTCAAATTGGTCAACTTGACCCATTTGACCTAAATGAAATCAAATGAACCAAATCAAAATATAAATCAAATTGAACCAAACCAATGATGCCAAAATATTTCAAATGGTCATATGAACTTGACCCAACCTTTGGTTTGACCCAATTTGACCAATTGGTCAACTTGACCCAAGTTGACCCATTTTGACCTAAATGGGTCAACATGAGCCAAATCATATCAAATCAATTCCAAATTCATTGAAACTTGGCCCAACCCATTTTTCAATCATACCAAACATATTCAAACTAAAATCCAAGCTAAATGACCATTTTACCCATAGGCCATAGGGTAACCCAAAATTTAAACCACTTGGAATTTGGTCAATTCCTTTTCATGAATATTTGGATAATGGACCAAATGATCACTAATGAGGATGGTGCACATGACCCAATGGGTTTGGGTTGAAACCAACCCAAAAACCACCCACTTAGAAATTGAGCACATGGGATCCCTCCTCATTTAAGCACATGGCTTCCACTACCTCTCGCCAAAACAAATCACATGAACCCAAATGTCTAACAAACCATTGATGGGGTGAATTTGATCAAAATGACATCTCTATGCGTCCGATCCATCTAGGGAGATATACTCCCCTAATTTCATTTCATCACACACTCGATTGAAGCTAGGAAGGAGCAAGCAAGCTCCTCAAGCCTCCAAGCTACTTCCATTTTCCCATTTATTCTTCAAATAAAATAGGGGCTACTTGGAATTTTCAATTCATCCAATACTCAATATCAACCAATTCATCCTTCAAGCACCTTGAGGACTATCAAACTCATCCAAGCTTCATCCAAGTTCTCGGGAGAGAGAGTCTTGATCAAGGCTCAAGCTTAGGAGGAACACCTTGGTCAATAGATCTCATACCCAAGCCTCAAATCTTCAATAGGGCTTCATCTCACTAGGAAGCTACCTCGATGGATTGAGCATGATAGCCTCCGGGAGGATGTCTTCAAACCGAGCCTAGAATAGAGAGTGTGTGGTCCTTTATGAAGAGAATTTTTATCTCAAGTAAAATTGGCAGTTGGATGTCTTCCCCCATGCATGATGATGGTGTGGGTTATGTTTGAGTTGAATCCAAGCTCAATCGAGCTCAGATCTTGCCCTAATGGGTGAATGGTCTCCATCTCCTGTAGGCATGCTCAGGGACGGATCATGGATAGTCCATCCATGCATTTTGGATGGATGGTCATGATCAAGCTGCGTAGGATCCTATGATTAATCCCTTAGGAACCACAAGCTTGATCTCAACCATTCGATCCTTGATCGGACGATCCAGAGAAAAGGCGCGTAGCATCGCCATTGCGCGACACTAGGATGTGACAACTTAATGATGAATCTTGTGCCACATGCGTGCCATTCGGCGCCCATGTGGCACCGGGATTAGTTAATAATTAGGGGTTTTAATTATTAATTAGTGAATCTTCAAATATTCATAACTAAATGTAGAAAAATTAGAAAAATACAAAGTAATAAGCATTGTGAAGATAATTCAAAGGGGAATAATTTAAAATTAAATTCAATAGATTTTGAGCAGTGATATTTTTTGAATTTAGGTTTTATTGGGAATGTGACTAGGTTAATTACTCTCTAATTATCCCACTGATTAATTCCAAACTTCTTATGTGCATTTAGTGAGATGACTTCTGCCTCCTCTAATTTTTTTGGAATTTATTAAGCCAGCTTAATTAGGGGAATTGCTTGAGTTATTCCTAATCACTCTATTAATCAATTATATAATTAATTAACCTTCTAAATAATGAAAAATTAATTAATTAAGTTAGCTAATTACCTTAGAACAGTGAATGGACTTAGGGAATGGGATTAGAAATTCTTTCCCAAATCTTTTCCCTTAAGTTTATTTTTTTTGGATAAAAATTGAATTAAAGTGAAAATTAATTAAATAGTTTAATCACTAAATTAAATTACTTAATTAATCAATTTTTAAAATTAAACATTTCAGAACTTAATAATTCATCTTGGGTAGGTGCTTGGGTGTTCAATAACCTAAGTAACTTAAGGAAATCAAAATCAACCTACATGTGTGGGAGGGTTATGAAAGTACTTAAATTAAACCCTTTAGCTTAATTAATCATTAATTGTGAGCCAATTGCATTAGGGCCCTTTCTTTCCTAGGTGCATTGCTATTTAAATTCCTTGTGGTTTTATGTCATACATTGGCTCATAATTATTTGATTAAATATGTTAAAGTGTGTAGGTAAGGGTAATTAATGAACTTAATTCACACTTAACCTAAAGCAAAATATAAAATCACACTAATGTTCTAAAATTAAACTAAAAAACATACACATGTGGGAAATGGGTTAGGACCAGGAAATATTTTCACATTTCCTAAATTCAAATCAAACTCAAAACAAAATAAGAAATCTCTTTAAAACAAATTTGATTTTACTTTAAATAATCTTATTTCATAGGATTGTCTTTAGAATTAATTAGGTGAATGAATTTACGTTCTTTATTTCTTTCTACATGCTAAATGTATATGTCATATGAAAATCATGCATTCATGCCTTTTGAAAATCAAATTAAAAATAAAATATTTCCTTTATGTCAAATTGCATGTTTTGGCTAAAGTAAGAATATGAATGGCTATTATGACTATTAAATCCAAAATTATTTTCAAAACTTATAAATCAAATATTATAACTGAAGGATATGCTACTTATAATTATTATAAGCTTGCATGTGAGTATAAATATAAAGATGTGTATTGTGTGGCTTTCCTTCTCTTTTCTTTAACATGAATTTGGATAGGATTTGTAAAGTGTATAGTTCTTTAAAAGAACATAACACTTTTTTAAATCCATTCTATCCACTTCCATGTTATGAATTAAGAAGTATTCTCATATTTACACATGTAAATTAAACAACCAACAAATTAACCCAACAAACATCAACTTTTGCATGATTCTCTTTCCATGGATTTCTTTTTTAACATACACATGTATTTAAGTAAAGTGGTATATTAGTCTGGACAACCCCGGGGTTGCGAGACTTTAAGTAGCCCTAAGTAGGTCTTGTACCTTACACCCCTGGTGCTAACAATGGTGCGTACTCACTTATCTTTTATACAGTAAATGTGCATATGAAAAATGGATAAAAGAATCACTCTTTTCTACTTAACAAAATCATGCATCATGAAGCATCCAAATTTTCTTAAGTAATTCTCTTAGCATTCATCATTAAGGTGTGCTAAACATTTCCATTTGCATGTATAGATATGCTTAGGATTCATCCATATGCATGTTACACATGTTGGGAAAGAAATGAAGTGTTGTGTGCTTTGTGATAGTATTTCACTTTACTTAATCTTAAAATACCTTTCTTTTTGAATAGGTTTGTTTAGGAAAAATCTAAACTTAGGATTAATTAAAACATATAATAAAATATTCACTAAACAATAATTGAATAGGAATCTACCTTAGAGTTTACTTAAGGTAGGGAGGCAAGAGAAGTTCTCTTCTCTTTTTCTCTCTTTGCAACTTAGTAATTAATCGTAGGATTCATTCTAACCAAATCAAAATACAAAATAAAATCAATCAAAGCAACTAAATTACTTAAATGAAACCACTCTCTAAGTTGAATATCTTCATGCTTAGAAAACTTCAACCTTAAAGCCTAGCTAATACCACAAACCTTAAATAGCACACATTAGGTTAAGTCACCACTTCTAGCTATGTTAGGGGTGCATGGTTTAATGTTTGCTTTTATTTTTATGATATTTTTGTTTTGTCGGATGTTAGGGTGTATGCGTTGAATGGTAGGCGATCTTAGTCTAACCATTATCTTCTGAGATTGTGCTTAACTTGTAATAAAATATAACTATTTTTGCTGTGCAGGTGCTCCTACCCCTAAGCATAATCCAAAATAGGTCAAGTGGACTTGGTCACTATGTGTACAATGCTAAGTCCAATTTACTTGGGCTTGTTTGGTTTGTTTAGCTAATCTCTATTTTACAGATCTTAGTTAGATTTACTTTTCCCTTTTCATATAATTTTATAATTAAGATTTTAGAATATAATGATTATTATGGGGTATTAGGATGAACATTGTCCATAAGATCATGTCTTATGTATCATGTGAAGCCTTTAGCAACCACATTCCAACCAATAAAGAAGAAAGAAAGAAGAAGAAAGAAGAAAGAAGAAAGAAGAAAGAAATGAAATGAAGACCCCATAACATGAATTCCTTATTGTAATTTATTTATTTATAATCCGGGTTGTATAAGGGTAGAGCTTACTACCCAATTTTATTTTGGGTTTGTGCGGTGGATTGACCACAAATGACCTTTTATTCTTTTGCTAGCTTTATAAATTGATTGATGTTTGTTTAGCTTGTGCATTAAGATGAAATCTTTTTTCTAGTTTCTTCCTTGCTTTGATGTATGGCTGATGATGATTAGGCTCTTAGAAAATAAATTTTCTATCAATTAATCAATTCAAACTAAAATAAATAACTCATAACCTCACCTAAAGCTTGTTATAAATCAAGATAAAAGAATTAGCAACCCACTTAGATGTTGTATTATTTTCTCACATCATGCATAAAAAAAGTATATTTTACTCTTGATTGGAGGGCTTCCACCTTTGCTAGAGAATTTGGCTTGCCCTCAAAGAGCAATGATGGAAACACACCTCATTATTTTCCTAATTTTGGCTCATAATCTAATTTCTCATGCATTAGGCATATGAATCCTAAAGCCTGCATCAAATTGATTGTCCAGAAATAAAAAATAAAAATGTAACAAAATTTGCATTAAATTTAAGTCATTAAATCATGCCTACATGATCTAGTCTCTTAGGGAGTGTGTTTTAAGGATTTAGTATCTTTCTAAATAAATAACAACTTAGCCATCTTGCAAAAATGTGATTTGCTATATATTTTAAAATTTAGGAGGAGTTAGTTGGCCCAGTTGTAAGTCCAATTGGGTGGTTTATCCTCTCTTATGGAGGTAAACCATATACTGCCAATTTAGAGGTCATGCTTTTGGCCCTCCAAAGCTCTAGATTTAGGTTCTGATTGCTTCTCCCCTTTGTGCTAAAGCATAAATCCTCACCTCTTAGGCATTTCCATGATCTTGTCATGGAATTGTAAGCCCAGATTTCTAACAAAAATTTAACAACTCAAATAAATTAATTCAATTTCAAAAATAAAGCCCAACCATAGATAGTTTGGGATGCTTACTAGGCTTCCAGTATCCAAGCATCCCTACTTATCTTTATTTGGCTTGATAAGAACTCCTCATCTTGATCGATCCACTTGACTTTCTAAAATAAACAATCGATTGATAGTCCTACCCAAAATCTTTGGAGACAATAATCATTTACCTTAATTGAGAGTATTCCAGAATCATTCTTATGATGTAATTAATTATAGGGGCTTGCTCCTATAGGGAACTTAATGAACCTGATTTAAAATAAATCTTGCTTTACTTTTCCATATAAAGTAGGGGAAGAATCTCTGGACATTTCAAAGACCCATAGTCCTTAGGAGTCCTTATTGAGGTGATTAAGTCCATTGTAGGGTGGTGACTTCTATCTTTTGAGATAGTATACCATTCCTCAATGCCATACTTGATCACCCTAATAGGAACATCACAGATCTACGTGGTGTCCCGACTAGGCGTTATATTTTTGTTTTCATTTATCCTCTTTCCAAAAGGGGAAAGATGAAGGCATGAAAAAATTTTCACCACAGACCCTTTAGGTCAATTTGGGCTAGGTTGGGTCAAGTTGACCAATTGGTCAACTTGAGCTCAATTATGACTTTGGTCAAGTTAAATAATCAATTTGGAATGAACTTAGCCATTGGTTATCAATTTAATTAAATCATGATTTGACCCATTTAGCTTTTTTAGGACAATTTGGGTGAACTTTCAATGCCAAAAGGCTTGGTTTGGCTCAAGTGAAGGTTTGGTCATGTTTAATCATTGTTCATGAGTTAGTTATCAATGGTTTGAATCAATTTCATATGGTGAATTTTTTCTATTTTATTTCATTTTAAATGTTGACTTGGTCAAAGGCTAGGTTTGACTTGATTTGACCCAATTTGGCAATTGATCACCTATGATTATTTTATGTTGTGATTTTCGCTTTGAGTTCAATCAAATTTGGGTTTGATTAGAACTTAGCTTAAAATGATTCTTTAGGTCACTTTGGGTCAAGTGAGCCTAAATGTATTAATTGACTTGATCATAGCTTGATTCAAGTTTAGTTGAACTCACACATGAGCCTATGATTGAAAGATAAATCTAGTACATGGTTTGTAGCCAAATGGGTTTTGGTTCATATAGATTTCAAGTCAAAATAACATTTGATTTGGTTAGTTTGGGTTGATTTGAGAATGGTGGTTTATGTTTATATTTGGGTCAATGATTGTAGAATGATTGAATCATAAGAATCCATGAGTCTTGAATTTGTATCATTTCAAGTTCAAGGCTAAAAGGGATAAAATATGATTTGATTTATTTCAATTTTAGTTTAGAATTGATTTATGATTTAGAATTTTATGAATTTGATAATGTAGAAAATCAATTGATTGGATGATTTGAATTTGGTTAATAAGTCCATGGATAAAATCAAAGGGCTTAGAAGGATTTGGAGTTTAATTTGATCTTGGTTTTATCATTTTGATAGTTAGATTTGATTTTGGAATTTCAATTTGAGGTTTGGTTTAGAAGAAGAAGCAAGGATTTTTAGCATAGGGTCAAGTCATCCTAAATCCATAAGTTACTACGATCCCATGGCTAAGTCTCTTCTCACATTAGATTAAGTGTTCACTAATCCTAGAAGTGTCTAAGACTAAGGAACTCATCTTGTTATAAGAATCCTAATCATGATGGCAAGTTGAGAGCTTAGTCCAAAAGTGAGATAAAAAACATGTTAAACCATTCCTTTTCATCACCTATAACATGCATATGATGTAACACTTAGTATACCTATACATACAACATATTTTAGCACACTTAAATGATTATAGATGCATACATTTGGAAGTTATGTTTCACTTTGTTGAATTGTTTATACAGGTAAATTAAAGCTCTATCCAAATTCTAATATAAATGTACATAAGAGTGAAATTAAATAAGTACGTGCCTTTGTTAATGAAATGAGATAATCAAATGACCTCCTTAAATTAAAGCCTCTATTCAATGTCTATATACTTATTATCATTCAAATATATGTAAATCTATATATGAATATAGGAAAGAAAGCACTACCTTTACATGTAATACATTTTAGTGTACTTAAATGATTATGGATTCATGTATTTTTAGTAGAAAAATGGGAATCATTCTATAATCAAATGCACATACACATGTATAAAGATGTAAGCAAAATTATGTCATTGTTTAAGCAAGTGAGATAATAAAATGACCTCCTCTAAAGTCTAAATTCACAGATGTAACTATATACTTGCTATCTTAAATATATATGAATGTATGCATGATTAAAATAATGGAAATCATGCAAAGGATTGTATTTTATTTGATTGAATTATTTATGCGTTATTGATCTCACTTTTGGAGTGAGTTCTTAATCTCCTCATCTTAGACATAGGAGTCTTCTAGACACTAAGACTTCCTTAGTCATAAGACACTTCTAGTGATTAGGTGAACACTTAACCTACACCTAGAGACTTAGAAGGGTTAATCATAGGATTAGGCTATGCCTTAGGGAATAGAATAACCCTCCTACCTCGCAACCTAAATCCAATTCAAATTCACACTATCAAACCACAATCAAACTCAATTTCAAATCTAAATCCAAATCTAAATTCAAATCCCAAGCCAAATGATTGAAGCCCATGATCAAATTCAAACTTGAAATCTTTTCTATGCCCTTTGAATCAGTTTCATGAACTTAGCCAAAACTTCTAAATCAATCCAAAATTAATTGATTTTCTCATAATCAATTTATATCTTCAATTATCTTCCTGAATATAAATCAAATTTTTATTCAAGTGATCAAAACTAAATCAAATTAAATTAAAACCCTTCCTAAGTCCTTTGAATTAATTCCATGGACTTAGCCAAATGGCATTCAAATTCAAATCAAATTCGATTGATTTTCTCATGAATCAATTATACTTTCAATCACTATTCCAAATATATATGAAATTTACAATCATGAAGCCAAGTCAAAATCAACCCAAGTCAAACCCAATTAATCTCATTTGACTTGAAATTTTCAAATGAACCAAAACTCATTTGAACCCAAACCAATTGCAATTGAATTTATATGTCAATCTCAAATCTATATATAAACTCAACTAAATTAAACTCAACCCAAAATTAAGTCAACTAAACCCAACTAGTTCACTTAAGCCAGAGTGGCCAATTTGACCTACATGAACCACAATCCAATTCAATCGAAATCAAAGTGAATTAAGCCAATCCAAACTTTATGACATGATTGTTGATCTTCCTAGATTGATGAATTATCATAAATTAGGTAAAATTAAGTCAACCCAACACTTTGACCAAGTCAACCTTTTAACCTATATGAACCTAAACTAGCCAAATTGCAACCTTAGCCAAATGTCTTGAAACCAATGGCTGATACCCATCCAAAATCAACACTTGAATATGACTTGATCTTCAATTGAGCTAAACCTAACCCACTGACTCACTAAATCCAAATGACCTATTGAACCTAACTTGACCTAAAGGGTCAAGCCAATCTAAAATCAAATCAAATCCAAATTGAACTCATCCATAGCTCACAACATATTCCAAATGATCAACCACAAGTCAAGTCATGACCCAAGCCAATTTGGTCAATTTGATCCATTTGACCCTAATGAACTCAAATGAACCAAAATTAAATCTAAACCAAACCAATGACACTAACACACTCCAAATGGTCATATGAACTTGGCCCAACCCTTGGTTTGAACCAATTTGACCAATTGGTTAACCTAACCCATTTTAACCAATTGGGTCAAATTGAGCCAAACCTAACCTAATGAACTCCAAATGACATGAAATTTGCCTCATCTCACTTTTGACTCATTTCAGATTTGTCCAAATCAAATTTAATGCCAAATGATAATTCTACCATTGGGTCAAGGGTATCACATGAGACAAATCACCTATATAAGTGATCATATCCATTCCTTGGCCACTTGGCACCTCCATTGTTGGTACTCTAACACACTTGACGACCCAGTGGTTGGGTTGGCATGACATATGGGGAGGTGAATTCACCTCACCTCCCCCATTGAAGCATTTGAGATCCATAGGATACCCACTAATCCCTCTTGGAAACCACCTCCCAAGCCTTGGACAACCAAACCAAGCCATCTAGGATGATTCTCTGCCATTCCCAACCACCTCAAGCCATAAAATATCCGCTAGGAGCCAAAAATCACCATTAGTGGTGATTTTCGGTGAAAACCTAGCACAAATGCAAAGAAGCAAAAGGAGAACTCATTTTGCTATCACACACACTCTAGGAGCTCCCTCAAGCAACAAGAAACCCATTCTCTGCTTCCTCTGGTCTGGAAGAACACCAAATCAAGCAGATTCTAGCAAGGAGGCTGCGACCATTGGTGGATATAATATTCCAAGTGAAGGCAAGGGTTTAGATTCATCCCAAGGCTTCATCTCACATTCAGGAGTGTGCTCGGATCAACACAGCCGATGAAACCATCCCCGGTGAGGTAATTTTTAAATTCTTTAGCAGGTCGTAGGATCTCTTATTTATGACGGTGTTTGTTCAATTTTGAAAATTTTCATTGGAAAACCCTTTCATTCCTCATTTCACGTGATGCTAATACAAAAATAGGAGCTTTTGGGCAAGAATTGACATGAAATTGAGCTCAAAATGGACTCTCCTACGCATTTTTTTGTGATTTTTACTGTTCTGCTGTTGGTTGGGAAGCAAAAGAACCAACAACCATCCGATCTCCCATTTAGGGAAACAAACATTTTTGATTAAATGCTAAATTCATTTGATTTAATCCATTGGATCATGTGAACCAACATGGGCCATATGATCCGATCGGTGGTTGGATCGAGAATATTCGACCGCTTTCTTACTCTTTTCTGCGTCATGCTACCAATTATGGGTGCACCGCATGCCATGCATGTGTGTAATGCATGAAATGCGTGATCCATTACCATGGTTAAGTAAGAAAAGAGGATTTTTTGCTTGTAAAAATTAATTAAATCATCTAAACCTTCAAAAATTCATAGAAAATAAAATAGTTAACGAAAAATTATAAATAATGGCTCGTTGGATTCGTATTTCTGAGAGCAATCCAACAAATCCAAAATACCTAATTTTTACTAATTATTTTGAGCTTAATTTAGGTTTTAGTGAAATAAAATTGTATTAATTAAACTTAAAATACATATTAGACTAATTTGAAATTTTCAGAGATTGAAATCGAAGTTAAAATACACCTACCATAAAAATTACGAGTCAAAAGAATTTCTAGATAGGGAGATATTACATTCTGAAAGTCAAATAATATATTTTAGTAAAAATAAATTAATAGACTTTATAAAAATCATGAAAAGTTGTTTAAATAAGCTAAAACTTTGAGAAATTATAACAAATTATAGAAAAATCATAAAAGTGTAAATATATTTTTATTTTGAAGGTATTCTAGAGGAGAATTTATTAAAATATTTAAATTTTTAAATAATAGTAAGGATTAATTTAGGTATAATTATAACATTAATTAACTTAATTACCCATTAATTATGTATGTAATTAACCCCAAACTTTGTGTGCTAATCCAATGGGATGACATCTGCCTCCCATGATTTTATTAGGATTTATTGCTTAATTAATTAAGAAAATTAGCTAATTAAGCTCTAATTTCTCTTTTAAATTAATTAATAATTAATTAATCCCATGAAAAGTAATAAATAAATTAATTAAGTGGTTAATTATTGCTTAACAGAGAATGAACCCATGGGATAAGATTAGGGCCTCCTTCCTAATCTATTTCCCTAAGTTTATTTCATTAATTAAATTAATCAAGGCTTAATCAATTAATAAAAATACTTAATTAATCAAATTAAAATTATAATCACATGGAATCTCACTTTGAAGTCTTGGGTAGAATGGGGTGTTCAACAACCTAAGAATCTAAAAAATTATAATTAGCCCACATGTGTGGGAGAATTATAAGAGTACTTAATTAAGTTTCTTAACTTAATTAATTATTAATCATGAGCCAATTGCATTAGGCCCCTTCTATTTTTAGGATCATTACAAATTTATTTTCCATCCTTTTGCATATCATATTGGCTTATAATTATGTAGTCAATTACTTTAAGGCAACATATGTAATGGTTAATTAATAGATTTAATGCATATTACAACCTAATTAATCCATAAAAATAACTTAATCATATTTCATTAAATCAATTTAATTAAGAAACATTGGAATGGGTTAGGATCAGTAAATTTCTTCTCATATTCCTTAAATCAAATCAAAACTTTTAAAAAAATGATACATAAAATGCTTTAGTTTATTTTAAGTGGTGTTGTTTGTCATGATTGTCCTTAGGAATTAATTTAATTTAATGAAATCATATGTTTATATTTATTTATTCCTTTCCAATCATGTTAAATGTTGTATGTCATTTGACATAATGCATTCATCTTTTTAAAGTTAAATTAAATCAAATGATTTTCCTTTATGTAAAGCTTGCATGTGTTGATTTAATTTAATATATGTGTGGCTATTATCACTATTAAACCCAAATGTATTTTCAAAAAAAAAATTTATAAATGAGTAATAACATATGTTGTGATGCTAGTTATAAATACATAAGAGATGTATGATTATACTTAAGTATATGGAATGAAGCTTTCTTTTCTTTAATTCATGTAGTTTTACATGTATTTGAATGTTAATAAGTATATATAGTCCGGACATTAAGCTTTAGTTAGCCCCAAGGAGGTCATTTGATTACTTCACTTCTCTGGTTAATAGCAACATGCACTTATTTGATTTCATTTACATGTGTTCCTACATTATAATTTCGGTAAGACTTTACTCCATATGCATAATTATTTCAATCAAATAAAAATATAACCATTGCATGGTGTTTCTTCCTTTATTTATGCATACATCCATATGTATTTGAGAAAAGCAAATATTTAGTCTGGACACCCTAGGAATACAAGGCTTTAAGTAGCCCCAAGGAGGTCATTTTATTACCTTACTTCCCTAGGTAATAATGGCATGTACTAGATTATGTCTCTTATACATGTGTGCGCATATTTAATTATGGAATTAGAACCCCTTTTATTTTATCAAAGATACATGCATCCATAATTGGCTAGGTGATTGAATTAGTTGGTCATGAGATTTGGTGCTCTCTTTCTTACATTCATACATACAAATTTACCTATGTTTGAATGTAAGTGGGTCTATAGTTTGGACATCCCAGGAATATGAAGCTTTAGTTAGCCCCATGGAGGTCATTTAATTACTACACTTCTAACAATGACACATACCTATTTAATTTCATTATGTATTTTGTATAAGAATTTAGATAGAGCTTTAAACTAATGATTAAATAATTCTAATCACATAAAATGATATAAACTTCACATACACATATTATCATTTTAAGTACTAAAATCATAAAGATGTATAGATACATTTAGGATTAAATCATATGCATGCTACATGTGATGGAAAAGAATGATTTAACATATGTCATGTGATAGTAATCAATCAAATTAATTTTAAATACCTTTCATATTGGATGGGATTATTTAAAGTGGACCTAAACTTAGGATTAATTTAAAATGTATAATAAGTCATTCACTAAAGAGAACTAAATCAAATTAACATGCTTTAGAAAGTGGCTTAAGGTAGGGATGAAAGAGGGCAATCCTCTTTTCTTCTCTTTATAACACTTAGTTGCTAAGTGTAATCAAATGAAACAAAAGAAAACACAAATTAAAATTCTCAAATCAATTAAATAACTTCAAGTGAAACCAACCTTTCATGTTAAATTGAATCTTTTCAAACTTAGAAAAGATAACTCTAATGCCTAGAAAGACATGCCACACAAGCCTTAACACACACATTAGAGCTAAGTTATCACTTATAGTCCTAAGTTAGGATGGTGTATATTTGGTGTATGTTTTGTTTTATGATGTAATATTTTAGATTAGATGTTAAGGTATATGCTTTGTAGACCGGATGGTAGGCCGTGGTTAGCTTAGCCATATTTTTTGCAGGGGAAATGCTCTCTTTGTAGATTGCTTAAGCCCCTAAACATAATCCAAGTTAGGGCAAGTGGGCTTGATTACCCATGTGCAGGGTGCTAAGTCCAAATTATGATATAACTGCTTGGAATTGTATGTATGCTTAACTAACCTATTTTGTAGTTAGATTTACTTTTCCTATTCTTAATGTAATTTTGTAATTAGAATTAGGATTATTATTTAAGGATGAGCGGACAAGAAGGCTTTGTCTTGGGAGGCCCTATGATGCCTTTGAAGAAAGCACACCCTAATCAAGAGATGGAAGAAAGAAGACATGAAGAAATAAAGGAAAGAAAACCACCCATAGTATTTTACAAATTGTAATAATTATTTTGTAATTTCGTGTTGTATAAGGGTAGAGCTCGGCTACACATCTTTTCTTTTTGGGTTGTACGATAGTACCCGACTGCACCGACCTTTTATTCTTTTGCACTTAGTTATAAAAATTATTTGATATTTTGTTTAACTTGCACAATAGAAACATGCTTTTCATAGTTTTTAATGATTGATGCTTTAATCTGTGGCATGGATGCAATTAGGCTCTTAGGGAAAAATAATTTTTTTACCAAACGACAACTCATAACTAAAATGTTCTACAACTCATAACCTCACCATAAAGCTTAGGCATTAAACAAGATAATCAAAAAATTTTGCAACCCCTTAGCTGAATGGTAGAATGTCTCACAACATGCATGCATATTCTTTCTCTCTTGAACATGAAGGATCTCCATCCTTGCACCATAGGGGAATGCTTGACTTGTGAGGACATCTCTTATGGTGGAGAACACCTTCTTCTAGCTTATTTAACCAATAATCTAACTTCATCATGCATATAGGCATATAAAATCCCAAAGACTTTGTCAAAATGAAGTGTCCAAATTAATTAAAATTTAAAAAGCTTTGCATTTGCAGATTAAGATGTTACTCATAGCACTCATGCTCTAGTCTCTCAGGGAGTGGGCTTAAGGACTGTAGTGTCTTTCAAAGTAATAACAACCCAACTATCTTACAAAATCATATGACTTGCCTACATGATTTTAAAGCATAGGTAGAGTTAGCTAGCTACTACTCCAGACAGTTATAAGTTCAGCAGTCGGGTGATTTACTCTCTCTTGTGAAGGTAAACCATATACCCATCTTCGCTTAGATTTAAGTCATGCTTTGGCTTATGTCAAAGCTCCTTAGATTTAGGATCCGAGGTAGTTGTTTGCTTTGGGCTACAAGCATAAATTCTCACCTCTTAGGAATTTTCACAATCTTGTATTATTGGATTATAAGCCCTAGTAATCTAAAAAAATTTCAACTCAAATACATAATTCTCTTCATTTTCAAACATATAAAGCCCAACCATAGAATAGATTGGAATGCTCACTAGGTTTCTTAGTATCATGGGCATTTCCTACTTATTCCCTTTGGCTTCCAAAAATAAGTCTTCTCCTTAATCCTTCCCATTTGATTTTCTAATATAGCCAATTTATTGATAGTCTTATCATTGAAATCTTTGGAGATAATAATTAGCTACTTTAATCAAGAGTATTCTTAAGGAATTCACTTTCCTTAGGATTTAATTAACTATGTGGGCTTGCCCTCATAGGGAGCATTAGAACCCAATTTAATATAAACCCTATTTTATTCATCCATATAAAGCAGGAAAAAAATCTCTGGTACATTCGAAGACCCATCATGCCTTAGGAGTCCTTATTAAGTGATTAGGTCCATTGAAGGGCAATGTATCTATCTTTTGAGATAGTATACCATACCTCAATGTTGTACCCGATCACTTTAATAAGTACCCCCTCAGATCTGCGTGGTGTCCCCCATACACATCCAAAAATAAACACCATATACATGTAAAGCATAAAGCATTATCCAAATTCTAATACAAAGATACATATGAATGAGATTAAATAAGTACGAACCTTTGTTAACCAGAGAAGTGATAATCAAATGACCTCCTTAGGGCTACTTAAAGCCTCGTATTCCTGGAATGTCCAAACTATATACTTATCATCATTCAAACATATGTAAATCCATATAAGAACTTAGGATATGAAGCATTACCTTTACATGCTTAATCTATAAACACATGCAAGTCTTATGTATATATATTCATAGCTAATATCACTTTATATTTCATTATCAATTTATAACTTTTGAAAAATAATTTTGAATTTATTAGTGAGAATTGCCACACATATAATGAAATCCAATACATGTAATTTTACATAAGTAAATTGATTTGATTATTTGATTTTGAAAATATGAATGCATGAGATCACATGACATACAACATTTAAAATGATTGAAGAGGAACAGTTAAACATCTCCACATAATTCATTCAACTACACTAACTCCTAAGGACAATCACATTAAATAAAATTATTTAAAGAAAATCAAACCTTCTTATTAATTTAATTTTGGGTTTCGATTTAGCTTAAAGAGAAGAGATCATTTGCTATTTGTATCCCATTCCTATATTAGTGATCTTGATTTATTTAAGGAAAACTAATTAAGTAATTTTTATGATTTAATTAAGTTAAATAATTAAGCAATCCATTTAATTACCCTTTCCTATGCTTCTTTATTTTAATTAATCATTTAATCATGAGCCATAAATGGCATGAAGATGAGGAAAAATCAAATTGTAATGTTGCTAAAGGACCTAATGCAATTGGGCCATGATTAGAGATTAATTAAGTTAAAAAATATAATTAAGTACTCTTATGATTTTCCCACACTTATGGGCTAATCATAATTTCCTTAAGGGTCTTTATGTTATTAAACACATAAAGAGAAACCCTTAGTTTAATTTGATTTAATTCAGCCATTAATTAATTAATTAATTTTTTAATCAAGTTATATTTTTATTAACTCTCTTTAAGGAAATGAATTTGGAAAAGTAATTAGGAAAGATGTCATAAGTACCCTCCATCATCATCTCACTATTAATTAATGATTATCAAAGTTAAATTAATTAAATTTTTTCTTTAGACTTTAATTAATCATTAAAAATAATTATGAGAGTGATTAAGATGTAAATTTCAAATTTCCCTAATTGCATAGCTAATAAATCATAAGAAAATCATGGGAGGCAGAGGTCATCCCACTAAATCAACATGCCAATGTGGTGTTTATTTTTAAATGTGTGTGTGTGTGTGGGGGGGGAGGGGAGGCGGACACCACGCATCGGTACTACTTATGTGATGCACGATATTGAGGTATGATGTACTATCTTGAAGGATCGATGCATCACTATTCAATGGACCTAATCACTTAATAAAGACTCCTAAGGCATGATAGATCTTCAAATATACTAGAGATTTTTCCCCTGCTTTACATGGATGAATAAAGTAGGGTTTATATTAAATCCTCCATAGTTAATTATATCTTAGGAAATGAAATTTCTTAAGAGTACTCTCGATTAAAGTAGATAATTATCATCTCCTAAGATTTCAAGGCTAGACTATCAATAAATTGGTTATATTTGGAAGATCAAATGAGGAAGTTCAAGGGGAAAACTTATTTTTAGAAGCCAAAGGGAATAGGTAATAAAGTCTCATGATACTAGGAAGAGTGAGCATTCCAATCTATCCTATGATTGGGCATTATAATTTTAAAGTTGAAGAGATTTATATGTTTCGAGTTAAAATTTTATTAGATTGCTAGGTCTTATAATCCACAACACAAGATTGTGGTAATGCTTAAGAGGTGAGGGTTTATGCTTGTATCTCGAAGGAAACATCAACTTTAGATCCTAAATCTAGGGAGCTTTAGCATAAGTTAACTCATTATCTAAATATAAGTGAAGATGAGCATAAGATTTACCTCCACGAGAGAGGGTAAACCACCCGACTGCTAGGCTTACAATTGCCTGGAGAGGTTGCCAACAAACTCCTCCTATGATTTAAATCCATGTAAGCAAGTCTTATGAATTTGCAATATAGTTGGGCTATTATTTATTTAGAAAGAGACTAAAGTCCTTAAACCCACTCCTTAAGAGTTTAGAGCATGAGTGGTATGAATAATTACTTAGCCTAATGCAAAATATTTTCAAATTTTATTTAAACTTTGATACTTCATTTGGACAAAGGCTTTAGGATTTTGATGCCTATATGCATGATGAAAGCATATTATTGGCTAAGTTACTGAGAAAGGGGTGTTTTCCAACATAAGGGATGCCCTCACAGGTCAAGCATTTCCCTATCGTGTAAGGATGGAAGTCCCCTATTTTTAAGAGCAAAATGATATGTATGCATGATGTGAAGCATACAACATTCAGCTAAAGGGTTGCTAAATTTTTTAATTATCTTGATTTACATCTTAGGATTTATGTTGAGGTTATGAGTTGTAGAAAATTTTAGTTATGAGTAGCCTAAGAGTCTAATCGCATCCGTGCCACACATTAAAGCATCAATCATTTAAGAAACTCAAAAAAGTATGTCATTTCTAATGTGTAGTTTAAATATAACATCAAATAATTTTATAACTATCATAAAAGAATAAGAGGCTGGTGTGCTCGGGTACCGTCGTATAGCCCGAAAAGGAAAGATGGGTAGGCGGGCTCTACCCTTATACAACCTAGAATATGAAAGAATAATTATAATTTTATTTAAATGCTATGGGGGTCTTCATTTCTTCATTCTTTATGTCTTTATGTCTTCATGTATCTTCCTTCCCCTTTGATTTGGTGGACTTTAAGGCATCACATGGCACCTAAGTGTTATGAAGAGAAGTAAAAGGATTACCCTTTTTCATCCCTGGCTTAAGTCACTTTCTAAAGTATATTAATTTGATTTAGTTCTCTTTAGGTAATGACTTACTGCATATTTTTAATTAATCCTAAGGTTAGGTTCACTTTAAATGACTCCAATCAATGTGAAAGGCTTCTTAAAATTAACTTAGTCAAATTACTACCACTTGACATATATTAAATCATTCATTTCCATCACATGTAACATCATATGGTTTAATCCTAAGTGTATCTATACATGCAACACATTTTAGCATACTTATATGATGAATGTAGATATGTATTTAAATTTATATTTTTATTTATGATTGAATTATTTAATTATATTAATTTAAAGCTCTATCTAAATTCTTATACAAAAATACATAGGGATGAGATTAAATGGGTATGTGTCATTGTTAACCAGGGAAGTGAGGTAATCAAATGACCTCGTTGGGGCTAACTAAAGCCTCTAGTTCTTGGGATGTCCAAACTATATACCCATTTGCATTCAGACATATGCAAATTTGCATACATGAACATAAGAAAGAGATCTCCAAATCACATAATCAATTAATTCAATAACTTAAACAATTATGGATCCATACATTTGTTTTAGTAGAAAAGAGGAATTCTCATCCTTTAGCCACACATACATACACATGTAAAGGGAAATGAGCAAGTGTGTGCCTTTGTTAACCAGAAAAGTGAGGTAATCAAATGACCTCCTTGGGGTTAGCATAAGCCTTGTATTTCTAGGATGTCCAGACTATATACTTTGCTATCTCACTACACATGAATGCATATACAAGTAAGAAGCAGAAAATCATGCAAAGATTACATTTCTATTTGATTAAAATATTTATATATATGTGAAACAAAGTTCCATCCAAATTCTAATATAGTAATACATATAAATGAAATCAAATAAGTATGTGTCATTATTAGCCAGGGAAGTGAGGTAATCAAATGACCTCCTTGGGGCTAACTAAAGCCTCGTGTTCTTGGGATGTTCAGACTATATACTTATTAACATTCAAATATATGTAAAACCATATATGAATTAAGGAAAAGAAAGATTTACTTCACATATCCAAGTTATATACACTTGCAAGCCTATATGTATTTATAACTACTATCACCCTAATCAATGTAGTTGATTTATAAAATTTAGAAAATAATTTAAATTTATTAGTGATAATAGCCACACATATTATAAATTAGTCTAACATATGTGTTGACCTCACTTCTAGAGTGAGTTCTCAATATCCTCATCTTAGACTTAGGAGTCTTCTAGACACTAAGAATTCCTTAGTCATAATGCACTTCTAACACTTAGGTGAACACTTAACTTAAGCCTAGAGACTTATAAGGGTTAACATTAGGATTAGGCTATACCTTAGGGATTAGGATAACCCTCCTACCCCACAACCCAAATCTAATCTAGATTCACCCTATCAAACCTACAATCAAACTCAAATTCAAATCCAAATCCAAATCAAAATCCATCAAATTCCAAGCCAAATGATTGAAGCCCATGATCAAATCCAAATTTGAAATCTTTCCTAAGTCCTTTGAATCAATTTCATGAACTTAGTAAAAACTCCATCTAAATCAATCTAAAATCAAATAATTTTCTCATAATAAATTTATATCATCAATTATCTTCCTAAACATAAATCAAATCTACATTCAAACGATCAAAACTAAATCAAACTAAATCAAAACCCTTCATAAGCCATATGAATCAATTTGATGAACTTAGCCAAAATCCCATCTAAATCAAACCAAATTTAAGTGATTTCCTTACAAATCAATCATTCCATCAATCACTATTTAAAATATAAATGAAATCTACAATCATCAAGCCAAATCAAAATCAACCCAAGTCAAACCCAACTTAGCCCATTTGACCTGAAATATTCAAATGAACCAAAACTCATTTAAACCCAAACCAATTACACTTAGATTTATATATCAATCCCAAATCCATATATAAACTCAACTAAATCAAACTCAACCCAAAATTAAGCTAACTAAATCTAATTGGTTAACTTGACCCAAAGTTACCAATTTGACCTACATGAACCAAAATTCAATTAAATCCAAATGAAAGTGAATTAAGCTAATCCAAACTTCATGACATGATTGTTGATCATCCCGGGTTGATCAATTATCATAAATTGGGTCAAACCAAGTCAACCCTTTAACCCATATGAACTTAAACTAGCCAAATTGCAACCTAAGCCAAGTCTCTTGAAACCAATGACTAATATCCATCCAAATCAACACTTGAACATGACTTGACCTTCAATTGAGCCAAGCCATGACCCAAGCTAATTTGGCCAGTTTGGTCAAATCGATCAACTTGACCCATTTGGCCCAAATGAGCTCAAATGAACCAAAACCAAACCTAAACCAAATTGAACCAAATTAATGACACCAACACACTCCAAATGGTCATATGAACTTGACCCAACCCTTATTTTGACCCAATTTGACCAATTTGACCAATTGGTCAACCTAACCCATTCTGACCCAATTTGAGCCAAATGGGTCAAATGAAGTCAAACATAATCTAATGGACTCCAAATGACATAAAATTTGGCCCACCTCACTTTTGACTCATTTCAAATCTGCCTAAATCAAATCTAGTGCTAAATGACATTATATTCTTAGGTCAAGGGTATCACATAAGATAAATCATTTAGGGGAGTGGTCATTTCCATTCCTTGGCTACTTGACACTCTTCCATTAGTCCACCTAGGCATCAAGGATACTGCCCAACTTAACCTAAGAGATGGTTGGGTTGGCCATGACACATGGGGAGGTGAATTCACCTCACCTCCCTCATTGGAGCATTTGAAACACATAGGACATCAACTAGTTCCTCTTGGCCAACCAAACTAAGCCACTTATGATGATTCTCTACCATTCTTAACCACCCTAAGCCAAATGACATCCACTAGAAGCCAAAAATCACCATTTTTTGGCCACCACCAAGCACAAGAGAAAGAGAGGCTTCCAAGAACTCATCTACCACTGCATACACTCCAGGAGCTCCCTCAAGAAATAAAAAACCCATTCCCTACTTCCTTTCAATGGAAAAACACCAAAACTAAGCAAATTCTGGAAAGGAGGTGGTAGTCATTGGTGGATTCAACATTCCAAGAAGAGGCAAGGGTCTAGGTTCATCCCAAGGCTTCTTCTCGCATCTAAGAGTGTGCTCGGATCAATACAACTATCAAAAATCATCTCCGGTGAGGTAATTTTTAAATCCTTTAGCCGACCATAGGTTCTTTGGTTTGTGATGATGTTTGCTCGATTCTAAGAATTTCCCTTAGATTTTCCTTGCATCTTTCATTTTAGTCAATCCTAATGCAAAAAATAAGAGTTTTTATGTGAGAATCAACTCAAAATGGAGCTCAAAATGGCTCTCTTGTGCATTTTTTTTGCATTTTCCAGCTCTTGATTTTACTGTTCGCCCATCACTTTCGTCCGCTGAGAAGAAGATGCATAGCAGCTGTTCGGATCTCTTGGCTATAGCTGGATCACCAGTGGGGCTCTGTTTTCTCGGGATGTTGCCTTCATGGCCTTTACTGTGGATGATGGAACTTGTACTGAAGATGGTGGACGTGGAGTGGAGCGATGTGGTGGAGGCACCACAGACTATCTCTGGGCAGGAGCTCCTCTCCTATGGTGGGTAGTACCCATCAAGAGAATGTATGATGATCGTGGGACATCAGGGGAAATCAATAAGGGTTAAGGATGGTGACTGCCTGTTGTACCTCGACCTTTCTCTCGGTAATCAGATGATACACGAGCCTCTCGGCCTCTCTCCTAATGTGTCCCCTACTGCAGGGGATGATTGAACATAAATCAAATTGGGCCCCAGACTCTGATCATCCATAAGCCCCACCTACTTGGCGTAGAACTGATCTAAGGCCGGCATACGACCTTCTCCTATCTCTGATAGGAGTCTTATGGTGTATTGTAGGTGGAGGTAAAATTGAGATCCTCCTAATATCTTCCTCTCCATCTGATCCACAGAGACGATGAAACTAGTTTTTTGTGATCAGCGGGGAAACTATCATAGGTAACTCCTCTATTATAGCCTAAGAAATTGTCTATAGCTCCCTGGCTATACGGTCGTGATGCCGCTTGATCTTGCGGCATTAGTTGCGGTGCTGGGTCCTACTGGGAGGAGTAGCACGAGAACTAGACCCTACCTTGCAGGTGGAGGAGTCTATCCCAGAAGATAGGGGAGCCTTTCCCTTGGAGGAAGCTAATGAGTGGGTGCTAGCCCGTATTAGGGTAGCAAGGGGAACAACTAGGCGCACTAGCACAATAACTACAACTATCGCGGGAACTGCTGTTGCCTTCCTCTTTAGTAAGGGAAACTTTGAGTCAGACGGCATCTCAATATGGATGATCGGCTTCTTCCCGGTCAACACACTCCTGCTGAAGGTTGTGAGGGCTGCCCCCTCATAAGTGATTCTTGCCCCTTTGAACCCTCGGCCAAAATGAATCAAGTGGAAAAAGTCAGTCTGTGGAAGGCTAGCCTGATCCAAGGCCAAATCCATCCCAAAAGGAAAAGTGAAGACATACTTCTGAGCTGCCATTAGGCTGAACTGAATTGAACTGAACTTGACTAAAACCGGGTTGAAATTCTATAATTTTGGAAAATAAACCCATATCAAATTTCTTCTTTTGCTGACTTTTAGAATTTTGATTTTAGAATTTGAACTTCACTCTATAATTTGAATATGTTAAGTGGGGCTCATTGATTTTGGAGGAGATTTTGAATTGATCGGAAAGGAGATTTTTGAGTTTAGAATCCATTTTTGACAAATTTGTGTATGTTGAAAATGGGTTCAAATATTTTTGAAGAGATTGATGCTTCCATTGGTTCATATTTGATTTTTTTTTTTTTTTGTGTTTGAGGATGCTTCGTTTAACAAATTTGAGTATGTTAAAGTAAATGGTCAATTGATTTTGTTTGAAAGTGCTCACTTAGCAAACTTGGGTATGCTAAATGAGTTTTTTGAAAATAATTTTTTTTAATTTGCTTATTTGTGAATTATGTGTGAATTATGTGTGAATTTGAGAATGAAATCTTCACTTAGAAAATTTGGGTATGCTAAATGAAGAATCCAAATGTGTTCTTTTATTTTGGATTTTAAAAAATGGGATCATCTCTTAGCAAATTTAGGTATGCTAAATAAAGTCCAAGTGTGTTTTGCATTTTGTTTAATTTTTTTTTTGGAAAAGTAGGATCTTCACTTAGCAAATTTGTGTATGTTAAATGAAAGAATCCAAATGGATTTTGCATTTTGATTTTGATTTTTCAAAGAAGGATCATTACTTAGCAATTTTGGATATGCTAAATAAAGAATCTAAATCCAATTTGATTTTGGTTTTTGAAAATGGGAATCTTTACTTAGCAAATTTGGGTATGCTAAATAAAGTTTGTGTGTTTTGTTTTTGTTTGGATTTTTGAAAAGAGGATCCTTACTTAGCAAATTTGGGTATGCTAAATAAGAGAATCCAAATGTGTTTGTTTTTATTTTTGAAAAGAGGATCCTTACTTAGCAAATTTGGGTATGCTAAATAAAGGATTCGAATGTATTTGATCTTTTGATTTTGATTTTTCAAAAAGAGGATCCTTACTTAACAAATTTGGGTATGCTAAATAAAGGATCTAAATGTGTTTTAATTTTTGTGATTTTTGAAAAGAGGATCTTCACTTAGCAAATTTAGGTATGCTAAATAAAATATCCAAATGTGTTTTAATTTTGATTTTGATTTTTGAAAAGCGGATCCTTACTTAGCAAATGTGGGTATGCTAAATAAGGAATCCAAATGTGTTTAATTTTTATGATTTTTGAAAAGAGGATCCATACTTAGCAAATTTGGGTATGCTAAATAAAGGATCCAAATGTGTTTTATTTTGATATTTTGAAAAGAGGATCCTCACTTAGCAAATTTGGGTATGCTAAACAAAAGATCCAAATGTGTTTTGATTTTATTTGAAGATAAAGCCTCCATCCAACAAGTTTAGACATATGGAATGAAGATGCCTATCTTTAATTTGTACATTTTTGAAAAGGGAATAAACTCTAACTTCAGCATATGCAAGATATATTGAAATGGAGTTTCAATTTCATGATGTGATTTTATTTGGAAATGAAATCTTAATTCAATAAATTTGGATATATTGAATGAGGATGTTTATTTGTGCTTTTTGAAAAGATAATTTTTTATTTTGATTTGGAAATGAAATCTTCTTCTAATAAATTTGGGTATATTGAGTGAGGATGTTTATATATGCTTTTTGAAAGGACAATTTGATTTTTATTGAAAATGAAATCTTCATTCAATAAATTTTGGTATATTGAATGGAGATTTTCATAAGTGCTTTTTGAAAGGATGATTTTGATTTTTGTTTGGGGATGAAATCTCCATTCAATAATGTTGACCTCACTTTTGGAGTGAGCTCTTAACCTCATCCTCTTAGACTTAGGAATCTTCTAGATACTAAGATTTCTTTAGTCATAAGACACATCTAGTGATTAGGTGAACACTTAACCTAAGCCTAGAGACTTAAAGGGTTAATCATAGGATTAGGCTATTCCTTAGGACTTAAGTAAATCGCTTACTATCCTATAGCCTAAACCCAATCCATATACACCTTCTCAAATTAAACCCAGATTCAAATCTCAAACCAAATATTAAATTCAAATTCAAATCCCAAATCTAATTTCAAATTTAACTCCAAATGATTGAAACCCAAAATAAAATTCAAATCCTAAGACCCTTCCTAAGCCATATGAACCACCTTCATAAGCTTAGTCAAAAACCCCTTTAAATCAAAACAAATTCAGTTGATTTCTTTATAAATCAATTATTCCTTCATTTATATTTATAAATGTAAATGAAATTCAAATTCAAATGACCAAAACTATATCTAAAATCAAATCCAAACTCAATCTAAGCCCTTTAAGCCAATTCTTTGGACAGCCAAATTCTATCTAGATCAAGTCAAAACTAATGGATTTTCTCTTGAATCAATCATTCCTTCAATCATATATCCAAATATAAGTGAAACCTACAAGCATCAAATCAATTCGAAGCCAACCCAAGTTAAGCCTAACTTAGCCCTTTCGACTTAAAACTTTCAATTGAGCCAAAACCTATTGGACTCCAAATTGATTGCTGTTGAATTTATATTTCAATCCAAGGCACATATATGTGTTCAACTAAACTCAAATCAAAATAAAACCAAACCAATTGACCCACTTAGGTCACTTGACCCAAAGTGACCTAAAGGACCCATTTGAGCTAACTTCCAATCTAACCCAAATTGGATTGAACCAAGCTCACCAAAACCTTCCACCATGATTTTTGATCACCCTAGGATGATCAATTACAATCAATTGGGTCAAACCAAGTCAACTTAATCATTTGACCAAGTCAACCTTTAGCCCAAATGAACCAAAACTAGCCAAAACTCATCCTACACCAAATTGATTAAAACCAATGATTTGAATCAATCCAAAGTCAATATTTAAATATGACTTGACCATCAATTGAGCCAAACCAAGCCAAATTGGCCATTCGATCCAAGTTGACCCAAATTGGCTTAAAGGATCAAATTGGGTCAAACCATGATTGCAATGGCTCAAGTTCATTCCAATTTGATTATTGAACTTCACCAAAGCCATAATTGAGTCTAATTTGACCAATTGGTCAACTTGACCTAACCTAGCCCAAATTGACTTAAAGGGACAAATTAGCCAAAATTCAAATTAAATCCAAATTGATTCAAACCAAAAACTACATTCATCTTCAATTAGCCAATTGAACATGAATTAACCCATAACCTAAGACAATTTAGCCAGTTTTGGTCAAATTAGTCAATTTGACCCATTTGACCTATTTGATTCCAAATGAGCCAAAATCAATTCTAAGCCAAATTAAATAAAATTAATCGTACCAAAATTCTTCAAATTATCATGAACCTAAGGTAAGCATTGGTTTGACCCAATTTGACCAATTAGTCAACCTAACCTGATATGACCTAATATGACCCATATGACCCAGATTGAGCCATATCCCATGAAACCAAGCCATGACCCATTGGGGGCTGATCAAACCTGACCCAAACTCATTTGGGATTAGCCTAAAATCAACCCAACCTAATTAAATCCCTCATGGATCCTCCCCCACATAGGATTCTGCCCAACCTCATTTAATTCTCTCCATCGCATGCATTTAACTCCTCCCTAACATTTCCATTCAATGGAGCTGATCATATGGAAGCAAGAGAAGACTTTGGAGCAAAAAATCTAGTTCCTCAATCAATCCATCATTTATCCCAACCACCCCAAGCAAGATGATAACACTTTGGAGCCAAAAAATTAAAAAAGAATGAATTTTCGACCATTGTTAAAGGAGGGGGAAATGAGGCTTCATTTCGCTTTCTCCTACCTTTATTCAGCCCCCAAGAGCTCCCCAAAGAAACTAGCCACAAATTTTCAATCTCTCTTGAGCCAAAAACATCAAAACTGAGTGGATTCCTCCGAGGAAATGTTAAGCACCAGAAAATACTTTGTTTCAACGTGAAGGCGAAGATCCAAACTCATTCCAAGGCCTCTTCCTTTGCTCAACAGCGTGCTCAGATCATCACCATTGCCAGAAGTCATCCCCGATGAGGGAACTTTTAAAAACCGTAGTCGGCCTTAGGATCCTCCATTTTTGATAGTTTTTATGCAATTTTTAGAAATTTACTCTAGATAATCCCATTTTTTTATTTTAAATCATCCCAATTATAAAATATAAATTTTTTGGTGTGAATATATGCAAAAATGAGTCCATTTGGGCAAGTTTTCACTTAAAATTTCTCATATTTCCCAAAATACCACTGATTTTACTATTCACGGGCGTCGGATAGTAGCAACTGTCCGATCTTGTAGTTCGCAGGATCGGATGGCTCAGATTGCATGTGAATTACACGATCCGGTCCTTCAGATCGCTTGATTCATTTTGGACCATCTAATGTCGTGGTTCGCTAGATCAGATAGATCAGATCGCGCAACGATTAGGTGATCCTAGCCTCTAGATTGCACGATCTGATCTAGACCGTTCGATCGATGATCAAACGGTTCAGGTCAAAATGCACATCGCGGTCAATGCTATCGATCTCGCTAGACGACCTTAAGCCCCATAGAGGTGCCACGGGCACCGCGACATCATGCGACGGCCACATGGCGCAAAGACATAACATTTGCGCCGGCGGCGCCGATGTTAAGTGGAAAATCAGATTTTTTGATTTTAAAAAAATTACTTAAATTACCTGAAACTTGAAAAATTTATAAAAAAATAAAATACCTAACCAAAAATTGCAAACAAGGGCTCGTTGGATTTGTCTTTTCGAGAGGAATCCAACAAATCCAAAATCCCCAAATTTCTCTAAATGGTTGGAGCTTAATTTAAGTTTTAGTAAAATAAAGTTTCATTAATTACGCTAAAAATATAAGTCAGATTGAGTTGAAATTTTAAGGATTAAAATTAAAGTTAAACCACACCTATCATACGAATCTCAAGTGAAAAAGACTTATGGATTGGGAGAAATTAAATTTTGAAGTTCAAATTGCCTATTTTAATAAAACAAATAAAATAAAAATTCAAAAATTTACAAAAATCTTCAAAATGGCTTAAATCACTTAATTAATACACTAATAAATTTGATCACACATCTTAAATAAGATAATTAAGTCAATCAAATTAATCATATTAAACTTAAACTTAATCAAACATAAATACAATTAAATACTTATCAAAACCTAAATTAAACCTAAATTATTATGTCATTAATTGTATCATTAACCTAAACAAATATGAAATCAAATTAAAAATTAAACAAATCTTTATAATTAACATAAATACACTTCTTAATTAAATTAATTACATAATCACATTGAACCTAAGCAAACCCATAGACTAATAAAGCTAATCAAGTCAAATTAACTCAAATTAAATTAAATTAAGAAAGACTCTCATCAATTTAATATGTAATCAAATCAATTCTCATTCAACCTACCTAAAAAAAGATAAACTAATTAACTATCTAATGTACGGAATCAAAATACAAAGCAAACTTCGATAAACATGACAAATGGATGAGATTAAAAATAAAATCCTAATTATAAAGAATCAAACTCAATTAAAATCAAAATAAAATCTCAATTAATCTAATCTGATCAAATTATAAATAAATGAACAATAATAAACTCAAATAATTATAAAGTTAAGTCACATAACCGTAATAAAAGAAAATAATTATATATTAATTTAAAAGGATATTAAATTATCAAGATTTAATTAAACCAAAATATCTAATCTAAAATTAATCAATCAAAAACACATGAATTTAAACAAACTTAAACTTTATTGGAGATCAAGGATATTGAATTATCAAGATTTAATTAAACCAAACCATCTAATCTAAAATTAATCAATAAAAAAACACATGGATTTAAACAAACTTAAACTTTATTAGATATTTAGGATATCGAATTATCAAGATGTAATTAAATCAAAACATCTAATCCTAAATCAATCAATCAAATACTTAACAAACTCAAATTCTAGATTCTAAATCAAATCAAATAAATCAAATCAAATGAATTACACAAATTCAAATGGGCTAATTAAGATACTTTTGGTTAGATTCTTTAGAAGTTAGGATGTAGAATAGGGTGAGTTCTCTACAAATGGAATTCATTTTACTCTTCATTCTTGAAAACCTAAACATCATTTTAACCAAATAAAAGTGAAATAAAATGAAAAATAAATCATTAAATCATTTAAATTGAAATCACCCAAAGGTAAAATTTAAACAAATTCAAACTCAAATTGAAACTTAAACTAAAGAACTTAGTAAAGTCACGCCACACACTAGCACACATATTAGAATACTAAGTCACCACTTCTAATGCTAAGTTAGGGCATTGTATGTATGATGTTGTATTTTGTTTAGTGATGTAATATTTTAGACTGTATGTTATGGTGTATTCCTTGAAGATTGGATGGTCGGCCATGATTAGCCTAATCATATTTTAGATGGTTGTGTTAAGAGGCATTGTAAAAATATAAATGCTTTTCTTGTGCAACTGATGTACTTCGTTCAGTTACGTATTGCTAGCTTGGTATCCCATGTAATAGGAGGTCTTTAAGTCCATTATATCTACTTGCATGTATGGTGTGTTTAGCTAACATTTATTTTGCAGGTGTAGCTAGATTTACTTTTTCTATTTTAATGTAATTTAGCATTAGGAATTAGGATTAATGTTATGGAAGATTAAGATGAGCAGTGGCCAGAAGGCTTAGTCCTTGGGGTGCCCTGTGATGCCTTGGAGCAAATCAAATCAAAAGGAAGAGAAGGAAGAAATGAAGAAAAGGAGACCCCCATAACATGTATTATTTTTTGTAATCGGGTTGTATAAGGGTAGAGCTTCGGCTACCCATCTTTTTTCTTTTTTTTGGGGTGCATGGCGGAGCCCTTTGGCCTTTTATTCTTTTACAGTAGTCTATAAAATTATTTGATGTTGTGTTTATATTATGCATTAGAACAACATTCTTTTCATAGTTTCTTTATGATTGATGTTTGAATGTGTGGCCTGGATGTGGTAGGCTCTTAGGATAAAAATTAATTTAAAATAACTCATAACCTCACATAAAAGCTTAGGATTTAAATCAAGATAATAAAATTTTTAGAACCCATTAGCTGGATGATTGTATGTATAACATCATACATGTCATATTCTTCCACTCTTATTAAGAGGGGGCTTCCATCTGTGCCAGAGAATAAAGGCTTAACCTATGAGAGCCTTTGATGGAAGAACACCCCTTTCTCTTTTGATTTGGCTCGTAATCAAATTCTCATGCATTTAGGCATACAAAATTCTATAGCTTATGTCAAAACAAAGAGTCTAAAAGAATCAAATAAATTTGATAAATTTTGTATTAGATTAAGTCATGAATTCATACCACTCATGCTCTAGTCTCTTAGGGAGTGAGTTTGAGGACTTAGTCTCTTTCTAAATAATAACTACCCTAGCCATCTTGTAATACATAAGACTTTCCTACATGGATTTAAAACATATAAGGAGTTAGTTGGATGCCACTCCAGGCCATAATAAGTCTAGCAGTCAGGTGGTTTATTCTCTCTTGTGGAGGTAAACCATATACCCATTTTTTCTTAGATTTAGGTCGTGCTTCGGCCCTCGTCAAAGCTCCATAACTTAGGATCCAAGGTAGATGTTTCCTTCAGGCTACAAGCATAAATTCTCACCTCTTAGATATTTCCACAATCTTATGTTGTGAGATTATAAGTCCTAGTATTCTAATAAAATGTCAACTCAAATAATTGACTCTCTTCAATTTCAAAAACACAGCCCAATTATAGGGTATATTAGAATGCTCACTAGGCTTCCTAGTATCATTCTTACTTTCTCTCTTTAGATTCAAAAAATAAGTCTTCTCCTTGATATATCCCATTTGATTTTCTAAAATAACCAATCCTTTGATAGTCTTAACCCTGAAATCTTTAGAAACCCTAATTATTTACTTTAATCTAGAGTATTCTTAAGGAATTCCCATTTCTTAAGATGTAATTAACTATGGGGGCTTGCCTCCATAGGAAACTTAATGAACCCAACTTAAAATACTTTACTTTTCCATACAAAGTAGGGAAAAGATCTCTGGTATATTCGAAGACCCATCATGCCTTAGGAGTCCTTATTAGGTGATTAGGTCTATTATAGGGTGGTGATTTCTATCTTTAGAGATAATACATCATTCCTTAATGTCGAACCTGATCACTTCAATAAGTACCCCCTAAGGTCTGCGTGGTGTCCGACATCCTCAAAAATAAACACCACAGATTTTTTTGGTGACTCGATTGGGGATAGTTTTTCTCTCCATCTTTAGTAGATAATTATTGTCTCTAAGCATCCACAGTGGACTTATATTTTATATAGGCCTGAGGCTATCATTTTTTTCATTGGCACTTAGCTTATTTCATCCTTAAGCAAAGCTCGCCAATATACTTTAGGTTTTAGGACCTCACTCTATGTAGGTCTTAAAATCTTTATTGGGTTCCCCCAATAGATGAAAATTAAAATTAATCAAACAAAGGAGATGACCAAAATTAAGAACCTCTTCACCATCCTGATGGTGAGGTAAGGTTCATCCCGTGAACAATAAAAAAATAAACCTCTTCAACAAATAACATGTCTTTTAAAGCACTTTTCAAAATCCACATAATAAGAGATCTTTACACAAAAATTTGTGAAATTTTTTAAAAGGTATAAAACACATATAGCAATCTCGTTTAACAAACCCTATGATTATTACATGGAGATTCTTTTCAAAATCAAAATCAATCATTTTTAATCTATTTTTCAAAAGCACATTTTCTTTAGAAATAACTATCCCCATCCCACACACTCAAATTTGTTGGATGAAGATTCTATTTTGAATTAAATTATATAAAATTGGAACTCACTTAGCATGATGTGCTAAAGTTAATGTTTTCCTCCTTTTTGAAAAGTAATAAATCCTTACACCATGGTGAAAATTTTTATAGAGTGCCTTTCATTAAATTTGGTGGAAGAGATAGCAAGAATATAGAAATTCATCTTTTTTGGGATTCCATGATCGTAGATGTGCTTTTTTTGAGGTGATTGGTACGGCGTTGGGAGAGGTGTACTATCTTGAAAGATAAAAGTCACCACCCTACAATGGACCTAATCACCAAAATAAGGACTCCTAAGAACGTTGGGTCTTCAAAGTGTACCAAAGATTCTTCCCCTACTTTACATAGAAAAGTAAAGCATAGTTTATTTTAAACCGGGTTCATTAAGTTCCCTACAGGGGCAAGCCCCCATAATTAATTACATAATAAGGAATGAGGATTTCTTAGGAAAACTCTCAAATAAGGTAAATGATTGTTGTCTCTAAAGATTTCAATAGGAAAGGACTATCAATCGATTGGTTCATTTTTGAAGATCAAATGGGATTGATCAAAGAGAGATTTATTATCGAAGCCGAACGGAGGTAAGTAGGAGATGCTCATGATGCTAGGAAACCTTGTTAGCATCTCAAACTATCTTATGATTGGGCTTTCTATTTTTGAAATTGATTTAATTTATTTGAGTTGGATTTTTCATTGGAATGCTAGGGCTTATAATTCCATAATACAAGGTTATGAAAATGCCTAAGAGGTGAGGGTTTATGCTTAGGGCCCATGAAAGGGAGAAGCAACCTCAACACCTAAATCTAGGGAGCTTTGGCGAGGGTTAAAAGCATAACCCAAACCTAAGAAAAAAATAGGTATTTGGTTTGTCTCCACAAGAGAGGACAAATCACCTAACTGTATGGACTTACAATCGCTTGGGGGTGGCTACCAACTAACTTCTATAATTTTAAATTCATGTAGGCAAGTCATATGCTTTATGCAAGATAGCTAGGTTATTATTATTTTGAAAGAGACTAAGTCCTTAAACTCATTCCCTAAAGAGATTAGATCACGTAAAAGGCATGCTTCAAATGACCTAAATCTAATGCAATTCAAATTTTATTTTTATTTTTATTTTTGGACAATCATTTTGACTCAGGCTAATAGGATTCATATGCCTAATGCATGAGAGATGAGATTATGGCCAAAATCAGAAAGGGAGGTGTGTTTCCACCATGGCTCTCATTCAAGCTAAGTTTCTCACGGCAAGGTGGAAGCCTCCAATCAAGAGTGAAATAAGAACATTTGTGCATGATGTTATAAAGAAATACTCATCGCTAAGGGTTGCTAATTCTTTTATCTTGATTTTAAACCTAAGCTTTAGGTGAGATTATGAGTTCTTTATTTTTAGTTTTGAGTTGTTAAGTTGGGTAAAAGATATATTTTTTTCCTAAGAGCCTAATTCACATCCGGGCCATACATAAAGCAAAGAATAAATTAGGAAAAGGATGCCACTTAATGCACAAGTTAAATAAATCATCAATCAATTTATAAAGCTAAGTGCAAAAGAATAAGAGGACAAATGTATTAGACACCACCTGACAAACCAAAATAAATTGGGTAGTGAGCTCTATACAACTTGGATTACAAATGAATTACATACAATTAAGCAAGGAACTCATTATTATGGGAGTCTTCAAGCTTCATTTCTTCATTCTTCATCTTTTCTTCTTTCTTATTTGGTTCTTTCTTTTGGATGACTGGAAGGTGGATGCTACAAGGCCTCACATGGTGCATAAGATAGGATCTTATGACCAATGCTCATCCTAATCCCCATAAGAATCATTCCAAAATCCTAATTGTAAAATTTACATGAAAAGGAAAGAATAAATCTAACACCGCAAAATAGAGATTAGCTAAAATATACAAATCCCAAGCATGTATATTGGACTTATCACCCCACACATGGGTGACTAAGTCCACCTGGCCTATTGGATTATGCTTAGGGGTATAAGCACCTGCAAACAAAAGCATTTTATATTTTTTATTTATGATAGTGCCCCTTAAGCACAATCCCCTACAAAAAATAATGGTTAGACTAAGATCACCCTACCATTCATTCTATGACATCATAACATCTAGTCTAAAACATATATCACAAAATAAAAGCAAGCATCAAACCATGCACCGCCCTAACCTAAATCTAGAAGTGGTGACTTAGCCTAATGTGTGTGCTTTAAAGGTTTGTGTGGTATGCTTAGCTATTTCTTTAAGTTAGGATTTTCTAAGTGTGAAGCATGTTGAAATTAGAGGAGGGTTTTCATTAAGTTCTTTAGAAGTTTTGGATTGATTTTTATTTCAAGTTTTGATTAGGTTCAAATAAATCCTACAATTAATTACTAAGTTATAAAGAGAGGGAAAGAGAGAACTTCTCTTTCCCTAACCTAGTAATTTCTAAAGTAGATTCATTTTAGTTTTGTTTAGTGAATGCTTTGATTAAGTTTTAATTAATTAAGTTTAGATAAACTCTAAACAAACCTATTCAAAAGAAAGACATTTTAAGATTAAGTAAAATGAATAAATTCACAAAACACACTTACTTTTCCCAACATGTATAACATGCATATGAATGAGTCCTAAGCATATCTATAAATGAGAAAGTTTAGCACACTTTTTTGCATGCTAAGAAATTCATTTAAGAAATTTGAAGTTTATGATGCATGATTTTCATAAGTAGAAAAGGGATTTCTTATCCAATTTTCACATGCACATGAAAGTGAAAGACATAAGTAATACATTATTAACGGAGGTGTAAGGAGACCTACTTAGGGATAAAAGCCTCACAACCTCGGTTGTCAGACTAATATACCACTTTCCTTAAATACAAACATGTGCACAAAAGAAATGAATGGAAAAGAAAGAATATAAAATTTGTATTAGTTGATTTGCTTTGTTTATGCAATTTATATATGCAAGCATAAGTATCCTTCTTAAGTAATAATGTAGGAATGAATAGGATATGGAATTAGGCAAGTGTTAGGTTCTTTTCAAATGATCTATACATCTTACCAAATCCTATTCAAAACTACACTAAAAGAAAAGAGAAGGAAGACCTACACTAAGCACATCCTTATAAGTAGCATACTTTCAGTTTTGATAATTGATTCATATATTTTTGAAAATAATTTAAATTTAGTAGTGATAATAGCCACTCATATTCTACTCTAGCCAACACATGCAAATTTGACATAAAGTAAACATTTTCATTTTAAATTTGAATTTTGAAAAGTTTGGATGCATGAAATCACTTGACATACATATTTAGCATGTTGGGAAAGAATTAATGCAATGAAAGCATGTAAACACAGTCACTTTAATTAAATCCAAGACAATCTTATGAAAATAAGAAAAAAAGCTTAAAGTAAAGTTTGTTTAATGTGATTTTGTTTGAGTTTGAGTTTGATTTAATTTTGAAAATGTGGATTGGGTTTGCTATTCCTAACCCATTCCCACATGTGTTTGACATTTTTGTTTAATTTTTAGATGATTAGATTCATTTTAGATTTTTATTAGGTTAAAGGTATGAATTAAGCAAGTTAATTAACCCTTACCTACACCACCTTAGCATAATTAACCAAGTAATTATGAGCCAATGAGATGACATAAAAACTCATAAGGAATTTAAACTTACAATGCACCTAGGAAGAAAAGGTCCTAATGCAATTTGGCTCATGATTAATGGTTAATTAAGCTAAGGGGTTTAACTTAAGTAATTTCAAAACACCCCTTCACACATGTGAGGTGAGTTTTGATTTCCTTAATTGAACTTAGGCTATTCAACACCTAAGCATCTACCCAAAGTAGATTAATTAAGTTTTGGAGGCTTTTAGAATTTTTAGAAATTAATTAAGGGGATAAGTAATGAATTAACCCTTAATTAAGAGAGGATTAAGGAAAGAAAAGGGGGTTTAGGGAATAGCTTAAGAGAAATATGCCAAAATTATTCCCTAAGCCTCCTATTCACTAGATCTAAGCTTAATCAACCTTAATAATGGATTAAAACACTAATCCAACCTTAATTATCCTTAATTAAGTTAAAATTAGGAAACATATTTGCAATTCTTCATTAACTCAAATAAATCCCAAAAAAAATTTAGGGGGGAGTCATCCCTAAACATACCCAAGAAATTTAATTAATCAGAGGACTAATTAAGGGATAATTAACAAAATAAATTTTCCAATAATACGAAAATTAGAGAAAAGTATAATTCAAAATCCATTAAAATCATTTTAAAAATATTCTAGGTTGAATTATCTTTCCATATAATTTTGCTTCATATTTTCTAATTTTGTTGAGATATGAATTTTGAAGATAGATTATTAATTAAATCACTAACTAATCATCCACACCGCGATGGTGACGGTATCATGCTTTACAAGCGTCCTTGAGCCAATTATAAACATCGGTGGCGGCGGGATGCACTGATCCCTCTTGTTTGATCCGGATCAAATGATAGATCTCATGGTTTAAAAGGATAAAATTTTCTAAACGTGGGAATAATCTTGGCCATCCATCCAAAATGTGTGGATGGAAGACCAAGATCTCCCGAGTTCTTCCCTTAGGATCAATAGAGGCCGTCCATGATCTTAGGGAAGATCCGAGCTCGATTGAGCTAAGATTAGAACAAGATTGTTCCCACACCATCTAAAGCTAATGAGAAGGCTATCCAATGGTGGCTTTCTCATGAAATGAAAATTCTTTCACAAAGACCAAAACCCCTAGCTAAGTGGTTTAGAAAATTCCATACCTCGGAGGTGATCATGCTAGAGCTCGAAGGTTAGCTTAGGTGAAAGTCTGTTGAAAATTTCAAGCCTTGGGGTTGAGTGGATATCCCTATGACCACTTCACCTTGCTTGCAACTTTGATCCAATTGAGACTCTCCTTGCTTTGAAAACTCGAATGAGAGCTTGAGTGCACTCAATTTGATCCTTTGAGGGAGTGTGCAAGAGGAATTGGAATAGATTTGAGTATATATGAAGTTCAGAATTGAAGTGAGCTCCCCCATTTTTCAATGAAGAAAATTGAGAAAGCTAAGATTCAAATCCTTCTTAGAAAGCTTAGGATGGCTCTCATCTTTTTAACACTCCTAGGCTTCAATCAAATGTGATTATCAATTATTGGGGAGTATATCTCCCCTTGGCAATGGATATCGAGAGCTTTTTTGATCCAATTGTCCACATGGAGAGGGTGGTTTAGGTTGTTTGAAGTTGGCACATGTTCGGTTTGAGCCAAGGAGTGGATTGGAAACCGCCCATGTGCTTCAAATTGAGTGGAAGGAGGATTTTGAATTAGCCAATTTGACCCATGGGGTCGGGTTTGGCCTTGGGTCCATTTGGGTTGACCCAAACCCATTGGGTTGGGTCCACTTGAGCTATTAGGAAGGTATCAAGTTGATATGAAGAGGGCTTGACCAAATTACCTATGGATTAGACCAAAATTTGTTCTATGACCTAAGGATAAAATGGTCATCTGGCTAATTTTTCAATTTGGATATGTTGGGTATGTGGAGAAAAAAGGTTTGGCCAAGTTTCATTGGATTTGGAATCCATTTGATGAGGTTTGGCTCATGTTGACCCATTTAGGTTAAAATGGGTCAACTTGGGTCAAGTTGACTAATTGGTCAAAATGGGTCAAACCAAGGGTTTGGTCAAGTTCATATGATCATTTGAAATGTTTTGGTTACTTTGGTTTGATTCAATTTGGTTTAATTTTGAATTTGGTTCATATGACTTCGTTTAGGTCAAATAGGTCAAAGTTAACCAATTTGATTCATTTGACCTATTTGAGCTAGATCAAGGGTAGGTTAAGGTTTGTTTTGTCATATAGAGTGGATTGGTATCTTTGTTCCCAATCAATTTTGGTTAAGTTTGAATTTGGCTCAACATGACCACTTTAGGTCAAGTTGGGTTCAAGGTCAATTGGGCTAGGTTAGGTCTAGTTGGCCAATTGAGGCATTGGTCAAGCTCAACAAGTGATTTGGAATGAAATTCACCCATTGGTTTGAGTCAATTTGGCTTAGATCAAGTTTTGACACATTTTAACTTTTAGGTCAAGTTGGTCAACTTGGGTCAAAAGCCAATTAGGCTGTTGGCTCAAATGTTGATTTGGTCAAGTTCAAACATGGTTCATGAATGAACTTAGATCAATGGTTTCAATCAATTTGTCCTATGATGGATTTTGGCTATGTTGGGTTTCATTTTGGGCTAAGTGTTGACTTGGTCAACCCCTAGGTTTGACTTGGTTTGACCTAATTTAGTTGATTGATCATCCCATGATGATTGTTGATCATGATGAGAGGCAAAGATGAGTTTGGTTCAATCCAATTTGGTTTGAATTATAATTTGGCTCATAAATGTACTTCAAGTCACTTTGGGTCAAGTAAGCCTATGTGGGTCAAATGGCTTGGTCAAAGCTTGATTTGAGCTTGATTGAACTCCTATATGGACTTATGATTGAAATATAAATCCATTTGCAAGTGGTTTGAAGTCAAATGGGTTTTGATTCATTTGACAAGTTCATATTCAAAGAAAGAATATGAAAGTATTTGGGGTTTGATTTTTGTATTGATTTTTTATTTGGTGATTGACGTTTGTATTTATATTTGGATTCATGATTGTAGGGTTGATTGAATCATGAACAAAAATCAAGAATTTGGCTTGATTGGAAGTTGATTTGGCTAAGTTCAAGATTTTGACTTGAAAGGCTTAGGTTGGATTTTGAATAGATTTGAGTTTGATTTTTGGAATTCGTTTTGGTTGTTTGAATTTATATTTCATTTATATATGTGAATATAAATGAGAATATAAATGGATCATGAGAAAGTGTCAAAGTTTTTGAAGTGATTTGATCATGATTTAGGCTAAGCCCATTAAAGCGAATTTAAAGGGCTTAGGAAAATTTTGGAGTTTGAAGCTTGAATTTTTGAATTTAGTTTGATTGATTTAAATTTATATTTCATTTATATATGTGAATATAAATGAGAATATAAATGAGTTAAGAGAAAATTCCATGAATTTGAAGTGATTTGATCATGATTTAGGCTAAGTCCATTAAAGATGAGAAAGACTTAGAAATTTTGAATTGATTTTGAATTTTGAGTTTAGTTTGGTGATTTGATTTTATTTTATATATATGTGAATATAAATGATAATATAAATGAATTATGAGAAAATCTTAAGGATTTTATTTGGTTTAGATCATGATCTAGGCTAGGTCCATTAAAAGGAAATTTTGGAGTAGGAACTTGAATTTTGAATTTGGTTTCAATCATGGATTTCAATCATGAATTTTAATCACATGGAGTTGATTTGAGTTTGAAGAAAATCAAATAAGATTGATTTGGAGTTTGACTTGAAGGAAGGAAAGTAAGGAATGGTTCCGGCTAAGGGTAGGCATGTTTTCCTTAACACCCCTAGGGCATGACCTATTCTTATGGCTAACCCTTCTAAGTCTCTAGGGCTAGGTTGAGTGTCCACATAATCACTAGATGTGTCTTAAGACTAAGGATCTCTTAGAGTCTAAGAGGAATCCTATGTCTAAGATGGAGGTGTTGAGAGCTCATTCTAAAAATGATGTCAACAAAGGGCACCCAATAGGTGTGGTGTGACGAACAAGAAACACCACACGTAGTGGTGTTGACCGAAATGATCAACAACACTGAAAGATCACAAGCACTAACAGAAATAGTCTACCCCTATCCCATGGAGAAGAAGAAATCCATAGCTTAGTGCAATGTGGCTCTACTTATATCCAAGACATAAGAGAGAGGGAGGAATCCACTAAGGGATAGAGTTGGTGAACTTTCAACTAGGGAAGCAGGTTCAAGTCATCCACAAAGGGATGAGAGGTTTGATTTGAGTTCCTCTGGGGAAGAGGGCTGAATTTGTTTTAATTTATTATTTGTTTGATTTATTGTTATTTTGACTCCACGGGGGATATAAAAGTGAACTCTCCACTAGAGAGGCAAGTCCAAGTCATCAAAGGAGGTTATGAAATCCCGAGGATTGGAATCTAGATCTGACTAAAGATTTGCATCTTACTGAGGAGAAGCAAAATGATTTGATTTAGATTGATTAATTATTTGTCATTTTGTTTCAAAATTTTAAATTTTGGATATTGAGATGGACCCTGTTGGTTTGTGATGGATTGCACTTAATAGGAGCCACGGAGGCCTAGTCCTAACTCAGATTTACCAATCCAAAGTGATAGTCTACTAAACACACAGTTGGACTAGCTGACCAAAGGGATGCCTTTCGGTATACAACAATTGTACTAGAAAGAAAATATAGTAGACTTACATCCTCCAAAGTAGGGGCCAATTGTTGGGGTAATCTATTGGCAGGGCAATAGATTGAACCCAATCTAGGGCTGACTATTGAGTGAATGTCGTTGAGGGACTTAAATCAATTCAAAGATAGCCAAAGGGAGATTTCATTTTTGGATTTGTTTTGATTATGATGGATCCTATTGGTTTATGATGAACGCAGTAGGCGTGGAGGCTGGACCTAACTCAGATCTACCAATCTAAAGGGAGTAGTCTACCAACCATAAGGTAGGACTATCCAACCAAAGGGGTACCTTTCAATTTTCAATGGTCAAGTCTTAAGAAGAAAGCATAGGGACTCACATCTTCTAGAAACAAAGAACCACTGGGGTGATTGATTTCTTTGGACAACAAATAAACCCGAGTGAATACCTCTGGGGGACTTAAGTCAACTCAAAGATAGTCAAAGATTAATTTTATTTTTAGATTTTTTTTATTTTGATGGATTTCATTAGTTTATGATGGATCAAACTGAGAAGGAGCTCATATCAGCCTAGATCTATCTTAGATTTACTGAACTAAAGGGAGTAGCTTCCAGGATGATGGGAGAGTTATCAGACCAAAGGAGTACCTTTATGTTTACAATGATCAATTTAAGGCAGGAAAGCTCTGGGACTCACATCTTCCACTACAAAAGACCACTGGGGTGATCGGTTGCTTTGGGCAATAAATTGAACCCGACCTAGGGCTGCTCATTAGTTTGTGGTAGTCATATTAGAAAGAATACATCATAGTCTTATATCTTCCAAAGTGGAATGATTGTCGGGTAACATGCGTGATAAAATGATTCCCAACCTGACCTGAAGTGAGTCGGATTTATCTCAACTGGGGTAGTCGGATAATTCTGTAGGGAGTTCAATCGCCTAAAGATAGGATGTCTGCTTGGAAAAAGGGGCTATTTAGGGGCTTGAAGTCCTAATCCACAACTGAAATAATTTTATTTATTTATTTTAGTTTATTTTATCATGGACCCTATTAGTTTGTGAGGGATCAACAGAAGGAGCTTATATCAACCTAGACCTATCTGATTCTTGAACCAAGAGAATGCATTGAATAAATTCTCCAACCATAGGGGTGTCTTCTAGGAAAGGGGAACTATCCAATCCAAAAGTAACTTGGGAAGTGTCTAAATGGGGTTGCAAAGGATTGATCCAAATAGAGTGCCCACAGGGGATGGGGCTGCTAAAGGGCTTAATCCAACACCCTGAAGAAGATGACATGGATATTAATATATCCAATAGGTATTCGGTGGCCAACTCAGGGAGAAAGCATAGAGACTCACATCTACCAAGAGTGGTGTACTCATAGGGTGAGTTATTTTCAGCATAGCGAACATCAACCAACCTAAGGTGCCCGTCGGTTTGTAATAATTAACCTAGGAAGAAATCTCAGGGACTCACATCCTCCTATGGTGAGATTCTTTGGGATAGTCATCTTACAGTGCCATCCGATCTAAAGAGACTATTGAGTGAATTCCACTAGGGGACTTATCGACTCAAACATAGTCAAGAGGAAAGGAGCCTCTGGGGGGCTTACCCTAAACCTTAAATATACTCAACCTCATTAGTGCATGATGGCTAGTTCAAGAAGAAAGCACGAGGACTCACATATTCTTAAGCAAAGTCAACATGAGGTAGCTCATTGGCTGGGCAGTAAAACCTACCATACTAACAAGACACTCATTGGTTTGCAATGATCAAGTTTGGAAGAAAGTGCATGGACTCACTTCTTCTAATAAATGATCACTGGGGTGACATACTAGTAAGGTAGCATGTAGACCCGACCTAGAGTAGCTAGTGAGTGAGTGCCACAAGGGGCTTGTTCCCACATCAAAATAGCCTGAGGTAAAAGATTTATGTTTGTCTTGTGTATGTGTTAAAAAGGAATAGGACACCTCTTGGGTTCTCTCACACTTATCCTAAACACACTAGGGAGTTTGATGAAATGGTGCCATGGATGGAAATCGAGAATTTCCACTAAGAAAGGCTGCCGCTCAGGTTCTCTTACACCTAACTTAGTTGTGCCAATTGAAATAGCATGCCTCTAGGGATCTCTCATACTTATTCTAATAGCATCGAGAGGTTGTGTTTGTGATGTGAAAGAGTGATAGGATGCCACTAGGGGACTGTTACACCTATCCTAAAACACATCATGGCAGATTCACAAGACAAACAAATAATGATTCGAAAGAAGAGAAGATTTGATGAAAAGGAATCAAATTTTTTTCTTTTTATTAATCAATTATTTTCAAATATGATTTTTTATGAGTAATATTTATTTAGATATAGCCCATTAATTGGAAGCATCGGGTGTTCCCCTTTACAATCAATAAGATGATAAGATCCTCCTTGGTAGGCCTTCTTTATGATATAGGGGCCTTCCCAAGTAGGTTCAAACTTGCCTCCCATCTTTCGACAGGAAATAATTAGTCTTCTTAGGACTAACACAAGTTCTCCTACTTGGAAAGACCTAGGCCAAACCAGCTTGTTGTGAGCTTGAATCATTTTGGCTTTGTACAACTCAAGATTTTGGCACGCCCGTAGGCGACTTTCCTCCAAACCTTCGAGCTCCTCTAACCGCAACTTTGCATTTTTTTCTGAAGTGAGTTGCTACCCACTGCTATTGATGGAGGTGGGCTTCTTTCTTTTGATGAGATTGAGGAACGTGGGTATTAGAGGAAGAAGATATGTTGGATAACTAGCCTCCACCAAGGATTGCAAAGTTTGGCCACCAAGCTCTCAAACCACAAGAATAACTCAAAATTTTATTGCCAAAAGTTCTTTCATTCAAGGAGAGGCTATTTATAGCCATTACAAGCATATTTCTAAAGAAAAGAATTCAAATATGGAGGAAAAGTGGGTGGCATTAATGTGAAGCATTAAATTGCCTCATTATTTTATGCCAATACATATATCATGCATTTTTTTTATGTGGATTCAACCACCTCACATGTCATGCTTTGAATTTTTAAATGCAAAATTTCAAACATGGAGTTTCTAGAAGAAAATTAAAAATTACATAAATAAATAAAAAGATGACATCATGAAATGGGCTTATGCTAAACACTTCTTTCTTGAATTTTCTTGGGCTTTAGCTTGAGATCTTGTAAATGGACCTTGGGCTAAATTTTCTTGGGCTTTAGCTTGAGATCTTGTAAATGGGCCTTGGGCTCTAATTTTTGGTTCCTCTTGATGTTCTACATCAACTCCCCTAGGCTCAATTGAACTCTGCTCCGTAGAGTTGAAATTTAAGAAATCTTCTACTAATTGTGGGGCTAACTTCTCCAAATCAGTACAGGTCAACCATGTGTCTTTAGCTGGTGGCTTATTCTCCCAACGAACTAGAAGCGATGTTGAAATGGATTAATGGGTGCTTTCGGTGATAATATAGTCAACTTCAAGGAAGAGGGCTTACGCAAAATAGTGCTATATCTCACGCTAAAGTTAGGGAACAAGTGGAGGTTTCTAGTTCCTTATATGATAGAATATCTTCAATATTAATATGGATGAATGAGCATATCGGAGGCAAATCATGGTGATAAGCATTAGTTCCAATTTTCTTGAGAATTCTAAATGGGCGCTTCGTTAAATTTCTTATATATCTTGGTTTGATACTCAGAGAATGCGAATCAATACATAATCACCTTCTTTATATTCTTTGTTGAGCGATTATGATTTGCCTTAGGCGTAATTTTCATTACTTATAGTAATTTGCTTTCTTATATCTTCATGGAGGCTTTGAAAATTTTAACAAATGAGAATGCTGCATCAGAAAATACATGAGATGGTAGGTTTGCAACATCAATTGGTCATCGTGGGTTTTGACCATAGACTATCTCAAATGGTGATTTTTTTGTAGTTCTAGATGTAGTACTATTATAGGCAAATTCTGAGGTTGGCAAATGTAAATCCCAATTTCCAGGCTTTTACCAAGCATCTAAGCAAATTTCCTAAAATCATTAACTTGCTTGTCCATCGGTTGTGGGTGAAAGTGAAGAAAATTTTAATTTGGTTTCTAATAATTTCCATAATGTTTTCCAAATATGAGACAAACTTAACATCTCTCAGAAATAATGGTTAAAGGGAGACCATGGAGTCCTATTTCCTTAAAAAAATAATTTAGCTATATAAGAAGCATCATTGGTTTTGAACAAGGTAAGAAATGAGCCATTTTGAGAATCTATCCACTACAACAAAAAAACTATCATGTCCTCTACGTCAGGTAATCCTAAAATAAAATCCATTGATAGATCTTCCCAAGTTCTATAAAAAGTAAGGAAATGTATTGTCAGACCTTTGTTTGATAGTTTTAACTTTGTTTTCAAATTAAACATTGAGCCACTAATTTTGAACATCTCGTTTTAATGAAGGCCAATAAAATCTATTTTCTAATAAACATATGGTCTTATCCTTTCCAAAATGACTATACACCCCTGTAGCAGGTGATAAGAAATTTCTAAGAAGATCGAGGAATGCATAATTGTTTTCCTTTATATAAATACCCATTTGTTATCAAGAATGTCCCTTGTAAAGTTATTGGTTTATCTAGATGTTCAAGATAAATTAAGTGAAAATCGAGCACAATATAATCATCTTTAATTTTATCAAATCCAGATTCTCAATTCTAAGAGGAAATCATTAGGTTTACCCGATAAAGCATCAGAGTTTATTCTCAACTCAGCTTATGCTTTAGAACAAAAGAGTAGTCTTGTAAAAAATTCAACCCATTTTGCATGCCTATGACTTAATTTTCGTTGAGTATTAATGAATTTTAAGGCATGATGATCATTAAGTATAAATTCTCTATGTAAGAGATAGTGTCGTAATGCCTTTAAGGATTGAATTACATAAAACTCTCTATCATAAGTGGAATATCGTTGTTTGGCTTCATTTAACTTTTCACTAAAGAAGGCTATGATGATTCTCTTGACCAAAATTCCACTATCCCAATTCTGAAGCATCACATGTAACTTCAAAGGCTTTAGAAAATCGGGAAGCCTAAGGATTGGTGCAGTGATAAGAACTTTAATTTGCTCTAAGGCCTTTTGTGCATTAGAAGTCCAACAAAATTTATCTAATTTTATATCAATTATCGCAACAATGGTACTAAAATTCTTAATAAATCTCGATAAAAGTATAAACCATGAAAGCTTAACTAAACTTTTTTATGGCCAATCTAAGATTGCTTTTACTTTAGAAGGATCAGTTTAAGTCAGTGGATATAATAAAACTAAAAGATTACCTCGGTTGTAAAAGAAACACTTTTAAATTAATGTATAATTTCTCTTGTCAGCTCAAATACTATTTGTAGGTGTTGTAGATGTTCATTTTCACTTGGACTAAAAATTAAAATATCATCAAAATACACCACAAAATTTACCTATATAGGGTTTAAGACATTATTCATTAATCTCATAAATGTGCTAGAGCATTTGAAAGTCCAAAGGGCATTCATAAAGCCATTCATAAAGTCCATTAGGTCTTAAAAGTCTTCCACTCATCTCTAATCTAATCAATTTGATGATATCCACTTTTTAGATCAATCTTTGAAAAAAATTTGCAGATTAAATCTAACATATCTGTCGAATAGAAACCTATATTTGATAGTAATTTTATTTATCTTATCACACACATTCATGTTCCATCTTTTTTTGGAGTTAATAATTGACGCGGCTAAGACTCTCTTGAATAAAACCCTTTCTTAATAATTCCTCAACTTGTCTCTTAATCTCATATGCTCGGTGGGGTTCATTAATGTGGAAGATTGGAAATTGAGAACCGTAAGAACTCAATAGCATGTTGAATGTCTCTAAGAGGAGGTACCTCATGAAGCTCATCTGCAATATCATTAAAATCGAGAAAAGAGAAGAGATACATCGGTATGTGAGACTCATTAGATTCTAGTATGACTTCTTTTATATGTAATATGTGAAGAAGAAATGGATCGGAAAATTCATTTAAAAGCTTCAAAACTTATTATTTCTATCTTTGGGGTCAAGGAGGAAGAGTAGATGTTTTAAAGTAAGGATCGAAATGATAGTATCGGGCATAATAGAAGGATTTTCTATGATAATTAATTGAAGTTTGGCATTTTCTTCAATGAGGCTTAGGTTCAAGTCGAAGTTGTTTGTGTGGTGTTATGGAGGGTGTTTTTCTCTGGCTTTATTGGTAAGAGTTTAATAGTCTTGTTATTTTGTTTAAAACATAAGTATTTTCCCTACCATAGTGAATAACATTCATCATATAGCAAGGTCGTCTAAGAGAATATGAGCAATGTCCATGGCGAGAACATCACACCAAATTTGATCCTCATAGCTTCTATTTTAATAGGAACTAAACACCGATTGGTGATGGGAAGAGATGTATGATTTACCCTAACATGAAATGGTTCGGTGAGGTTGATTTTAGGTTGGCTCGAGTTAAGGTGTGTGTGAAATGACATTCATAGCACTCCCTCCATCTATAACTAACCTACATCTCTTTTCATTACAAAACATACATGCTAAAATGTTCTTTCTCCTCCAATCTTACGCCTCATTTTATTACACTAAGACATCTCATCACATTAACATGAGTGTCATCATTTAATTCAATTCTTCATCGATAATGGGTGTCATCATAAACTTTTTCTAGATTATCGTCTATTGGATTTTCAACTTCTTCTAAAAAATAAGATTTGAGCTTTACATTGATTTTGCATATGACCCTTTTATGACATTTAAAACATATTACTTCCCATGTTCTTGAGCTCCCCTCAATTGTAGTTTTTTAGGCAAAGTGGTTGGGTCATTTGGATGGGCGGGTCTAACAATAGATCTATAAGAAGAAATGGTAGGTACTTGACTTTTAGTTTTAGAGAGAGAGGCAGATTTCTTTTGTTGTTCAACCAATAATGCATAATGAAATGCTTCCTCTAAAGAATGTGGGTCAAATAATTCAACTTCATTTCTAATGTCAGTCTTGAGTCCAATAACAAATTTATTAGCTAATTGCCAATCATTATCATTTCTTCTAGAAACTAGATCTTCAAAAGTATTTAAGTATTGGTTACAAGATAATTACCTTGTCTCAAAGTTAATAATTGGTATGTAGCTTCTTATCATGATGCCTAGACAATACTTTGCTCTTAACATTTCTTTCATTTCTATCCAAGTTAGTTTTGTCCTTCCTAATCTTTGTTCTTTAGCTAAAGTATTTGTCCAATAAATTTTAGCATGTCCTATTAATTTCATTTTAGCAAAAGTAACTCGTTGATAATCATCCATTTTATACCAATCAAAGAAGTCATCCATTTGAACTAACCAATCAAATTTATTTGGGTCATGTACACCATCGTAAGTTGGGGCTTCTACTTTAACTCTTGACATGGATCATTAGAGTCTTCTATAGTCTTAAAATAATTTTCTCCCCTTCCATCATTTCTAGTAATTGATTGTCTTCTAAGTGGTTGATTTTCTATGGTTTGGATATGAATCTTCTTCATCTATTCTATTGGGCTTTGGGGTATTGAGGAGGTGAATTGGTTCTATTATTTTGTAGATGCAATAAAAGTTTGCATTTGTTCTTTAAGTTCTTGCATTTGATTCTTACTTTCTTCTAATATTTGTTGAGTTTTTAATTCATTATCTTGGATCTAAGATGCATCAACTAATCTAGTCAAATTTTCAACATGATCTTGAGAGATAGATTTTGGTGCCATGAGATTTCTTTTTTTTTTAAATGAAAAAGATATATGAAAAAAATAGTGAAAAAATGAAAAAAGTATAATATAATTGTGCAATCAAGAGAAATTTTAGGCTAAGAGAACTTCCAGTGAGGAGGACAAGACCACTTAAATCCCAAGCTCTCCTTAGACAGTTTAGGTCTTTTGACAAAGTTCATTTAGCTTCCAAAATCACCAAGTTTAACACATTTATATTATTATGCAAAAAAAAAAATGCAATGAAAAATGCTCAAATTTATCAAGCCTCTTTTTTTTTTTTTTTTGAGAAAGCAAGTTATCATAAGTTAATAAAAAAACTTCTAAAATTAACCATAAACAATAACAAAGATAATAAAGTAAGTAATTAGATTTTGATTTACCTAATGCTAGGTTATATTTTTTTTGGTGAAGAATTACCTCACTAGGTGCTCTCTTAATTTTTTCTGTTTGGAGGGAGGGCAAGTTCACATTGAAATGGCTAAAATATATAGTGGAGCTTACTAATTGAAATGTTATCTAAACTTGCAAGCAATATCTATCCTTCAAGCTACTAATATGTATTTAAACTATCATATAAAAGAAAATCAATTAACCTCAAGTTCAAGAAAACTCACAAGTTTGAAGACAAGTCTATTACTTGAGATGCTCCCTTTGTTGAAGCTAACTTTTATCCAAATCTGCTCCTTCCGGGCTTATCGATACCAAATTTGATGGAGGTGGGCTTCTTTCTTTTGATGAGATTGAGGAACGTGGTGTAGAGGGAAGAAGATATGTTGGATAACTAGCTCCCACCAAGGTTATAGGTTTGGCCACCAAGCTCTCAAACCACAAGAATAACTCAAAATTTTGCAATTGCCAAAAGTTCCCTTTCATTCAAGGAAGAGGGCTATTTATAGCCATTAGCATATTTCAAAGAAAAGAATTCAAAACATGGAGGGAAAATTGGGTGGACATTAATGTGAAGCATTAAATTGCCTCATTATTTTATGCCAACCACCCACATGTCATGCATTTTATGTGGATTCAACCACCTCACATGTCATGCTTTGAATTTTTTAAATGCAAAATTTAAAACATGGAGTTTCTAGAGAAAATTAAAATTACATAAATAAATAAGAAAAGATGAAATCATGAAATGGGCCTTGCTAATGGGCTAAACTTTCTTCTTTCTTGAATTTTCTTGGGCTTTAGTTTGAGATCTTGTAAATGGACCTTGGGCTAAATTTTCTTGGGCTTTAGCTTGAGATCTTGTAAATGGGCCTTGGGCTCTAATTTTTGGTTCCTCTTGATGTTCTACATCAGCTATCCTTAGTGATGGGAGCTAAACTTTTAAAAGTAGAAAGGCTTCAGACCGATACACTAAGGAAAATGGTGTAGACTGAGTTGGAGTTCAATATGTGGTGCGATAGGCCCACAAGACTTCAACCAATTGCTCATGCCACTATCGTTTATTGTCATCGAGAGTTTTCTTCAAAATTTGGATTATAGTTTTGTTGAATGCTTCTGCTAAGCCATTTGCTCTTGCTCTAGGGTAGTAGATGGTGGAGTATCTCCAATCTATACCGTGTCTTCTAGCAAAGCTGTTGATCTTTGTGCTTTTGAATGCTGTACTATTATTAAATATAATTCATCAAGGCACCCCGAACCTATATACGATATGATTCTTGAAAACTGAAGCACATGCTGAGTTGTGACCTCTCTGAGTGGGATGGCTTCCGCCTACTTGGAAAAGTAGTCAGTGGTAGCTAAAATGAATTGGTGACCCTTGGAAGAAGGAGGATCGATCGAACCCACAATGTCGGTACCCCAACACTTAAATGGCCATGAAATCAATGTAGGGTGTAGAATGTTGGGTGGTTGATGGAGGATTACATCGTGTAGCTAACATTGATGGCATCTTCTAGTTATATCCATGTAGTCTATGATCATCAAAGGCCAGTAGTATCCAAGTCGCTTACTGTTTGCCTTCATTTTTGGATGATTATCGCATGGACTGTACCCTTCTGATATGCATGATTCATGTTTGTCCAAACAATGTAATCACATTTGGTCAAAGGACCAGCGGTACTGGGTGCCATCAATGAGAGCATAGGAGAGAGCTCTCTATTTCACCTGATGGGCTTGTGACTTCTCTTGAGGTAGTTTGCCAGTGTTCAAATAGTCTATGAACGGTTGTCTCCAATCCATCTCCTCATCTTTTTTGGCAATGATAACCTCTCCTTCAAGAGAAAGTCTCTCGATGAGTTCAACATTAATAAGGGATAGGACTTATCAATTTTGGACCCTTATTGGAATGGACTCATCTTCTGGACATGCCAATTCTTTGGCAAGTTTGGCCAACAAATTTCTACTGTGTTCTCTACTCGAGGAATGTTGTAGATGGTGACTTCAGGAATCTGGGTCAACAGCTTCATGGTATACTCATGGTAGTGATGAAGCTTGGGTTTGAGGATGTTGTAAGACCTGACAATTTGATTGATAACTAGCTGAGAATCCCCAAAGATGTTGATGCTCTTGACACTGATAGTGATGGACTAATACCGGCAATCAAACCTACTCAACTTCATTGTTGGTGCGGTTGATAGATAGTATGAGAATCTCATCACATCATGGTCAGAGTTAGAAGAACTATTCTTACCCTTTCACGGGAGAATAGATCGTGGTGCTTCCCCTTTGTGAAATGAAGCTGCACCATCAAAATACATCTCCCATCGGTGATTGTCGGGCTCCCCTAAGTTCATGATTTGTTCATCGGGGAGATCGTCACTTAGTGGAGAATCAATAAGAAGTGGTTGTGATGTTGAGAAATCTGCTAGTGCTTGTCCTTTTACTACACGGAGGGGTACAAACGTGATATCAAACTGCAAAAGTATCATGGACCAGTGTGCCAAATGTCTGGATAGCGTTGGCCGTGTCATGAGATACTGCAGTGGATTCATTTTGGAGATCAAGTCCACTTTATGAGAAAGCATATAATGTCATAGCTTTTGGGAGACAAAGATCAAAGCTAGGCAATGTTTCTCAATAGGTGGATAGTTTGCTTCAACAGGAATCAGATGACGGCTGTTGTAATAGAGAGTATTCTCCTTTCCTTCGTCATTGGGTTGGACCAAAAGAGCACTGAGCAAGTTGTCCAATGCAGCAGTGTAAAGGATGAGTGGCCTGCCTAGGATAGGTGCTGCGAGAATTAGCGGCTTTACCAAATACTATTTGATGTTTTTGAATGCATGTTGGCACTTGTCATCCCACTTGAGCTTGGCATCCTTTTTGACAAGTGCTGAGAATGGCTTGCATCTCCTCGATAAGTTGGAGATAAAAGCGTCTTAGATACGCCAGCTCTCCTTGGAAGGATCTGAGTTGAGTTAAACTCTTAGGAGGTGGAATTTCTAAGATAACTTAAATTTTTTTAGGATCTATTTCTATCCCCCGGTGTTGAACAACAAACCCAAGAAATTTTCATGAAGCTACTCACGAATGCACTTGATTCATTTTGAGGTTATATTATGTATTGAAATACTCTCAAGTCAAAGAGGTGGTCTTCCTTTTCTTTGCTTTTACTATATCATCAATGTAGCACTAAACCTGATGATGGATGAGTTCATTGAATATCTGAGTCATGGCCCATTGCTAGGTGGAAAAATCAGATTTTTAAAAAAATTACTTAAATTACCTAAAATTTCAAAAATTCATAAAAAATAAAATACCTAACCAAAAATTACAAACGAGGGCTTGTTGGATTTGTCTTTTTGAGAGGAATCTAACAAACCCAAAGTCCCCAAATTTGATGGAATGGTTTGAGCTTAATTTAAGTTTTAGTAAAAATAAGGTTTGATTAATTACTCTAAAAATATAAGTTAGATTGAGTTGAAATTTTTAAGAATTGAAATTAAAGTTAAAACACACCTACCATGAAAATCCCAAGTGAAAAGGACTTATGAATTGGGAGAAACTAAATTTTGAAATTTAGATTATCTATTTTAATAAAATAAATCAAATAAAAAATTCAAAAATTTACAAAAAATCTTCAAAATGGCTTAAATCACTACAGTTGACATTTAGGACTCTTAAGGGAATAATGTGATTTTTTGAATCCTAATGAACCCCAAACAAACAATTAAGATTAAAATTTAATCAATTAAGGAATTAATTAAAACATAATTTAAAAATAATTTAAATATCAAATCAAAATCAAAAATGAAATAACACTTAAGCAATCATTAATCAAACCTCAAATAAAAATAATATTATCCTCAGAGAAAATTAAATTAAATATGATTAAACCTATTTAAATTAATAAAACTCAATTAAATGATTAAATCTTAAATCAAACTTAAAATTAAACAAATCTAGGAAACTTTAACATGAGCCAAACTAGTATAAGTAAACCTACACTAAGCATGGAATCTTAATGATATGAAACTCCTTAATGAATATACTGAAATTAATTAATCATTAAATAAACTAAAAAAAATCAATTGATTAATAAACCAATTCAACATAATCATTTAATATTAATCAAATTAAACCAAATACAGCTAAAGTAAACTTAATTAAGATATGATTAAATCACATTTAAAAATAAATACATTTGGAATAAGATGATTAATTAGCTATTGATACATAAAGCTAACAACTAAATCAAACATGAATGAAATCTAATAAACATAATAAATGGAAAATCATACTTATGATTATGAATAATCAAGTTTAAGTAAAATAAAAATAAATAATTAAATAACTTAATCTAATCAAATGATAATAACAATGATAACCCTTTAATCAATAAAATTTAGGTAAATGCTTAACTAAAACTATCAAATCAAATAAGTCATATGTAGGCAATTAAGTCATTAATCTCTAATTAAACAAACCTTTAATTAATGAAATGATTTAAAAATCTATTTACCCTTAATCAAACTTAATTAATTAAATATCTAATGAATGCAAACTTAATGAATTAATCCTTCATCTTAATGAATCAAATTAATTTAAATAAATTACATTAAAGCTAACTCTTAAATTAAGCTTAAATCAAACCCTAATTAAATTTAATAGTTAATCACACCCCCCAGTAACCTAATTAAGTTAATCAAATTAATGGTTAAACCTAAGCTTAATCAAACATAAATGCAATTTAAATACCAATCAAATCCTAAATTAAACATAAATCATTAAGTCATTAATTACATCATTAATCTAAATAAATATAAAACTAAATTAAAAATTAAATAAATATTTATTTAATTTAATAATTAACTTAAACACACTTGTTAATTAAACTATTTACCCTTAAGCTAATACAACTGAATAAACACCTAATTGCAAACCTAATGAATTAATCCATCATCTTAATGAACCAAATTAACTTTTTCAAATCAAATCAAACACTCAATTCCTCATTTGATCACACATCTTAAATAAGCTAATTAAGTCAATGAAATTAATCATATTAAACTTAAACTTAATCAAATATAAATACAATTAAATACTAATCAAAACCTAAATTAAACCTAAATTATTAAGTCATTAATTGTATCATTAACCTAAACAAATATGAAATCAAATTAAAAATTAAATAAATCTTTATAATTAATATAAATACACTACTTAATTAAACTAATTACATAATCACATTGAACTTAAGAAAACCCATAGATTAATAAAGCTAATCAAATCAAATTAAATCAAATTAAATTAAATTAAGAAGTCTCTCATCAATTTGTATGTAATCAAATCAAATCTCATTCCTACTTTAAAAAAAAAAAAGATAAACTAATTATCTATCCCAATTATCGATATCAAAATACAAACCAAACTTTGATAAACATGACAAATGGATGAGATTAAAAATAAAATATTAATTACAAAGAATCAAATTCAATTAAAATCAAAATAAATTCATAATTAATCTAATCTGATCAAACTATAAATAATTGAACCATAATTAAATCAAATAAACATAAAGTTAAGTCACATAACCATAACCAAAGAGAAGAATTAGATATTAATTTAAAAAGATATTGAATTATCAATATTTAATTAAATCGAAACAACTAATCTAAAATTAGTCAATCAAAAACACATAAATTTAAACAAACTTAATCTTCATTAGAGATCAAGGATATTGAATTATCAAGATTTAATTAAACTAAAAATCTAATCGAAAATTAATCAATAAGAAACACATGGATTTAAACAAACTTAAACTTCATTAGATATTAAGGATATTGAATTATCAAGATGTAATTATACCAAAACATCTATTCCAAAATCAATCAAGCAAATACTTAAACAAACTCAAATTCTAAATTCATAATCAATGAATACACAAATTCAAATGGGCTAATTATGATACTTAAGGACCTTAGTTAGATTCTTTAGAGTTAGGATGTAGAATAGGTGAGTTCTGTCTACAAATAGATTTCATTTTACTCTTCATTCTTGAAAACGTAAACATCATTTTAACCAAATAAAAGTGAAATAAAAATAAAAAATAAATCATTAAATCATTTAAATTAAAATCACCCAAAGGTAAAATCTAAGCAAATTCAAACTCCAAATTAAAACTTAAACTAAAGAAGATTAGTAAAGTCTTGCCACATAAGCCTTAAGCACATACATTAGAATACTAAGTCATCACTTCTAGTGCCAAGTCAGGGCGTTGTATGTATGATGTTGTGTTTTATTTTGTGATGTAATATTTTAGGCTGGATGTTAGGGTTTGTGCCTCATATACTAGATGGTAGGCCGTGATTAGCCTAATTATATTTTCTGCAGGGGGTTGTGCATAAGGGGTCACTGTAATAAAAATATAAATGCTTTTGCTGTGTAGGTTACTTAGCCCCTAAGCGTAACCGATGTTAGGATAGGTGGGCTTGGTTACCCATGTGTGGGGTGCTAATTCCAAATTATTCGTATAACTACTTAGGTTGTATGGTGTGTTTAGCTAACATTTATTTTGCAAGTGTAGCTAGATTTACTTTTTTCTATTTTTAATGTAATTTTGTATTAGGAGTTAGGATTAGTGTTATGGGAGATTAGGATGAGCAGTGTCCAGAAGGCTTAGTCCTTAGGGTGCCCTGTGTTGCCTTGGAGAAAATCAAATCAAAAGGAAGAGAAGGATGAAATGAAGAAAAAAAGTCCCCCATAGCATGTATTATTTTTGTAATCTGGGTTGTATAAGGATAGAGCTCGGTTACCCATCTTTTTTTTTCTTTTTGGGGTGTATGGTAGAACCCGACCGCTCTGGCCTTTTATTCTTTTATGGCAGTCTATAAAATTTTTTGATGTTGTGTTTAGATTGCACACTAGAATAACATGCTTTTCATAGTTTCTTCATGATTAATGTTTGAATGTGTGGCTTGGATGTGGTAGGCTCTTAGAATAAAAATTAATTTTTCTACCCTAATTAATAACTTGGAATTAAAATTTAAAATAACTCATAACCTCACATAAAAGCATAGGATTAAATCAAGATAGTAAAATTTTTAGCAACCGCTTAGCTTAATGATTATATGTATAACATCATACATGTCATATTCTTCCACTCTTATTAAGAGGGGGCTTCCATATGTGGCAGAGAATAAAGGCTTAACCTGTGAGAGCTTTTGATGGAAGAACACCCCTTTCTATTTTTATTTGGCCCATAATCAAGTTCTCATGCATTTAGGCATACAAAATCCTATAGCTTGTGTCAAAACAAAGAGTCTAAAAGAATTAAATAAATTTGATAAAATTTGTATTAGATTAAATCATGAATTCATACTACTCATGCTCTAGTCTCTTGGGGTGAGTTTAAGGACTTAGTCTCTTTCTAAAAATAACTACCTTATCCATCTTCCAATACATAAGACTTGCCTTCATGGATTTAAAGTGTAGGAGGAGTTAGCTAGCTGCCACTCCAAGCGGTAATGAGTCTAGCAGTCAAGTGGTTTATTCTCTCTTGTGGAGGTAAACCATATACCCATTTTTGCCTTAGATTTAGGTCATGCTTGCCCTCAAAAGCTCCCTAGATTTGAGGTAAATTTATTTTCTTGAGCTACAAGCATAAATCCTCACCTCTTAGGCATTTCCATAATTTTATGTTGTGGGATTATAAGTCCTAATATTCTAATAAAATGTCAACTCAAATAATTGACTCTTCAATTTCAAAAATATAAAGCCTAATTATAAGATAGATTGGAATGCTCACTAGGCTTCTTAGTATCATGAGCATTTCCTACTTTCTCCCTTTGGATTTCAAAAATATGTCTTCTCCTTTATCTATCCCATTTGATTTTCTAAAACTGCCAATCCTTTGATAGTCTTAACCCTAAAATCTTTGGAGATCCTAATTATCTACTTTAATCGAGAGTATTCTTAAGAAATTCTCATTCCTTAGGCTTTAATTAACTATGGGGGCTTGCCTCCATAGGGAACTTAACGAACCCTTAAAATAAACCCTTTTACTTTTTCCATGTAAAGTAGGGAAAGATCTTTGCTAAATTTGAAGACCCATCATGCCTTGAGTCTTTATTAGGTGATTAGGTCCATTATAGGGTGGTGATTTCTATCTTTTGAGATAGTATATCATTCTTTAATGTCATACCCGATTACTTTAATAAGTTCTCCCTCAAATCTATGTGGTGTCCCCACATCCTGAAAAATAAACACCACAAATAAATTTGGTTATATTGAATGGAGTTGTTCATAAGTGCTTTTTGAAAGGATGATTGTGATTTTTATTGGAAAGATCCTACATGTAACAATCTTGAAGATTGTTAGATGAGGTTAAGTTATTTATGTTTTGTGAAACTTTTTGTGTAAATATTTTTATTGTGTGAATTTTGAAAAAAAATACTTTTTAAAAGCCATATTTTTATGAGGGATTTATTTTTCCTTTACTTTTAGAATGAACTTTGCTTTACCATGGAGATGGTAAGGAAAAGGTCTTTAGTTATCTCTTTTTTATTAAATTTTATTTTAAACTATTGGGAGACCTAACAAGGGTTTTAAGACATACATGGAGTGAGGTCCTAAAGCCTAAATGATGTTAGCTAGTTTAGCTTAAGAATGAAATAAACTAAGTGCCAATGTAGAAGAAGGATAGTCTTGGATTCATAAGAAATACAAACCCGCTATCGATACTTGGAGATAATGATCATTTACCAAAGATGGAGAGAGGAACCTTCCCCAGCGGAGTCGCCAAAAAAATCTGTGGTGAATTTTATTCTTATATACACTTCCATCTTCAATCTATGTGGATAAAATGAAGATAGAAATGTGATCAAATATGACATTGAGGAATAGTGTACTATCTCGAAAGATAGAAGTCACCATCCTACAATGGACCTAATCACTTAATAAGGACTTCTAAGGACAATGGGTCTTCAAAGGTACCAGAGATTCATCCCCTACTTTATATGGAAAAGTAAAGTAAGATTTATTTTAAACTGAGTTTGTTAAGTTCCCTATGGAGGCAAGCCCCCATAGTTAATCAAATCTTAAGGAATGAGATTCCTTAAGAATACTCTCGATTAAGATAAATGATCATTGTCTCCAAAGATTTGAAGATAGGACTATCAATCAATTAGTTATTTTTGGAAGATCAAATGGGATTGATCAAAAGGAGGGAGTTATTATTGAAACCAAGAGGAGATGAGTAGGGGATGCTCATGACACTAGGATGCCTAATAAGCATCCAAAACTATCCTATGGTTGGGCTTTATATTTTTGAAATTGAGGAGAATTTTTTATTTAAGTTGAATTTTTATTAGAAATTTAGGGCTTACAATTCTATGATACAAAATCATGAAAATGCCTAAGAGGTGATGATTTATGCTTGTAGCCCGCAAAGGGAAACAATAATCTCGGATCCTAAATCTAGGGAGTTTTGATGAGGGCCGAAGCACAACCTAAATCTAAAAGAAATGGGCATATGGTTTACCTCTGGGAGGATAAACCACACATTTGTTAGACATGGAGGAGACCTCCAACTAACTCCTCCTATAATTTTAAATATATGTAGGCAAGTCTTATGCTTTTGCAAGATAGCTAAGCTGTTGTTTATTTAGAAAGAAGACTAAGTCCTTAAACACACTCCCTAAGAGACTAGATAATGAAGGGTATGATTAATAACTTAATCTAATACAAATTTTGTTAAGTTTATTTTTATTTTTGGATAATTAATTTGACATGGGCTATGGGATTCATATGCCTAATGCATGAGAAATTATTTATGAGCCTAAATCAGTAAGAAGGAGGTGCGTTTCCACCTGTCTTAAAGATTTTCCTAACTACCTCTCTCTTAAATGAATAAGGTTTGTTTAGTTTATGCAAAAGAGTAGGTGGATGGTAGCTACCTAGCGGTGGGTATGTGTACCGCTATTGTGAATGTGGCTGAGGAGGAGGCAGTGATGGCCATGGAGGCTACTATGGCGGCCAATAGGATGGCCTAGGCAGTGGTAGAGGTGGTGGAAGTGATGACTATGGAGCACGAGGTCTCTCATATTGCTCTTTGGCTGGTTGTTTCCCCTTATCCACTATTGTTACTACCCCTGACTTCTTCTCATATGCCTTCTGTGGCTTTAGCTTTGATGGTTGATCCAAAAAAGGTAACTGTTTGGCTTCTCCTTGTAAGCTAGCCTCCTTGTTGATTAGCTTCTCGAATGTCTTGACAGAAAAACCTTTGAGCATGAAGACGATCAGACCATGAATATTCTTTAGTAAAATTTCAATGGCATGTTGTTTAGATAGTTATGGTTCACATTTCATACTCAAATTGTGCCATTTAAGAATATAATCAACAAGGGACTCATCAGGGTGTTGTTGAGCCACAACGAGATCGCCTACGGTCACCCTTTGTTGAGCTCTAGCAAGCTTCTTAATAAAGAGTTGGTCTAATCTTCACTGAACTGTTGGGGAGTTCAACATACCAATCAAAGGCTATACTTGCTATGCTACTAACAAAAACATGGAAGAGTAACACATCACTTCCACCAGCATTGCAACAATTGACCCTGAAATGCGCTATGTGTTGGCATGGGTTCCCGCTGCCATTAAAGCTCTTAAAAAAAGGTGGCATAAAACCCTTAGAATACTAGATGGCATCGAATTCCTTTTGAGTAGGGTCTACCCTTTGGAATCGATGATCCTCCTCACTTAGCCATGCTTCTCTCTCTTGCTCAATCATGAGTTTAATATCTTTTCTTATGGAGGTACTATCCACTACCTTCTAACAAGGTGCTCCTTGCTCCATTGTGAAGTTGATCCAAGACATGTAACTTCTAAGATCTCTGCAATAGTAGGATGCACTATTGGGGCTTGATTCTGATGTGCCAAAATTGCTGCTAGCAAATCTTCAAGCCTCTTTCCCATTTTGTAAATTTGTTCATCCTTTTGCTTAAGTTGAAGGAGGTGTTGGGTTTCATTTTTGTATAACGTTTCAAACATGATCCCGAACATGTCATCTTCATTAGGATCAAAGCTAACCTTCTCTTACTCTAAGTCAGACTAGGCATACCCTAGAATCTTCTCCTTCTCCATGAGATACTGTGCTACAATATCATCTAAGGAGCGATCCAATTATGTAGGCATAAATGATCGTGGCTGACCGGTGGTGGGATCATATCATAAACAGAGAGACATCTAACCTCCCATACTATTGAAGAGCTGATCTTATGAGGACTACACTCATTGGAGGATACATGTTCTTGACTATCTCTAGATCTGGGCAGAGTGGTACTCTTAGGAGGATCTATGGTAATAGGGATGATGGTACTGTCTCCTTGTCCCTCTGCTACTGCTATCTCCACTATCTACTATGGTGGTGGTGGTGATGGCATGACCACGATGCTTCGAGGCTATCATTCCCTCTTCACTACAACTAGGGAAGGAGGTCGAGCATGAGAGCTCAGCCTTGCATTAGTCGGTGGTGTCAATGGAATGGGATCTCTTGGCTGTAGCCGGATCACCAGTGGGGCTCTCATTTTCCCGGATGCTGCTTTCATGGCCTTTACTGGAATAGTGGATGATGGAACTTGTGCAGGAGATGGTGGATGTGGAGTGGTGTGGTGTGGTGGAGGCACCACTGACTCTCTCTAGAAAGGAGCTTCTCTCCTATGATGGGTAGTACCCATCGGTGAGAATCTTGTCATTATGATGGATCAGTAGCACTTCGAAAATTAATAAGGGCTTTTTCTACCTATTCCTCTAGCTCTCTTTGGTAATTTACACAGGGTCTCCGGCCCTCTCTACGATGTTCTCCCCATGGGGATGACTAACGTATTAAATTGGGCCCAGACTTTGATCATTGTAAGCTCACCTACCACAGTCTAAGGCCAACTTATGACCTTTTCCTATCTCTAATAGGAGCCTCATGATATACTGTAGGTCGAGGTGAAACTGAGATCCTCCTAATATCTTCCTCTCCATCATATCCAGAGAGAAGATGAAACTTGTTTTCTGTGATCAGTAGGGAAACCATTTGTGGTGAAAATTTCTTATATACTTCCATCTTCAATCTATGAGGGTAAAATGAAAAAATATACTTTTTGTTTGGCTACCACGAAGATCTGCAGATGTTCTTATTAGATGATCGGTTATAATATTAAGGAATAGTGTACTTTCTCGAAAGATAATGTCACCATCCTACAATAGACCTAATCACCTAATAAGGACTCTTAAGGACAATGGGTCTTCACATATACCAGAGATTCTTCTCCTACTTTACATAGAAAAGTAAAGTAGAGTTTATTTTAAACTGGGTTCATTAAGTTTCCTATGGAGGCAAGCCCCCATTATTAATTACATCTTAAGGAATGAGATTCCTTAAGAATACTCTCGATTAAGGTAAATGATCGTTGTCTTCAAAGATTTCAAAGATAGGACTATGAATCAATTGATTATTTTTAAAAGATCAAGTGGGATTGTTCAAGAGGAGGGAGTTATTATCGAAACCAAGAGGAGGTGAGTAGGGGATGCTCATGATACTAGGAAGCCTAGTAAGCATCCCAAACTATCCTATGGTTGGGCTTTACATTTTTGAAATTAAGGAGAATTGTTTATTTGAGTTGAATTTTTATTAAAAATTTAGGGCTTACAATTTCACAACATAAGATCATGGAAATGCCTATGAGGTGAGGATTTATGCTTGTAGCCCGTAAAGGGGAGAAGCAACCTCGGATCCTAAATCTAGGGAGCTTTGGTGAGGGCTAAAGTATGACCTAAATTTAAGGAGAAAATGGGTATATGGTTTACCTCCATAAGAGAGGATAAACCACTATTTTGGACTTACAATAAGGGGTGGCCAACTAACTCCTCCTATGATTTTAAAATACATGTCCAAGTCATATACTTTTGCAAGATAGCTAGGTTGTTATTTATTTAGAAAAGAGGCTAAGTCCATAAACTCACTCCCTAAGAGACTAGATCATGTCGGTCATGAACTCATGACTTAGTCTATTGCAAATTTTGTTATGTTTATTTTCATTTTTGGTCAATTAATTTGACACAGGCTATGGGATTCATATGTGTAATGCATGAGAAATTGGTTATGGGAGGTGTGTTTCCACCATGGCTCTCAAAGGTCAAGCCATGTTCTTTGGCAAAGGTGGAAGCCCTCCATAAGCAAGAGTAAAACAAGATAATTTTATATACATGATATGAAACATACAACATCCAGCTAAGGGGTTGCCAAATCTTTTATCTTGAATTTATGTCTTAGGCTTTAGGTGAGATTATGAGTTGTTTAATTTTAATTTTGAATTGATTAATTGGATTGAAAGTTTATTTATTTTTTAAGAGCCTAATCGCATCGAAGCCATTCAACAAAGAAAGAAAGAAACTAAAGAAAACATGCCATCTTAATGCACAAGTTAAGCAAACATCAAACAATTTTATAAAGCTAGTGCAAAAGAATAAGAGGCCTTTGTGGTCGAGCTCCACCACACAAACCCGAAAAGAAATATGGGTAGTCGAGCTCTACCCTTATACAACCTTGATTACAAATGAATAATTACAACTTAGGAGGAATTCATGTTATGGGGGTCTTTAGTCTTCATTCTTCATTCTACTTTTCTTCATTATTATTTTGCTTCTTTCCTTCCTTCCTTTTGGCTTGGTTGGGATGTAGTTTCTCTAAGGCTTCACATGGTACATAAGATATGGTCTTGTGACTAATGTTCAACCTAATTCTCCCATAACATTCATTCCAAATCCTAATTACAAAAATTACATGAAAATGGGAAAAGTAAATTTAACTAAACCTGCAAAATAGAGATTTGCTAAACATACCACACAATCCAATCATGTATATGAATAATTTGGACTTAACACCCCACATATGGGTAACCAAGTTCACTTGGCCTTTTTTAGAATATGCTTAGGGGTATAAGCAACCTGCATAGCAAAAATATTTATATATTTTTTATCATAGTGCCCCTTAAGCACAATCTCCTGTAGAAGATAATGATTAGATTAAGATCGTCCTACCATTCAGTCTACACACACCCCATCTAGTCTAAAATATCATAAATAAAACAAATCAAAATACCACCTAACATAAAGCTAGAAGTGGTGACTTAATTTAATGTTGTGATTTAAAGCTTGTGTGGTATGTCCTAACTAAGCTTTAGAGTTATAATTTGCTGAGTGTAAAAGATTCAATTTATAGAAGGGTGGTTTCTCTTCAAGTGACTTAATCGGTTTGAATAATTTACTTGATGTTTTCTCTTGTTTCAGGCATACACTTAATAACTAAGTGTTAAAAATAGAAGAAAAAGAGGTAATCTCTCTTCCATCCCTACCTTAAGTCATTTTTGAGGCAAGTTAATCAGTGAATTTCTTTTAGTGAATGGCTTATTATATATTTTAATTAATATGAAGTTTAGGCTTAGTTTAAATAAACTTATTAAATAAGATAGACATCTTAAGATTAATTGAGATGAATTACTATCACATATGCACATTCATTTACTTTTTTCCCTCATGCAGATCAAGCATATGGATAAATCCTAAGCATATCTATACATGCAATTTAGATTTCTAACATACTTGAATGATGAATATAGTTATGGTTTAAATATTGATTTTGATTGAATCATGAATGCATCTTTTTTTAGAAAAGGGTTTATCCATTAATTACATGCACACTTAAATGTATAAAAGCTTTAAGTGAGTACGATGCCATTGTTCTACACTAGGGGCGTAAGGCACAAGTCCTACTTAGGGCTAATTAAAGCCTTGCAGCCCCGGGATGTCTAGACTAATATACCACTTTTCTTAGATACATATGAGTGTAGAAACAATCATAAGGATGGAACAAAAATTATATTTTTTGATTTATTCCATTCATGCTTTCTATTCATCAATCATATCACACAAACACCTGTATAAGAGTTATAAGTGAGTACGACTCCATTGTTTTACACCAGGGGCATAAGGCATGAATCTTACTTGGGGCTAATTAAAGCCTCACAGGCCCGAGATGTCCATACTAATATACCACTTTTCTCAAATACAAATGAATATGCAAAAAGGAACTATAAGAATAGGAAACAATGTAAACAATCATATTGGTTTTATTACATGATTTGTATATATATGATGTGAAATTCTTCCTAAATCCTAACATAGAGATACATAGGGATAGATTTAGACAAATGTTATGTTCTTTTCAAATGAACTATACATTTGTAAATCTCATATGAATCTATATAAGGTAAAAGAGGACTTCATTGCATATTCTATATTACCAACACATGCAACTTATAGGTATTTGTAATTAATATCACTCCATATTAAATCTTTTCAATTTTTTGTTAATTTTGAAAAGAATGCATGTATGATTACATATGACAAGCAACATTTAGCATGATAGGGAAAGACGAAATGAAAATAGAAACAATAACAATTTCATTCATGTCACTTAATTCCTAAGGACAATCATACTAAATAAAGCTATTTAAAACAAACAAAAGTTCTTTTAAGGATATTTTATCTTTATGTTTGATTTGAGTTAAGTGAAATGAGAGAGGTTTGTTGGTACTAATCACATTCCTCATGTGTAAGTTAATTTTGGTATAATGAGAAGGTAATTAAGTTGATTTTATGGTTTAGTTAGGTTAAGGTATGAATTAAATGAATTAATTAAACCTTACCTATATCACCTTAAGTTAATTGATTAAATAATTATGAGCTAATATGATATGCAACCACATGAAAATTAAATTTACAATGCTCCTAAGAAATGAAAGGAGCCTAATGTAGTTAGCTCATAAGTGATTAATTAATTAATCTTAAGGAGCTCACCTAATTACTCTTATGATTTTCTCACACATGTGAGCTAACCATAATTTCATTATCTCTTACTTTGAGTTATTGAACACCCAAAGAGCTACCCAAGATTAGATTAGAGAAATAGATTTAATGGATTAGTTAAGTTCATTAATTAGTTAATTAAATTTGAATTAGACTTAGCCAACTAAAGTGAGATGGGCTTAGAGAAAAAGACAAAGAAGAAAGCCTACGTCTCAATCCCTAAATCCTTTCAATTAATTGATTAAGGTTCATATATGATTTGGGTTTTGATTAATTAATTAAGAGGTGTTAATTAATTAATTATTTAAGAGGGATTAGAGAAGCCTCAAAGAAAAGATTGGAAGAGGGAGTCCCAATCCATTTCCTTGGACTTCATCACCATTAATAGAGATTAACAAGCTTGATCGATTGATTAATTTACTATTCATTTGCTTAATTATCTCTAAATATATCAAGAAGGTGATTAAGGCTTAATCCATTAATTTATCTAATTAAGCAAACAATAAAATCTCAAAAAAATAAGGGAGACATAAATCATCCTCATAAATGTACACAAAATATTTGAGATTAATTGGATGGTTAATTAGGGAGTAATTAGGCTAATTATATTTCTAATTAAGCCAATTAAGCCAAATTCATTTCAACATAATTTTCTAGATTATACTAAAATATCTTTAAAATGAACCGAGTTTGTATTTTTTTTATTTTCTAAATTAGATTTTTGATTTATGAAGTGTTAATTTATTTTATTAAAATAAATCATTTAAAACTCAAAATTTACGTATTGCTAATCAAAAGGTCCTTTTAACTTTAAATTTTTATGGTAGGTTTATTTTAACTTCAATTTTATTCTCTGAAAATTTTAACTTAATCTCACATGTATTTTTAGTTTAATTAATTAAATTTGATGTTTACTAAAACTAAAATTAAGCTCAAAATATTTAGTAAAATTTGAGGATTTTGGGTTTGTTGGACTCCTCTCAGAAAGATGAATCCAACGAAGCTTTGTTTGTAATTTTTAATTAAGTATTTTATTTTCTATGAAATTTTGAAGTTTCAGGTGTTTTAAGCAATTTTTTAAAATCAGAAAATCAGATTTTACTTAAGTCACCGTGTGGCGGATGTAGTGCAATTGGATATGCGGTGTTGCATGGCATACCATTTGCACACGAGCGTGATGATGCATCGACATTGAGCAATTTGTGTCATCGAGTGACCACAATCGCGGTTGCTATGGGATGGCCCAAATACTATCACACCATGATCGAAGACGGCACGGGATCATCTTGATCGCCGCGCAATCTCTACAATGCGATCTGCCGAACCATAATCGGACATTACTTCTTTGTCGTCGACAAAGGGCATCAGTTTTTTGAAAAACATGAGAAATCTAAGTGAAAACTTATCCAAATGGACTCATATTTGCATCGGTTCACACCGAAAAACTTCTATTTTCTAATTAAGATGATATAAAATAAAAAATGCAGGATTATCTAGGATAAATTCCTAAAATTACACAAAAAATCATTAGAAATGAAGGATCCTAAGGCCGACTACTGTTCTTTTTTGAAAGTTACCTCACCGGGGATGATTTTTGGCGGTGGTGACGACCCAAGCACGCTGTTGAGTGGGGAAGAGAATTTTTTGTTCCAAAGTATTATCGTTTGGCTTGGGGTGGTTGGGAATGGAAGAGAATCATCCTAGTGGCTCATTTTCGTTGGCTAAGGCATGGAAAGTGGTTGCCATGAACAACAAATGGGTGTCCTAGCAAAGGGGTGGTGAGAGTCCTTCATGCCAAGTGTTCCAATGGGTAAGGTGAGGTAATTTCACCTCCCCATGAGTCATGGCTGCCCCAACCACTCCTTGGGTTATAAAATTAGTGTCTTTGGTGCTTATATGGACCAATGGATGAGTGCCAAGTGGCCAAGGAAGAGAAATGACCACTTGGGCAAGTATCTTTTCTCATGGGATGCCCTTGACCTGAGGGCAAAGTGGTCATTTGGCATTGAATTTGATTTGAACATATTTGAAATGATTCAAAAGTAAGTTGGACCAAATTTCATGTCATTTGAAGTTCATTTGGTTTAATTTGGGTCAATTTGACCCATTTGGGTCAAATTAGGCCAAATCAGGTTAGGTTGACCAATTGATCAGATTGGGTCAAACTAAGAGTTGGGTTCAAATGATCATTTGGATTGCATTGGTTCAATTTGTTTCAATCAATTTGTTTTAAGTTGGATTTAATTTGGATTTTGGCCAATTTGATCCTTAAGGTTAAATTTGGGTTAAGTTGACCAAGTTGACCAAATTGACTTGAATCATGGCTTGGTTTGGGTTTGGTTGATCATTTGGCATATATTATAAGCTTTGGTTAAGTTCAATTTGGATTTGATTGGGTTTTAAGTTGATTTGACCCTTAAGGTTAAATTGGGCTAAGTTGGGTCAGGTTGACCAATTGGTCAAATTGGCTTTAATTGAGGTTTGGTCAAGTTCAATAATCAATTTGGAGTGAACTTGGGCCATTAGTTGCAATCAATTTGGTTTAGGTTGTAATTTAGCTAGTTTGGGTTCATATGGGTTAGAGGATTGATTTGGTCAACGGTCTAGGTTGACTTGGTTTGACCCAATTCATGAAATTGATTAACCTATGATGATCAACAAACTTGACATGAAGTTTGGATTGGCTTAATTCACTTTGATTTGAATTGAATTGGATTTTGGTTCATGTAGGTCAAATTGGCCACTTTGGGTCAAGTGAGCCAATTGGGTTTGGTTGGCTTGATCAAGGCTTGATTAAAGTTTGGTTGAACTCACATAAGGACTTGTGATTGAAATATAAATCCATTTGCAAGTGATTTGGAGTCAAATGGGTTTTGATTCATTTGACAATTTCAAGTCGAAAGGGTGAATATGGGTTTGACTTGGGTTAGCTTGATTTTGATTTGATGATTGAAGTTTGTGTTTTTATATTTGGTTTGTGATTGGAGGGTTGATTGAATCATGAAGAAAATCCAAGGGTTTGGATTGATTTGAGTTTGATTTGGTTAAGTTCAAGACTTTGACTTGAAAAGGCACAAGTTAAATTTTGGTTTTATTTGGATTTGAGTTTTGAATTTGGTTTGGTTATTTGAATTTATATTTCATTTATATTTGTGAATATAAATGAGAATATAAATGGATTATGAGAAAATCTTTTGAGTTTGCAGTGATTTGGATTTGGTTTGGCTAAGCTCATAAGATAAAATCGAAAGGGCTTAGGAAAGATTTTTGAATTGGAATTGATCATGGATTTCAATCATTTGGAATCGATTCATGATTTGCATTTTAGAATTGATTTGAATTTGAGAAAATCAATTAAATTGAAATTGATTTAATATTTGATTTTGGAATTGATTTGAATTTGGAATTGAAATTGAATTTAGAATTGATTTGAATTTGAGGTTGATTTGAATTTGAAGTTGATTTGAATCTGAAGTTGATTTGAATCTAAAGTTGATTTGAATTTAAAGTTGACTAGAGAGAAGGAAGTAAGGATTTGGTTCAAGCTAAAGGGTAGGCAAGTTTTCCTAATACTCTCTAAGGCATAACCCATTCCTATGGCTAACTCTTCTTAGTTTTTATGGTTAGGTTAAGTGTTCACCTAATCACTAGAAGTGTCTTAAGACTAAGAAACTCTTAATATCTAGAGGAGTCCTTATGCCTAGGATGAAGAAGTTGAAAGCTCACTCCAAAGGTGAGGTCAACTCCATCCTAGGTAACTCCTCTACTGCAGCTTGAGAAACCGCGTCTAGCTTCATAGCTATGTGGTCATGATGTCGCTTGATCTTGCGGTATTGGTTGTGGCACTGGGTCCTACTAGGAGGAACAACACAAGAACTAGACCCTACCTCATAGGTAGGGGAAACTATCTTAGAAGATAGGAGAGTCTTCCCTTTGGAGGAAGCCAACAAGTGGGTGCTAGGTCTTGGTAGCAAGGGAACAAGCAGGCGCAGCTTTGTAGCACTGGCTGGAATTGCTATAGCCTTTTTCTTCAATGAGGGAAACTCTGAGTCAGACGACATCTCAACATGGATGACCAGCTTCTAGCCGGTAACCACACTCCTGCTGACAGTTGTGAGGGCTACCCCATCACAAGTGATTTTGGCCCCTTCAAACCCTCGGGCAAAATGAATCAAGTGAGTAAAGTTGGTCTGCGGGAGGTTGGCTAGATCCAAGGCTAAATCCATCCCGAAAGAAAAAGTAAAGACATACTTCTAAGCTTCCATTATATTGAACTAAACTGAACTGAACTTGACTGAAACAGGGTTGAAATTTTGCAATTTTGGGAAACAAACCCGAATCAGATTTCTGGTTTTGCTAACTTTTAGAATTTGAACCCACACTCAACAATTTAAATATGTTAACTGGGGCTCATTTATTTTGGAGAGAGATTTTGAATTGATTAGAAAGGAGATTTTTTAGTTTAGAATCTATTTTAGACAAATTTGTGTATGTTGAAAATGGGTTCAAATATTATTGAAGAGATTGATGCTTCCATTTCTTCATATTTGAATTTGATTTTTTTTTGTGTTTGGGACTCTTCATTTAACAAATTTGAGTATGTTAAAGTAAAGGGTCAATTATTTTGTTTGGAATTACTCAGTTGCAAATTTGGGTATGCTAAATGAGTTGTTTGAAAATAATTTTCTTCTTTTATTTGCTTATTTGTGAATTATGTGTGAATTTGAAAACAAAATCTTCACTTAGTAAATTTGGGTATGCTAAATGAAGAATCCAAATGTATTCTTTTATTTTGGATTTTGAAAAATGGGATCTTTACTTAGCAAATTTGGATATGCTAAAGAAAGTCCAAGTGTGTTTTGCATTTTGTTTTATTTTCTTAGAAAGGTAGGAAGACTTAGCAAATTTGTGTATGTTAAATGAAAGAATCCAAATGTATTTTGTATTTTGATTTTGATTTTTGAAAGAAGGATCTTTACTTAGCAAATTTGGGTATGCTAAATGAAGAATCCAAATCCAATTTGATTTTGATTTTGAAAATGGGAATCTTTAGCAAATTTGGGTATGCTAAATAAAGTTAGTGTTTTGTTTTGTTTGGATTTTGAAAAGATGATCCTTAGCAAATTTGGGTATGCTAAATAAGAGAATCCAAATGTGTTTGTTTTGATTTTTGAAAAGTAGATCCTTACTTAGCAAATTTGGGTATGCTAAATAAAGGATCCAAATATGTTTGATCTTTTGATTTTGATTTTTAAAAAGAGGATCCTTACTTAGAAAATTTGGGTATGCTAAATAAAGGATCTAAATGTGTTTTGATTTTTATTATTTTTGACAAGAGGATCCTCACTTAGCAAATTAGGTATGCTAAATAAAGATCCAAATGTATTTTGATCTTGATTTTTGAAAAGTGGATCCTTACTTAGCAAATTTGGGTATGCTAAATAAAGAATCCAAATATTTTTAATTTTTGTGATTTTTGAAAAGAGGATCCTTACTTAGAAAATTTGGGTATGCTAAATAAAAGATCCAAATGTGTTTTGTTTTGATTTGATTTTATAAAGAGGATCTTCACTTAGCAAATCTGGGTATGCTAAATAAAGGATCCAAGTGTGTTTTTATTTTGATTTTTTGAAAGAGGATCCTTACTTAGCAAATTTGGGTATGCTAAACAAAACATCCAAATATGTTTTGATTTTATTTGAAGATAAAGCCTCCATCCAACAAGTTTGGACATATGGAATGAAGAGGCTTATCTTCAAATTTATAAATTTTTGAAAAGGGAAGAAACTCTAACTTCAACAAATGTAAGATATATCGAAGTGGAGTTTCAATTTCATGAGGTGATTTTATTTGGAAATGAAATCTTCATTCAATAATTTGGGTATATTGAATGTGGATGTTTATTTGTGCTTTTTGAAAAGATAGTTTTTATTTTGATTTGGAAATAAAATCTTCATTCAATAAATTTGGGTATATTGAATGAGGATGTTCATATATGCTTTTTGAAAAGGCAATTTTGATTTTTATTGGAAATGAAATCTTCATTCAATAAATTTGGGTAAATTGAATGGAGATTTTCATAAGTACTTTTTGAAAGGATGATTTTGATTTTTGTTTGGGGATGAAATCTCTATTCAATAAATTTGGGTATATTGAATGGAGATGTTCATAAGTGCTTTTTGAAAGGATGATTTTGATTTTTATTAGAAAGATCCTACATGTAACAATCTTGAAGATTGTTAGATGAAGTTAAGTTATATGTGTTTTGTGAAACTTTTTGTGTAAATATTTTTATTATGTGAATTTTGAAAAAGTGCTTTTGAAAAGCCATATTTTTATGACGGATTTATTTTTTCCTTTGCTTTTAAAATGAACTTTACCTTACCATGGAGATGGTAAGGAAAAGGTTTTTAGTTATCTCTTTTTTATTAAATTTTATTTTTACCAATTGGGTGAGGTCCTAAAACCTAAAGGATGTTGGCTAGCTTAGCTTAAGAATAGAATAAACTAAGTGCCAACGAAAAAGAAGAATAGTCTTGGATTCATAAGAAATACAAATCCACTATCGATACTTGGAGATAATGATCATTTACCAAAGATGGAGAGAGGAACCCCCAGTCATAAAAAATTATATACACTTTATCTTCAATCTATGTCGATAAAATGAAGATAAAAATATACTTTTCATTTGGACACCACGTAGATTTGATGATGTTCTTATTAGGGTGATCAGGTATGACATTGAGGAATATTATACTATCATGAAAGATAGAAGTCACCATCTTACAATGGACCTAATCACCTAAAAAGGACTCCAAAGGACAATAGGTCTTTGAATGTGCCAGAGATTCTTCCCCTACTTTACATGAAAAAGTAAAGTAGGGTTTATTTTAAACAAGGTTTATTAAGTTCCCTATAGAGGCAAGCTCCCATAGTTAATTACATCTTAAGAAATGAGATTTCTTTAGAATACTCTCGATTCAGGTAAATGATAGTTGTCTCCAAAGATTTCAAAGATAGGACTATCAATCAATTGGTTATTTTTAGAAGATCAAATGGGATTGATCAAAAGGAGGGAGTTACTATTGAAACTAAGAGGAGATGAGTAGGGGATGCTCATGATACTAGAAAACTTAGTAAGCATCTCAAACTATCCTATGGTTGGGCATTATATTTTTGAAATTGGGGAGAATTGTTTGTTTGAGTTGAATTTTTATTAGAAATTTAGGGCTTACAATTCCATGATACAAAATCATGAAAATGCCTAAGAGGTGAGGATTTATACTTGTAGCCCGCAAAGGGAAATGATAACCTCGGATCTTAAATCTAGGGCAATTTGGTGAGGGCCGAAGGATGACCTAAATCTAAGGCAAAAATGGGCATTTGGTTTATCTCTACAAGAGAGGATAAACCACCCGACTGTTGGACTAACAACCGCCTGGGGGTGGCTGCTAACTAACTCCTCCTATGATTTTAAATACATGTAGGCAAGTCTTATGCTTTTGTAAGATAGCTAAGCTGTTGTTTATTTAGAAAGAAGACTAAGTCCTTAAACACACTCTCTAAGAGACTAGATCATGAAGGGAATGAAGAATGACTTAATCTAATGCAAATTTTGTTAAGTTTATTTTTATTTTTGGATAATTAATTTGACACAGGCTATGGGATTCATATGCCTAATGCATGAGAAATTGGTTATGGGCCAAAATCAACAAGAATGAGGTGTGTTTCCATCATGGCTTTCAAAGGTCAAGCCCTATTCTCTAGCAAATGTGGAAGCCCTCCATAAGCAAGAGTGAAGCAAGATGATTTTTGCATCATATGAAAAATACAACATCTAGCTAAGGGGTTACTATATCTTTTATCTTGATTTTATGTCCTAAGCTTTAGGTGAGGTAATGAGTTATTTAATTTTAATTTTGAATTGATTAATTGGATAGAAAATTTATTTTTATCTAAGATCCTAATCGCATCCAGGCTATTCATCAAAGTAAGAAAAAAACTAGGAAAAAATATGTCATCTTAATGCATAAGCTAAATAAACATCAAATAATTTTATAAAGCTAGTATAAAAGAATAAGAAGCCTTCGTGGTCGGGCTCCACCGCATAAACCCGAAAAGAAATGTGGGTAGTCGAGCTCTACCCTTATACAACCCAGATTACAAAATGAATAATTACAATTTTGAAAGAATTTATGTTATGGGGGTCTTCATTCTTCATTTCTTCATTTCTTTCTTTCTTTCTTTTCTTTCCTTCTTTCTTTTGTTGGTTGGGATATAGTTTCTCCAATGCTTCACATGGTACATAAGACATAGTCGTATGACCAATGTTCATCCTAATCCCTACATAACATTCATTCCAAATCTTAATTGCAAAAATTACATGAAAATGGGAAATATAAATCTAAGTAAAACCTGCAAAATAGAGATAAGCTAAACATACTACACAACCCGAGCATGTACATGAATAATTTGGACTTAGCACCACACACATGGGTAACCAAGTCCACCTAGCCTATTTTGGATTATGCTTAGTGGTATAAGCAACCTGCACAACAAAAGTATTAATATTTTTATTACAGCGCCCCTTAAGCACAACCCCCTACAGAAGATAATGATTAGACTAAGATTGTCCTACCATTTAGTCTACACACATACACCCTAATATCCAGTCTAAAATATTATATCAGAACTAAAATCAGGCATCAAACCATGCACCGCCTTAACATAGAGCTAGAAATGGTGACTTAGCCTAATGTGTGTGTGCCATTTAAGGCTTGTGTGGCATGTCTTAGCTAGGCTTTAAGGTTGGAGTTTTCTAAGTGTGAAAGGGTTTAACTTAAAGGGTGGTTTCATTTTAAGTGATTTAATTGATTTGGTCAATTTTATTTGATGATTTGGTTTGTTTGAATGAACCTACATTTAATTATTAAGTGTTGTAAATAGAAGAAAAGAGAAGAGAACTTTTATTTTATCCCTACCTTAAGGAATTTCTAAAGTAGATTCATTAGTGATTTTTTAGTGAATATTTTATTATGTGTTTTAATTAATGCTAAGTTTAGATTTACTCTAAATAAACCTATTCAATAAGAAATACATCTTAAGATTAATTAAGGTGAATTACTATCACATAACACACAACCCTTTATTTCTTTCCAACATGTGTATCATGCACATGCATAACCCTAAGCATAGCTATACTTACAATGACAATACTTTAGCACACTTTGATGATGAATTCTAAGGAATGTTGTTTAAGAAAATTTTGGATATTTCATGAATGCATGATTTTGTTTAAGTAGAAAAGAGGGACTCTTTTATCCATTAATCAAATGCACATTTACATGTATGAAAGATATAAGTGAGTACATCGCCATTATTTTCTACATTAGGGGTATAAGGTACAAGACCTACTTGGGGCCACTTAAAGCCTCACAACCTCGGAATGTCCAGACTAATATATCACTTTTCTTAAATGCATGTGCATGTACAAGAAATAAATGAATGAAGAATCATGCAAAAAGATTTTTGTATTTAATTTGGTTATGCAATTTATATGTGTAAATGTGAAGATCTTTCTTAAGTCATAACATAGAAATGTATAGGAATGGATTTAAGCAAGTGTTATGTTCTTTTCAAATGAACTATACACTTTGCAAATCCTATTCAAATCCATGTTAAGAAAAGAGAAGAAAATCACATAACACATCTTATGCTATAATCATATGCAAGCTTATAAGTAATTATAAGTAGCACGCCTTCATTTGTATTGTTTGGTTTATAGGTTTTGAAAATAGTTTTTGATTTATTAGTGATAATAGCCATTCATATTCTTACTTTATCCAAAACATGCAATTTGACATAAAGGAAATATTCATTTAGTTTGATTTTTCAAAATATATGAATGCATGAATTTGTGTGGCAAACAATCATTTAACATGCTTGGAAAGAAATAGAGTGATGTAAGCATATGATTTCATTCACCCTAATTAATTCCTAAGAACAATCCTATAAGATAAGATTATTTAAAGTGAATTAAAAATCACATAAAGAGATTTTTTGTTTTAGTTTTGAATTTGATTTGATTTAGGAAATGTGAAAAGAGTTTCCTAGTCCTAACCCATTTCCCACATGTGTGAATTAGTTTAGTTTAATTTTAGAACCATGCCTAAAAAGTTTGAAATTAATTAATGAAGTCATTAGGGAGTAATTAGGGTTATTAAGTTTTTAATTAAACCTTAATTAAAGAAAATTCACTATTCAAAATTAATTAAAAATAATTTTATTAGATTCCCCTCTGAATTATCTTTAAAATGAAATTGAGTTTGCATTTTTAAGAATTTTCTACATTTAATTATGATTTTAGGAAGTTTCTGTGATTATTAGGTAATTAGGAAGTCTAATTAATTAACTCTCCGGCACGTGGGACTGACATCGACGCTTTCCATGTGAGGCGGATTGGTTATTTAAGTTATCAAATTGGATGTCACATCAGCCGGTGGTGCTACGCGCTTTTCCATGGGCCGTTTGGTCAAAGATCTGATGGTCAGGATCAAACCCGCAGTTATAAAGGGATAAATCACTTAATCTACATGGATTAATCAGGACCGTACACCCAAAACAGGCAAGATGGACAGTCCATGATTCATCCCTACCCTCGCTTGTGGGAGACGGATACCATTCATCCACCATGGCTTAATCTGAGCTCACTTGAGCTAGATTAGGCTAGGATTCAACCCACACCATGAAGAAGCAAGGAGAAGCACATCCAATGGTGGAAATTCAATGGGATTACAATTCCCTTCACAAAAGACCAAAGAATTTTCAATGGGAGCTTAGTTTTGAAGCATACCTCATCGGAGGCTATCATCAGCGCTTCCAACAGTGGAGGTAGCATCGTCTAGTTGAGATGAAGCCTTATTGAAGGTTTGGGGATTCAATTTATGGTGGATCTTCCAATTGACCAAAGCTTGCTTTAATGGCTTGTGGTTTTGGTCTAAATCCCCCTTCCCATGACTTGGATGCTTGGGATTTACTTTGGATGAGCTCGACTTAGTGCCTTGATGGTGCTTGCAAGAGGAATTGGACTTTGGTTGAGAATGGCTAAGCTGGAAATCTCCCTCACCTCCCCTATTTTTGGCTTAAGTAAAACCGAGAAAGGGAATTTCAAATGTGCTTACGAATGCTTAGGGAAGCTTGTGGATTCTTACCTTTGATCCTCTGAGCTCAATCAAATGCAAGGTTGGTGAATTGGAATGAAATGAGGGGGAGTATATCTCTTCCTATTTGAATCAAAAGGTCGAAGTACATTTTGCCTTTTTGTTCAAATTGCCCTCATGGAGTGGGTTGTTTTGGTTGTTATGAGCTCCATGTGGTTCGATTTTGGCAGAGGAGTGGTGGTGTGGAAGTGGGCATGTGTTAAATGAGGATATGGGAGATTCCAGATGGAGAATTTCCATTGGGTAGGTCAATTTTGGCCTTGGGTTAGGTTTAGTTGACCCAAACCAATTGGGTAATGTGCACCACCTCCCTTTGGTGTCCAAATGGTCCACTAGAAGGATGCCAAGTGGTATTGAGTTGGAATATGTTCAAATTCCAAGTGAATTTGACCATATGTTATCCTTTGACCTAGGGGTAAAATGGTTATTTAGCTTTGATTTTGATTTGGACATATTTGGAATGATTGAAAAATGGGTTGTGTCAATTTTCAATGAATTTGGAGTTGATTTGATATGATTTGTCTCAAGTTGACCCATTTAGGTCAAAATGGGTCAACTTGGGTCAAGTTGACCAGTTGGTCAAATTGGGTCAAACCAAGGGTTTGGTCAAGTTCATATGATCATTTGAAATATTTTGGTATCATTGGTTTGGTTCAATTTTGTTTATATTTGGATTTGGTTCATTTGAGTTGGTTTGATATGAATTTGGAGTTGGTTTAATATGATTTGGCTCAAGTTGACCAATTTGACCTATTTGACCCAATTAGGTTAGGTCATGGGTTGGTTTAGGCTTGGTTGAACATTTGAAATGTATTGCAAGCTTTGGTTTCAATCAATTTTGGTTTGATTTGATTTGGCTTGATTTGTCCTTTTAGGTCAAGTTGGGTTCATGGTCAATTGGGCTAGGTTGGGTCTAGTTGGCCAATTGAGGCTTTGTTCAAGTTCATCAAGTGATTTAGAATGAATTTGACCCATTGGTTGCAATCAATTTGGCTTAGATCAAGATTTGACTCATTTTGACTTTTAGGTCAAGTTGGGTCAACTTGGGTCAAGTGGCCAATTGGGCTTGGTTTGGCTCAATTGATGGCTTGATCATGTTCAATCATTAATGGTGGATTGGTTTAGATCAATGCTTTCAATTAATTTGGCCTATGGTGGATTTTGGCTAACTTAAGTTTCATTTTGCTTAAGTATTGACTTAGTCAATGGCTAGGTTTGACTTGGTTTGACCCAATTTGGGTGATTGGTCATCTCATGATGATTGTTTATCACAATATGAGGCTTAGGTGGGCTTAGTTCAATCCAATTTAGGTTGGATTAGAATTTGTCTCAAAAAGGTGTTTTAGGTCACCTTGGGCTAAGTGAACCCAAATAGGTTAGTTGACTTGATCAAGGTTTGATTCATGTTTGGTTGAACTCACATATAGACTTATGATAGAAATATAAATCTAATTGCAAGTGATTTGGAGTCAAATGGGTTTTGGCTCATTTGACAATTTCAAGTCAAAAGGGTGAACATGAGTTTGACTTAGGTTGGTTTGATTTTGATTTGGTGATTGAAGTTTATATTTATATTTGGTATGTGATTGTAGGATTGATTATTTGAAGAGAAAAATCTAAAGGCTTGGATTGATTTGTGTTTGATTTGGCTAAGTTCAAGAATTTGAGCTGAAGAAGCATAGGTTGGATTTTGGTTAGATTTGGGTTTGAGTTTTGAATTTGGTTTTGGTTATTTGAATTTATATTTCATTTATATTTGTTGATATAAATGAAAATACAAATGTTTATGAGAAAATATTTTGAGTTTGAATTGATTTGGATTTGATTTGAGTTAAGTACATAAGATGAAATCAAAATGACTTAAGAAAGAATTTGGATTTAGAATTGATCATGGATTTCAATCATTTGGAATTGATTTAAAATTTGGATTTTGGGATTGCTTGGATGTTTTGAGAAAATCAATTGGATTGGAATTGATTTAAGATTTGATTTGGAATTGATTTGAATGATTTGAGGAAAATCACTTAAGTTGGAGTTGATTTGAATGGTTTGAGAAAAATCATTTAAGTTGGAAATTGATTTGAATTTTGAAGTTGATTTGGATTTGAAGTTGGTTTGGATTTGAGGTTGATTTGAATTTGGAGATTGACTTGAAGGAAGGAAGTAAGGATTTGTTTCAACCTATAGGGTAGGCATGTTTTCCTAATACTCATAGGGCATAACCTATTCCTGTAGCTAACTCTTCTAAGTCTCTAGGGTTAGGTTAAGTGTTCACCTAATCACTAGACGTGTCTTAAGACTATAGAACTCTTAATGTCTAAGAAGAGTCCTATGTCTAAGATGGAGAAGTTGAAAGCTCACTCCAAAAGTGAGGTCAATAATATCCCCAAATTTTCTTGGGATTTAATGGTTAATTAATTAGAGAAATTAGTTAATTAAGTACTAATTACCTTCTTAGCTTAATTAAGAGTTAATTAAGCATATGGATAGTAATTAATTGATTAATTGGGCTTATTTATCATTGTTTAAGAGTGAAGGAACTTATAGAGTAGGATTGGGACCTCTTTCCTAATCTCTTTCCCTAAGTTCTTTCCACTTTTCAAGAAAAAATAACTAAGGATTAATTGGCTAATTAATTACTTAACTAGTTTAATTAAAAAGTTAAATTACATCATGACCTAATTAATGAAGTCTTGGGTCAACCCTTTGGTGTTCAACAACCTAAGAAAATTATAATTAGCCCACATGTGTGGGAGAATTATAAGAGTACTTAATTAAGTTCTTTAACTTAATTAACTATTAATCATGAGCCAATTGCATTAGGCCCCTTTAATTTCTTAGGATAATTGAAAATTTATTTTTCATTTATGTGCATATCATATTGTCTCATAATTATTTGGTTAATTAAATTAAGGTAACATATGTAAGGGCTAATTAATGATTTAATTCATATTACAACCTAATTAATCCATAAAATCAACTTAATTATATTTAATTAAATCAATCTAATTAATTCATAAACATGAGAATGAGTTAGGATCAGCAAATCTCTTCTCACATTCCTTAAATCAAATCAAACATGAATTCAAAAAAAAAAAATGATACATAGAAGGCTTTGGATTATTTTAAGTGGTGTTATTTGACATGATTGGCCTTAGGAATTAATTTAATTGAATGAAATCATATGTTTATGTTTATTTATTCCTTTCCAATCATGATAAATATTATATGTCATTTGAAATCATGCATTCATCTTTTCAAAGTTAAATTAAATCAAATGATTTTCCTTTATGTAACACTTACATGTGTTAACTTAACTTAATATATGTGTGGTTATTATCACTACTAAATCCAAATGTATTTTTTTCAAAAGTTTACAAATGAATAGTAATGAGTGTTATGAAGCTAAATGTGTATGCTTATAGCTTAGACAAGTGATGTAAAGGTTTATTTTTCTTAATTCATATGTTATTTTATATGTATTTGAATGTTAATAAGTATATAGTTCAAACATTCTGGGAACTCGAGGCTTTAGTTAGCCGCAAGGAAGTCATTTGATTACCTCACTTCCCTGGTTAATAGTGATACATACTTATTTGATTTCATTTACATGTGTTCCTACATTAGAATTTCGGTAAGACTTTGCTCCATATGAATAAATGTTTCAATCAAATAAAAATACAACCTTTGCATGGTTTTCCTTCCTTTATTTATGCATGCATCCATATGTATTTGAGAAAAGCAAATATTTAGTCTAGACATCCCGGGAATGAGAGGCTTTAAGTATCCCCAAGGAGGTCATTTGATTACCTTACTTTCATGGTTAACAATGGCATGTACCTGCTTATGTCTCTTATACATGTGTTTGTGTATTTAATTATGAAATTAGAATCCCTTTCCTTTTATAAAAATACATGCATCCATAATTGGCTAGGTGATTGAATTAGTTGGTCATGAGACTTGGAGCTCTCTTTCTTACATTCATACATACAAATTTACATATGTTTGAATGCAAATGGATATATAGTTTGGACATCCCGGGAATAAGAGGCTTTAGCTAGCCCCAAGGAGATCATTTGATTACCTCACTTCCTTGGTTAACAATGACACATACCAATTTAATTTCATCCCTATGTGTTTTTGTATAAGATTTTAGATATGGCTTTAAACTAGTATGATTAAATAATTCAATCATACAAAGTGATATAAACTTCACATACACATACATTCATCATTTAAGTGTACTAAAAATATGTTGCATGTATAGATACATTTAGGATTAAATAATATGCATGTTACATGTGATGGAAAGGAATGATTTAACATATGTCATGTGATAGTAATTCAATCAAATTAATTTTAAGATTCCTTTCATATTGAATGGGATTATTTAGAGTGAACTTAAACTTAGGATTACTTTTAAAATGTGTAATAAGCCATTCAAACTAAAGAGAACTAAATCAAATTAACATGCTTTAGAAAGTGGGTTAAGGTAGGGATGAAAGAGGGCAATCCTTTTTTCTTCTCTTTATAACACTTAGTTGCTAAGTGTAATCAAATGAAACAAAAGAAAACACAAATTAAAATTCTCAAATCAATTAAATAGCTTCAAGTGAAACCAACCCTTCATGTTAAATTAAATCTTTCTATACTTAGAGAACTATAACTCTAATGTATAGCAAGACACACCACACACATATTAGAATTAAGTCACTATTTTCAGCTTTATGTTAGTGTGGTGCTTGGTATGATGTATGTTTTATTTTATGATGTATTATTGTAGACTGGATGTTAGGGTATATACCTCATAGACTGGATCGTAGGCTATAATTAGCCTAATCATATTTTCTGTAGGAGATTATGCTTAAAGTGGCCACTTAAAAGTAAATATAAATGCTCTCTTTCGCAGGTTGCTTAAATCCCTAAGCATAATCTAAGTTAGGACAGGTGGGCTTAGTTACCTATGTGCAGGGTGCTAAGTCCAAATTATAAATAAAACTGCTTGAGTTATATGCATGTTTAGCTAACGCTTTTTTTGCAGATGTAGTTAGATTTACTTTTCCTATTTTTAATGTATTTTATATTAGAAATTAGTATTATTATTATAGGGGGGATAAGGATGAACATTTGTTAGAAGGTTCTGTCCTGGGAGGCCATGTGATGCCTTTGAAGTGGAGTAAATCAAATCAAATGGAGATATGAAGATGAAGACATGAAGAATGAAGAATGACGACCCCCATAGTATTTATTCATTGTAATTGTAATTATTCTTTCATTTTTTGAATTATATAATGGTAGAGCTTGGCTACCCATTTTCTTTTTTCGGGTTGTACGATGGTACCCGACTACACCGACCTTTTATTCTTTTGCGCTTAGTTATAAAAAATTATTTGATGTTTTGTTTACATTGCGCAATATAAAAAAATGCATGCTTTTCATAGTTTCTTATGATTGATGCTTTAATATGTGGCCTATATGTGATTAGGCTCTTAGGGTAAAATAAATTTTCTACCCAATTATAACTCATAATTAAAATTTTAAATAATTCATAGCCTCACTATAAAGCTTAGGCATCAAATAAGATAATTAAAATATTTGTGAACCCCTTAGCTATATGGTTGGATGTATCACAATATGCATATCATATTATTTCGCTCTTGAAAATAGGGGATTTCCATCTTTGCACGATAAGGGAATGCTTGACCTGTGAGGGTATCTCTTGTGATGGAAAACACCCCTTTCTCACTAATCTAGCCAACAATCTTATTTCATCATGCATATAGGCATCAAAATCCTAAAGCCTTTGTCAAAATGAAGTGTCCAAGATCAAATAAAATTTGAAATTTTTTTGCAATTGTAGATTAAGTCATATGCTCATACCACTCATGCTCTAGTCTATGAGGGAGTGGGTTTAGGATTTTAATCTCTTTATAAATAAATAATAGCCTAACTATCTTGCAATTTTATAAGACTTTCTTACATGGATTTAAAGTATAGGAGGAGTTAGCTGACTGCTACTCCAGCCACTTGTAAGCCCAACAGTCGGGTGATTTATCCTCTCTTATAGAGGTAAACTATATATCCATCTTCGCTTAGACTTAGATCGGGCTTTGACTTATGCTAAAGCTCCATAGATTCTTGATCTGAGGTAGTTATTTTCTTCGGGCTACAAGCATAAATCCTCACTTCTTAGGCGTCTCCACAACCTTGTATTGGTGGATTATAAGCCCTAGCAATCTAATAAAATCAACTCAAATAAATAATTCTCTTCAGCTTCCAAATATATAAATCCCAATTATAGGATAGATTGGAATGCTCACTAGGCTTCCTAATATCATGGGCATTTTCTACTTATTCCTTTTGGCTTCTAAAAATAAGTATTTTCCTTGATCTTTCCCACTTGATTTTCCAACATAGCCAATTCATTGATCATCTATCCTTGAAATCATTGAAGATAATAATTGTCTACTTTAATTAAGGATATTCCTAAGGAATTCACCTTCCTTAGGATGTAATTAACCCCATTGAGAACTTTAGAACCCGATTTAATAAAAACCCTGCTTTATTCATCCATGTAAAGCAGGGTAAAAATCAATGGCACATTCGAAGACCCATCATGCCTTAAGAGTCCTTATTAGGTGATTAGGTCCATTGAAGGGTGACATCTATGTCTTTTAAGATAGTATATCATACCTCAATGTCATACCCAATCACTTCAATAAGTACCCCCTACGATCTACGTGGTGTCCCCCATACATTTGAAAATAAACACCATAACATACAACCTCATATAAAAGAAAAATCATTTGATTTAATTAACTTTGAAAAGATGAATGCATGAATTCAAATTCCATACAACATTTAACATGATTAGAAAGGAATAAATAAATATAGATGCATGGATTCATTCAATTAAATTAATTCCTAAGGACAATCATATCAAATAAAACCATTTAAAGTAAACCAAAGCTTCTTTAATGTGATTTTTAATTTTATGTTTTGATTTTGATTTAAGGGTGCAAGAAAAGGTTTGCTGATCCTTACCCATTCCCATGCTTGTTAGTTCATTTGGTTTAATGAAATATGATTAAGTTACTTTTATGAGTTAATTAAGTTGTAATATGCATTAAATCCATTAATTAATCCTTTCCTATATTACCTTAACATAATTACCCAAATAATTATGAGCCAATATGATATGCACATGCATTAGAAATAAAATTAGCAATGATCCAAAGAAAGGAAAGGGGCCCAATGCAATTGGCTCATAATTAATGGTTAATTAAGCTAAGAAATTTAATTATGTACTCTTAAAATTCTCCCACATATGTGGGCTAATTATAATTTTCTTAAGTTGTTGAACACCTAAGGGTCTACCGAAGACTTAACTAAATAAAGTCTAACATGATTAATATTTTAATTTAATCAATTAAATAATTTAAGTAATTAATTAAACCTTAATTAGTTTGATTAATGGAATGAACCTAGGGGAAATGGGCTATGGAATAAACCTCAATCTTATCCTATAGGTTTATTCACTATTAAACAACAATTAATTAATTAATTAATTTATTACTATTCATGGGATTATTTAATTATTAATTAACTTAATAGAGTAATTAGTGCTTAATTAGTTAATTTTCCTAATTAATTAAGCAATAAATCCCAAGAAAATTATGGGAGTGTGGTGAAAATATATTCTTGCCTTCATCTATCCCTTTGGAAGGGATAAATGAAAACAAAAAATATACCTTTATTGGGACACCATGAGATCCATGATGTTCTTAGGTGATCGGAGACGAGGAAAGGTGTACTATCTCGAAAGATAGAAGTCACCACCCTACAATGGATCTAATCACTTAAATAAGGACTCCGAATGACTATGGGTCTTCAGAATGTATCAGAGTTTCTTCCCCTACTTTACATGGAAAAGTAAAGCAGTGTTTATTTTAAATCTGGTCCAGATTCATTAGGAATACTCTCTATTAAGGTAAATGATCGTTGTCTCCAAAGATTTTAAAGATAGGACTATCAATCAATTGGTTTATTTTTAGAGTGGGATTGATCAAGAGGAGGGAGTTATTATTGAAGCCAAAGGAAGATAAGTAGGGAATGCTTATGAGTAAGCATCCTAAACTATCCTATGATTGGGTTTCATATTTTTGAAGTTGAGGGGAATTAGTTGTTTAAGTTGAATTTTTTATTAAATCAAAGATTACATTCCATACTAGATTGATATCAAGAGGTGAGGATCTATGCTTGTAGCTCAAAGGGAAGTAGCAACCATAACAAATTTAGGAATGGAAATGTCTAAGAGGTGAGGATCTATGCAGAAGCAGTAAGTAGCAACTAACCTACCTAGGGAACTTTGGCAAGGGCCAAAGCATAACCTAAATCTAAGACAAAAATGGGTATATGGTTTATCTCCACAAGAGAGGATAAACCACCTGACTGTTTGGACTTACAACCGCCTGGGGGTAGCCGCCAACTAACTCCTATGATTTTAAATACATGTAACCAAGTCATATGCGTTTGCAAGATAGCTCAGATGTTGTTTATTTAGAAAGAGACTAAGTCCTTAAACACACTTCCTAAGAGACTAGATCATGTAGGGCATGATTAATGACTTAAATCTAATGTAAATTTTGGTACATTTTTTTATTTTGGACTATTGATTTGACACAGGCTTGTAGGATTCATATGCCTAATGCATGAAAAATTGGATTATGGGCCAAAATCAGCAAGAAAGGAGGTGTGTTTCCACCATGGCTCTCAAAGGTCAAGCCAAGTTCTCTGGCACGGTGGAAGCCCTCCAAATCAAGAGTGAAATAATATGCTTTTTATGCATGATGTGAGAAAGAAAATATAACATCTAACTAAGGGGTTGTTAATTCTTTTATCTTGATTTTTATAACCTAGGCTTTATGTGAGGTTATGAGTTGTTTAATTTTTAGTTTTGAGTTGATTAATTGGATAGAAATTTTAATTTTCTAAGAGCCTAATCGTCATCTAGGCCATACATCAAAGCAAGGAAGAAACTAGGAAAAGAATGTCATCTTAATGCACAAGTTAAACACACATCAATCAATTTATAAAACTAGCACAAAAGAATAAGAGGCCTTTCGTGTTTGGGTTCCATCGCACAAACCTGAAAAATAAATTGGGTGGCCAAGCTCTACCCTTATACAACTCGGATTATAAATAATTAATTATAAAAATAAATTCATGTTATGGGAGTCTTCATTCTTCATTCTTGTTTCTTCATTTGGATCTTTCTTCTTTTTTCTTCTTTCTTCTTTCTTCTTTTGGTTGGTTGGAATGTGGTTGCTCCAAAGGCTTCACATGGTACATAAAAAATAATCTTATGACCAATGTTCATCTAATCCCCCATAACAATCATTCCAAATCCTAATTACAAAATTACATGAAAAAAAAAAGTAAATCTAACTAACACCTACAAAGAGATTAGCTAAATAAAACCAAACAATCCCAAGCATGTATATTAGATAAATTGGAGTTAGCACCCCACACATGGGTAACCAAGTCTACCTGGCATATTTTGGATCATGCTTAGGGGTATAAGCAACCTGCACAAGAAAAGCATTTATATTATTATTACAGCCCCCCTTAAGCACAATCCCCTGCAGAAGATAATGATTAGACTAAGATCACCCTACCATTCAATCTATGTACATACACCCTAACATGCAGACTAAAAATATTACATAACAAAATAAAAGAAAAAAAAATCAAATCATGCATCACCCTAACCTAAAGCTAGAAGTGGTGACCTAGCCTAATGTGTGTGCTATTTAAGATTTGTGTGGCATTTTTATCTAGGCTTTAAGGTTGAAATTTTCTAAGTGTGAAAGAGTTCAACTTAGAGGGTGGTTTCATTTAAGTGATTTAGTTGATTTGGTAGATTTTATTTTGTGATTTGATTAGGTTTGAATGAACCAACAACTTAATTTCTAAGTGTTATAAAGATAGGGAAAGAGAAGATAACTTCTCTTTCTTCCCTATCTTATGTAATTTCTAAGGTAGATTCATTATTTATTTTTATTTAATGAATATATTATTATATGTTTTAATTAATCCTAAGTTTAGATTTTCTCTAAACAAACCTATTCAAACAGAAAGCCATTTTAAGATTAATTAAAGTAAATTACTATCGCAAAATACACAACACTTTATTTCTTCCCCAACATCTGTAACATACATATGGATGAATCCTAAGCATATCTATACATGCAAATGGAAATGTTTAGCATGCCTTCATGATGAATGCTAAGAGGGTTTGTTTAAGGAAAAAAAATAGAATGTTTCATGTATGCATGATTTTGTTAAGTAGAAAAGAGGGATTCTTTTATCCATTATTCATATGCACACTTACATTTATGAAAGGCATAAGTGAGTATGACACCATTATTTTCTACACCAGGGGTGTAAGGTATAAGACCTACTTGGGGCTACTTAAAGCCTCGCAACCCTCGGATGTCTAGACTAATATACCACTTTCCTTAAATACATGTGCATGTACAAAGGTAAATGAATGGAAAAAAGAATCATGCAAAAAGTTTGTGTTTGTTTAATTTGGTTTGATTGTTTAGTTTACATGTGTGATGTGGAGTTCCTTCTTGACATGTGAGTGTATATAGAATGTATTTAAGCAAGTGTTATGTCCTTTTCAAATAGACTATACACTTGGCAAATCCTATACAAACCTATGTTAAGAAAGAAAAGGAAATCACATAACACATTTTATGTTATTCACATGCAAGTTTATAAGTACTTATAAATAGCATACTTTTATTTTGTAATGTTTGATTTATAAGTTTTGAAAATAGTTTTGGATTTAGTAGTGATAATAGCCATTCATATTCTTACTTTAGCCAAAACATGCAATTTGACATGAAAAAATATTTCATTTTAATTTATTTTTTAAAAGATATGAATACATGACTTTCATATGACATACACATTTAGCATGCTGGGAAAGAAACAAAGTGATGTAAGCAAGAAACTTCACTCACTCTAATTAATTCCTATAGACAATCTTATGGAATAAGATTATTTAAAGTGAATCAAAGTTGGTTTAAGAAAATTTTGAATTTGTTTTGAGTTTGATTTAAATTTAGGAAATGTAAGAAGGTTTGCTGGTCCTAACCCATCTCCCATATGTGTATGTTTTTTTAGTTTAATTTTAGAACCATTAGATTGATTTTATATTTTACTTAGGTTAAGGTGTACATTAAGTCCATTAATTACCCCTTACCTACACCACTTTAACATATTTAACCAAATAATTATGAGCCAATGTATGACATAAAACTACAAGAAATTTAAATCAGCAATGCACTAAGAAAGAAAGGGGCCTAATGCATTTGGCTCACAATTAATGATTAATTAAGCTAAAGGGTTTACTTTAAGTACTTTCATAACCCTTTCCACACTTATGGGTTAGATATGATTTCCTCAAGCTACTTAGGTTATTGAATACCTAAGTATCTACCGAAGAAGGAAAAAAGATTAAGCTCATATTGATTTGATTTAAAATTTTGTTTAATTAAGTGATTAAACTATTTAATTAATTTGCACCTTAATTAGATTTTTATCCACATGAAATGAACTTAGGGGAAAAGATTTGGGAGAGGACTTCTAATCTCATTCCCTAAGTCCATTCACTATTTTAAAGTAATTAGCAAACTTAATTAAAGAATTTATCACTTTTTAATAAGTTAATTAATCATTTAATTACTTAGGAGAGTAATTAGGAATGAGTCAAGCAATTGCCCTAATTAAACCATTAATAAATTCCAAGAAAATTATGGGAGGCAGAAGTCATCCCACTAAACAAACATGAGAAATTTGGAATTAATCAGTAGAATAATTAGGGAGTAATTAACATAATTATATACCCAATAAAACCCTAATTACATAAAATTTACTATTTAAAACTAATTAAACTTAATTTTATATTATTCCCCTTTGAAATATCTTCAAAATGCATTTGAGTTTATATTTTTTTGATTTTTCTATATTTAGTTATACATTTTTGAATATTCTGTGATTAAAACTTAATTAAATAGCTTAATTGTGTAACTGATCTCATCGACGCCATGTGGACCTCTGATGCGGTGCGCACTTTTCATGTGGCATGACGAGATTGGTTATTTAAATTGTCATATCGGCTACATAGTCAGCCGGTGATTCTACGCACTTTCCCTTGGACCATCCGATCAAAGATTGATCATTAAGTTTCTGATTAAAAGATTAAAATACAGATCTAACACGTATTAATCAAGACCATCCATCCAAAACATGCGGGATGGATGGTCCATGATTCATCCCTAAGCTCGCCTACGGGAGTGGGCAACCATCCATCTCTTAGGGCTTGATCCGAGCTTGATTGAGCTCGAATTAAGCTGAAATTTAACCCACACCATCATCATGCAAGGAGATGAATATCTAATGGTCAAAATGCAATGGAATTACAATTCCCTTCAAAAAGGACCAAAGAAAATTCTCCATAAGCTCGGTTTTGATCCATACCTCATCGAAGGCTATCACCGTCACTCCCAACCGTCGAGGTAGCTTCATCTAGTGGAGATGAAGCTCCGTTGAAGATTTAAGGGCTTCAGGTTGAGTGGATCTTCCTATTGACCAAACTAGGCTTCAATTACTTATGGCCTTGGTCTAGAGCCCTCTTCCCGTGGCTTGAGAACTTGGATGAAGACTTGGTGAGAATGGGTCCTGGTGCTGAAGGAGGAATGGAGCTCTAGTGGAGAATTGAATGAGATGGAAAATTCCTTGAGCTCCCTTATTTTCAGCTTGAAGAAACCGAGAATTGAGAATTCAAAGTAGCTTAGGAGACCTTGGGGGAGTTTGCAATTTCTTCCTTTGAGTTCCTATGCTTCAATTGAATGTGAGTCAATGCAATTCAAGTGAAATTAGGGGGAGTATATCTCCCCATGGATGGATGGCATGGCTTTGCCATTTTGATCAAATTGATCCTATGGGGTGAGTTGGTTAGGCCTATTTGGATGCCTTGTGGTTCGATTTGACCAAAGGGAGGTAGTGGAGAAGTTTCCATGTGCTAAATGAGGTGGAGGAGTGATTCCCATGTGCTCATTTTGAGTGGGATGGTTAATTTTGGCCTTGGGTTGGGTTTGGCTGACCCAAACTCATTGGGTCATGTACACCACACCCACTAGTGTCCACTTGGCCCACTAAGAGGGTGCCAACTGGCCATGAAAAGGATATGACCAAATTCCAAGCAAAATTTCTTATAAGTTACCCCTTGACCTAGGGGCAAAATGGTCATTTAGCTTTGATCATGAATTGATTTTGATCAAGGGTTTTAATCAATTTATCCTATGGTGGATTTTGGCTAGTTTAAATTTCATTTTGGCTAAGTGTTGACTTTATCAATCCTTAGATTTGACTTAGTTTGACCCAATTTGAGTGATTGATCATCTCATGATGATTGTTGCTCACAATGTGAGGCTTATGTTGGCTTAGTTTAATCCAATTTGGGTAGGATTACAATTTAACTCAAAAGGGGTACTTTAGGTCACTTTGGGTCAAGTGAGTCTAAGTGGGTCAATTGACTTGATTAAGGCTTGAATCAAGTTTGGTTGAACTCACACATGGACTTATGATTGAAATATAAATCCATTTGCAAGTGATTTGGAGTCAAATGAGTTTTGATTCATTTGACAATTTCAAGTTCAAAGGGTGAACATGAGTTTGACTTGAGTTTGATTTTTGAATTTAGTTTTGATTTGATGATTAAAGTTTGTGTTTATATTTGGTTTCTTGATTGATGGATTGATTGAATCATGAAGAAAAATCAAGGGTTTGGCTTGATTTGAGTTTGATTTGGCTAAGTTCAATAATTTGACTTGAAAGGCTTAGGTTGAATTTTGGTTGAATTTGGATTTGAGTTTTGAATTTAGTTTTGGATATTTGAATTTATATTTCATTTATATTTGTGAATATAAATGGGTTATGAGAAAATCTCTTGAATTTGAGTTGATTTGGATTTGATTTAGGCTAAGTCCATAAGATAGAATCAAAGTGACTTAGGAAATATTTTTGGATTTAGTTTTGGTTATTTGAATTTATATTTTATTTATATTTGTAAATATAAATGAGAATATAAATGGGTTATGAGAAAATTTCTTGAATTTGAATTGATTTGGATTTGATGTGAGCTAAGTCCATAAGAGAGAATCAAAGTGACTTAGGAAAGATTTTTGACCTTAGAATTCAATCATGGGTTTCTATCATTTGGAATTTATTCATGATTTGAGAAAAATCTATTGTAATTGATTTAAGGTTTTGTTTGGAATTGAAGCTAATTTGAGTTTAAGGTTGTTTTGAATTTGGAGTTTAACTTGAAAGAAGGAAGTGAGGATTTGGTTCAAGCTATAGGATAGGAAAATTTCCCTTACACCCCTAAGGCATAAACTATTCCTATGGCTAACTCTTCTAAGTCTTTAGGGTTAGGTTAAGTGTTCATCTAATCACTACAAGTATCTTAAGACTAATAAATTCTTAGTATCTAAGAGGAGTCACATGTCATTCTAAAAGAGTTCAACAAGGAGGCGAGGTCATCTCATTGAATTAACCCACAAACTTTGGAATTAATTATTTAAGTAATTAAAGTATAATTAAGTTAATTAATTTTAGGATTAAATCTTAATTAAGCTGTAATTACTATTTAGAATTAATTAAGAATATTTTTAATAAATTCTTCTCTGAAATACCTTTGAAATGAGTATTTATTTGTATTTTTCTAATTTTACTACAATTAATTATAATTTTACAAATTTCAACCATTAAAATATATTATTTAGTCCTAATTAACTCTTAATCCCATCGGCGCGCACCACAGGATTGGTTATTAAAAGTAATCCTAGCTAACGCTTGCTTGGCGATGATGGAACTTACTTTCTCGTGCGTCGTCTGATCTTAGATCAGACGGCTATGATTAATCCCGTGGCATAAGAGGATTAAATCAGATAATTCTAATGGATCTAATCATGATCGTCCCTTTCGATCATGCGGAACGGACGGTGCGTGATCTATCATCATGTGAGTGAGGGATAACGGAGTCCGTCCACCATTGCTCACGTGATCCAAGCTCACCCAAGCTCAGATCAACTCCAAACGGATCCCACACCTTCACGTGAAGGATTCAAAGGGATCCAACGGCTATGATCACACGAGATGAAAGTTTTCTTCAAAAATCTCTAACTCATTTTCCCCCAAAGGTTAGTTTCAATGACATACCTCACTGGAGCTCAAGACTAGTGGAAATCTCAATTGAGGAGGCTTCGTCAAGTAGAGATGAAGCCCTGCTGATCAACACAAGATCCAATTTGAGGTGGATGGCTCAGAAGACCAATACCTGAAGCTTGGGAGGCCGACATTGATCAAAGTCTACCCTCTAGTCATCAGGAAGCTTGGAGAATGATTCATTTATGCTTGACTAACTCCAAGGATGGTGTGTGCAAAGTGAATTGCACTTTGGTTGTAATTTGAACAAATGGGAATCGAGGGGAGGATGCCCTATTTTGGCTTGAAGAAAACTGAGAATATGAAGGCTTGAGAAGGCTTTTAAACTCTGGGAAGAGGCTCTGGCGGCTTGTCTTAGGGCTTTTTAGCTCTAAAGGCAACTCGTTTGGAGTTGGAATGAGGGGGGAGGGGTGATATACCCCTCCTCCTCTTGATTGGATGGCTCAACATGATTTGGATTTTTTGTGATCATCTGGTCAACCCAGGGAGTCATGGGTGGCAGGGAGGTGATGAGTTGGCTTAGTTTGGTTGGGTGAATGTGTGGAGGTAGTTGCCAAGGAGGGTAGTGGGTGTCTTATCAATTTTAAATGCTTCAATGGGGGAGGTGAGGTGATTTCATCTCCCCTTGGGTCATGGCCAACCACCGGGTGTTGGCGGTGAGCCTAGTGGACCAAGGGAGAGTGTCAAGTGGCCAAAGAATAAAAATGATCACTTACATGGGTCATTTGGCTCATGTGATACCTCTAGCCTAAGGGTAGGATGGTCATTTAGAATGAGATTTAATTTGGGCAAATTTGAAATGAGTCAAAAGTGGGTTGGGTCAAATTTCAAGTGATTTAGAGTTCATTTGGTTTGATTTGGCTCAATTTGATTCATTTGAGTTAAATTAGGTTAGGTTGACCAATTAGTCAAATTTGGTCAAACGAAGGGTTGGGTCAAGTTCATATAATCAATTGGAGTGTATTGGTATCATTGGTTTGGCTTAGATTTGATTTTATCTAATTTGAGTTCATTTGGGTCAAATGAGTCAAGTTGCCCAATTTGACCCAATTAGCCAAATTAGCTTGGGTCATGGCTTGGTTTGAGTTGGTTGATCATTTGGAATATATTGTTGGTTTTGGTTGATTTTAATTTGGATTTGATTAGGTTTTGGGTTGGTTTGACCCTTTAGGTCAAGTTAGGTTCAATAGGTTATTTGGGTCTAGTGGGTCAATTGGGCTCAACTGAAGCTTTAGTCAAGTTCAACAATCAATTTGAATTGAACTTGAGCCATTAGTTTTAATTTGGATTGTATCAAGATTTGACCCATTTTGGCCATGTAGATCAAATTGAGCCAACTTGGGTCAAAAGGGCCAATTAGGTTAGGTTTGGCTCAATTGAAGGTCAAGTCATCTTCAAATGTTGGTTTTGGATGGGTATGGGTCATTGGTTTCAATTAATTTGGCTTAGATTGCAATTTGGCTAGTTTAGGTTCATATGGGTTAGGAATGTTGACTTGGTCAAAGGACAAAGTTGACTTGATTTGACCAAATTTATGATAATTGATTAACCTAAGGTGACCAACAATCATGATAGGAGGTCTAGCTTGGATTAGTTCAATTTGATTTGGATTGGATATGAACTTGGCTCAAATAAGTCAAACTGGCCACTTAGGGTCAAGTGGACCAATTGGGTTTAGTTAGCTTGATTTTGGGTTGAGTTTGATTTAGTTGAGTTTATATATGGATTTAGGATTAATATATAAATTCAATTGCAATTGGTTTGGGTTCAAATGGGTTTTAGTTCATTTGAATATTTCAAGTTAAGTTTGGTTTGACATGGGTTGATTTTGGTTTGGCTTGATGATTGTAAATTTCATTTATATTTGTGAGGATAATTGAAGGAATGATTTATTTATGAGAAAATCAATTGACTTTGGGTTTTGGAATGATGGAATTTGGCTAAGTCCATGGAGTTGGGTCATGTGGTTTAGGTTTGAATTTTTGATTTAGTTTGATTTAGGTTTGATGATTTAAATGTATTTTTCATTTATATTTGTGAAGATGATTGAAGATATGAATTGATTATGAGAAAATCAATTTAGTTTGGATTGATTTGGGTTAAGATTTGGCTAAGCTCAAGAAGGTAGGTCATAGGGCTTATATTTGGATCTTGATTTAATTTGGTTTAGTTTGATTTAGTTTTGATCAGTTTACTGTAGATTTGATTTATATTTTGGAAGGTGATTGAAGATATAAATTGATTATGAGAAAATTAATTGATTTTTGGATTGATTTGGATGGGATTTTAGGCTAAGTTAATGAAATTGATTCAAAGGACTTAGGTTTGGATTTGATTTAACTTGGATCTTAATTTGGGCTTGGAATTAGTTTGATGGATTTATTGAAGGGTTGAATTGAAATTTGAAAAAATTAATTGAGTTTAAATTTATTTGAATTTGGCTAAGGCTAAGTCCACAAGATAAAATCATAGGGCTTAGGTTGATTTTGAGTTTGGATTTGATCATGAGCTTCAATCATTTGGCTTGGAATTTAGATTTGGATTTGGATTTGGTATTTGAATTAAATTTTAGGTTTAGTTATGGATTAAGAAGGTGAACATGGATTGGGTTTAGGCTATAGGATAAGTGGATTTCCCTAAGGCCTAAGGCATAACCTAATGCTATGATTAACCCTTCTAAGTCTCTATGCTTAAGTTAAGTGTTCACCTAAGTGCTAGAAGTGTCTTATGATTAAGAAAGTCCTAGTGTCTAGATGACTCCTAGGTCTAAGAATAGGATGAGAACTCATTCCAAAAGTGAGGTTGACAGGTAAGTTTGGGATTAATTGCCTAAATAATTAGGGTTTAATTAAGCTAATTAAGAAAACATTCAAACCCTATTTAAAACTTAATTACTATTCAAAATCAAATGAAATTATTTTTATTAAATCCTCCTCTCTTTTACCTTTCTAAAATGTCCTAATTAACTGACCGAGGTAGCTTCTTCTTGAAGAGACAAAGCCCTGCTAAGAAGCTCGCGCCTTGCCTCCTCGTCGGGTACTTTGTGGACCAAGTGACACTAGAAAACTCATTGGAGTTGTCCTAGGAGTGGTCTCTAGTACTTGAATTGATTGAGAATTGATTTGTTTCTCCTTGTTAAAGCTTGGTGAGGTGTGGGTAAAGTTAATTTAAAAATGGTGGAGTTTGAAGGAGATTGGACGAAAACTGGCTCTACCCTATTTCGAGTTTTGTATTTCTGATGATGGGGAGGCTCTAGGAACTTGGGGAAAACTCTAGGAGACTCGCCTTGAGTTTCTTATGCTCTGAGGATGTGTGTTATGTAGAATAAGATTGGATGGGGGGAGTATTCTTTTCTCCCCATCCAAACCAGTGGCTTGGATGAATTCTACAAATTGCAGGTGTCCGACCGGCGCAGGCAGCCATGGGTGGCAGGGAATTAGTGAGGTGGCTCAGTTTGAGTGGTCAAGGGAAGGAAGTGGGCTGCCAAGGGTTGAGGTGGTTGTCCTTGGCTTCCTATGTGTGCCAATGGGAGGAAGTGGGTTAGATCACCTCCACTTGGCTCATGGCTAACCCAACCAACTTTGGGTCAGGTGAGCTAGTTGTCCCCATGTCTATTTTGAGTTAGGCTTGTTGCCCAGGGTAGGAGAGTGGGTTTGACAATACAAAAATGGGTTTTGTCCCATTTTGGAGGCTTTACCAAATAAATAATAGGTCAAATCAAGTTGAACTTGTGTTTGGCTGGATTTAGGCTGACCTATGGTGAGCTAAGGATGGGTCATTGCAAGTTTGAATGTGTTTAGCTCAATTTGACCCATGTAGATCACATTAGGCTAGGTTGGGTTAAATTGACCAATTGATCAAATTTGGTCAAACTAAGGATTGGGTCAAGTTCAAATGATGATTTGTGATGTTCAGGAGCAATTGGTTTGGTTTGGTTTACATTAGATTTGAATTTGACTCATATGGGTTCATATGGGTCAAATAGGCTAAGTTGACTAATTTTGTCAAATTGACCAAATTAGCTTAAGTTAGGTATTGGTTTAGGTTCAATTGATCATTTGAAGATGATTGTAGGCTTTGATTTCAATAAATTTAGATTTATGAATGATTTAGACTAACTTGACCCTTTAGGTCAATTTGGGCTAAATGGGTCAGTTGAGTTTAATTGATCAATTTGGGTCCAATGGAGGCTTTGATCATGCTCAATAGTCAATTTGGAATGGATTTGAGTCATTGGTTTTAATCAATTTAGATTAGAATTTGATTTGGCTCAATTTGGCCAATTGGATCAACTTGGGTCAAAGGGGCTAATTGGATATGGATTGGCTTAATTGATGGTCAAGTTATGTTCAAGGGTTGATTTATGATTGATGTGGATCATTGGTTACAATTAATTTGATTTAGAATGGTGTTTGGTTTAATTTGGTTCATGTAAGTTAATTTTTAAACTTGATCACATGACCAAATTACTCTGATTTGATTGATCAAGGGTGATCAATAATCAATATAAGAGGTTTTGATTTCCATTTTAGGTTGGATTGAAGTCTGGTTCAAATAGGTCATTTAGGTCACTTTGGGTCAAGTGAGCCTAATGGGTCAATTGACTTAATTGGATTGAATTAATGGCAATTAGGTTATCTAAGGTGATCAATAATCATCATGGAAAAGATTTGAGGGGTTGATCCAATCTAATTTAGGTTGGATTGAAGTTTGATTTGATTTAGTCAAATTGGTTACTTTAGGTCAAGTGGACCAATTGGGCTAATTGAGTTAGATTAGGTTTGATTTGGGTTGAATTGAGTTTGATGATTGATTTGGGATTGATTGATAGCTTTGATTGCAATTGATCTGGGTTTAATTGGATTTTAGCTCATTTGGATATTTTGGGCTCAAATGGGTTAGCTTGGGTTGATTGAATTGATTTTGGCCAATGGGTTTGATTGGCTTGATTATAGAGTTTGGAATGAGAGTTTTGAATGATTTGAGAAAATGAATTGAGTTTGGTTTGATTGAAGGAGGTTTGGGGTAAAATCCATATGATTGAATTATAGGGTTAAGATGGGTTTGATTTTGGCTTGGAGTTTGGATATAAGGTTGAATTCAATTGGTATTGGTTTGATTTGAGGTTTGGTTTTGCATTGATTTGAAGTTGGTTCTAGACTTAAGATTAGACATAAGTCATGGGTTAAGCCATAGGGTAGGTAGGTTTCTTTAGTCCTAAGTCATAGCCTAATCCTATGGTGAATCCTTGTAAGTCCCTAGGTACGGGTTAAGTGTTCACTCACTCACTAGAAGTGTCCTATGATTAAGGAAGTTTTAGTGTCTAGAAGACTCCTAGGTCTAAGATGGCAAGATTGAACCCTCACTCCAAAAGTGAGGTCAACAACAACACAGAAAGAAACCTATAAAAACAGGTTGATTCTACTATGCACCTAAAATAAATCAAGGAAATTTAATTTAAGAAAAAGGCTAATGCGTCTGGGTTCCACTGTACACCCCAGAAGAAAAGACAAATAGGTAGCTTTGCCATATGACTATAAGTCTAGATCTATGGGTCTTCTTTCTAGGATAGTCTCCTTCTTTAGGGACATCCATTGGGCTTCATAGGGGACCACTGCACCTATCTTCTGGTAGGGTCAGCTCCTATTAATATATCCTAATTTAATTCTAAGCTTAAATTTATATTATGATTTTAAAATTGATTCTTAAGCCCTGCAAAACAAATGTTAGTAAAATACAAATAGCACACAACAGTTATATTTCACACACATATGGGCTTAGCATTAACTACTTGCTAAGCCCACCTATCTTATGGACTATGCTTAAAAATTTAAGCATACCTACAAGAAATAACATTTTTAATTTTATTTATGAATGCAATCCTTTCCAGCATAGCCCCCTGTAGAAGATAATGTTCGATCTAGAAAGAACATCCTGCCATCTAGTCTAACAGGCAAACAATCTTAGACATGCAGTCTAAAATAGTACCCCACAAAGACATGTGCAACACATCATATCAAAACACATCATAAGGAATAATAAAGAATCATATATCAACTTAATCTAAGTCTAGGGTCCGTGACCTAATGATCTAGTGTGTGAAGAGAATAGGCTTGTGTAGCAAGACTTTGCTAGGCCTCTTTAGTTTAAGTTTCAATTCAAAGTTTGAGTTTGTTTGAATTTTACATTTAGGTGGTTTCAATTCAAATGATTTAGTGGTTTAGTTTTCATTTTTATTTCACTTTTATTTGGTTAAAGTGAAGTTTAGGTTTTTAAGAATGAAGATTAGAATGAATTCCACTTTTGGATGGAATCTATTCTATACCCTAACCCCTAATGAAATGAAATCTTCATCCTAAGATGAAAATCCATCCCAAAGGTCTAACTAAGATCCTTAAGTATCTTAATTAATCCTTTTGATTTGATTTAGTTTATTTTGACACTTTTCTTTGAACTTTAGATTTGATTTTATTTTCATTTGCCTTTAATTTGATTTGATTGAATTATTTCATTTGACTTAGTGTGATTTGGTGTTTTGACTTTAGTTTATTTAATTTGATTTGTGTGGTGTTTATTTTGAGATGTATGGGGGGGACACCACACAGATCGTAAGGGTACTTATTGAAGTGATTAGGTACGACATTAAGGTATGATATACTATTTTGAAAGATAGAGACATCACCCTTCAAGGGACCTAATCACCTAATAAGGACTCCTAAGGCATGATGGGTCTTTAAATATACTAGAGAGTTTTCTCATACTTTACATGGATGAATAAAGCAGGATTTATATTAAATCGGGTTCTAAAGTTCCCTATGGAGGTAAGCCTTCATAGTTAATTACATCCTAAGGAATGAAATTTTCTAATAATACTCTCGATTAAAGTAGACAATCATCATCTCCAAAGATTTCAAGGTTAGATTATTAAAGGATTAGTTATGTTTGGAAAATCAATTGAGAAAGTTCAAAGAGAAGACTTATTTTTGGAAGCCAAAGAAAATAAGTAAGGAATTCCCATGATACTAAGAAGCCTGGTGAGCATTACAATCTATCTTATAATTAGGTTTTATATGTTTGAAAGTGAAGAGATTCATTCATTTGAGCTGAATTTTATTAGATTACTAAGGATTATAATTCATTAACACAAGGTTGCAGAGATGCCTAAGAGGTGAGATTTTATGCTTGCAGCCCAAAGAAAATAGCTACCTCAGATCCTAAATCTAGGGAGCTTTAGTGAGAACTAAAGCATAACCTAAATCAAAGTGAAGATGGACATAAGGTTTACCTCCATAAGAGATGATAAACCACCTGACTGCTGAGCTTACAACTAGCTAACTCCTCGTAAGATTCAAATCTATGTGATCCAATCATATAAAATTGCAAGATCATTGGGTTGTTATTTATTTAGCAAAGAGTCTAAAGTCCTTAAACCCACTCCCTAGGAGACTAGAGTATGAGTGGTATGAGTAATGACTTAATCTAATACAAAAATATTTTCAAATTTTATTTAGTTTTTGATGTTTCATTTGGACAAAGGCTTTAGGATTTTGATGCCTACATGCATGATGAAATAAAGTTGTTGGCTAAATCAGCAAGAAATGGGTGTTTTCCAACTCAAGGGATGCCCTCACAGGTCAAGCATTCCCTTATCATGCAAGGATGAAAATTCCCTATTTTTAAGAGCGAAATAATATGCATGCATGATGTGAGACATACAACATTTAGCTAAGGGGTTGATAAATCTTTTAATTATCTTGATTTCACATCCTAGGCTTTATGGTAAGTTATGAGTTGTGGAAAGTTTTAGTTATGAGTGATTACTTGGGTAGAAAATTTATTTTATCTTAAGAGTCTAATCGTATCCAAGCCACACATTAAAACATCAAACATAAAGAAATTAGGGAAAAAAAGCATGTCATTTCTAATGCACAGTTTAAGCATAACATCAAATAATTTTTTAACTATTGTAAAAGAATAAGAGGTCAGTGCGATCGTGTACCACCGTACAATTTGAAAAGAGAAAAGATGGGTAGTTGAGCTCTACCCTTAAAGAGTAATTACAATTTTTGAATTAATGAATGCTATGGGGTGGGGCGGGGTCTTCATTTCCTCATTCTTGGTTTTCATCTTCATATCTCCATTTGATTTGATTTGCTCCACTTCAAAGGTATCACATGGCACCCTAGGACTTTCTAATGCTCATCCTAATCCCTCATAGCACCAATCCAAATTCCAAATACAAAATTACATTAAAATAGGAAAAGTAAATTTAACAACACCTTCAAAACAAGTGTTAGTTAAATACATATACAATCCCAAGTAGTTATATATGATTTGGACTTAGCACCCTACACATAGGTAACCAAGCCCATTTATCTTAACTTAGATTATGCTTAAATGTGTAACTAACCTACAAAGAGAGCATTTATATTTCTTTTCTTAAGCATCCCCTTAAGCATGATTCCCTATAAAAAATATGATTAGACTAAAGCCGGCCTACCATCCAGTCTACGAAGCATATACCATAACATCAAGTCTAAAATATTACTTCACAAAACAAAATGTATATACCCTCCTAACTTAGGACTAGAAGCAATGACTTAGTTATAATGTGTGTGTTAACGCTAGTGTGGTGTGTTTTACTAAGCATTAGGGTTATATTTTTCTGAGTGTAAAAGGATATTTAATTTAGCATGAAAGGTTAAGTTCACTTGAAGTTGTTTAAATGATTTGAGAATTTTAATTTGTGTTTTTTTTTCATTTGATTGTACTTAGAAACTAAGTGTTATAAAGAGAAGGAAGAGGGTTACCCTCTTTCATCCCTACCTTAAGCCACTTCTAAAGCATATTAATTTGATTTGGTTCCCTTTAGTGAATGGCTTATTAAATATTCATAAATTAATCCTAAGTTTAGGTTCACTTTAAATAATTCTATCCAATATGAAAGGCATCTTAAGATTAATCTAATTGAATTACTATCACATGACATATATTAACTCATTCATTTCTATCATATGTGACATGCATATGATTTAATCTTAAGTGTATCAATACATGCAATATATTTTAGTGCACTTATATGATGAATGTATACATGTGTATTTAAAGTTTATATTCTTTTATCTGATCAAATTATTTAATCATATTAGTTTAAAGCTCTATCTAAATTCTTATACAAGAATACATAAGGATGAAATTAATTGGGTATGTGTCATTATTAACCAGGGAAGTGAGGTAATCAAGTGACCTCCTTGGGGCTAACTAAAGCCTCATGTTTCTGGGATTTCCAAACTATATACCCATTCGCATTCAAACATATATAAATGAAAAAAGAGCATTAACTTATATGTAACATATGCTAATCATATAGATGATTATAGAATGCATGTATCTTTGAAAAAAGAAAAGGGATTTTAATTCTATAATTAAATACACTCACACATGTATAAGAGACATAAGAAAATACGTGCCATTGTTAACTAGGGAAGTGAGGAAATCAAATGACCTCCTTAGTGCTACTTAAAGCTCATATTCATGGGATGTCCAGACTAAACACTTACTTTTCTCAAATACATATGGATGTATACATAAATAAAGGAAGAAAAAATTATGCAAAGATTGTATTTTTATTTGATTGAAATATTTATGCATGTGGATTAAAGTTTTATCCAAATTCTAATGTAGGAACACATGTAAATGAAATCAAATAAGTATGTGTCACTATTAACTAGAGAAGTGAGGTAATCAAATGGCCTCCTTGGGGCTACCCAAAGTCTCATATTCCAGAGATATCCAGAATATATACTTATTAACATTCAAATACATGTAAAACTAAGTATGAATTTTAAAAAAAAAGCTTTACTTCACATATCTAACCTATAAGCATATGCAAACCTATGTATGCTCATAACTACTATCACTCTAATCAATGTAATTGATTTATAAACTTTAGAAAGTAATTTGAATTTATTAGTGATAATAGCCACACATATTATAAATTAATCCAACACATGCAAGCTTACATAAAGGAAAACCATTTGATTTAATTAACTTTGAAAAGTTGAATGCATGATTTCAAATGTCATACGATATTTAAAATGATTAGAAAGAAATAAATAAACATAAACACATGATTTCATTCAATTAAATTAATTTATAGGGACAATCATATCAAATAAAACCATTTAAAGTAAACCAGAGCTTCTTTAATGACATTTTTAACTTCATGATTTGATTTGATTTAAGGATCTGAGGAAGAGGTTTGCTGATCCTAACCCATTCCCATGTTTGTTAATTAATTTAGTTTAATGAAATATAATTAGGTGGATTTTATAGGTTAATTAAGTTGAACCCTTAATTAGATCAATTAATCACCCTTTCCTATGTTACCTTAACATAATTACCTGAATAATTATGAGCTAATCATGATATACACATGCATTGAAAATAAAATTAACAATAATCTTAAGAGCTAAAATGTACCCATAATGCTAAGCCTGTGGAACTTAATTATGAAAGCTGTGGAACTTAAGTACCTCTTTAACCTGATGTGGACCTAATTTAATTAGCTCCTTGTGAATTAATTTTAAAGATTTAAATTAATTATCCTGATTGATTAATGAACTTGGGTAGTAACAATGATTAACCTTGAATTAATTGGATTTATTTACAGTTCATGGATTAATTCTGTAACTTAAGAAACTGAATTAATTAATTTCTTTTTAATTAAGCACAAATCTCAAGAAGATTCATCCTATTAAATTAGCCCACTTAAATTAAAGGGGTAATTAAGTTAATTGTAATTAAACTTTAATTAAGTTCTAATTAATGTTCAAAATTAATTAAGAATATTTTAATAAATTCTCATCTGAAATACCTTTAAAATGAGTATTTATTTATATTTTTTTGATTTTTCTATAATTACTTATGATTTTTATAAATTTCAACCATTAAAACACATTAATTAGGCCTAATTAACTCTTGATCCCAATGGTGTCACTTGGAGCACATTTTTTGCACAAATTGTAAACCGGTTATTTAAACATAATCCTACCGCTTGTGTGGTTGTAACGCCGTATGCGCATCTCGATCTAAGATCGGACGGCTATGATTAATTTCACGGTGCTAAAGAATTAAATCAGATAATTTCAATGGATCTAATCACAACTGTCCATTCTGATCAAGCGAAATGAACTATGTCTGATCTATCATCGCATGAACGAGGGAGAATGACCACTTACATGGGTGATTTATCTCATGTGATACCCCTAGCCCAAAGCTAGGATGGTCATTTGACATTAGATTTGATTTTGGCAGATTTGAAATGAGTCAAAAGTCGGTTAGACCAAAATTCAAGTGATTTGGAGTTGATTTTAGTTATGTTTGGCTCAATTTAGCTCAAATATGTCAAATTGGGGTTAGTTGTTGACCAATTGGTCAAATTGGGTCAAACAAGTTCATATGATCATTTGAAATGTGCTGTTTGGTTTAATTTAATGATAATTTGGAATATGTTGTAGGTTTTCTGAGTTCAATTTGATTAGGTTTTGGTTGGGCCAGGTCAAGTTAGATTCATAGATTATTTGTCTAGTGGGTCAATTGGGCTCAATAGACTACTGAGTTCAAGTTCACCAATCAATTAAATGAACTTGAGCCATTGGTTGCAATCAATTTGGATTGTATCAAGATTTGACCCATTTTGGTCATGTAGGTCAAATTGGGTCAACTTGGGTCAAGGGCCAATTGGGTTAGGTTTGGCTCAATTGAAGGTCAAGTCATATTCAAATGTTAGTTTTGGATTGGTATGAAACATTAGTTTCAATGGATTTAACTTAAGTTGCAATTTGGCTAGTTTGGGTTCATATAAGTTAAGAGTATGGGCTTGGTCAAAGAGCTAGGTTGACTTGGTTTGACCCAATTTATGACAATTGATCAACCTAGGGTGATCAACAATCATGTTATGAAGTTTGGATTGGCTTAATTCACTTTAATTTAGATTGAATCAGATTTTGGTTCAAATAGGTCAAATTGGTCACTTTGGGTCAAGTAGATCAATTGAGTTTATTTGGGTTGATTTTTGGTTGATTTGAGTTTAGTTGAGTTTATATGTGAGCTTATGATTGATATATAAATTCAACTACAATCAGTTTGGGTTCAAATGAGTTTTTTTCACTTGAAAATCTCAAGTCAAAAGGGCTAGGTTGGGTTTGACTTTGGTTGATTTTGATTTGGCTTGAAAATTGCAGATTTCATTTATATTTAGAATTGTGATTGATGGAATGATCGATTTATGAGAAAATCAATTTGTTTTGGTATGAATTTGAATGGAATTTAGCTAAGTCCATGAAATTGACTTAAAGGGTTTAGATTTAGATTTGATTTGGTTTGGATTTTATTTTGGTCATTTGATTTATATTTGGGAAGATAATTAAGGGAATAATTGATTTATAAAAAAAATCAATTGAGTTTGAAGTGATTTGAAGGCAAAATTTGGCTAAGCTCATATGGTTGAATCAAAGGGCTTAAGTTTGGACTTGATTTGATTTGGATTTGAGTTTTGGTCATGTGATTGTAAATTTGAATTATATTTGTAGAGTTGATTGAAGATATGATTAATACATGAGAAAATCAATTGAATTTGGCTTGATTTGGGTTAAGATTTGGCTAAGCTCATGAAGGTAGGTCATAGGGCTTATATTTGGATCATGATTTAATTTGATTTAGTTTAATTTAGTTTTAATCACTTGAATGTAGATTTAATTTATATTTAGGAATACAATTGAAGATATAAATTGATTATGAGAAAATCAATTGATTTTAGATTGCTTTGGATGGGATTTTGGCTAAGTCCATAAGATAAAATCATAGGGCTTAAGTTGATTTTGAATTTGGATTTGATCATGAGCTTCAATCATTTGGCTTGGAATTTGGATTTGGATTTAGATTTAGTATTTGAATTGAATTTGAGGATTGGTTTCAACTTAAGAAGGTGATCATGGATTGGGTTTAGGTCATAGGTTAAGTGGATCTCCCTAAGTCCTAATGCATAGCCTAATCCTATGATTAACCCTTCTAAGTCTCTAAGCATAGGTTAAGTATTCTCCTAAGTGCTAGAAGTGTCTTATGACTAAGGAAGTCCTAGTGGCTAGAAGACTCTTAGGTCTAATAAGAGGATGAAAACTCACTCCAAAGTGAGATCAACAATTTGGATTAATATTTTGGATTAAGTTATATTAGTTTCAGTTAGTTTGATTCATGTTAACTTAGAGTATTTAGGCTATGAATTCATTAAGTTAAGGTTTAATTACTCTTAATATGATTAATTTTAGTAATCCTTAAGTGTGCAAATGATTAAGTTCTTTAACTTTGGATATTTGGAGAACTATCTTAAGTATTTCTAATGTTTGATTGAAATTAATTCAATTTGTTTCATCATTTAATGGATTAATGAATTTTCTTTATTCATTATTTGATTAACATTGATCTAGGAATTTGGAAATTCAACAATTCCTAATCCAAAGATTAATTTGGCATAAAAATTTTATGACAAGTGGGGCTCTATGACAATTTCATGTTTGCAAAGTTTCATCTTGATTAGATTCATAATTAGGGTGTAATTAAGGTTTTAATTATTTCATTAAAACTTAAATTAAGCCTAATTTGATGCCAATCATTTAAGGGTTTTATTTTTCATTGATTCACCTATGAAAGATGTTTCCAAAGAGGGTTCATTCATCATTTTTGGACATTTGGTTGATTTATTATTATTTAATTAATTTTTGGTTAATTATTTGGATTATTTAATTCATTTAATTGCTTAATTAAGCTAATTTGTGATTTATTAAGTTTGGATGAGTTTCATTAGTGTTTTAATGTTCATTAAGTTTATTTAAGGTTATTTGATTCATTTTCATTAATTATTTTATTTTATATTAATTTATTTAATTAAAATGGAGGTTTAGGATTTGAAATTTCATTTCTCATGAAATACATTGAAATAATTCATGAACATTTTTCTTAAGGTGTGTTTTAGCATCAATTTTAGTTCCCCAAAGTTTCATTTCAATTGGATTAATGGTTTGTAATTAATTAAAATTTAATTAATTTTAATTAAAACTAAATTAAAATTATTTGAGAATTTTAAATGGACTCATCAAGATGAATCCATAGAGCAAGTTGCATTTTTTTAGATTTATATTTCTTTTTTATTAAGTTTTGAATTTTGTATGATTTTTCATTAATTTTTAATCAATTTTTAAGGGATTTACTATTTGGTAATGGCAGGTTGATGGCGCGCCATGGCACCTCTCATGATGTGCATGAGTGGACGCCTTGGATCCGCATGGCACAAGATGATCCTCGACCGTCTGATTGAAGATCGGACAGTCCCGATCGATTTGCGACATCCTTAAGGGCTTAAATCGATTCGTCCACCTAAATCAACGTCATCCATTCCTAATAGAAAGATCAGATGGCAGAGATTATATCTCATGATCTACCGGCGGAAGATAGACGTAGTCCGTCATTTTCGCCAAATTCCATTTTGGCTTGAGGATTTTGTGGCCTTCAATTGATGGCAGCTATCCAATCTCTCTTGAAGTCAAGAGATGGAATGAGGCATATAAAAGAGGGGAAGTGAGACTTGCCTTCTTCTTAAGCATTTTCAATTTTTTCTTCTTTTGAATTCCATTTTTTTTTTTGTGATTTATGGCATCATCACCATAGTCCCTAGACTAATGTATGGCTGTTCACCACAAACTTAATGTGGATTTGAAGTCATGTTTGAACCCATTTAACTTGGGTTGAAAAATTGAATCCAAACCAAGTATTTGAATTCAAAGTGTTTGGTTTAATTTTAATTATTATACTTTTAAGTTTAATCATGTTTGACTGATGATTGATTGAATTTTTATTTGATTAATTCATTTAATTTTGAATTGATTTTGAATTTCATTTCATTTTAACCCATTTAGCCTACATGGGTTAAGTTTGTTCTAATTGGGTTCAAATGACTAATTTGACACATATGGATTGGGTTTGGACTCCAATCATGCTCGATCACATGTGTGAGATTATTTAGAGTGATTGATTTCATTTAATTTCAATTAGATTTCAATTTGAACACGTTTGACCCAAAGTGGGCTTAATGGGTTAAGCTTGGGTTCCATTTGGGTCAAATGACCAATTTGACAAAATTAGACCCAATGATGGGTTGAATTATGTTTAAGTATCATTTTCAAATAATTTTTAATAATCAAATTGATTTTCTTTTAATTTTATTTGGGTTTGATCCCAATAGGAACCATTCGAGTTTATTGTAGACTAAGTAGTCTAATTAACCCAATTAAGACCTAAATGAATTTAAATTTCTTTACATTTATGAATATAATATTTATATGATCATTTAGAATATTTTGAATGATTTAATTTGGTCAAATTTGGTGGGTTGAGATATCAAATTAAGTCAAATACGTCAAATGAGTTAACTAGATTTGATGGATTTATAAATTTGATTTCATTTTAATTTATTTGATTTGATTTGAGTTAATCCAAATTTGAAATTGATTCCACAAATTATGTTAGATCAAAAAAAAACTTTAAAAATTATATTTATATTAGGATATCATAATTAATAAAAATTAACCTCATAAATGATTAATTTTAAATAGAAAAATTGGATTTTTTTTTTGAAAATAAAATGATTTCAAAATCATAAAAATTAAAATAAAAATCCAAAAATTTCAAGTTTAAGCTATATGGATTCATCTTGAAGAGAGATTTCAATTAAAATGAAAATTACCAAATTACTTTAAGTGATTTATCCTTAATTTAACTTTGAATAAAATCAATTAAACCTTAATTAATCATAAAACATTAAACAATTGAAATAAAATTTTGGAGGTGAAATTGATGTTAAAAACACCTTAAGAAAAAATTTCATGAATTGTTTCAATGTAATTCATGAAATTTTAAATTTTAAATCCTAAACCTCAATTTTAATTAAATAAATTAAAATAAAGTAAAAAATAACCAAAATGGATTAAATCACTTCAAATTAACTTAACAAACCTTAATGGACATAAAATCATCAATGAAACTCATTTGAACTTAATAATTCTCAAATTGCCTTAATTAGGTAATTAATTTAATTAAATAATTCAAATAATTAACAAGAACTTAATTAAATCACAATAAATTAACCAACTTTCCAAAAATTATGAATGAATCCTCTTTGGAAACATCTTGTAAATAGGAATCAATGAAAAATGAAATCCCCAAATAATCTTCACTAAATTAGGCTTGATTTGGGTTTAGTGAAATAATTATAACTTTAATTACACCCTAATTATGAATTTAATCAAGATGAAATTTTGGAAATATGAAATTGGCATGAAACCCCACTTGCCATAAAAATTGCAAATCCAATTGACCTTTGGATTGATAATTATTGAATTTCCAACTCTCTAGGTCAATATAAATCAAATGATGAATAAAAAAATTCATTAATTCATGAAGTAACTTTAAATAATCTATATCAACATACTTAGAATAGCTCTCCAACATCCTAAATCGAAGAACTTAATTATTTCCATACTCAAGGGTTAAAGAAACTAATAAAAAAATGTTAAGTTTAATTAAACTCATAATTAAACAGACCAATGAAACTTTAATTTCCAATAAACCTAATCTAAGAATGAATTCAAACTTTAGCTAAATGCCTCAAGTTAATATAGATCAAACCATATCAAATAAATTTAAAATAAACATAGCTAAAACATTAATGCAAGCTAAATTAAAATATTAATTTAAACTAAATCAAATGAAATAATTCAATCAAATCAAATTAAAAGAACAAATTAAACATAATTGATCAAATCGAATCAAATCATAATTGATTCAATTATGCAATCAAATTAAAATTCATTTAAGGAAACTTAATCTAAATAAACTAAATCAATCAAATGCTTAATCAAGCAAAACCTAAATTACATTGAATCAATTTAATCAATAGAATAGTAGTTATGAATAATCAGTCATATTATTCTAATCAAAGTAAACACTCAATTTGATTAATCAAAATAACAAAGAGTTATAACTAAACTTTAATTTGATTAATCATCTAAACCAAATTAAACAAGCCAATTTTTAAACTATCCAATCAGCTTAACTAACTATATGAAATTATTTAAATTCAATAAACAACAAAACTAAATTGAGCCCTAATTAATCATCAAACCTTAAATCAAATAGATCACAACTCATAATCAAATCAAATCAAATGAAACTAAAGTAAACCTTAATCAATTCAATATATAATCAAATTAGGTTCAATTCAATATTAGAATTAGATGAATCAATTAATCATTGAATATACAAGTTTAATAATCAAATTGAACATGAACTACCATTAATAGACATTAACCAAATTCTAATAAATGAATCAAATTAAATGAAACTTTAAATGCAAAAAAAAAAAATCAAATTCAATTTAACTCAAAATAAACATTTAATTCACTTAACCTAAGCAAATCCATAAACTAACTTAACAAATAAAATCAATTAAGTCAAATCAAAAGATTAAATTAAATAATCCTCAAACGTAAGCTAATATATAAATAAAATCACCAAATTCAATAAACCAAATGATCAAACTCGTAATTAGAATCCAAATAAGAAGTTGCTTTGAACCTTGATCGAATAAGAAGTTAATTAAAATAAAATATTTTAACAAAATCAAATCAAACTTAAATGAAAAGATGAAATCAGTAAACTTAAATAGCATTGAAATAATTTAATCAATATTAATCATATAAAGTTAAAATCTCAAATTCAAACCCAAAAGAAAGGAATTAAATTTTAATTTAAAGGATATTGATTTATCAAAACTTAATCAAATCAAACTAAAATCTAATGAATCCAGAATTAATCAATTAACATACATGAAGTTAAAAAAAACTCAAATTTCAAAATCCAAATCAAATCAAACAAACATTAATCAAATCAAATCAATTCAACTAAATCATTCAAGTAAATGGATTAATTAAGATACTTAAGTTCTTAGTTTGACCCTTAAAATAAATTTTCACCTTAATCATTATTAGGGTTAGGATGTTGAATAGATTTAGTTTTGCTCACAACAGAATTTATTCTATTCATCATTCTTTAAAGTCTAAAAATAAACCAAAATTAGAATAAAAATCTAAAATCAACTAAATTATTTAAATCAAAACCATCCAATTGTAAAAATAAATAAATTCAGAATTCAAATAAAATTTAAAATGAAACAAAGCTTATAACAGACTTGACACACAAGCCTTCTTTTCACAATTAGAATACTAGGTTACAGACCCTAGAATTAGGTTAGGCCGATGTATTTATTATAATGTGATAGTTTCTTATTTTTTGGTGTACTGCTTTAGACTGGATGACAAGGATTGTTTGCTCTCTAGTTTGAATGTTAGGGCATTCTTTTTAGGCAAATACTATTCTCTGCAAGGGGTTGTGCTTAAAAGGGACCTATATAATAAATATAAAATAAATGTTATTTACTTGTAGTTGCTATTTAAGTCCCTAAGCATAGCCCAATAGGACATGTGAGCTTGGCAATCATTGATGTTAAAGCAGTATGTTTGAAATACAAATTACTGGTGTGATGTATGTTTATTCTAACATCTATTTTGTAAGATTTAATATTTTATTTTAGAATTTTAAAATGTAACTTGAGCCTAGAAATATGTTAGGATCTATGGGATTTAGGATTAGCAGGAGTTGAGTTTACCCATCTTGTGGTTTCAGTGGAGCTTAAGAAGGTCCCTGAAGAAGGCGACGATCCAAAAGTTAATAAAAATCCCATAGATCAAACTTTTAGTTCTAGGTCAGGCTGTATAAGGGTAGAGCTCAGCTACCCATTTTTCTTTTTTTAGGTGTATAACGGTACCCGACCACATCGGCCTATTTTATTTATTTAAAATTGGTTTGATTTATTTTGAGGTGCGCAATAGAACTGCATACTTTTCATAGGTTTATTTCTATGATTGTTGTATTTTACAATAAAGCTTGGATGCGTTAGGCTCTTAGGAAAAATAAATTTTATACTTGAATTAATAATTTTAATTAAATTTTAATAAACTCATAATCTTACTCTAAATCCTATGGTCTTAATCAAATAAATAAAATATTTAGTAACCTCTTAACTTAATGGTTGTATATTTCAATATCATGCATACATATTATTTTACTCTTGAAAATATAGGTCTCCATTCTTGCACGATAAGGGACATGCTTGACCTGTGAGAGTAGTCCCTTATAGTGGAGAACACCTCTTCTCTCTGATTTAGCCCATAGTCGATTATCATCATGCATTTAGTCATAAATCTTCCCAAGCTTGAATCCAAAAATGACGAGTCAAAATGTATAAAAAGTTATAAATTTTATTACATTAGTCTAAGTCATGGAATGTATATACATTATCTAGTTTCTTAGAGAGTGAGTTTAAGCTCATAACTTTCTTTCCTAAACATAATAGCTCAGTCATCTTGCATTTGCATAAGATTGGTTTGCATAATTTCAAATCACTTAGGTGGTGTTAGTTGACAACCCCTTCTAGGTGAGAAGTAAATCCAGAAGAGTCAGGGATATGCTAGTTCTCTCAAGTGAGAAGAATAGTTGATAATTCTCCAAATGAAATTTGGTTGAGCATTTGACATGTGTCAGAAGCACTATAGACTAGGTTCAAGCATCCTTTTCGTGAATAAGTCTTCAATCTTAGGTATTTTTTGTGCTTGAATCTAAGTCTTACTTAAGAAAATATCAACTCAAACTCTAAATTAAAATTCAAAATTTAAAGCTCAACGATATGATAGTTCAAATGCTTACTAGGCATCCCAATTTCAATATGCATTTCTACTTTATCCCAATTGGCTTCTAAAAAGAAGTCTTCCCCCTTTGAAGTGTTCTTACTTGAATTTCTAAATTAACCATCCTTTTAAATACACACTTTGAAATTCATAGAGATAAGAGTCAATTTCTTTAATCGAGTATTCTTAAGAGGAATTCTTTTCCTTCTAAGATATAATTAACTATAGGGCTTGCCCTTATAGGGAGTTGCAAACCTTGCAATAAAATAAATCTTGTTCTACCTTTTATGCATTTTAGAGAAAAAAATCTCTAGTATATCAAAGACCCATTAGCTTTATGAGTCATTATTAAGTAATTGAATCAATTGTAGGGTAATATTTTTATCTTTTGAGATAATATATGTATCCCTTAATGACGTATTTGATTACCTAAATAATTACCCCCAAGATTTGCATGGTGTTCCAAATAGAATTCCAACAATCGTTAAACCATCTAATCCATTCTAGCTGAAGTTAATGATCTATATATCATTGAATGAGATTAAGCTATCCCTTTTTATTTTGATGTGTATCAAGCCCCATCATATAGCTCATTTATAGCATAATGATCAACCATCTAATAGCCATAGTCAATCTTATCATTTCATTCCAAATATATCAATGATTAGTTAAGCCAATTATTAAAAATCACTATCCTATTATTTTTTTACCAATGAATTTTATGGAGATACCCATCATCTAATGCAACACTTTTTTAAAATAAATTATATTTAAAAAAATCATTTTTTTAAAACTCATAATCTACAAGAAATTTCAATATATATATATATATATATATATATATATATATATATATATATATATATATATATATAATTTATTAAATTTATTTTTCAACATCTTAGTATCTTAGCGACCATTTTCAACTCATGCATCATATGATTTACATTTTGAATGAATGAAATATGATAAAACTATTTTTTTTTTAATTTAGGGCATTTTATGAGTTAATTATAAATAAATCGTGGTTAATTTCTAACAATTTCAATTAAGTCCAACTGAATCAGATCTATCATAATCTAATAAATTCAAGAATTCCTTTTGAAAATAATTTCCTTACTGTTTCAATTCTGTTGAATTCATAAGAAATTAAAAATAAATTTAAATTTAAAAAGAGATTATTCAAGAAATTTAATATTACTGGATTTATTCTATTTTATGAATAAATGTTTAACTTTGATCAGGTTATGAATTATATTGATAAAAAAATAACCTAACCTCCCTACATTTTTAAATTTTAATAAAATTGTGACAACTTAGCAAACATAGTTCAATATCACAGCTATGTGTCCTCAAATGACTACAAAAAATCAATGATTCCAATGCATTATATGAAGCCTATTGAAGGGCAAGTTAGAAGCACATTATTATGTGATGGTTTAAGAATAAATCCAGTAATATATATATATATATATATATATATATATATATATATATATATATATATATATATATATATATATATATACTCTATATATATATAAAGATATTAAGTAATTAATGCCTTAACATAAGTTATGGAAATCATCTAAGTATAAGTATATTATAGAAAGTGTTATTTTAGATAGGTGTAATAGTTTTTGAGTCAACGGCCATTTAATGATCATATTTATGTGCCAAATCATTACTTGGTCAAAATGCAATCCTAACCACTCTAAAACTAAGGTGGACACTAAGGGGTCGCTTATGCTTTTGTTTAATTAAATCAGTCAAATTGACTTAATTGACTCTATGAAATCCAATCAAATCTTGACTTAAATTTTTTTTTTGCATAACTTGACTTAGTCAATGTATTGACTTTTCAGCTAAAATTGACTTGATAAACTCAAAAACTTATATCATCACAAATTTAATATAATATATATTAGAAAGATAAGCGAATTGACTTAATCAGCATAACCTGATGACCTAGCGAGGCCTAAGAATGAGAAGATTTGGGAAATCATAATTAACTGTTTGGAAGTCATATAAATGCTTCATTAACATATGAAGAAAGCAAAATATTCATATTTCTAAAGTTCATTTTCATGAAAAGAAAGAAAAATCTCTAACCACCCTCCCATTAGACCTCAACAAAATAAGAGAAATCAAGCCCTGCAGTATATAATTAAAAATAATAGTCATAAATATAAAATAATAAAGAGAACCAATCATCAAATCATTTGAGTAATGAATAAGTTTTATCATAAACTACTCATTTCATGTCAATATTAGATCATTCTCTATCATTGACAACCAATCCAATAAACAACATTAGAAATATTTCTCTATTCTAACCTTATATAGATGTAGATCTTGAAGCAAAAAGATGAGCAAGATGAGAAATCTCGTCATGTCGAAAAAGATAATAGGAATCAATGTGATTGAAATTAAGGTGTAAGCGAGTCAAGTAGATTCGTAAGACAACTCAAACTCGGCTCGAAAAATAACTCATGATTCGATCGAGATGAGCTACCAATCAAGCTTAAGCCATCCCTGACTTAACCCTGTACTTTTCCATGATCTATTGACTAGAGGAAATAATGTCTTTCATATTCTTTTTTGAGAAAATGTGCATTCCAACCACCAAATTCTTATATATTTATAATTATAACACTTATTTTTTTGAACTACTAAACTCAAGTATTTCTGTGTGCTATGATCAAATTATTTTTCAAAAATAAAAAATATGAGTTACTTTTTTATTTATATGAGTGATAATTTGAAATTTTGAGGCAAAAGAGTGGTTGATTGTAAATATATAAGAATTAGATGATGTGCATATAAAAACTTTTTTTTTTCCTTTATGCTTATATTTTCACACTTGTATGAAGAATAAGGGGTTGTTTGGTTGGAAGAATTTTGAGTGTAAAATAAAGTAAATGCAGGGATTTTAACTTTTTTTGTGTTTGGCTTGAAGTAAATTACATAATGTAATGTATTAAATCATTACAGATCACTTTTGATGTATTTAGAATTGATCGATTTGGTAATTCAAATCAATATAAGTGTGTAGCCGTCCCACCTGCCATATCGTCACCCGTACCTCACCGTCAACGCCGCAGCCGGCATCGCCTTAAAATACATTACATTATATTTTTTCAACCAAATAGACAAAAATAAATTCATGAATTTGTAAAACTCTCAATCAAATAAGCGTAAAAATAATCTTTTATCAGTGTTCTTTTTTATCTTGATTCTATTTACATTCGTTCCTTTTTTAGCCAAATAGCCTAAAGGAAAGTCAAGTATCCAAGGGTTTTGACATCTAACATCAACATAAACTTAAATTTAACTAGGTTTGCTAGTTAAAGGAGGCACCTTTACCTAAAGGCATATCAACAATTTATGAATCAATGGCAGTTATGAATTTTACAACTTTAAGGTACAGAAATGTGAACCACCTTCAGCGGCCCTCACCAATAAGATAAACTCAATGTTTTGCAAAATAATTATGATCACTAAAGCAATCAAATAATCAGATCCAATAAAACATAGTGGAGTAATCAATATTTACAATCATGGTACCTTTTAATGAAAAGAAGCAAACAAACAAATTAGTACCCATAACAACTACAGCAAATTTTCTTCTCAGTAGAAAACTACCATAAAAGTTGCAAAAAAAAAAGTATTAGGCATACATAAGAGAAATTATCAAAAAAATTATCAAATTTATGCGTCAATGAGAAGTTCAGGTAATCACAATGGAATACTGGAAAGAATAACAATATTGCAAAGAATAGCTTAAATAGAGTAAAGAAAAAAAGTTGAATAGAGTATATACATTTCTCAGACTCAAAAAATCATTGTGTGCACCAAAGCACCAACACCACAAACACAGAAGGCACCAATGATAGAAATCATCTTGAATATAATGGGAAAATTTTAAAATGGTTAAAATCTTAATTAGCGGATTAGGCGTTTAAAAAAATTTAAAAATCACTGCTTTACTTAAATGATTTTTTTAAAAAAAAAAAGCCGAACCGAGAGAGATCCCGATCTCTCACTCCAGGCAATGACGAACAGCTTGCCCGCCCTGCCAGCCAACCAGTCAGACCAAGGTCGCTTCGGCCTCCCGCCGACGCCGATCCCGCCCGGCCGATCCGCCGTCCGGCCCGGATCAGATTTTGGGAAAAAAGGTTTTTTTTTCAAAATAAAGCGGGTATATATGTGCATTTGTTGTACTTAATGATGTTTGTAGGCACATATTGTGGATCTAACTTATTTTTTTTTAGGTATAATATTGTGAAATGATTGTATAAATTATGTTGTAATGATGGAGATTGGAGTTAGAGTGTGAGTTATAGGGAATGTGATTAATTACTCTTTGCTATTTTAACATGTATCTCTAAGTATCCTATTTTTTGTTGTTAGAAGTGATTATATAAGAATGTGATTAATTCTTTTTGACTATCTTTTAATTTATTTAGTGGTGTATCCCAAAATATAGCAACCTTAATATTTGAGAATGTAATGAGTTATGAATTTATAATTTGATATGTAGGTTGGGTTGTTGATCAATAATTGGTTTAGGTTTGTTTGATAGATGATTGAGTTAAGCTAATTTAATAGTTTAGGTATTTATTTATTTTAATGGTAGTTGATTTAATTATGATTTTAAAAATATAATTGTAGTTATTATTTGTTTAATAGTTAATTTTAACTAATCTGATTAGTACTTCTAAGAATTCTGGATGAAGCTGTAAAACTTTGGGCGTTTACTTGATCGGTTTGTATCATAAATTATTTGTCATTTGTGTTTTATAAGATAACGATTAATTTAATTAGCAAAACATGCTCTTCATTTCCATGATACATATTTGATTGAAAATGAGTTCAAGCCATATGCGGTCTTTGTATTATGGCAACTTATAGGTGTGATTTCTTCCCTACATTATCTTGGCGAAAAAATCTATATTAATTTCTGGCTAATTTTAGCGGTGTTCAAGATCGAATCATCTAAGCGTTGATTCGCGGTTCAGATTAATCTCATATGTGGTTCCCTGTTGGTGCTTTCATTGCTACACCTAAATGATGGCGGTTTGAAGTGGTCATCAATCAGTACAACTTTGTTGTCATATATGAAATTGAAATTGTGTGATTCGCGATTATATCTGAGATGAATTCGCAATTGAAACTTCTCAACACCACTTACACCACTACATCATAGGTAATTTGTTTGAACTTGTTTGTCTTCAAATTTTCACCTTAACCAAAAAACACAACATTCATATGCGGTGAAGATGTAGACATATCTCATCTCTTGCTACTCATATGGCTTCAACTTCAGTAAATATGGATGAGTACCGTGATGAGGTGGCTCCTCAGAACGGATGAGGTTACGAAACAATGCCAAAATGAGTTGAACAGAGCGAGGGTGAGATGGGGAAGAAAGATCCAAATGCTAGATATTAAGAGATTACTCTAACAAAAGCAGCCTTTGAGGAGAACATGTTTAGTAACAATGAATACGTTCAAGCTTGTCGTCAACCCAATGATGGGATGAAGAACTAAACTTTGATGGTCTCCATCAAATCAAATTCCTAGAAGATAATTTTATTCCAGACCTACGAGGAATGTGTTTCCATGACTAAAGTTTCATCGGTTGGTTGATCATAAATAATGTGGAATATGTCACATGTGATTCTAATAAAATGAGGTTCGATATGTTGCATTCATAGCAATAATCCAGCCATGTTTGTGGCATCAACATGCTCGGCAAGAGAGGCTTGGTGGTGCTTGGTGATTTCAAGTATGAGCCACACATGTTCTCATTCAATCTTGAGCGGCATAGGCAATGCCTCGTAATTTATTAGTTACTACATCCAACTTTTATCGGATGTCGTTGGACTTGAAACCTAGGAAAATTATTATCGAATGGACTCAAAGTTTGATATCGAGTTTCATATATGAAAGCATGGGATACGCAGATCTATACAAACTATATTTCACTTGGGAAGAGTCGTATCGTTTGGATGTTCATGGTTGTTGTATGTTGTTCTGCAGATCAATTGATCAAGCATTCTTTCAACGCATTTTCGGGCTTTTGGACCATCATAGTTGGTTGGTTGGCAAGTCTGGAGTCTTGATGGTACTTTCTATTAGAAAATCTGAGGTATATTGCTGCTTGTTATATCGATCTTAATAATGGTTTGTTCCCTCCGGCATTTGCTATCATTGAAGCGAATCTGATGAGTCATGGACTGGTTTATTATGACTTTACTTGGTTCCAATTATACATGACGATTTATGTTATTTTTTCGGCATTCGGTTGGTGCGTGGATCGTGAGAATCTACATTGGGCAAAACATCATACTTTTACGCCACCTCAGGGAAAATTTCAAGAAGGCGTGCGAATGGGAATTCGATCTGAGTTCATGTGCGAAAATGTATGTTGCGGAAATACAACATCCACATTTACACACGTTACATGGCCGGATATCAAGAATATCAAACCGAAGCTGGAGTGCTAGCAGAGATGTGGCAAAGTGGACATTGTGCCATGATGAGAGGTACCGTTATGGCACCATGACAACGAACGCATCAGAGTGTTTCAACAGTGTGTTAAAGAGGGCACGTGGGTTACCAATCCAGGCTTTGATCACATCAATTTTCTAATCACGGTATGTCTTCAACAAAGACTTCGACCTTGCCGACCCGATCGGGCGAATGATTCCCTATTTGCTCCGTGTGAAGGCTCACAAAAATGGTGAAGCTAGAAGATGCTTAGATCCCACATGGATAAACATGTGATACCGGGTTTTCACAATGTCCTCCATGTGGTTCAAGGTTGAAGTGCAAGATCAATCGATCAGACTTGTACATGCGACACCAATACGCATATTCCATGTCCCTGTCATTCGTGATGGGAGCGTCACATAAACCACCAACTACGTCTCTCCTTACTACACTCTAGATGTACCGCTCTGAAGCTCAATTTCATGTTATCCCCGTCGTCATGTGGTAGTATTTAGCGTCAACACACAGGATCTTACACCACCAAATGTTAGAAGGTGGGTGGTAGGCTAGGACCCGTGATATACAAATACAATGGGCGAGAACATACATCGATCAAGCGAATGTGTGGTCTATGCAAAATCAGGCATAACGGGACTACTTGTCCACAAAGGCGACATTAGTATTTTTTGTCGCATATGTGTTTTACTTGTACTCACATCATGTCTCCTTTCTATCGAGAACTTTGTATTGTACATTTTTCTTTGAGCTATATACTAATATGGTCATTTATTTTTCTTAGTTTGATCTATTAGCGGGAATGTTTCTTTAAATGCTAGTGTGTTTTTTGACTATGTGTGTTTCTTAGTTTGATCTGTATATTTTTTGTAGATGTGTTTTACTATGTGTGTTTTACTCTGTGTTTCTTGTTTTGCTCCTGTACATCTTTTTTTCCAGGGCTAGTTTAGTATTGTGCATTTTATGAAATAAAATAATTATAATACCTTACATGTTTAGCTACATATGTACATATGAAATTGAATGCATTTAACTGAACAATAAATTTTCAGGTAATATGGCGACGGAGGAAAGGAGATTAGCATCGCGTGAACGCCGCCGAGATGAGCCTGTCGATTATGTCCCGCACCCAGGTGCATCGAGCATCGTGGCGCTTAGTGGCACCGCACATATGACATAGCGGTGTAAATTTTGATGATACATACACTTTGTCTTATCGATTCGATTCTCGAGGCTATTTACTTATGATCGTGAATGGCGATAAATTGCCCCGGTTCATGGATGGACTACAGTTGGATTACATTGTGTTTCATAGTTGTATACCTCGAGACCCTGCTAGCTTTGGTTGGCGGTCACCAGGCGAACACATTTCATCTAGCGGTTGGTGAGATGTGATCCACCGGGGCATAGCCATGATCCTTGGTGTTGGATTGGCGGACCTCTGTTATAGGGCAGTTGTTGAGAGGGTGACGATAGCTTTCATGGCGGATTGATGGCCTCATCTGATTGGTGAGATCATCCACGATGTCTGTTATACCATCTCACATTTCGATCCTATTTTGCATGGGCATGTCTATACCACGCATTACCACAGGCGTACATTTGCATGGGAAAGCCACGCCGACCGCATGCCATTGGTGGTTCGTTGGACATTCTTTGATTCATATTTGGATATGTCGATGTTGAGTTACGGATGTATGAGGCATACATATTGTTCACCATAGGATGCTTCCTCATGCAGATACGTCTGAGAGGTACATCTCCAGTACTTACTTATTAGAGGATCTGACATTGTTTAGTAAGTTCAGCATTGGATCAGCCGTGTTGGCACACTTATATAGAGAATGAGGTAACAAGGCAAAGCGGGGCGAACATGGCGGGGATGCACTACAGGTATGATGGAGCATTTACATGTTGGTCCCCATATTGCAGGTACCCTTCCTGGAGTTGGAGGGTTTGAGTGTTGGTTGCAGATGGAGCGAGGTTACCGTAGGGAGATGAAACACTCATGTTAGAGTGTCTGAGGATGAGCTTGATGGGTTGCTTGAGCGGGTATGATCAAGTGCACTTATTATTATTATTTTTTTTTGTAATTTCATAAAGACATAAAATTTACTATATATTCTGGGTGATATAGAACCTTATGGCCGCAAATCACAGTGGCGATGTTTATTTGGTGAGTCGTGAGATATGGCTGGCTCGGGTTCCATTGATCAGTTGGAAGCGCATTGAGTGGTACCTCCCTGATCGCGTTAGCGGTTTGCTATCACAGAGTCGGCGTAGATCCTATAGATCCTTCATTTCGAGTCGATGGGCGGGGAAAGGATGGCGTTGGTGGTTTGAGTACCACCAGCTTACATATTGTGGGAGGCGGACCGATGCCATTGTTGTGGAGTGCGTTCCACTGATTAACCCGGGATGAGTCGGTACATGAGGTGGTATCGATCCGGGCCTCCTTATACATGCTTAGGCTACCATCACCACCTACTATCCTCGTGCTCCTGGAGAGAGGCGATGGTAAGTGTTAAAAAAATTTATGCTATTCATAAATTTATATGTTTAACAGACAACATAATTTCTTTGTCTCCACAGAGGGAACATATCTTGGACAGGATATATTCTCAGCTTATTTTGGGAGAGATATGGACACTGATTTTCAGCATTCGATCAATACTTAGGAATTATGAGGAAACTTAATAAGGACATGCACATATCGATAGCGGTATAGAGATGCGACAAAGCCGATGCTCTGCGTCACGGTCTTCATTCATGCTAGATTCGATCAGTCATCGTCCATGCGGATGTTGGTCCATTACCCATATGGCACCGCTCATTACTCGAGAAGGCATGTTGATCCATTTCAATCTGGCAGTGCGGCTCCATGTATCCTCATACATGCCACGAGATGCATCTGTACATAGTCCCCTTTCCGGGACCATCGAGATGCGGATGTTACACCTCTCGATGACAGCGGACCAGTGGAGATGATGTATGCGGCGTGCATCACTTGCGTGGCCGTCCGGTAGCGCATTATACTCCAGAAGTGGCGTACTTCCACCACGCGAGTCATTAGATGTATCTGGCGTAGTGTGGTTATAGATCATATGATAGCGTTGATGCGTTGTTTTCTTTTATATTTTCTATGTACTCTAGCCACATTTCTTTATTTAATAAATTTATGGGATCAATAGTATCCTATAATCATAACTATATTATTTTAAAATATTTTTAATTTTTTTTACATTTCTATTTTTAAAAAATAGTCTAAATAATAAAATATCACAAAGATAAAACAAACATCAAAATTCTCAATATTGACTACTAAGCATTCAAAATTCAATAATTCACTCTATATTCATGAGAGTTTATCTCATATATTTATAAAGTGAACAAATAAAAAATTACAAAAAAAAAAAATATAAAATAGAAAATAGGCATTCACATTTCTATTTTTTAATATATTAAAGTCTACTAATCAAACAAGAGACAATTCATGATTAAAAAAAAAAAATACTCCTTATATAAAAAATTAATGTAGCCATTATCTTCATATAAAATATACATAATACAAAATTATGTAAAACTTGGATGAGAGAATCATAAATTATCCTTTAAGTTGAATTTTCCTTTGTTTTAAAAATAGAGCTTATATATAGAGTTCTTGTATATATATATATATATATATATATATATATATATATATATATATATATATATTATATTTAAATCATAAATACAACTAAACTCAATTGACGAAATTTCTTATGCAAGGCGTTACAATCTCAATTTGGTCAATATGAAAGTCGTGGTGACTTAAATTGCGATTCGATATCGAGTTATGAATTAGATAAAGCGACTGATCTGATCAAAATCGCATGGTCGAATTTTTTTTATTTAATATTTTCTGGCCGTTAAGCGATTATTTTAATTTTTTTTAAACGTGTCTAATCCGCTAATTAAGATTTTAACCATACTTATTTTAAAAATTTTCCCAATATAATGCTAGGAGGTTTAAAATAGAATATACAGATAAATTATATATTACACATTTTGCATCAAATTTGCATATTTACCTCTATAAACCCAAATGTCTTGAAGACGAGAAATCTTTTTGTTTGCAGCATGTGGCTGTTGGGATTTGGGTCTTTCTAAACACCTATTGTTAAACTGGGCACAACCCCTACTGAATAAACCCAAGTCAGCTTCTGAAGTGATGAAATAATGATGTAAGTGCTAATGGAGGAACATTGACTTAGCAACAGAGGACTGTTGCTGCAAGCCATGGCTGGGAAACTCCACCAATGCGGCAAACACAGATCAAAGAGAGCCATTCGCTGAGGAGATATAGATGATGGAAAAGCTTCTTGTTTTGAGGTTCTTAGCATGCAATCATACTATCTGAAATGAGAACCCACCAAGTGAGAGGAAGAGACACCATGCACTTTCACAGACCAGTGCAGCAGGAAGAACAGCGCTACTGAAACATTGGCAGGTTCTCACTCCTATCTTTCTCAGCCATGGAGCAGTGCAAGCTGGTTGTCAGTCACAAGCAGATCATCATCTGTCTATGGTCACTGCTGGCTGGTCACCACCCACAGCGGATGGCCAAAAAGCTTCAGTTGTTCTATTTTGATGTTTTCTAGGTGGCTTTTCAATTTTCGTACGTGTAAATATGGAGAATTATATTTTGAATATGACTTTAAGCAAGTTTTTATATTATGAATGTAAATGTTCATCAATGTTAAATAAATCACATGCGTGTTAATAATTTACCCAACTCCAAGGCATTCTTCATTGCATTCAGCAACAATAATATCGCATCAATACATTAAGTTCATATTCTACAAGCACTAAGCATTAATCTCACATTTTTCCAGGCTTGAGAAACATTTTTTTTATGTATGAACTAAACAGCAGTCAATGCTGCATGAAATCACTCGAAACAGCTATATATTACCATCTAATATCCAATACTTCACCGACCCAATATGTGAAAAATTATAGTTTACATATGTCAAATTCTAATGAGCGTCATTCCATAACCCAATGAAAAACTAGAACCCTATGCAATACTTTGCACAGACACATCAAATATTTAGTTTGAGCACATGCACATGCTCAGTAGTATTTGGATAGTTGACAGGTCCAGGGTGCATGTAACCATACTCTGTGCATGGTCAATTCTACACCTAACAATTTGTAAAATATGTCTTTCTTATTGCAAGAACATAGGCGACTGTTAAATCAAACATTAGCTTCTCCAATCGCCTTCAGTAAATATCATTTGTTTAAACTATCCTCCAATCACGCATACACAGAATATTTTCTAATGAAGACATGGTTTTTATCATGCGATTATACCAAGCTTGTGTTGCATTTGCAAGCATAACATCACAAGATTAATCAGGCTACAATCACCTCCAAAATGAAACTAAGTTACATATTTATATACCACATTAAAATATTTTCCCATTTCAATTGGATTACATCAAGGATCAGCTTTAAGCCCTTATCTTTTTGCTTTAGTTATGGATGTTCTTACTAGGCATTTACATGAAGATGTACCTTGGTGTATGCTTTTTGCTGATGACATTCTTCTTGTTGATAAGACTAGAGAGGGAGTCCAAGAGAATCTTGAATTATAGAGGTCAACATTAGAGTCTAAAGATTTTCGTTTAAGTAAATCTAAAACTGAATATATGGAGTGTAATTTAGTTGTAGTTCTAGTGGTAGTGTTGTGATATTAGGTGACCGTCATTAATAAGAGTGAAGCGATTGAGATATTTAGGCTCTATTGTTGAAATGATAATGGTGAAATAGATGGAGATGTTATTAGTAGAATTCAAGTTGGATGGTTGAAGTGGAGGAATACATCGGCTATTGTGTGATAGAAAAGTTCCATTTAAACTTAAGGAAAATTTTATAAGATGGTGGCAAAACTTGCAATGACTTATGGCAAAATGTTGGCCAATAAAGCATAAGACTAAGTTAAGTGTTACAGAGATGAGGATGCTCAGGTGGATGAGTGGCTTTACTTTAGAGATAAAATCTAAATGAGTATGTTCGGAAAAAGTTGGAGTAGCTCGGTGGCATAAGATTAGAGAGAGAGTCTTAGATGGTTTTAAATAAAATGTTGTCAATGACAGTTAGGAGAGTAGATGCATTAGATTTACCTATGTTAAGAAGAAAGGTAGAGGTAGACCTAAAAGACTTGATTAAGATGTAAAAAATTATATACTTGAATTAAATGAGAATTTGACACATAATATGACAATGGGCGAATGATTCATATACCACTTAGTGGGATAAAGGCTTGTTGTTATTGTTGTATTAAAAACTCAAAGCAAATAAGAGAATGCATCAATAGGATGAAATTAGTCAAAAAAAAAAACATGCAACAAGTCGCTTATTCTCACAAATAAGGCTTTCAAAATTGTATTTTATGCAACTCTTACTAAGTTTAAATCAAATCAAATCATCTTTTGTAGCTGCAAAAGTCAACCGAGATGAAGGATAATAAAATAATAGCAACTAAAAAAATATTCTCCGTTGGATCAAAATTTATGAATGTGAAGCCATAAAGAGCAAGTCAATCGGTCGCAAAGTTAGACACGATTGGTTTCGACAATGAATGACATAACATCCAGATGAAAATGATTGCCAAAGACTGGGAAACTAAGCAGAAAGAGTAAAAGCTCTGGTCATGTAAGTCAAAGCATTTGCCAGCAAAAAAGAACACTTCTTTAGACACTTCCTATAAACCCCAGTCACCAACACTGCAATAATTTTGGTAAACTATCTGTATAACTTGTCAACTAACACATCTAAATGAAAACTTGTAACTGATGTTTTATAGGAACTGATATCAGTAAGTTTTAGCGTCTCCATTTCTCCTGTATATCAAACTTAAAAACTTTTGGAAACTTCAAAATTTTAGATAAATTCAAAATATTGTAATCACATGATAAAAAAACTATAACTAGAAATCTATCATGTAAAATGCAGTACAGCCCATCAAAGAAAGCATAATATATATTATAAATCAATAACTTTTAATTCAGACCTTAGTGGGGACATTAACGCAAAACTCAAAGGCATCACTGAAAGGATGATCCTCAAAATAAAATTTGTGATCAATCCAACAGATAACAACCAAGTATCAATTTTTCCAGCAAATAATAATTATCACACCAAGCAAAAAAAAAATTTAAAACTTACTACATGGACTAAGGTTTAAAGTTTTAAGGTGCAAAAACAAGTTACTCTGCCATGCTATCAGAGTTATTCTCTTCATCACTGATTGCAAGTTCAGCGATCAACTCGTCTAATGACACAGAAGGAAACTCATCTCCACCAACAGTAGATGCCATCTCTGATGGCTGATAATCATTGTTGCGATAGAGTGAAATGTTAAACCTCAATTCTGGGTTCTCCTCTAGGTCCCTCAAGAACTCCTCATAATCATTGCTCTTCTTCTCCTCATCCGTTTTCCCTTTGGTGTTGTCAACCTCCATGTTCAAACTCTTCAGCTTCCAAGAACGAGCCTTTCCACGCCTCTTTTGCCGCTTCTCTTCATAGCTCTTCTTTACAAGAATCGCATTAGGCAAATCAAGGCCTCTGTACTTGTCAATCTCAAAGTCATTGATATTGGCTCCGTAAAGATCATATCCAAGTGCATAGTTTCCTGGATTCAAAAGATGCCCAAGATGTGTCCTCACAGTGAATATATTATCATTCTTGCCAAAATCAGACACCCTCGCCACCTGCACGTAGGCTAATGCATACTTTGATCCACCTACAGCAATCTCTGAGGATTCCATCTCTACATCCAATACGATATACTCAACAAGCTGTCGGCTTGATAGCAAGGCCTTGAAAGCTGACCCCCAGTATTGCTTGGCATCAAGGTAAGCACTTCTTAGGGTGAATGGGTCTAATAGGGCAATGATGTTACTCACCTTCGTACAAAGCACAAGTGGACCAAGGTTACCAAGAGTGTTTGCAACCTTGGGAGGGAGGCAGATCAAGTCTTCCCTACAAATGGGGCATATCTCAACAGAGAAGGTGTGCTTGTAGTTGTAGGTGTTGCTTTTAGGATCATGGGATACTAGCTGCTTATCTGACCTTGACTGGGCAGGAACTGAATTAGAGATGAAATCAACAAACTTGATGGCATGGCTACGATTACCAAAGAAGAAATCAATACCGCGATCAGCCTCTTTGATGCGGAGAGTCCGCGCTGCTGCACCATGACGAAGAATGAGTTGCTCCAGATGGAAGAAGGTGCGACGGTGGGAGACATGCTGACGGAGCTGAACTGCAGCAACCCACTGGTCGGGATTGGCTTGGGAGCGGGAACAAGACTCGCAGAGATTATCGTGTTGGGTGAATTCAATGAGGTGGGATTGTTCTAAGATGGCGCCATTAAGGGCCTCTCGTTGGACGCGGAGGCGTAGCTTAATTCTCTTGGAGTGGGGCTCGGTCCACACGAACTCAGCGTTGACGATGCGAACATGGCGAGTGAGGGGCTTGAGGCGGCGAAGACAGAAGGTGAGGAGCTCCTTTGATTCAAGATCAGCCCGGATCCAGGTGCGCGGGGGTTGAAGGTAGCTGCGGCACTCCGGGCAGTAGACGAGGGAAGCATGGCGCGGGAGGCCCTCGGTGATGTCAACCCTGGAACGGAGGCAGCGGACGCACATGTTTGCTGGATTCGGCGGCATGGGACACCGCAGATGCAGCAAAGGACGGTACCAACGGTTTGCGAGGGAAGGAACATGCCCGAAGCCGCGAGATCCGACATCGGCGTTGTGAAGGAAAATCCAATATCTCACTAATAAAGAGAAGCTTTTGAACGATTAGAACTATAAATTCGATGGAAGAAAGTAATTTAGGGTTTAAAGAAAGTGAAGATAAGCTTTGTAGATCGAAGAGGAAGAATATGTCCAACCAAGGTGAAGGAAAAGTACATGCAAGAGGGAAAACGAAGGCGGCTAGCTTTTGGGGAAAATAGGTTTTTCGACCGAACGGGGTGAACAAGCGGTGTCAATATATATCTATCTATATCTATATTACTATTAAATTTTCAGAATTATATATATATATATATATCACATAATTTTTATATATTAACATATCTAATATTTATATATATGATACTCAATTTTTAATATCACAATAAAGATATTATCATCACTTATTTTTTAAAAGTGAAATATAATTTTTTAAATATAAAAAAATATTAAATAAGTAAATATTTAATTTTAAATACTAGATATATATAGATTTATAAAAAATGTGTATATATATATAAATCTTCAAAAATTTTAATGTAAGTGATATGAGATGACAGTAAGTTGAAGTCAAAAAATAAAAATTACATGTTAGAAAAACAAATTGTATTATTTATGTACAAAATATATAAATCTTATATATTTACATATTTATCATCTAAATTTTTTTTTTTACTTAAATAATATTCAAATCTCTATTATTACATCAAATAATATCATCAAATCTATATTTTTATGCATAGAAAAGTGTCATTTTTCTATATATCAAATTTTATGGGTTAGGTATGTAAATGCATAAGAATTGTGTGCTATATATTACCCTACTTTTTGGGTTTATCCATATTTACATACAAAGCATATAATTCTTATATATTTACATATTTATCATATAAATTTTTATTTTTCACTTAAATAACACTCAAATCTTTATTATTATATCAAAAATAACATCATCCATATTTTTTAATGGCAAATGTGCTTTTTTATGCATAGAAAAAGAGTCATTGTAAATATCAAATTTAATGAGTTAGATATGTAAATGCATAAAAAAGTATATGCTATGTATGAAAAAGTTCCCTATTTTGGCCTTGAAAGCTTGCTAGTTCACAAAAGTCTGATTTAAGAAGGATGTTTCTATCTATTTAGTTTCCTGAATATATATTTTCAAGTTTTATAATCTTATCTAAACATCTTTATCTTATGATTCTTTCATATTTTTTTTGTAAATCTATTTGGTTGTGTAATCTGTAATAGAGATAAATCTCTCATATTGTAGATTTTAAACATAGGTAATTTATATATACACTTTTTTAATTTTTTACTCTATTTTTACTTGACACTCTAATTCTAGATAATGAAATCTTGTGCATATGTACGTGAGATGATTTAACAATTATTTTGTTTTGTTTGATTTTTAAATTTTTGTAATTATTAAATCATTTTTAATACATGATTTGAAGTTTAATATATTAATAATATAATTAAGAATATAATTAAAGCCCAATTTTTTCACTTTGATAATTTCTTATCTTAATTTTTTTTCTAAACATCTTCTTATGGATTTGTAAGACTTCCAAATTTAGGCCAAATCAATCAACATCGAACTTTCAATAATGACATAAATTTTAATTTTTTACTTAAATTTATGAATCCAATTTTTCTTAGTTTGAGTTAATAAATTGTTAAGCTTTGGCACATATTTTTCATGTTCTCAAGCTTTCATCAAAGTAATGAATAATTATTTTAATTTCAGATTAATGTGGTAATGATACAATGGCTGATTAGGCAGACCATTTATTTTGCATATAGAATTATTGTTACATATGAAATTAAATATTATACTTCAATGTCATATGTAACATTAAATTAAAATTAAGATAGTAGCTCTTTGAGTGATAGTTTAGAGATTTATCCCCTTTAAGAACCTTGTATTCCTTTCTTTATGACAATAAAATTATCCCCTTTTGATTAAAAATATATAAAATTAAGATAATTAAATATTTAACTTAATTTAATTTAATAATTATATAATATAATATAATTAGCTTTCATTAAATTAATTTAATTTGTATTCAATGGAATGACATTTCTTAACTAAAACTAAATGATAATCACTTTAATATCATGAGAGTCTGCATAATATATTTTACATTATATCAACTTTTAATTAATATGAAATTATTCACACAATTTAGCTTTTAAATAGAATTCATAGATTACATATCTTTTTTATTGTCTCTCTAATATATTTATCTTTATTTTTTATAGATAAATCTTATTCTTATCATACTATTGATTTTACATCAATCAAGTATGTGCTTTATAAATTAAATATTTTTTATTTTTATAATATACATTATAGATTTATGATTTATTTTTAATTTTATATATGGATGATTAAATTAAGTCACATATATATTTTTATATGATTATTTGCAATTCATAATAGCATTTTTTTTAAAGATATGGATTTTGAAATTCTTACATATTTGTTGATAGCTTTTTATATTTAACTTTTTTAAATTTGAGAAAAAGTATAAATATAATTATGGTTAAATTGGACTTTCAAAACACTTCAATCAATCACATTAATATGATATACTGAATGCAATATTCTTCGATCATATGTTACAAACTTGAAAGATATATAAAATCCATGCAAACTTTGAAAATTACTCATTTGCACTTAGATCACTCAACATAATTAGATATTTTTGATTTAATAATCTTTATTTATTTTGACACTATGATATAAAAAAATTACTTTTTGAACTTACCCATCAAATAGTCTGAATGATTCTTTTGTAATAATTATCTTTATATCTTATTTAACTTAAATAAGATTTATATTTAACATATTCACTTATTAGTCCCATATAAATTATGTTATATAAGTAACTATAATAAATTAAATTTTATCAATCTTTCTATCTACTTCTCACTCTCGCTCACCAATCTTGATGTATTTTGAAAATATTTATCATTCTCTTCTTTTTTTTTCTTTAATTATGATAACATTTAGATTACAATCAAATTTTCTCTCCAAAATTTGAAATTATTTTCTTTCATAAATATTTTTTTACAAATGTTTTGAAAAAAATTTATGAAAGTGATACTATTATATCTTATTTATCTACTTTCATTTCATTATAAAACCTTTAAATTTATTTAATTTATTTATGTGATTTCAATCATAAATTACATTGTATAAATATCTTAATTTTGTAAATGCTTAAAAATACTAATTAATGAAATATATATAATTAATATGAAATTAATTTGGTTTTGTGATTTAATTATAAAAAATAAATATGTAACAACCATTTTGATTTTGTAATTTCTTGATCAAAATTAATTATGGAAATATATATATAATTAATGTAAAATTAAAAATAATTAAAAATATCATTGTAAAATACATATATAAGTATTTTACAAAATCAAACATTAAAGCATTAATTCATGAAAGAATTATATATGTAAGAAGGATATTTTATATAGAATTAAATATTATATTAAATTATAACTTTGAAAATTATTATGAATTAAGAAAATATTTACTTATAATCCAAATATCAATTATAGCAATCCTCCTAAGAAGCTTAATAATTTTGATCACATTCAAATTACAAAAAATTGTGCTTCTAATTTTCTTTGTTCCCTAAACATTCTACTATTATTTGTGCAAATTGAAAAATGAACCATCTCCTAAACTTATCATTGAATTATAATAACTTATAAATTTAATTTAATTAATTTGATTTGTACTGAATATGATAAAAAATTTAATAATCCTATTCGATTTCATAATTTCTACATTATTTATTTTGCATGTTGATTCCAAATTTTAAAGTATATAAAATTATTCTTATAGTTTAATACTTTAATTAGTTAAATAGAATTCACGTATCATACATCTTTCTTTATATCTCTTTAATGCATCTATCTTTATATCTTTTTCAATAAAAATTTTGTTCTTGTCAAATTGTTGATTTTACATCAATTAGTTTGCACTTAGCAATTTAATTTTTTAAATTTTATTACAATATTGTTAATTCTTTATTCTTTAAATTTTTATATGCATGATTAAATTAAGTCACACATAATTTCATTATATTATTTTTTTCATGATTCATAAAAGCCTATTTTGATTCATATGAATGTTGAATATCTTAAATGATAATTTATTATTATTTTAATTTTTTAGGAATAAACTCTATATATAATTAAAGTAAAATTAGATTACAAAAAAGCAAAAATTCATCAATACTTAACATGATTAACGACATAGGTAATTCCTCAATCACAAATTTAGAAATTGGCAGATATATAGAATTCAAACTTTAAATGTACTCATTAATATTTAAACTACACAAGATTATGAGATAATAAAATGAGATCTTCATATTTGTGATTATATAATTTATATATTAATCAATTCAACCCTATGACATATATAAATTATATATTTTTACCTTACAAATTCAGAACACAATAGATGATTATCAATTTAATATTATGATTTAATAATCAATAACTTAAGTTGATTAACTAAATAGAAAATTCTTCATAATACCTCATTAGCATTTAGACCGCACAAAATTATTACATAACTTTGATTTAATAATCTCTGTTTAATTTGACACCATGGTATAAATGAATTAGCTTTTGGTCTTACAGAACAAAGAGTAGATAATTCTTTCATAACATTTATCTTTACAACTTATTTAACTTTCAAAAATAATCTTATATTTAATCTATTCTCTTATTAGTCACACATAAATTATGGCTCATAATTAACTAAAAAATTTAAAAAATTTTAAACATTACTAATCGTTCAATCTACTTCTCATTCTCGCTCACAAATCTTGATGTATATTAAGAAAGCATCCATCATTTTTCTTTTATTCTTAGTTACGATAATATTTATATTGCAATTAAATTTTCTCTCTACATTTGAAATATTTCCTTCTATAGTTATATTTTTTACAAATATTAATTTTTTTAAAAAGTAATACCATTATATCTTATTCATCTACTTCCATTTCATTATGTAACCTTTCAATTTATTTAATTTGATTTTGTAATTTCAAGCATAAACATACATTATGTAACAACTTTCTTAATTTCATAAATAGTTAATAAATATTAATTAATGATATATATATATATATATATAATTAAATTGAATAAAAACATTATTGTAAAATGCATATATAAAGTATTTTAAAATAAATCAAACATTAAAGAATTAATACATGAAAGAATTGTAAAAGGATTTTTTATATATCTTTCTTAATAATCTCTATAATATAATTATACATGCATAAAGTGATTCTAAATAAAAATTTTAAAAATATTAAATAAGTTTATAAAATTTTAATTTATAATTATTTAATATACTTTTTAATAAGCCTTCAAAGCAATAAACTCACATTTCTCTTTGTATGTAATTTATATATAATTAAATTTTATATTAAATTATAACTTTGGATATTATTATAAATTTAAAAGATATTTAAATATCATCTCAATAGCAATTATAGTACTCCTCATAAGATGCTTAATAATGTATATAATATTCAAATTATAAAAAATTGAGCTTATTATTTTTTCTCTTTCCTAAACATTAAACTATTATTTATTCAAATTGAAAAGTATATCATCTTTTAAACTTATCATTGAATTATAATCAGCTATATCTTTCATTGAATTAATTTGATTTGTAATGAATATAATAAATTTTTTAATAATACTATTTAATCTTTTAATGTCTACATTATTTATTTTGCATGTTGATACCTATTTTTGAAGTACATAAAATTATTCACATATTAACACTTTAACCAGTTAAATAATAATCATGTATTATATATTTCTCTTTATATCTCTTTAATGCATTTTGCTTTATATCTTTTTCAAGAAAAATTTCAATCATGTCAAACTGTTGATTTTACATCAATTAGTTTTGTACTTAGGAAATTATTTTTTTTAATTTTATAATAATATTATAAATTTTTTATTCTTTAATTTTTCATATGCATGACTAAAGTAAGTCACACATAATTTTTGGATATTCTTTTTCACAATTCATAAAAGCCTATTTTGATTTATATGAATGTTGAATACCATACATAATTTTGGATAATTTATTATATTTTATTTTTTATAATTTTAAGAATAAACTCTAAATATAATTAAAGTAAACTTGGATTATGAAAACTCAAAAATCCAGCAATACCTTAACATGATTTACTAAATAGATAATTCTTCCATCATAAATTTAGTAGTTGAAAGATATATAGAATTCAAACTTTATATGTACTCATTAAGATTTAAACTATACAAAATTATGAGATAACAAAATAAAATTCTAATGTTTATGATTTCATAACCTGAATATTTAATTATTTCAAACCTATGACATACATAAATTATATTTTTTTCTTACAAATTTAGAACACTATAAATGATTATTAATTTAATATTTTCTTAACTCATTATCTTAAAAGATCTTATATTTTACTAATTTCCATTATATCATGCAATAAGTTCTGTTAAAAATTTAAATAAATAAAAAAATTCATTATATCATGCAATTTTCATTAATTCATTCCTTTTTTTTCCTTATTTATCATGACATACATTCCAATCAATTCACTCCTACATTTGAAATTAATTCCTTCTATAAACATATATTATTTTATATATATATTTTCAAAAATATAACATGTCAATTAATAACTTATAATTATGCTTAGAACAAAAATAAATATATCTATCTGAAGTGGATGATCAAAGAAAAAGATAATACCAAAGAAAATAATATTCTAACATGTTTGTTGAAGCAAAACAAATAAATATAGAAGCTATTATCTTGCTAGAAAGAGAAGGAGAATTCAAATCTTTAGCTTCAAAATCATCAGATTAAATAAACTATAACTTACATTCTCTTTGTATATATAGCATATTTATCAACTATTTAATTTATATAAATTTATCCTATACATATGTACAAATGACAAATATCAAAGATGTGATTATAGATTATAGTTCAAGTTTTTCAAATTTACACATTTTGAAGAACCACATCTTTGTTCATATTGTAATGCAAGAATATTTCAATTTGAGTCACCAATACCTTGTTGTTATAATAGAGAGGTCATACTAGCATGTACTAATGTTCTAGAACAATTGTTGAGTTACTCACCTACAATTCAAGTGAATCTCATGAATTCAAAAGTAAGATCATAGCATATAATAGCATATTTGCATTCGCATCATTTGGAGCTCATATAGATCAAGAATTAGCAAATTCAAAATAAGGAGAATAGACATTTAGAGCCCAAGGACAAATTTATCATAATTTTCCATCTGTTATTAAAGGATCTAATGGTCCATGCTAATATAGTTATATATATATATATATATATATATATATATATGATATTGCTTTTGAAGCAAATAATTGATTGAATGTCATTAGTGATTTGAATCTTTTAGAGCATTTAATTTAAAAAAACAATGGATATATTTTTTGGAAACCCATATACCCATTTCTTTAGATCTTTGAGCAATAGAAGAGCATTTGGAAATTTTGTAATTTTGGAAATTTTGAAATTTGGATTGAACAAGAAAGTTCAACAGATATAATCAAATGTGATATCATTCTAACTTCACATTCTATAGAATATCAAAAAATTAAACATTATTTTGTATGTTAAGATCATTTACAATATCAACTTTTATTTTCCAATGGAGAAGTTTGATGACATCAAAATATTAATAGAATTTTCAAATTCAAGAGAGATCATCAAGATATGAAAAAAATTTATGAAAGTGATACTATTATATCTTATTTATCTACTTTCATTTCATTATAAAACCTTTAAATCTATTTAATTTATTTATGTGATTTCAATCATATATTACATTGTATAACAACCATCTTAATTTTGTAAATGCTTAAAAAATACTAATTAATGAAATATATATAATTAATATGAAATTAATTTGGTTTTGTGATTTAATTATAAAAATACAATATGTAACAACCATTTTGATTTTGTAATTGCCTGATCAAAATTAATTATGGAAATATATATATATATATATATATATATATATATATATATATATATATATATATATATATATATATATATATATATATATATATATATATATATATAATTAATGTAAAATTAAACATAATTAAAAATATCATTGTAAAATACACATATAAGTATTTTTACAAAAATCAAACATTAAAGCATTAATTTCTGAAAGAATTATATATGTAAGAAGGATATTTTAATAGAATTAAATATTATATTAAATTATAACTTTGGAAATTATTATGAATTAAGAAAATATTTACTTATCATCCAAATATCAATTATAGCAATCCTCCTAAGAAGCTTAATAATTTTGATCACATTCAAATTACAAAAAATTGTGCTTCTAATTTTCTTTGTTCCCTAAACATTCTACTATTATTTGTGCAAATTGAAAAGTGAACCATCTCCTAAACTTATCATTGAATTATAATCACTTATAAATTTAATTTAATTAATTTGATTTGTACTGAATATGATAAAAAATTTAATAATCCTATTCGATTTCATAATTTCTACATTATTTATTTTGCATGTTGATTCCAAATTTTAATGTATATAAAATTATTCTTATAGTTTAATACTTTAATTAGTTAAATAGAATTCATGTATCGTACATCTTTCTGATATCTTTTAATGTGTCTATCTTTATATCTTTTCAAAAAATTTTGTTCTTGTCAAATTGTTGATTTTACATCAATTAGTTTGCACTTAGCAATTTAATTTTTTAAATTTTATTACAATATTGTTAATTCTTTATTCTTTAAATTTTTATATGCATGATTAAATTAAGTCACACATAATTTCATTATATTATTTTTTTCACAATTCATAAAAGCCTATTTTGATTCATATGAATGTTGAATATCTTAAATATTTTTTGATAATCTATTATTATTTTAATTTTTTAGGAATAAACTCTATATATAATTAAAGTAAAATTAGATTATAAAAAAGCAAAAATTCATCAATACCTTAACATGATTAACGACGCAGGTAATTCCTCAATCACAAATTTAGAAATTGACAGATATATAGAATTAAAACTTTAAATGTACTCATTAATATTTAAACTACACAAGATTATGAGATAATAAAATGAGATCTTCATATTTGTGATTATATAATTTATATATTAATCAATTCAACCCTATGACATATATAAATTATATATTTTTATCTTACAAATTCAGAACATAATAGATGATTTTTAATTTAATATTATGATTTAATAATCAATAACTTAAGTTGATCAGCTAAATAGAAAATTCTTCATAATACCTCATTAGCATTTAGACCGCACAAAATTATTACATAACTTTGATTTAATAATCTCTGTTTAATTTGACACCTTGATATAAATGAATTTGTTTTTGGTCTTACAGAACAAAGAGTGTAGATAATTCTTTCATAACATTTATCTTTACATCTTATTTAACTTTAAAAAATGATCTTATATTTAATCTATTCTCTTATTAGTCACACATACATTATGGCATAATTAACTAAAAAAATTAAAAAAATTTAAACATCACTAATCTTTCAATCTACTTCTCATTCTCGCTCACAAATCTTGATGTATATTAAGAAAACATCCATCATTTTTTTCTTTTATTCCTTAGTTACGATAATATTTATATTGCAATTAAATTTTCTCTCCTACATTTGAAATATTTCCTTCTATAGTTATATTTTTACAAATATTAATTTTTTTTAAAAGTAATACCATTATATCTTATTCATCTACTTCCATTTCATTATGTAACCTTTCAATTTATTTAATTTGATTTTGTGATTTCAAGCATAAACATACATTATGTAACAACTTTCTTAATTTCATAAATAGTTAATAAATATTAATTAATGATATATATAACATTATTGTAAAATACATATATAAAGTATTTTAAAATAAATCAAACAATAAAGCATTAATACATGAAAGAATTGTAAAAGGATTTTTTATATATCTTTCTTAATAATCTCTATAAAATAATTATACATGCACAAAGTGATTCTAAATAAAAATTTTAAAAATATTAAATAAGTTTATAAAATTTTAATTTATAGTTATTTAATATACTTTTTAATAAGTCTTCAAAGCAATAAACTCACATTTCTCTTTGTATATAATTTATATATAATTAAATTTTATATTAAATTATAACTTTGGATATTATTATAAATTTAAAAGATATTTAAATATCATCTCAATAGCAATTATAGTACTCCTCATAAGATGCTTAATAATGTATATAATATTCAAATTATAAATAATTTTGCTTATTATTTTTTATCTTTCCTAAACATTAAACTATTTTTTATTCAAATTGAAAAGTATATCATCTTTTAAACTTATCATTGAATTATAATCACCTATATCTTTCATTAAATTAATTTGATTTGTAATGAATATAATAAATTTTTAATAATACTATTTAATCTCTTAATGTCTACATTATTTATTTTGCATGTTGATACCTATTTTTGAAGTACATAAAATTATTCACATATTAACACTTTAACCGGTTAAATAATAATCATGTATTGTATATTTCTCTTTATATCTCTTTAATGCATTTCTCTTTATATCTTTTTCAAGAAAAATTTCAATCATGTCAAACTGTTGATTTTACATCAATTAGTTTTGTACTTAGGAAATTATTTTTTAAATTTTATAATAATATTATAAATTTTTTATTCTTTAATTTTTCATATGCATGACTAAAGTAAGTCACACATAATTTTTGGATATTCTTTTTTCACAATTCATAAAAGCCTATTTTGAATCATATGAATGTTGAATACCATAAATAATTTTGGATAATTTATTATATTTTATTTTTTTATAATTTTAAGAATAAACTCTAAATATAATTAAAGTAAACTTGGATTATGAAAACTCAAAAATCCAGCAATACCTTAGCATGATTAACTAAATAGTAACAACTAGAATATAAGCCGAACATTACTTGTAACTTTGAGAATGAATGGTCACATAGTAATAGCAACAACAACATCAAGAGTAGCAGTATCACTCTTCATAGAACGACGAACATCACATTCAAGATTTAAAATACCAATTGATATGGCTCTCAAAATATCACTAGTCAAAGCACAAATCTTGATGTCGAAACCGATATGATTTTGAGTTAATACCGATCGAGATCAAGACTAAATATCATCGGAATCTTTGGGACATCAATTAAATCTCAAAACAGCTCTCAAATATGGAGTGTTTATAGTCAAATCGAAGGCTCGACGAGCCGGATCTAACGAGCCTAAGATCTCATAATTCGACTTCATTTGAGCATCCAAATGCTCAAAATACATCAAATGATCAAGGAATCATCCCGAGTCCGATCGGGGGAGTGGTACGCTTTACATGAATTTACAAGAATGCCCCTCTCATCCCATCTATAAATAGACCTTCATTCCTCACATGGGGAGGCCAAGAAAAGCCAAGTGAAGAGGAGTCAAACAAGTGAAGAAGAGGAGCCACCGCCGCCAACCACCACCGCCACCGCTGGCCGATCCTTGCCCCACACCAAGCAAGGAAGAAGAGGAAGAAGCAAGGAAGAAGAGGAAGAGGCAAGGAAGAAGAGGAAGAGTCCAAACAAGGAAGAAAAGGAAGAGTCCGAGCAGGGAAGAAGAGGAAAAGCCCAAGTGAGGAGGAAGAGAGAGCTCTGAAGCTTGAAGATCCTCCAAGCAAGATCGCACAAGCAAGATTGCACTCCGCTCGGCGGCCATCAACCATCGCCACCGCCACCGCCGCCACTAATCAGTACTCAGATTCCCAAGTTACCCCAAGATCTCCACCATCGAAGAATTACAACGATCATTGTTACACACGCTTATTCCTCTCTCATATGCAATTGTAATCCCGTTATCGAAGATTTTGTACTATGAAATGATATACATAGTGGAAGCTTTTATCCTAGCCGTGGTTTTTCCCCTTTTCGAGGTTTTCCACGCGTTAAAATTCAAGTGTCTCTTGTTCGCTTTAATTACCGTGTGCTGGACTTCACAACAAGTGAAACTTTCACTCTACCGCTCCGGTTTTCAAAGACGCAATGCTACGCCTCAGGAAGCGATTCCCATTATTTCATCTTGTATGACACCAAGTTTCCAATAAGATCAAAACCACCATCGAGGTGGAGCATTTCAAGCTTTTAAAGAACGCAGTTTAAGAATGAAGATTCATCAAACTTTGTTCCTTCGACTCCGAACTGGGGCAACTCTTAATCTCAAAAAATAAGCAAGTCAGCAACACCAACGAAAAGGCAAAGATCAATAGTCAACTCTGGCTACAAGCTCATACAACTATTCGACCTCTTCCATACGGGTTAACGTCATCAAGAAAACACTCGACTAACAGTGATAGTCAAACGCCCTTGGTGGACTTCCTTCAACGCCATCGAGTAAACACTGACTAACAACCTGTGAAAGGTCAAACGCCCTTGGTGGACTTCCCGATCTCTTCCATACGTTAATCGGAGCAAAAGCTCGACAACAACCCAGAAAGGTCAAAACGCCCTTGGTGGACTTCCGCGATCTTCCAGACGGTTAATGTCATCGAGCAAAACTCGACAAACAACCCTGAAAAGGTCAAACGCCCTGTGGACTCTGCGATCTCTTCCATACGGCACGCCATCGAAAGTTACAACAACCTGTGAAAGGTCAAAAAAAAAATAAAATAAAATAAAACTTTGTACCACTCAGATGTTAATGTCATCGATAACACTCGATAAACAACCTCGATGGGTCAAAATTTCATCGCCGCTAATTGCTGACTACCATCACGGCCATCGCTGCCACCATCGCCGGCAATCTCCGGCTATCACCATTGTCGCCGGCCATCCGCTGCTGACACGCCGGTCGCACTGCCGACAACCGTTAATTGCTGCCGCTGACCCCTGGCCGCTAACCACTATACGCCACCGCCGCTTACTACTGCTCCGGCCATCGCCGCTAACTATCGCCGGCATCTTCGCCGGCCATCACTATTGTTGCGGCCATCCGCTGACTACCGCCGCTGCCACCGCCAATTATCGCCGCATCTTCGCCGGTTATCGCCATTGTGCCGGTCATCCGCTGACTAATCGACGCTAGCCGCCACCGCCGACTACTCAACGGATTCAATTTGACCTTTCCATACGCAGGTTAACGCTATCGAGTAAAACTCGACTAACAACCAGATAGTCAAAACGCCCTGTGGATCTCCCACGATCTTTCCATACGGTTAACGCCATCGAGTAAAACTCGACTAACAACCTGTGAAAGGTCAAAGGTCCGTGGACTTCCGCCTCTTCCATACGTTAATGTCATCGAGCAAAACTCGACAAACAACTCGTGAAAGGTCAAAGGTCCGGACTTCCTCTTCCATACGTTAGCCGAATAATTATTCACCAATAACCAGAAAGGTCAAAACGCCCACTTCACACAAAGTTCGTCATCGGTAACACTCGACAAACAACTCGGATGGTCAAAATCCTCGCGATAATTATATCCATAACGCTGTTAACAACATCAATTATCAATCATTGAACTCGCCGCAATCGTCGGCCACCACTATCGCCGCCGGCATCTTCACGGCCATACCATCACATCGCCACCGCCGCCGTATTGCATCCACCATAGTACCATCAACTACCGCCGAAGTTGTGCCAGCGACCGCTGGCTAACTCGCCTGCCGACCATCTACCAGCCGGCTATGTGGCTCCGCTCACCATCGCCTTTCGATCTTATTATCACTATTTTCGCCGTATTACGCCATCTGATCCGCTGACCATTTGCCGCCGCTGGCCATTGACACCGCTTTGCCACTGACCATCCGGTAATCTCGCCGAATCAAACGGCTCACCGCTCGCCATTTCTTCGCCGACCATTTGCCGCTAAGCCGCCGCCATTGACGCCACGGTCCGCTCCGACCATCGCCGGCAATCTCGCTATCACATTTTGCTACCGCCAACATCCACGCCGCTAACGCCAGAGCTGCATCTCGCCGCTGACATCGCTGCTGATTATCCGCTACATCGCTGGCCAATTATCACGGCATCTCGAGTCACCACCATCGTCGTTTATTAATCGTCCACTATCAGAATGGCCACTATCGCCGACAATCTCCGCTGGCCATCTCCGAACCTTCGCCGGCTATCACCATCATCGTGCACTTCGGCCACCACCATCGCCGCTGGTAATCTCGCCACCACCTCGCAGTCACCATCGCCGTCAATGTCGCTAACCCTGCTTCCGCCGCTCAAACCCGGACCCGACGGTCGAACCGGACGAGTCGGAAACCGGAACCACGACGCAGTGGGCCTGACGCTTCATAACCTGCATAATCCGGGGCCGAACCGACGAGGTCGGAAACCGGAACTACAACGCATCGCGGCCTTGATCGCTTCTAACCTGACGATCCGACGGGCCGAAACCGACGAGGTCGGAACGGAACCACGACGTATCGCGGCCTCGACCTTCAACCCGTGACGGTCCGACGGGGCCGAAATCGACGAGTCGGAAACCGGAACCACGACGCATCGGCCTGATCGCCCTAACCCGGACGATCCGACGGACCGAACCGGACGAGGTCGGAAACCGGAACCACGACGTACTGGCCTGATCGCTAACTGACGGTCGACGTGGGAACCGGTCCACGACGATACCGGGCTTGATCGCTTCCTAACCCGGACGGTCCGACGGAACCGGAACCACGACGATGTACCGTGGCCTTGATCACCTTCCTAACCCGGACGGCCGACGCGTGAACCGGAACCACGACGATGTACGCGGCCTGATCGCTTAACTCGGACGGCCCGACGTCGGTGAACCGGAACCACGACGATGCATCAGCGCTGATCGCAACCCGGACGGTTCGACGGGGCCGAACAACGACGATACGGGGCCTTGATCGCCTCTAACCCGACGATCCGACGACCGAACCGACGAGGAACCGGAACCACGACGCATCGTTTGATCGCTTCCCAACCCGCAATCCGACGGCGAACCGGACGAGGTCGGAACCGGAATCGACGCATCGTGGGCTCCAGACGATCCGACGGGGCGAACCGGACGAGGTCGGAAACCGGAACCACGACGCATCATGGGCCTGACCTTCCTAACCTGACGGTCCGACGGCAAACCGGACGAGTGAAACCGAACCACGACGCAGTGGGCCTGACGCTTCTAACCTGACGATCCGACGGGACGGGAACGGACGAGGTCGGAAACCGGAACCACGACGCATCAGGCCTGATTGCCTTCCTAACCTGTGACGGCCGACGAACCGGACGAGGTCGGAACCGAACCACGACGCATCTGGCCTTGATCGCCTTCCTAACCTGACGATCCGACGGACAAGAACCGGACGAGGTCGGAAACCGGAACCACGACGCATCGGGCCTTGACGCTTAACCTGACGATCCGACGGACTGAACCGACGAGGCCGTAAACCGGAACCACGACGCATCGGCCTTGATCGCTCTCGACGCTTCGATCGCCTCTCTTGATCGCCTCCAAAGGACCACTCAGAAAGAGGGGAAAGGTGTGCCTCTCTCATCCTGTGGAGGTTTATAACCCCTCACAAGGGCAAAACGGTAAAACCTCTAAAAAATGGCAAAACGGCTCAAAATGGCACAAAAAACACAAAACGGCACAAACGGCTCAAAAATGGCCAAAACGGCAAAACGGCTCAAAACGGCTCAAAATCCTTCAAATTCTCGGCCGGGCCCGCGGGCGCGTCACGGCCCGCGGGCGCGCGCCACAGCCCGCGAGCGCGCGCACGCGCGGCGTGACGCGCGCGCGCACAGGCGCGCACCGCGCGGGCCTCCGGCCCGCCCATTCGACCCGGGGCTGTTCACCCGAACCGTCGCGCGACCCGAACCGTCGCGCGACCCGGACCGTCGCGACCCGAACCGTCGCGACCCGAAACGACCCGCGACCCGAATCAACCCGCGGAACGGCCCGCGACGCGCGACCTGTCGCGCGGCACAGCCTGCAGCGCGGGCCAGGACCGCGCTGCGCTGCGCGCCAGCGGCGCCGACGGCGCCGCGCGCGACGCCAACGAGCGACGCGCCACTGCCCGCAGGCCCCCCAAACGCTCAAAACTTAATTCGCTATGGAAGATTGACACGATATTTTGAATGATTAATGTCATCCAAAAATAGGCAACCGATATACTCTCAAAATATCACTAAAAGACAAATCTTGATGTCGAAACCGATATGATTTTGAGTCAATACCGAGATCAAGACTTAAATATCATCGAATCTTTGGGACATCAATTAAATCTCAAACAGCTCTCAAATATGGAGTGTTTAAGTCAAATCGAAGGCCTCGACGAGCCGGATCTAACGAGCCTAAGATCTCATAATTCGACTTCATTTGAGCATCCAAATGCTCAAAATACATCAAATGATCAAGGAATCATCCGAGTCCATCGAGGGAGTGGTACGGCTTTACATGAATTTACAAGAATTCCCCTCATCCCATCTATAAATAGACCTTCATTCCTCAGGGGGAGGCCAAAAAAAGCCAGGAGTCAAACAAACAAGTGAAGAAGAGCCACCGCCGACGGCTGCCACCACCACCGGCCACCGCTGCCGATCCTACCGCCATCCAAGCAAGGAAGAAGAGGAAGAAGGAAGAAGAGGAAGAGCCCAGCAAGGAAGAAGAGGAAGAGTCCAAAAAAAGGAAGAGTCCGAAGAAAGGAAGAAGAAAAGCAAGGAAGAGAGAGCTCAAGTTTGAAGATCCTCCAAGCAAGATCGCACAAGCAAGATTGCACTCCCGGCCATCAACCATCGCCACCGCCACCGTTACTAATCAGACTGTATTCCGTTCTAAGTTACCTCAAGATCTCCACCATCGAATAATTACAACCGATCATTGTTACAATTATTCCTCTCTCATATGCGCTCAGAATCCCGTTATCGAAGATTTTACTATGTAACATAGTGGAAGCTTTTATCTGCGCTGGTTTTTTCCCCTCTTTCGAGGTTTTCCACGTTAAAAAAGTGTCTCTTGTTCGCTTCTTTAATTACTGTGTGTGTACGACTTCACAACACTAAGTAGAACTTTCACTCTACCGCGCGGTTTTCCAAAGACGCAACAAAATACAATAGAAGCAAGTATATGCACAATACCAAAGCAAAGTGGCCTTACCTAATTATTCAGAAAATCGAGTATTATAATTTCGGATGAAGCACCAATGGTAAAACAAGCAGCAATAGAGTCTTTGGACAGAACATTAAATGATATTATGAATAACTCCAACTATTTTGGTGGTAAAGTGATTGTATTTGGAGGTTACTTTTGACAAGTTCTACCTATTATATGATGTGCATCAAAAAATGAAATTATTAAGTACAATTTTATTAAAGCATATTTATGGTCAAATATGAAAGTTTTCAAATTAAAAGAAAATATGAGAACAAAAAAGTGATTCATTGTTTTTTGAATTCATACTTAGAATCGGTAAAAGACTAAAGATGGATTAGTAAAGATTTCAAATGAGATGATAATAATTTATGTGAGTGAAGAAACTTTAGAAGATTTATTAATATATTGTTTACATGAAAATATTATATCAACCGATTAGATTATTGAAAGAGCTAACTTAGTAAAAAAAAATGAATATGTTGATAAGATAAATCAAAAGCTTATAAAATGTTTTCCAGGAAATGAAGTAATGTACTTTAGTTTCGATAGTGTTATTGATGATAAATTTAATCTCTATCAAGTGAAATTTCTAAACACTTTGACATCGAATAAACTTCCTCCACATCGATTTGTTCTCAAGAAAAATTGTCCAATAATGTTATAAAGGAAGTTAGATTATTCAAATGGATTAAGCAATGGAACAAGAATAATTTGTAAATCATTTAAAAAAATATTATTCTTGCAGAAATATCAACTGGTCAATTCTTAGTCAAATTATTTTTGATCTCAAGAATACCATTATGTCTAAGCTAGGATGAAACTCTATCATTCAAATTTAAACAAAAATAATTTCCAATAAGTCTATGTTCTACATGACAATTAATAAGTCACAAGGTCAAACAATACCTAATGTTGGAATATATCTTACTTAACACATTCTATTTATATACAGAATATATTTCAAAACAAAATTGCTTATCATACCAAATAAATATACATCAAAACAAAGTCTTTATGCAAGAAATATCTTATACACAGATATTCTTATATCTTCCCAATAATGTTTAGGTAGACTAAGAAGTTGTAATCTTTCTTGATATAATTTTTTTTAATTGAAATATCATTATACTTTTTTTATTTCTCAAGCATATGCTTACATCACTAACTTCTTATTTATTTTTATGATTTGTCAATATTTATGAATTCATCAAATATGATTACTAACTTATCAATATATCAATGTTATTGAACTATAAAAGTCTTAGTGATTGAAAAAGAAAAAGAAAATTTAAAACCAGATCAGAGAAAAATCTAGCAAATTACTTTGATGGATGTACAAGTAATTAATTCTTTTATTAAATAAATTTGAATTTTATCATATCATTATATATAATTTAGTCAGTAATGAATGATATCATATTCATTAAAATATTTTTTTAAATATTTAACTTTAATTTCATTGACGTCTTTATATTATTATATTCTTTTAGTTATAAGTAATGCTCAATATAAAAATATCTTTGTTGTACCACCAGGATCATGCCTTTTTCTGATCTACAATAAGTCTGTGATTATGTTGATAATGTCACTTGGTATTATGGCATTTAATTCTTTCAGTATCTCTCTCTTTTGAATCTCTTCATCTTTTTCAAATAGAACAATGCTTTCTCAGAGCAATTTAGGTAAATAAAAATCATACATGTACTTACCCGTTTTCTCTATAAATAAACTAATGCTCATTAAAGTTTTTATTACACATAATTATTCAAAAATGATATTACTATTTTGATAATTCTAAGACAAATAATTGTAATAATTATTCTATAGTTGATTTATATTTGTTCGTTTACAGTAAATTAGAATAAAAGCAAATAGTTATCATAATTCAAATGACATATGAAAATTGGATGTATCATTTAAATATTCTGAAATATAGTCATCGATTTCCAACAAACCATGTTTCTCTACAGCTTCTTTCAATGTGAAACATTTTATTCCATGTGCTTTTAATAATTAGGAAATGATGTTGCTTTGAAAATTAATAAATCAATAAATGAGTTGCTAAGAATCTGTGGACTCTCAAAAATTCATTACTAACCTCTCGATAAAGAGAGCTTAGACTAATGTCAGCTAAACTTTCAAAAAATGAAGATGAAATAATAGATAAGACACTACCCAAAGATTTCATCCTTGTTTGGTGAAAACTTTAGATATGATTATAGGTTTCCAATAGATGCAAGCACTAGTTAATTATCCCTCCCAATTCTAAGAGAGAACTATCGATTAAGGCTAGTCGTCATATTATTAATTATTTAGCGTATAGGAGCAGCATGTGGAGTTTTGGATTATCGATAATTATGAAATTCACCATTTATTGACTTAAAACATATGGTTAAGGAGATGATGATGCCTGATTAAGATCCATGATTTCGTCATCTCGCAATCGTGGTCCCTAGTCTACTCAGTTAGAGGAGAGAATCGACCTAACATAATCGAAGGATCTCAGTCAGCAACTATGTATTACGTCGTTCAAGTAATCCTTGTAGACTTAAAGTGGTGTTTGTCCAAGAAGACAATCTTAAGTCTACTTTAACTGATAGAAGGTCTTATACCTATTAAATATACCCTATGATTCATAACTCAAAGGGGCTGAGACATTGAGAAACATATAAGATACAATCGTGACCATAATATAGTGGAGTCATTTAAGGGCCAAGTCACAGTTAAAAGACTATGGTTGTAATGCATTTTATAGGTGCTATTTAGGGGCAAATATCATGTGGACAGAGGACACTAACTACACCTTTACTAGCATGAAACTATTTGAGTTTGGATATAGTAGTTTATTTGACTTGACATTAGCTATTTTGTGAGCTAAGATTTTCTTAATTTGTCATCCCCAACAAACAATGATAGATGAGTAGATAAATTATTTTCTTTTATTTGATTTGATTTTATATTTTAATTGAATCTAGATTTCATATTAATTTAATTTAGAATTCACCCCCTTCGATTGAGATAATCATTCAACATGACCATCATCGAGGTAGACCTTATCAAATCTACTTATTTGCTAGCGAAAGATCGAGTTTATGCCTTGTATTTATGAATTTGGATTTGAGGTGATTTAACATTGATACTTTAAAATTTTAGACAATAGTAGCCCCTCCAGGTTGAATCCTACAATCAACATAACCATCACCGAGGCAGATCTTATCAATTCTACCTATTTGCTAGCAGAAGATCGGATCTAAGACTTGTATTTATAAATTTGGATTTGATGTGATTTAATATTGATACTTCAAAATTTTAGACAATAGTAGCCCCCTCCGATTGAATCCTACAATTAACATAACTATCATAAACCTTACCAACTTTACTTATTTGCTAGCAAAGGATTTACGTGATTTAAATTCTTTAAGGAATTGATCATATAGCGAACCTTGTCAACTCTATTACAAATATAGATGATTGAGTCTTATGAACTAATGTGATTTAGATTCATTTAAAGATTAATCATTTAATAGACTCGGTCAATTCTATTTAAGCATAGAGGATTATGCCCATTATAATCACTCTCATGAAGTTAAGTATTTATATCTTTGTTGACTTAAATTTATTTTAAGATATTAGCATATTAGAATATTCACTAGCTTACATGCGCTTAGTCATAAAAAATCACATTGATTTCATCTTTAACCCACACAACATCTTTAGACACCAAGTTTATGCACTTAGCATATATGTAGGAGCCCATGCGATACATAGATTTTTCAAAAAAATAATATTTCTAAAACACTCATATATACTTTGATACCAATGAATTGATATGAATTTTGAAACACTTGAATTCAATCGAGGTTTATCTTATGATGCATACATATAAAATTAAATTCATTCGGATATTTATATGAATTATGAGAATAACTAAATTGAATTTAATAAACATCTTATGAAGAATGAAATGTTTATTTATAACTTAAATTAATGACTTCCTCGATGGGGTTGCACCATGCTTATGTGCTGTTTTGGTATTCCTTACAATCAATTCTTGATTTCACTGAGTTTTGAACTATTCTAACTTGAGCCAATTGATGTATTGTCAGCTTTATAAGTTCATCTTGATGAGCATATCAAGCCCCTTAATGGACGATTATATCATATCATAACGTTGAATTGAATGGTTGAAAGATAATCTTATGCATTTACATACATACCACACAATTTTAGTAATTTGCATATCTAACATCTAAGGTTAGATATTTACTTTCCTAATACTATATCATCCTTAAAAATGTGCATTTTATTTTTCAAAAGTGACTGATAATAGTATTTTTGATGTGATATTGAAGATTGGAGTGTTATATATATAAAAATTAAAGTTTAACTGTTATATATATAAATACATAAGAATTGTGGTATGTATGTAAATCATACACATTACACACACACACACACACACACACACATATATATATATATATATATATATATATATATATATATATATATATATATATATATATATATATATATATATATATATATATATGTATGTATGTATGTATATGATTTAAATTAATTAATTTATGAATTAATTAATATAATTAATTTTAAAATTTAAATTGATTATGTTTGTTGCATGCTAGAAAACTCATAGCGGTAGAATAAAATTTTACTGCTTCATCGGGAAATCCAAAGACGACGCCAGATAATTGAAAGAAATAAAACTCTAGAATTTTATGTGAAAAATCCCAAGAAAAGGGCAAAAAAACCAAAGGCAGCAAAGATCTTCAATATATATCAACTTTAGAGTGAGTTTAAGTCTTCCGACATTGGATTACAATATCAGATGTGAAATCGATAAGTTACAACAACTACGGCAATGAATTTGAATCAGAATCTGCTATTCCATGCTGACTCAGAACGATAATTTGACGGCATCAACGACGATAATAAGGCATGATCGACAACAACGACAACGCATGATAAATAACTTGAACTTCTAAATTTTCCTAGCCTTTCTCCCAAGTTCGCCTCTACCCCGCTTCCTTTCACGACAAAGAACGGTCCTATTTATAGATTCGAGAGGATATTTTTATTATCAGAATAAAATCCTAAAACACTCCATCGCATGCTCATATCGACTTTATTCGATCATGTGATAGCTTTTTAGTGATTTCGACTATTCAAACGACCTTTGATTTGAATGATCTTGTACTCGTTGATTCATCTCACAGAGTCGCCGATTCTACTATAAACACGCCAAATCTAAAAGCCATTCGATCATCGAATTAGTGATCAAAGTTTCACATATAACATTCGAGCCGACATGAGCTCATTCAACTCGAATTTCTAATTTAAGATTGCCAACTCGCCTCACCGAAGCCATTTAATTGGATTATATATACGCTTTAATTGATTTACGATTTATAAATTTTTTGTATGATATTATATCATTTTTCTCTATTTTTTGGATGATAAAACTTATTTCATCCAAAATAAAATAACTTCAACTAAAAATTATTAGGATTAGTTATTAATATTTATTTATTTTATTTTATATGTATAAAGTAATAATATATAAATGTATTTATCATTTTATGTTATTATATATATTTTTTGGGAGGCTATTTAATTTGAAAGAGAGGAGTCGCGAGCCCCTCCATATTATTTTTTATTTTTTATTTTTATTTTGGCATGAGAAAAAGAGAGAGAGAGATTGAAAGAGAGAAGATAGTGGGTCCCACATTTTTTTTTGTTCTCATCTTATCGTGTAAGAGTGAGAGAGACAAAGGGAAGACAAAATCTTTTTTTTTTCTTATATGAAGAATATAAAGAGTTTTTTCAATAAGGAATATGAAGAGTTTCTCTCATTTCTTTTTTGTTCTATTATTAGTAATGCGAAAAAAAATTTTTCCTTTTTTTAATAAGGTATATGAAGAGGTTTTTTTTTTTAATGAGGAATATGAAGAGATTTTTTTAATGAGGAATATGAAGAGTTTTTTTTAATTTAAAATATCAATAATTTTCTCTTCTCCTTTTATGAAGATGAAAAGTTTGTTTGTTTTTTTTTTAAATGAGGTATATGAAGAGGTTTTTTTTAATGAGAAATATGAAGAGTTTTCTTCATTTTATTATTTTTTAAGAATTTGAATAGTCATTTTTCAAAATACCTCCAAAAGGGAAAACTCACACTTTCTTTCTTTCTTTGCCTCCACAGAGTAATAATGAACCCTCTCACAGTTCCAGCCCTCGATCGGGTTTAGACCGTTAAGCTGCATCCCAAATTCTAGGTGCTTCCATTTTTTTCTCTTTGGTAGCCTCCACTGACCTGTATAATGGTGCCGACACCTCTCACAGGCTCCAATTCTCCCTGATCTCGGGGTTTCCAACTGACTTGGTTAAGCGGTGCGTATCCCGAATTCAGGCTATAGTGTGATTCCACTTTCTTCTTGCCTCCACTAACTCAGATAATGGTCACCCCTCTCGCTCCAATTCTCCCAATCTTGGGGTTTAATCGACTTAGCAAGACGATCCGAATTCCAGCTCCAGTGTCTTCCGCTTTCTCTTGGTAGCCTCCAACCAAAGATAATGGTGCAACCCCTTGTAGCTTCAGCTCTTTTCGATCTTAGGGTTTCCAATTGACCTCATCTGACCGATCGGGTTTGAAGGATCAGGCCGTAGCATACCAGGCTCTGCTTTCCCCTCAAAAGAGGCATCAACTATCCTCGCGAACGATCGAGGCAATCAAGGCTGGTTCATACAAATGGTCATTTTTCCTTGAAAGAGGCGCCATCCTCGGACCGGATTTGGAGGTGATGAAGGCGGTTCATACTGAATCTCGATTTTCTAAAGAGACGCCAACCGCCCTAGTCGACCGATCGAGTTGGAGACAATCATAGTTCATACTCCAGGTCCATTTTCTTGGAGATGCGTCGTCCTAGAATGGAAGGGTTTGAGGCGATCAAGGCCTGTAGTTTATAGAAAATTGATTTTCTTGAAACTCCATAGATATTCTCAACAAATAACCGGTGATGGGGAGCATTGATTAGGAACCATTCTTCAAAAAACTCAAAAATTTTGACAGATAATTTCAGAGTTTCATTTTTCATTGCTACTTTACGCTGAAAGAAATTGAAAGAATCGTGAAATATCTTTTACTTATCCGAGGTCATTTTTAAAGTGTCACTGATGATATTAACCTCATGTTGGGTATAATCAACTGAGAATTTTGAATTTAGGTTATTTGTCAAAGTATACTTGATGATATTAACTCGTATCAAGAGATTGAATTAATCGAGAATTTTGATCCATCAGGTTGTTTATCAAAGTATTACTGGCATATTAAAGAGTCAAATCAATCCACGGGGATTTTGACATCCGGTAAAGTAAGTGTTACAACATTAACAATGAAGAGGTCGAATCAAATCTGGAGATTTTGACCCATCCGGTTGTTTATCAAAGTGTTTCTTGAAATAACATATGGAAGGGTCGATCAATCCGGATTTTGATCTATCCGGTGTTGTTTGTCCGTAAATGTTTAACTGCGGAGTAAAAGCGGTTTTGACATATCCAGATTGTTGTCGAGTATTCGCCACGACGTTAACCCTGTAGTTGGTGCAAAGCCTTGTTGTTTTGTCGAGTCTTCGCCGATAACGCTAACCTGCGGTGTAAGTTTTAACATATCAGGGTTGTTTGTCGAAGTTCGCCAAATGACATTAAAGGCGTGGAGTATGACCATTCGAGGTTGTTTATCGAAGTCTCGCCGATGATGTTAACTTGTGTGAGGCGCAAAGTTTGACCTATCCAGATTGTTTGTTAGAGTTTCTTGTCGATGTTAACCTCGTAGTGCAAGTTTTGACCTATCAGATTGTTTATCCGAGTGTTACAATTAACCTGTGAAAAAAAGTCAATATTTTTAACTCATCCGGTTATTTTGTCAAATGACGTTAACCTCGTGAAAAGAAATTAACATTTTGATTCTTCCGAGATTATTTATCAAAGTATTACTCGATGACGTTAACCTGTGTGGAAGAGGTCAAATCAAAACATCTGTTTGAGACTGTAACTAAAATTACTCCTTGTTTGAGACTGTAACTAAAATTACTCCTTGACCTTTGTCTTATTTTCCATGAGTATGATTGGAGAATCATAATTTGCAAAGCTATCTCTCTATTTTTTTTAATTGAAATTGCTCAACATCATTGACTTGCTTCTCGAACTAATAATCAATTAGATATCCAAAATATTGATTTGGGCAAACTTTTGAGATTAAGAGCCCCGCTTCCAATAAAAGTGAATAATTGAAATTCAATGAATCTTCATTCTTCTTATGTGTTCCTCTAGAGTAAAATTTCCTCCAACATATAGATGATGCTGCTATGAACATAAAGTCAGATTGTCAACCATTGTGAAGATGTAAAGTGAATGTTTCCTGAATGCCAAACTATTGCAGTCGAAAACTCAGAATAGAATAAAACTTCACGCCCTTTGTGGGAAATCCAAAGACGATGATAGTTGAAAAGAGAATAATAAACTCAATTTACGTGAAAAACCAAAAAGGTAAAAAATCAGGCTAGCCCAGTAAAGATTCTTCACTATATATCAACTTTGGAGTATAGAGTTTAAGTCTGTTCAACAGTGAGATTACAAGATTATATGTGAGAAATCTTGATAATGAGAATTCCGAATCAGCAATAGCTTTGGTAGAATTGTAATGGTTGTTGGCGGCTGACGGCATGACGACGGCGACATCAACAATGATAAAGGCAAGTGATCGAACAATGGTGGATGACGAACTTTGAACTTCTAGCACTCTCAACTTTCTGCCAAGTAGCCCCTTCCTCCCTTTATGACAAGAATAGGTCCTATTTATAAGATTCGAGACATTTTGGTTATTATTCAAAATCTCAAAACACCCATCTATATATCTAATTTGATCATGATAGTTTTCATTTGATATTCAAATGACCTTTAATTTGAATGATCTAGCTCGGATTCATCTTGTTGAGCGACATTATAAACACGCCAAATTTGGAAGTCGATCATCCAATTAGATCAAGTTTACATGTAACATTCTGATTGACGAGCTCATTCAACTTGATTTGACTTGATTCTAAAGATTGTTGAACTCGCCTCACCGTCATTTAATTTGATTGTATACATGCTTTAATTTGAGATTTATGCTTCATTTATAAATTTTAGAGAGATATATCAATGTTATTTTTTAAATTAATTTGATCAATTTGATTCAATTAGGTGAAACAAAATATACTTACCCTAATTTATATATAATAAAATTGACATTAAAAAGTATTTATCAAATTTTGATAAATAGAATAAAGAATATTTACATTAAAATTTATATCATATATTTAATTATGCAATTTCATTAAGTTAATATTTAAAAATTAATAAATTTCATATTAGATCAAAAATTAAAATAAACTAATAAGTGCAAAAATTAGGGAAAAAAGGCATAATACACTCACAAATAAATCCATACATACTATTAAATTTTATTTATGAATAAAATTAACAATATTATAATTAGAGAATACATTAGAAAACGAAAAAGAAATTAAAAAAAAAAGTATGTATACTGATAAGATTTGATACTCCACTTGATCAACAGCAAAAAAATATATTAGGGACATCTCAAACTGCTTGGATATTATTATTCACATCCCACTCAAAATATATATATATATATATATAATATAAAAAATTTAGATTAATTAAATAATAATATTTTGAATGGTACGTATGTAAATTTTCGAGATATTAAGAAGTATATATATTCTTTTTAAAAAAAAGAGCTCAAATTTATAAAAGATTAAGTCAACAGTTTCGTTAATAACAGTAAGACACAACGTTGACACTTACAATGAAGTTTTTTTTTTTTTTTTTTTTGTAAGAAGGTGTCCAATCCTAATCTCATCCATTATGCGTGATTTCGATTATGATTAAAGAGCTGAATCCCAAGCTCATGATCGGCCCCCGCTTTTCACAGGTAAAGCCTCAAGGAATCAACGCTTTGCCTGAGTGACTGCGTCGCCTCTCACACAACGTTGACACTTACAATGAAGTTTTTGATAATCGATATATGGAATCAATCCATAATGAGTCAGTCACCAAAACCAAATCCCAATAATTAGATATCGAAGCAATCAATAACTAAAATGTGCACAATCTCATAATGATAATAATTTTATTTATGGGAATGAAAAATATTTTTACAAGTAATGATAAAGTCTAATTAAATATAATTAAAGGTATATATATATATATATATATATATATATATATATATATATATATATATATATATATGTATATATTGAAAATCAGGTGGGATTTATTATATGCAGATAACGAACCTATATAATAAATTATAGATGAATAAATATTATTATTTTTAACCTAATATTCACATATATGATTTACCAAGTGTGCATATAATCTCTCAGTTTTTTAATCTTATAATGATCTATGTATATATATCAATATTTTAAAAATCGGATTGGACTGATCGGTTCCGATTTTTTTAAGAATCGGCTTTTGCATGAATCGGCTAAAATCAGTCTGAACCGTCGGTGAACCGGTTCCGATTTTGAATATTAAACTTCATAAAATATGTAATTTAAATATTTTTATAATAAATAATATTAATTTTAAACAAAATTTTATTTTTATAAATAACCTTGAAATAAATTAATCATAATATGTTCACCAAATTTTTTCAAATATATTGCAAGATCATGCTCGAAAACTCTACTTTTTAATATAAAGAGTGTAACGTCATATTTTCTTTATAATATAAGATTAAAATAATTGAATATGGGAAAATGTATTAAGCTGGATTTTAGAATTTAAAATTTTGAATTATATAATATGAGTTTAATAATATCAAATGAGTTTTAAAATATATAAAAAAAAGATAATATTTTAATTATTAAATTTATATTATTATTATAAATTATAATTTATAATATAAAAATATTTTAAGAGTATAAATGTACAAAATTATTTTGTACATATTTTACATATTACATTTTATAAAATTTTAAAATACTTTTTATATCATATATTTTTATATTATAAATTATATTTACATTCATAAACTAATATTATCAAAAAATTTAAATTTTAAATATTTTTAATATACATATATCATAAAAATATTTTTAAAAAAGCTATAAAGAGGGATGGATAATAAAGAAATTAATATTATGTGGGAAAAAAGAAAGTTAAATTAAACAAGTCAAAAATTTTAAAAAAGAATCAAAATAAAAAAGTTATTTTAAAAGAGTAAAAAAGAAAAGATAAGAAAAAGATAAATTTATAAAATTTGTAAAACTTGGAGAATTGGAAAGATATACACTCTGTAGATTCTAAGAAAGTAATATATGATGAAAAATTTAAATTTTATGATTTATACAATATATATAGAAGGTGAAAGATGATAAGTATAACCAAAAGAGATAGGAGAAGCACAATCTAATAGTGAGGTAAAGATAAGATAATAAAATATTTTTCTTAGAAAATAATTGAAAATAGGTGGATGAGATATTTTGATAAACTTTTCAATGAAGGATCCGAATGTAAGATTGATTTTAGCAATTTTAATCTAAACAAAAATTAAAAATTTTATTTTATCATTAGTAAATCAGAAGTTAGAGCTTTAAAGAAAATGAAATGTGGAAAAGCAAGAGAGACGATGATATTCCAATAAAAGTGTGGAAATGTTTAGGAGATCAAGGAATTTCTTGGCTTACAAATATTTTAATGTTATTTTAAAGAAAAAGATATCGATGAGTGGAGAAAGAGTTTTTTATTTATAATTTAAAAATAAAATTATGAGGAATGTGTCATACATTAAAATTATGGGAGAAAGTAATTGAGCATAGTTACGATGTGATACAAAAGTTTCATAGTTTGGTTTCATGCCAGGTAGATCTACTATGGATGTTATACTTTTGTTAAGAGGTTTGATGGAGAAGTATAGAGAAAGTAAGGAGGATTTCCATATGATATTTATTGATTTAGAGAAAGCTTATGATAAAGTTTAAAGGGATGTTCTTTGGAGAGTTTTAGTATAGAAAAGAGTTAATATTGATTATATTCAAGTCATTAAGGATATGTATACTAGAGCTGTTACTTGTGTCCAAACACAAGGAGGATTGACAAAATATTTTTCCATTTCAATTGGATTACATCAAGGATCGAAGCCCTTATCTTTTCCTTTAGTTATGGATTCTTACTAGCATTTAAGATGTACCTTGGTTTATGCTTTTCTGACATTCTTCTTGTTGATAAGACTAGAGAGGGAGTCCAAGAGAAACTTGAATTATGGAGGTCAACATTGAGTCTAAAGGTTTTCGCTTAAGTATATCTAAACCGAATATATAGAGTGTAATTTTAGTTGTAAGTTCTAGTGGTAGTGTGACATTAGGTGAATAAGTCATTAATAAGAGTGAGCGATTCAAATATTTAGGCTCATTGTCAAATGATGGTGAAATAGATGGAAGATGTTATTAGTAGAATTCAAATTGGATGGTTGAAGTGGAGGAATACATCTGAATTTTATTGTGTGATAGAAAAAATTCCTAAACTTAAAGCAAAAATTTTATAAGATATGGTGGTAAGACCCGCAATGACTTATGGTGCAAAATGTTGGCGATAAAAGAAGCAAAAGACTAAGTTAATTATTCTGAGAGATGAGGATGCTCAAGTGGATGAGTGGCTTTACTCTTAGAGATAAAATGTGAAATGAGTATGTTCTGGAAAAATGTTGGAAGCTTCCGATGGCATATAAGATTAGAAGAGTCGCAGATGGTTTGACCACACATAAAGCGATGTGACGACCGTCAGGCCGAGTAGATGCATTAGATTTGCCTTATATTAAGATGGGTAGAGTACTAAAAACTTTGGTTAAGATGTATAAAAAATAACCTTAGTATCTTGAATTAAATGAGAATTTGTGTAATAGGGGTGATAGACAAGGATTCATATAAGCCCGCATTGGGATAAAGGCTTGTTGTTGTTGTATGATTTATAAAAATATATTTAAATATTTTATATATTATATTTTTATATTAGTTATGTTTTATAAGACTTTAAAAAAAAAATTATTTTAAATTTTATATTTTATTATAAACTATAATTTTAATAAATTATATTCTTATGATAAATTTATAAATTATATCTATATTTATAAATTTATATTATAATTTTTTGGATTTTAAATATATTTGATATACACATAATTAAATTTATAATACATATATAATTATATCTTATTAAATTTTATATCAATCTTAAAATTTATAACTAATAAAAATATTATTTATGCATTTATTTTTTTATTATATATTTAATTATTCCATCATTTAATTAAATCAATATTTAATAATTTTAAAATTAATTCATTCCCAGATTTTTCACACACACACACACCTATATATATATATATATATATATATATATATATATATATATATATATATATATTATATATATATATATATATTTTTATATAAATTTAATTATAATTTTTTATAATTTTAATTATTTATAATAAATATATCTTATAGTCTCCACTTTCTCACTCAAATCACATTTTCCAAATTCCTAAAACCCTTTATGACAACTTAAAATATAACAAATTATCTTTAAAATATTTTAAAATAATATTAATTTAATTATTTAGACACATATCACTTTTAATTTTTAATATTTTTAAATCACCTTCGTCATCTAATGACATAATGGACAATATCTTCTTTTTTAGATTGCATCATAGGACGTTATTAATGAAGATATCACACTTGCAAAATTTAATAGTTTTTAGCCCATCATAATGTGCCAACAAAACATAAATTGAAAATCAATAAGAATGCCACTTATGCTAGATATAATAACTATACTAATGCACATCTATAATATTGTTGTAAAGCTTCCATTCCACTTGATTTGGTTTGACTCCTAATCAATTTGGACACTGGTAATGATATTTCAAATATTGTCCAAAATAGGCATATTAACCTACTTGAAATTCTAGTGTATTAAAGAAAATTTGAAAGCATGATAGAACCTAGATATTTATATATTTGTAGGAAGATTATACACATAGCATATAACTTTATGTATTTGTATATTTAAAATCTAAAACTGTAATATTTAATTATATAATATTAATTACATTAAACTATATATAAATGAAATTATAATAATATTTTGATGTCATGTTAAAAATTTATATATTATATAAATAAATATTAAAAATTAGATTTAAATATATAAATATTTTTACATAATATGCATATAAATTCTTAAGAAAAAAAATTAATAAAGACAACCGATGAGACAAAATTTTCCATAATCCATAATTTTATTAACACTTTCAACATAAATATTACTTTATTAACATGTTCTACCTAGATATAAGAAAAGTAATACTCAGAGATGACGTGCGCAATGAGCTCAAATTCTTTAGAAGAATAAGAAGATTAACAACTGATATCGTGACGAACCTGATTGGTCAATAAGACCTTAACGAGCACTTCGCTGCTCCACATCTTCGCAGTCACCCCTAACGCAATGTCCCCAGTCTCCATCGTCGAACACCTCGTCCTCTTCAAAGTCCGCGAGTCCGCCGACCCCTCAAAGATCGATGCCATGGTGTCATCCCAACGGTCCCTTTCCTCCATCGACCTCGTCCCCTACCTAGCCGCCGGCCCCATCCACTGCCACCGAACCCCGGCGGGCGATTTCACCCACCTCCTCCACAGCCGCTTCCTCTCCAAACCTGATCTTGCCGCCTACAACGTCCACCCCTCCCACCTCGCCGTCATACGCCAGAACGCTCCGATCATCGAAGATGTCTTCGCCGTCGATTGGGTCGCCGATATCGACGGCGACATCGCCCCGTCGCAGGGATCGGCGATCCGGTTTCTTATCGCGAAGCCGCGGGAGGGGACGCCGGCGGAGGAGATCGTGAAGGCCATCGATGGTGTTAGGGCATCGAACGTAAGTTGGGGGGTGAATTTCTCGCAGGGTAGAGCGAAGGGGTATGAGGTGGGTTTGCTCCTGGGGTTTTCAGGGGTGGAGAAGATGGATGGAGTGGAGGGCGAAGGGGAGATTGAGGCGATTGAGGAGAGGATTAGGGATTTGGTTGAGAGTGTTATTGTGGTCGACTTCTTGGTCCCGTCTGCAGGTCTCTGATTAGGTTGCGCTTTGGAGGGATAATTCGGTAACTTGATGTTATGTTTTCATTTATAAAAATAATAAGAGGGATTTACAGAAATAGCAGTATACCACATAATTCTTATATATTTATATATCTGATATCTAAATTTTAAGAGATTTATAGATATATCATATAATTCATATATATTACATCTTAATCTTTAATATCATATTAAAAATATCATCATCATTTATTTTTTTTAAATAAAAAATATATATTTTTAAATATAAAAAATATTAGATAAATAAATATTTAATTTTAAATATTAGATATATAAATATATAAAAATTATATGATATATATGTAAATTTTTTAAATAATAAATGAGAAATATCAAATATGTAAAATTAGGTTTAAACATAAATAGAAACATAAATAGAAGGATTTTTTATAAAAAAAAAATAATAATAAGCAGAAGAAAATATAGCTACATGGCCTTATTTTTTTAAGTAGTTAATTCATGTTGTATTAGATAATTAAAATAACATTATCAATTTTAATAATTTTAAAAAATTGAGATATTATATAAAATTTTAGAGTAAGAACTTAATTATTTATTTATCATAGGAATTTTTTTCATAAATTAATTTTAAAATTATTAAATTCTATTTTTAATAAATTTATTATTATATTAGACGAGACAAACTCAAAGCTAATAAAAAAATGCTTGAATTTGATTTCAAATTGACTCAATAGTAAATCTAGCGTCAAAAATATAATTGAAATTTTCTCCACATAATTTGAGGAGTCTAATATCATCCGAATTTGTGCGCTTATAATTAAAATAAATATTTTGGCAAGAAAATCACCTAATTCTAAATTTACTAAAGCGCTCAGGTATTGAAAGATATATAAAACCATCAAAAGGGATTTTGTTTAGAATCATTATTATAGTGTCTTGAATTTTGATGAAAATGATATAAACTTTTATCATATAATTTATCTAAAATCGCTAGGAAAGTCTTAGATAGAAATTCAGTAGTATTTAAAGAATAAGAAAACTCAATTTTACGTGAAAATCTCAAAAGAAAAACTCATGTTACTCAAGAAATTTCACTATATATTTATTTTGGAATACAAATTTTCCCGATAACCTGATTACATAATCAGATAAGAATATTAACAAGAATCCCAAAATCGGATAACAATAGTATATAACATTCGAGGTATAGTTGAGAAGATGGCAATGCCATGACGACGGTGTGATGAGAAGAGAGATGGAGATTGATCACGGTGGTGACGGCGAACGCTGGTTGTAACCAGCGACATCGAGTGGTACGACGATTTGAGGATTTTCAAGCTTTAGAGCTCTCTCATCTCTTTGTTTACCCCCCCTGTATGAGGAATGAGCGTTATGGATTGGAGGAGGCGTCTATAAATACATAAAATTGAACCACTCTCCATCTGACCATGATGATTCCTGATCATATGATGTATTTTATGTATTTGAATGCTCAAATGAAGTCAGAATTATGAGATTTTGGGCTCGTTAGATCCGGCTCATCGAGATGCTTGATTTGACTATAAACACTCAATGTTTGAGAGTTATTTAGGGATTTAACTAACATTCCAGAGTTTCCAAAGATATTTTAAGTGCTTCGCCAACTTCGGATTAAATTGCTTTTTAGCATCAAGATTCGACTTAGTATTTTAAGTGCCATATCAATTCTATAACTATGATCACTACTACCAAACATTAGCCACTCTTATCATCTTATGGTTGCTTCTTCATCCTATCTTAGAAATGAAGAAGAGGTACTTGGTGTTTTAATTTGGAGTCGTAGGGACATTACAAAGATCTTAGGAAGTACTTATTGAAATAATCGAGTACAACATTAAGGGATGATATACCCCCTAAGATCTTAGAGAGTACTTATTAAATAATCGAATACAATATTAAGGGATGATGTGCTATCTCGAAAGATAAAAAATATCACCATATATTGAACTCAATCATCTAATAAGGACTCCTAAAGCAGATGGATCTACGTATATATACTAGAGATCTTTCTCCTATTTTACATAGATGAAGTAAAGTAAAGTTTATTTTAAATCAGATTCTTTAGTTCTTTATGGAGGTAAGTCTCGATAGTTAATTACATCTTATGAAATGAGGATTTCCTAAGAACGCTCTCGAAGATCTTAAAGATTGATGATCTCAAAGATTGATGATCAAAGGTTTGATAATTATTGAAAAATCAATTAGGAAGGCTCAAAACGAGAAGACTTATTTACGGATTATAAAGGAGGATAAGTAGGAAGCACTCATGATATTAGGAAGCCTAGTAAGTTCTTCAGTCTATCTTATAATGGGGCTTTTTATAATTTTTGAGGGAGAGAATTATATTTATTTGAGTTGATATTTTGTTAGTTAGGACTTATATTCCAATAACATAAGATTGTGAATATGTCTAAGAGGTGAAAACTTGCACTCGTAGTTAAAGAGAAACAAACAACCTCAGAAGTTATATTTGAAATGATCTAGCATACACTAAGAGCCCGACCTAAATTTACTTGAGGAAAATGGGATATATCAGTTCACTTCCACTAGAGAGAGTGTGTCAATTCCAACTCTTCTAGACTTATAACTACTTAGAGTGACTATCAATTAACACCTCTTATAATTTAAAATCATATGGGCCAATCATATATAAATGCAAGATAGCTAGGTTGATATTAATTAAGAAATAATCTAGAGTCATAAACTCACTCTCTAAGAGATTAGATCATGATTGATATGAAAATAATGACTTAGACTGATGCAATAAAATTTATGATTTTTATTTTATTTTTAACTCATCAATTTCAAACTAAAGCTTGGGAGAATTTATGCCTAAATGTATAATGAAGATTAGTTATAGGCCAAATTAGAGAGAATGGGTGTTCTCCACTACAAGTAACTGCTTTTGAAGGCCAAGCATTGTCATTTATGGTGCAAGAATGGAGACCCCATATTTATAAGAGTGAAACAATTGTATGTTTGATGTTGAAACACAACCATTCAATTAAGGGGTAGCTAAATCTTTTATTTTTTGATTAAAATCCTAGCTTTTAAAATGTGGTTATGAGTTGATTAAAATTTAAATAAAGTTATTAGTTGGGGTACAAAAATTAATTTTTCTTAAAGAGCCCGGTACATCCAGACCACACATCAAGCAATCAAATTTTAAGAAACATATAGAAAATATGTTATTTTTATTGCACAATCAAAGTAAATACAACAATCAAACATTAATTGCTTGAAAGAATAAAAAGCTGGTTCAGGCAGATACCGTCCCACACCTTATAAAAAAAAAAGAGTAGCCGAGCTCTACCTTTATACAGCCCATATTACAATTAAATTACCAATGGAAATAAAGCTATGAGGGTTTTCAATTTTTCATCTTCATATTCACTCCTTAGATTTGGTACACTCCAGGCTTCACAAGGCTTCCCAAGTTTATGCCTTCTAACCACTACTTATTCTAAACCCCATAGCTCTAATCATAATCATATTGCAATTTATAAAAATTAAATCTAACCATACCTACAAAACATATGTTAGATTAACATACATTCAAATTAAGCAATTATATTTCACACATTTGGACTTATCACTTTGCCCTGGGTAACCAAGCCCACCTGTCATAATGGATTATGCTTAGAGATTTAAGCATTGGCTGCAAACAAGAGGCATTCAAAATTTTTATTATTATTATAGTGGTTGCTTAAGTACAATCCTCTATAAAGAACATCATTAGTCTAATATCGCTTTAACATCCAATCTACGTACAAACAATCCAAACATTCAGTCTAAAATATTACATCATAAAATAAAACATCAATCCACAACAAGACATCAGCCTATCTTAACACTAGGATTGGTAATTTTGTACTCTAATGTGTGTCCTAGGCTTAGTGTGGTATGCCTTGATTAAGTCTTAGAGTTATGAATTTTCTAAAGTTGGATATTTCAATCCCTTAATAATTAATAATTTGAAATAATAATTAAATTCAAAATTTACTATTAGTTTTTATTTTCATTTTTGAGATTTAAGATTATAAAGAGAAGGAGGAATGGTGAACCTTCTTTGATCCTTATCCTTAGCTTAATTCTAAGAGATGAATTTTGTAACTTTTGACTTTCTTAATGAAAAATTCATGATTTTAATTAAGACCTATGTTTGGATTTGATTTAAAAGAATTTTCTTTAAATATAAAATGCATCTTAGAATTAATAAAGTGAAATTATAATCATGTCAATAATGTCTTCTTAGCTTTGTTTCATCACCTATTAATACTTATTATTATTTCTTATTTATTTCTATTCTTGCTTTTAATTTAATAAATATATAAGCCACATTTTAATTGATATATGCTCGATGCATGAATAAATCTATACACATCATTTTACTATATGATGTATGGATTTTTATAGAAGAGAACTTAACCTAATTATACCATATACACATATATATATATACATACATACATATATATATATATATACATATATATATATATATATATATATATATATATATATATATATATATATATATATATATATATATATCGAATCTGCCATTGTTAAACTAGAGAAGTGAGGCAATCAGTGACCCCCTTGGGATGACATGAAGTCTCGCACTTCCGGGATGTACAAACTACATGTTGATTCATATACAAATATACACATATAAGTATAAGGGTGAGATTGAGAAAAAATTTAAACTATTCTAATTATAAAAGAGAACAATTTAACCCTAATATACCACTTACTATAAATCTCATATACATAAGAATTAGATTTGGGTTTTCATTTGATTTAATAAAAATTTAATTTATAGTTATATCATAATTATTTAAGAAAATAATTTGAGATTTATTAGTAATAATAGCAACATTATTTAGTCCACGATCATACAATTAAATGTTATATTTTAATTTTTCTTTAAAACATGAATGCATATGACAAATGTACTGTAAATTTATAGATGATTGAAGCAAAGTAATTCAATATTACCAAATAATTTATTTTACTTCATTAAGACCTAAGGACATTCTCACTAAATAAACACTCCTTAAGTTAAATCAAATTAATTAAGATTTAATGTTAGGATTTAAATTATTTAATCCTAAAGAAGAGATGAAATAATTAAGATTCAACACATGCTCATCTCTATTCATTAAGTGATTTGAAGTTATCTTAGGTGATTTGTATGACTTAATTAAGGTTAATTAGACTCTTAATCAAATTAAGCCCAAAGAGAACTATAAATTTTTTTAACCCTTGAATATAAGCCCAAAACAAATTGTGACAAAGTAATTGAAGATTCATGGAAATGAAATAAGCATATCCTACAATTTCTAATGCAATTAGGCTTATAATTAAGGATTAATTGAATAAATAGGAAAAGCCCACAATCATTAATTACTCTCAAAATACCCCCAAACTGACTAGGGATTTTGATTTCATTAAAAAACTCTTTGCTTGGTGAGCACAAAGAAGGTTTAATCAAAATTTTTAATAATCTATGTTAATCATTGTGAATTTTTTAAATTTTGAGTTAATCATTAATTTATTTAATTAATTAATGGCTTATTTAAGTGATTTTAGAAAATAATTAGAAATAGAGGTTCTAATTTTTTTTTTGGGTCACCCTTATTGTTCTAATGATTACCTAACCTTAAATGATTAATTTCATAATTTATAAAATTTTAAATAATTATTAAATGCATAAAATAGCTAACTAGGGTTTAAAATTTAGATTTCCTAAATCACTTGCTAAATTAACTTTTTTAAAAAATCAACAAAGATAGAGGCCATCCTATGGATTGATCACACCAAGTCTCAAGCCCATTAGCCAAATAATTAGGGTTTAATTAAGGTAATTAAGTGAAACTTCAAATCCTAATTACTCACTATTCATTTGATAAAAAATGGAAGATTTTATTTTATTTTTTTAATTCTTCTTTGTATAAGGTTTTTAAAATGGGTTTATTTACATTTTTAAAATTTTTTCTATGATTAGCTATTATTTTTTAAAGTTCTGACTAATTAAAACATATTTTAACCCCTAAATAACCCATTTACATAGTCAGTGATGTGTGGTTGTTGAAGCGAAAGCGCTTTCACGTGGCATCATGAGATTGATTATTTAAATCGTCCGACGCAGCTACTGACTCAACAGAAGAACATGCTTTAATCTCAGCTGTCCGATCACGGATCGTACGACGAAGATCAATCTCATAAATTTAAGAAAATAAATTAGATAAATATAACGCGATTAATCACGATCATCCGCTAATAACTGAATGAATGACAGATGATCTGTCATCTACCATCATTGAGAGATGGACACCATCTGGCTTTCACCACTCGATCCAAGCTTGCTGGAGCTCATTCAACTCCGAATTCAAATGCAAAATGATTAGAAGGAGATTCGGTTCAATCAACATGAAACACACATTCACTTCACAAAAGATCAAAAATCTTATGATTTTCTATTGGCCTGAAATTATTTCTCCAGAGCTAAAGATCGGTGCTCCACCAATTGAGGTAGTTTTTCCTTAAAGAGGTGAAGTTCAGCTAAGAAGATATTGAGTTGCCCCTTTGCTAGTTGTCTTTTAGATCAAGAGCCACCACGAAGCTCATTGGAGTTGGTCTTAGAGTACTTTATGGTGCTCGAATTGATTGCTTCTTGATTCATTTTGACTCGTCAGAGTGAGGGGAAGGTGTGAGAAGAGTTATTTTAGGTTTAGTGGAGTTTTGGTGAAGTTGGATGGTGAGGTGGGTAGAGGTGGAGCTTGGTCTTGCTTGTGATGGGGTGCTTGAATCGCTCAAGGGAAGCTTGGGGATTGATGGTCAGACTCTAGAGAATGTTTGTGTAGAGTTTGAATAGGAGAGGATGGGTATACTTCCATCCCCAACGGAACCAAGCCATGGAATTAGTTCAGTCTTTGGCAGTCATCCAACCAACGTAGGTGACCAAAGATGGTAGGGGACTACTAAGGTGGATGGTCTTGGGTAGGTCAATGCGGACCTAAGGATGAGTCATGCCAAGTTATGTTGGGTTTGGAGTTGGTTTGGTTGGGCTTGGCTCAATTTGATATATGTAGGTTAATTTAAGTTCAAATGGGTTAATCTAGCTAATTGACTAAATTGGTTCAAGAGGGCTATTTAAGTTTAAGTAATCATTTGGAATGTATTGGTGTAATTAATTTGACCCAATTTGAAGTGGATTTGGATTTGGCTCATATGAGTTCATTTGGGTAAAATGGGCTAACTTGATCAATTTGGTCGAGTTGGCCAATTGGGTTGGATGAGAGTTTGAGTTATATTTTATTGATCATTTGGATGTGATTAGAGGCTTTAATTTAATTCAAATTAGATTAGGATGGATTTTGGTTCAATTTGATCATTTAAGTCAAATTGGATTAATTGGTTCAACTTTGATAATTTGATCAAATCAATTTCAACTGATGATTGAATAATGTTCAATACTCAATTTATGATTCATTAGAGGTATTGGTTGTAATTGATTTGGAATGGAGTGAGATTTGGGCTAATTTGGCCCTTTAGGTCAAAGTGGGTCAACTTAGGTCAATTGGCCAAATTAGCTTAATTATGCTCAAGTGATGCATTTGGCTGATCAACGATGATCAACAATCATTTTGGAAAATATTGAATGGATTGATTTGGTCAAATTAAAGTTGAATTAAATTTTAATCTAATTTGGTATTATGGTGTTTATTTTTTAGGATGTGGACGCCACGCAGATCTTAGGGGATACTTATTGAAGTGATCAGGTATAATATTAAGAAATAACGTACTATCTCAAAATATAGAAATCACCACTCTAAAATGGACCTAATCACCTAATAAGGACTCCTAAGGCATGATGGTCTTCAAATATACCAGAGATCTTTCCCCTACTTTACATAAAAAAGTGAAACAAGATTTATTTTAAGCCAGGTTTGTTAAGTTTTCTATGGAGGCAAGCCTCCATAGTTAATTACATCTTAAGGAATAAGAATTCCTTAAGAATACTCTCGATTAAAGTAGATAATTAAGGTCTCCAAAGATTTCAAGGTTAAGACTATCAAAAGATTGGCTATTTTAGAAAATCAAATGGGATAGATCAAAGAGATGACTTATTTTTGGAATCCAAAGGGAGAAAGTAAGAAATGTTCATGATACTAGGAAGCCTAGTGAGCATTCCAATCTATCCTATAATTTGGTTTTATATTTTAGAAATTGAAGAGAGTTAATTATTTTAGTTGACATTTTATTAGATTACTAGGACTTATAATCCCACAACATAAGATTATAAAAATTACTAAAAGGTGAGAATTTATGCTTGTAGCCCGAAGGAAACACCTCGTTAGATCCTAAGCTAGGGAGCTTTGGCAAGGGCTGAAGCACGACCTAAATCTAAGGAGAAAATGGGTATATGATTTACCTCCATAAGAGAGTATAAACCACTCAACTGCTGGACTTATTACTGACTGGAGTGATAGCCAGCTAACTCATCCTGTACTTTAAATCCATGTAGGCAAGTTTTATGCTTTACAAGATGGTTAGTTATTTAGAGAGAAAACTAAGTCCTTAAACTCAGCAAGAGTGGTATGAAATCATGACTTAATCTAATGCAAATTTAATCAAATTTATTTTATTCTTTTGGACTCTTTGCTTTTACATAGGCTACGGGATTTTGTATGCCTAAATGCATGAGAACTTGATTATGGGCCAAATCAAAAAAGAAAGGGGTGTTCTTCCATCAAAGGCTCTCACAGGTTAAGCCTTCATTCTTTAACACAGATGGAAGCCCCCTCTTAACAAGAGTGAAAGAATATGACATGTATGATATTATACATTCATTCATCTAGCTAAGGGGTTGTTAAAAATTTTATTATCTTGATTTAATTCCTAGGCTTTTATGTGAGGTTATGAATTATTTTAAAATTTTAATTGAGGTTATAGAAAAAATTAATTTCATCCTAAGAGCCTACACATCGGCCACATTCAAACATCAAACATGAAGAAATTAGGGAAATCATGCAATTCTAGTGTGCGATCTAAATATAATATCAAATAATTTTATAGACTATCGTAAAAGAATAAAAGGCCAGTGCAGTCGGGTTCTATCGTACACCCCAAAAAGAGAAAAAAAAGATGAGTAGCCTAGCTCTACCCTTTATACAACCTGGATTACAAAAATAATACATGCTATGGGGTCTTCTTTTCTTTATTTCTTCCTTCTCTTCTTTTTTGATTTGATTTTCTCCAAAGGCATCACAGGACACTCCAGGGACTAAGCCTTCTATCCTAATCCCCATAACTAATCCTAATTCTTAATATAAAATTACATTAAAAAATAAAAAAGTAAATCTAACTACACTTGCAAAACAAATATTAGCTAAACACACCATATAATCGAATCACTTATATGAATAATTTGGACTTAGCACCCCACACATTGGTAACCAAGCCCACCTGTCCTAACATGGGTCATTGCTTAGGGGCTAAGCAACCTGCACAATAAAAGTATTTATATTTTTATTATAGCGGCTCCTTAAGCACAACCCCTGCAGAAAATATGATTAAGCTAATCACGGCCTACCATCCAGTCTATGAGGCATACACCCTAACATCTAGTCTAAAATATTACATCACAAAATAAAATACAACATCAGACATACAATGCCCTAACTTAGCACTATAAGTTGTGACTTAGTATTCTAATGTGTGCTTAAGGCTTGTGGCAAGAGTTTACTAGTTTCTTTAGTTTAAGTTTCAATTTGGAGTTTGAATTTTTTTTTAATTTTACCTTTGATTTAAATTTAAATGATTTAATAATTTGTTTTTTATTTTTTATTTCATTTTATGGTTAAAATGATGTTTAGGTTTTCAAGAATAAAGAGTAATAATTTCATTTGACAAAACTCACCCTATTCTACATCCTAACACCTAAAGAATCTAACAAAGGTCCTTAAGTATCTTAATTAGCCCATTTGAATTTGTGTAATTGATTTGATTTAAAATTTAAAATTTGAGTTTGTTTAAGTATTTGATTGATTGATTTTGGATTAGATGTTTTGGTTTAATTACATCTTGATAATTCAATATCCTAATATCTAATGAAGTTTAAGTTTTTAAATTGAGATTAATTAATTTTAGATTAGATGTCTTAATTTAATTAAATCTTGATAATTCAATATCCTTTTAAATTAATATCAATTCTTTTCTTTGATTATGGTTATGTGACTTAACTTTATTTTATTTGATTTGATTATGGTTCATTTATTTGTGGTTTGATTAGATTAGATTAATGAGATTTATTTTGATTTTAATTGAGTTTGATTCTTTGTAATTAGGATTTTAATGTTAATCTCATCCATTTGTCATGTTTATCAAAGTTTGATTTGTATTCTGATTTCATACATTAGATAGTTAATTAGTTTATCTTATTTATGTAAATTGAATGAGATTTGATTTGATTACTTATTTAATTGATGAGAGTCTTTCTTAATTTGATTTGATTTGATTAGCTTTATTACTTTAGGGTTTTTAGTTGATTTATGTAATTAGTTTAATTAAGAAGTATTTATGTTAATTATAAAGAATTGTTTAATTTTCAATCTTTCATATTTGTTTAGGTTAATGATGTAATTAATGACTTAATAATTTAAGTTTAATTTAGGTTTTGAAATTTATCATTTATGTTTGATTAAGTTTAAGTTTAATATGAATTTGATTGACTTTATTAACTTATTTAAGATGTGTGATCAAATTAATTAGTAGATTAATTAAGTGTTTGATTTGAATTTGATTTAAAAAGTTAATTTGGTTCATTAAGATGATGGATTAATTCATTAAGTTTGCAATAATTAGATGTTTAATTAATTAAGTTTTATTAAGGGTAAATATATTTTTAAATCATTTGATTAATTAAAGGTTTATTTAATTAGAGATTAATGACTTATTTGTCTACATATGACTTATTTGATTTGATAGTTTTAATTAAGCATTTACTTAAATTTTGTTGATTAAGGGGTTACCATTGTTATTATCATTTGATTAGATTAAATGATTTAATATTTATTTTTATTTCAATTAAACTTGATTATTCATAATCATAGTTTGGTTTGATTTTCTTCATTTACTATGTTTATTAGATTTCATTCATGTTTGATTTAGTTGTTAAGTTTATGTATTAATGGCTAATTAATCATCTTATTCCAAATGGATTGATTTTTAAATGTGATTTAATGATATATTAATTAAGTTTACTTTAGCTTTATTTGGTTTAATTTGATTAATATTAAATAATTATGTTCAATTGGTTTATTAATCGACTTGATTTTTTTAGTTTATTTAATGATTAATTAGTTTTAGTTTATTTATATTCATTAAGGAGTTTCATATGATTAAGATTCCATGCTTAGTATAGGTTTAGTTATACTAGTTTGACCCATGTTAAAGTTTCCTAGATTTGTTTAATTTTAAATTTGATTTAAGATTTAATCATTTAATTGAGTTTTTTTAACTTAAATAGGTTTAATCATATTTAATTTAATTTTCTCTGAGAATGATATTTTTTTATTTGACATTTGATTAATGATTGCTTAAGTGTTATTTCATTTTTGATTTTGATTTGATATTTAAATTATTTTTAGATTATATTTTAATTACTTTCTTAATTGATTAAACTTTAATCTTAAGTGTTTATTTGGAGTTCATTATGATTCAAAAAATCATTATTTCCTTAAGAGTCCTAGATGTCAATTGAAGTGATTTAAGCCATTTTGAAGATTTTTGTAAATTTTCGAATTTTTATTTGATTTATTTTATTAAAATAGATAATATGAACTTCAAAATTTAATTTCTCTCAATCCATAAGTCTTTTTTACTTGAGATTTTAATGGTAGGTGTGTGTAACTTTAATTTCAATGTCTGAAAATTTCAACTCAATCAGACATAGAGTTTTAGAGTAATTAATGAAACTTTATTAGTACTAAAACTTAAATTAAGCTCAAACCATTTAGTAAAATTGAGGGATTTTAGGTTTATTAGATTCCTATCAAAAATACGAATCCAACAAGCCGTTGTTTGCAATTTTTTACAAAGTATTTTATTTTTTATAATTTTTTGAAGTTTCATGTGATTTAAATAATTTTTTAAATCAAAAAATCTGATTTTTCTACTTAACACAATCTACACCGCACGCGATATATAACGCACCATGCGGGCGATGGCACGCTCACGCCATGCGGCGTCGCGAGAATGGCGCCGTGCGCCGCCTTTGAGCGAATCAGTCGGGCTAAGAAGCGGACACGCAGTTGATGAGTCCGACAGAGATCGATGATCGGTCATGCGATCGATTAGGATCGTGATCGGCGTCGCGATCTCGAGCCGTGACGCGCGGAACCGTGGGATCAAATGGTCTAGAGTGAATCAAGTGATCCAAAGCCCCGGATTGCATGATCGAGATTGAGTCGTCCATCCGAAACGCAGGATCGACGACACCGCTATTCGCCGTGAATAGTAAAAATAGGGATATTTTTGAAAAAAATGAGAAATTTTAAGTGAAAAATTATCCAAATGGACTCATTTTCGCATCGATTCATACTAGAAAATTTTTATTTTTTAATTGGGATGATTTGAAGTAAAAATGTGAGATTATCTAGTGTAAATTCCTAAAAATAACATGAAAAATCATCAAAAATGGAGGATCCTAAGGCCAGCTACGATTTTTTGAAAGTTATCTTACCATGGATGATTTTCAGTGATGACCCGAGCATGCTATTGAGCAAGGGAAGAGGCATTAGAATGAGCTTGGATCTTCGCCTTCACGTCAAAATGAAGTATTTTCTTGTGCTCGAATGAGCTTGGAATCCATTGATTTTAATATTTTTGGCTCAAGAGAGGTGGGGAAGTGGTGGATGGTTGCTTTGGAGAGCTCTTGGGGGCTGAATAGTGATAGGAGGAAGAGGAATGAAATCTCATTTCCCCCTCCTTCAAAAGTGGCCGAAAATTCACCCTTACTTGAATTTTTTGGCTTCAAAGTATTGTCATCTTGTTTGAGGTGGTTGGGATGAATGATAGATTAATTGAAGATTTTAGATTTTTACTCCAAAGTCCTCTCTTGTTGTCATATGATCAGCTCCATTGAATGTAAATATTGGGGAGGAGTTAAATGCATGTGATGGGAAGAATTAAATGAGATTGGGTGAAATTTGATATGGGGGAGGATCCTTGAGGGATTTAATTGGGTCGGGTTGATTTCAGGCTGATCCCAAATGGGTTTGGGTTGGGTTTGATCAGCCCCCCAATGGGTCATGGCTTGGTTTCAAGGGATTTGGCTCAATTTGGGTCATATGGGTCATATTGGGTCATATAGAGTTAGGTTGACCAATTGATCAAATTGGGTCAAACCAAGGCTTAGGTTCGGTTCAAATGATAATTTGAAGAGTTTTGGTATGATCAATTTGATTTAATTTGGCTTAGAATTGATTTTGGCTCATTTGGAGTCAAATGGGTCAAATGGGTTAAGTTGACCAATTTGAACAAAATTGGCCAAATTGGCTTAGGTTATAGTTGATTCATGTTCAATTGGCTAATTAAAAATGAATATGGTCTTTGGTTTGAATCAATTTGAATTTAATTTAAATTTTGGCTAATTTGACCTTTTAAGTCAATTTGGGCTAGGTTGGATCAAGTTGACCAATTGGTCAAATTAGACTCAATTATGGCTTTGGTCAAGTTCAATAATCAAATTGGAATGAACTTGATTGCCAATCAATTTTGTTAGATTGATCATGATTTGACCCAATTTGGTCCTTTAGGCCAATTTGGGTCAACTTGGATTGAATGGCCAATTGGGCTTTGTTTGGCTCAATTAGTGGTCAAGTCAAATTTAAATATTGACTTTGGGTTGATTCAAATCATTGGTTTTAATCAATTGGATGCAGGATGAGTTTTGGCTAGTTTTGGTTCATTTGAGTTGACTTAGTTTGACCCAATTGATTGCAATTGATCAACTTGGGGTGACCAACAATTATGGTAGAAGGTTTTGGTTAGCTTAGCTCAATCCAATTTGAGTTGGATTGGAAGTTGGCTCAAATGGGTCCTTTAGGTCACATTGGGTCAACTGGACCTAAGTGAATCAATTGGTTTGGTTTTGGTGTTATTCGAATTTAGTTGAACTTATATATGAGCCCTAGATAGAAATATAAATTCAACGACAATTAATTTGGAGTATAAAGGATTTTGGCTCATTTGAAATTTTCAAGTCAAAAAGGCTAGGTTGGGTTTGACTTGGGTTGGCTTCGATTTGATTTGATGATTGTAAGTTTCATTTATATTTGGATAGATAATTGAATGAGTGATTGATTCAAGAGAAAATTCATTGGTTTTGACTTGATCTGGATAGAATTTGGCTAAGTCCATAATTGGCTTAAATTGGGTTTGGATTTAATTTTAGATATAGTTTTGGTCATTTGAATTTGGATTTCCTTTATATTTGTGAATATAAATGAAGGAACAACTGATTTATAAAGAAATCAATTGAATTTGCATTGATTTAAAGGGAGTTTTTTCTAAGCTTATGAAAGTGGTTCATATGACTTAGGAAGGGTCTAAGATTTGAATTTGATTTTGGATTTCAATCATTTGGAGTCAAATTTGGGATATGGATTTGAATTTGAGGTTTGGTTTAAGATTTGAATCTGAGTTTGATTTGAGAAAGTGTATCTAGATTTGGTTTAGGCTATAGAAATAGTGATTTACTAAAGTCTTAAGGCATGACCTAATCCTATGATTAACCCTTCTAAGTCTTTAGGCTTAGGTTAAGTGTTCACCTAATCACTAGAAGTGTCTTATGACTAAGAAAATCTTAATGTATAGAAGATTCCTAAGTCTAAGAGGATGGAGTTGAGAGCTCACTCCAAAAGTGAGGTCAACAAAAGAACCCCTAATAGGTGTGGTGTAACTGACAAGGCACACCGCACATATTGGCGTTGACCGAAATGATCAACAACATCCAGAAGATTGCAACAAACAACAAAGTGATCTATACCTAGACCCGAAAGGTAGATAGAATCATGATCTTAGTGCAATGCAGTTCTCTTTATGCCAAGGGCAAAAGAAAGCAAGAAGGAACTTGCTGGGGATTGAGTACATGAACCTGCCACTAAGGAAGCAGGTTCAAGTTATCCGTTGAGGGATAAGAATTTGAGTTTGATTGTGAATATGATTGGTTCGGGTGTGTATATTCTGAGGATAAGAATCTATAATCTGATGGGGATCAAGATAGGATTAATTTTAACATATTTTATTTTAATTGATGTGGAGGCATATCCGCTAGGTATATGTGCTCAAATTTGCTAGGGATTGGGTATGTGAACCTTCCACTAGCGAAGCAGGCTCGAGCTATCCACTGGGGATAAGAATTTGATTAGATTTCTATGATTTATTTGATTAGACTTCACCAGGGAGGTTGGCTTAATTTTTTATGGCTCCACTAGGGAGAAGGGTTCTAGATTGAGGGCATATCTGCTGGGATGTACACTGATTGAATTTATTTGATTTAGATCTAGGTTCCACTAGGAAGGCTATTTTGATCACCTCAGGGGAGAAATTTTGTCTGATATGTTTAATTTGACTCCACTAGGAGGTTGGTTTGAATTTCATTATGGACCACCAGGGAACACACTAAGAAGGGGTAGTCTACTTACCATAAGGTAGAGCTATTCGACCTAAGGGGTTGCCTTTCAGTGTGCAACGGTTATACTAGGAAGAAAGTTAGCAGACTTACACCTTCCAAAGGAGGGAAAAGTCCTGAGGTAATCTATTGGATGAGCAACACATCAAACCCTACCTAAGGAGACTACTGAGTGAGCACCTTTGGGGATCTTACTTCAACTCAAGAGTAGTACTGATGATTAATTTTATTTTAATTGATTTAATTTGATGTATTATGTTATGGACCCTGTTGGCATGTGATGGACCCACTGAGAAGGAGCTATGTCAGCCTTGACTTGCCTCAGATTTATAAGTCCAAAGGGGTAGTATACCAGCCACAAGGTAGGACTATCCGACCTAAGGGTCACCTTTCGGTGTGCAACGACTGTACTAGGAAGAAAGCATACCAGACTTACATCTTCCAAAGTAGGGATCAGCCGTTGGGGTGATCTATCGATGGCATAATAGATCAATCCTAGGGCAACCATTTGAGCGAATGCTGCTGTGGACTCATATGACTTAAGAATAGTTAGAATTAATTTAATTTTAGATAGACCTTGTCAGTGTGTGATGGATCTACTAAGAAGGAGCTAATATCTAGATTTATTTTAGATTTATAAATCCAAAAGGATAGTCTACCAGCCATTAGGTAGAGCTAACCAACCTAAGGGGTACCTTTCGATTTGCTATGGTCGAGTTATGAAGAAAGTGTGGGGACTCACATCTTCCTAAACAAGGAACCACTAGGGTGATCGGTCTCTTGCGCAATAAATTGAACCTAACCTAAAGCTACCCATCGGTTTGAAATGATCATGCTGGAAAGAATACATAATAGACTTATATCTTTCAAAGCAAATACGACGACCAGGATAACTCCTTGGTGGCACAATAATAGACTTATATCTTTCAAAGCTACCCATCGGTTTGCATGAAACCTATTGGTTTGCAAGGGACCACACTGAAAAGGAGCTCATATCAGCCTAGTCCTATCTCAGACTTACTAGACCAAGGAAGAATCTGCGCATCCACTGAATAAATTTTCTAACCACAAGGGTGATTATTGGGAAAGGGGGACTGTCCAATTCAAAAATAATCGTGGTAGTGTCTAAATGGGGTTGCTAAAGATGTGATCCAAATAGAGTTCTTACAGGGGAGGTGCTGCTAGGGGCTTTATCCAAAACCCTCTAAAAGAAAGCTTGTAGGTATTCAATGGTCAACTCAAGGAGAAAGCGCGGGGACTCACATTTGCCAAGAGTGGTGTATACATCAGGTGGGTCACCAGATTATGATAATCAACCAACCTGCAGGTTTACAATCTAGAAAGAATGCATGTAGGCTTACATCTCTCTAAAGCGAAATTGATCACCGAGATAGTCTATCTTCGGCTTGACAGGGGCCATCCTACCTAGGCGACAACAAAGCGAGGGGTCCTACATAGGGACCAAACACAAGCTTGAAGTAGTTAGGAGGAAAGGAACCACTGGGGAACTTATCCTAAACCTCAAATATACTTGACTTAGTTAGTGCATGATGGTTAGTTCAAGAAAAAAGTGTGTAAGCTTACATCCTCTTAAATAAAGTCAATATGAGGTAGCTTACTAGCTACGCAGTGAGGCCTACCAAACTAACAAGGCCCTCGGTTAGCAATGGTCAAGTTAGGCAGAAAGCTCGGGGACTCAAATCTACAAAACAATTGACCACTGGGGTGACATACTAGTAATATAGTATGTAAGCCCGACCTAGAGCAGCTAATAATTGAGTGCCACAGGGGCTTGCTCCCACATCAAAATAGCCCGAGATAGAAGATATATATTTATTTGTGTTATGAAAGAGGGAATAGGATGCCGCTTAGGTTCTCTTACACCTATCCTAAACACATCGAATAATGGATGAAATGGTACCGTAGGGGCAATTATGACTCCATTAAAGAAAGGATATCGCTTGGGTTATCTTACACCTAACCTAGTTGTACTAGTATAAATAGGATGCCTCTTGGACACCTATCCTAATAACACTGTGGGATCATTTGCAATTTGTGTTTATGCTGTGGAGGGATAGGATGCCTTTTGGTTCTCTTACGCCTATTCTAATAGCATTGAAGAATTGTGTGTAATTTGTGTTTGTGTTGATGAAGGATAGGATGCCGCTTGTGTTCTTTTATACCTACCCTAAATACATCATGGCAGATTCGAAGCAAAAAGATATTTCTAACATAGAAGAGATGGAATTTGATATGAAGAAGTTTTATTGATAATTATTTTTAAATAAGATTTATGGATTGTATTTCTTTAAGTAGAGCCCACTGATTGGAAGCATCAGACGCTCTCCCTTACAATTTATGAGTTGATAAGATCTTCCTTGATAAGCCTTCTCTATGGCATAAAGGCCTTCCCAAGTGGGTTCAAACTTGTCTCCCATCTTTCGATGGGCAACAATTGGTCTCCTTATAACTAAAATAAGCTCTCCTACTTGAAAAGCTTTAGGACGGACCAACTTATTATGAGCTTGAATCATCTTGGCTTTGTATAACTTCAGGTTCTGGCATGCCCGTAGGCAACTATCCTTCAAACCTTTGAGCTCTTCTAACCACAACTTGGCATTCTGCTCCATAGTGATTTTACTATCCGATTATCCTTAGTGATGGGAGTTGGACATCTAATGGTAGAATGGCTTCGGACCCATACACTAAGGAGAAAGGGGTGGACTATGTTGGAGTTCTATAGGTGGTGTAGTATGCCCACAAGGCTTCGACCAACTGTTCATGCCATCATTATTTTTTGTCATCTAGTGTCTTCTTTAGTATTTGAATGAGAGTTTTATCCATTTGCCCTTGGATAGTAGATGATAGAGTACCTACAATCTATGATATGTCTCCAGACAAAGCTGTTGATTTTAGTGCTCTTGAATGCAGTACCATTATCGGATATAAATCATCGAGGCATCCCAAACCTATATACGATATGGTTCCTAAAAAATTGGAGCACATGCTGAGTTGTGACCTCTCTGTTGGTTTTATTTTTCTCTCTGAATAGAGAAAAGAAATGACACCACATAGAGTTTAGAAATATTTTATTTAGATGACCAAATACAACATTAAGGAATACTCATATTATCTTGAAAGATAAACATGCTTTCCTATAATGGATTCAATCATTTCAATGAAAGACTCCTAAGGCTAATGGGTCTTTAGGTGTACAGTATTTTCCCCGAACTACATGGAAAAGTAGAACAAGGTCAAATCACGGGATCATGGTTCCTATAAAGGCAAGCCTCTATAGTTAATTACATCTTAGGAAGGCTCTCTTCTTAAGAATACTCTCGATTAAAGAAATAAGTGGCTATTCCTAAAGACTACTAGGGTAGCTTTCAAAGGATTGATTTTTGGAAATTAAATTAGGAGAGGTCCAAATTGGAGAGAGTTATTTTTAAGATTCAAACGGGAAAAAGTAGGAATGTCTATTAATATTGGGATTCCCAGTAGGCATTTCATCTATCCTATGATTAGGCTTAAATTGGGATTTAATTTTACATTTCAAGTTGTCATTTTCTTAGAAATCTTGGATTTAGATTCTAGCAGCACAAGACTACAGAAATGCCTAGAATTGAAGACTTAATCCTAAAAGAATGCTTCAGAACCTAGTCCACATGTGCTTCTGACACATGTCAGATGCTCGACCTAGTTCTATTCTTGGGAATCATTGGTCGTTCTCTCCACTTGAAGGAACTAACCTATCCCTGACTCTTTTGGACTTATAACCTGCCTGGAGAAGGCTGCCAGCTAACACCACCTAATCGCATTTTAAAATCATGAGGCTAAGTCATATGAATGCAAGATGGCTGGGCTGTTGCAATTTTAGGAAAGAAATCTATGAACCTAGACTTACTCCCTAACCCCTAAGATTATGTAGGGTATGAAGATGTACTTAAATAATGCATATTTTTCAAATTTTATAATTTTGACTCAAGGTTCATTTTAGGCCATAGGAATGCAATTTATGCCTAATGCATGTAATTAGAAAAAGATCATGGGCCAAATCAAAATAGAAGAAAGTGTACTTCCATCATAGGCTATCAAAGGTCAAACTAGGTAAAGATGGAATTCCTTCATTAAGAATGAAACAATATGATTATGCATGACATATTGCTAACATATGTTATCTTGTTTTAATACAGGCCTTTATATGAAGATTATGAGTTTATTTATTTTATGTTTCATTGATTTAGTTGGGTAGAAAATTTAGTTTATCCTATGAGCTACGTCGGGCATACATCAGACAAACATAGAGAAAGAAACCTAAGAAAAGCATGATGTTTCTATTACAAAATAAATCAAGCCAAATTAAATTATATAAGAAAAGGCCAATATCTGTAGATGCTAGTATGAAGAAAGAAAAATGGGCGAGTTCCGCTTATACAACTAGAACTACAAGTTTAGATCTATGGGTCTTTTTTTCAGGAAAGTCTCCTTCTTCAGGGACATCCATCGGGCTCCACAGGACCACGTACCATCTCTGTTACCTGCTAATCCTAGACCTATAGATCCTCTAAGCTCAAATTTACATTTAAAATTTAAAGAAAATCTAAGCCTGAAAATAGATGTTAGGAAATACACACAACACACCAAGAAGTTTATATTTTACAAACATATGGGCTTAGCATTAGTTGCTTGCCAAGCCCACCTATCCTATGGACTATGTTAAGGGATTTTTAGCACCTGTAAGCAAACGATAATTTTATGATTTATTTATTACAACTATCCCTTTAACATAGTCCCCTATAGAAAAAAAATGTTAAATCTAGAAAGAACGCCCTAACATCCAGTCTAACGAACAAACAAGCTTAGGCATCCAGTCTAAAGTAATACACCACACATAGACATGTGAAGCACATACATATATCACAGGAGATCAAAAAAAAAAAAATCTAATGATCTAACTAGATCCCAGGGACCTAAATAATCTAGTGTGTGTAGTAGTGGGGTTTGTGTGGTAAGTCTTCTAGGCCTTTAAGTTTAAGTTTTGAAGTTTGAAATTTGAATTAGTTTAATTTTACCATTGGTTGATTTCAATTCAAATGATTTAATGATTAATTCTTATTTTTATGTTCATTTTATTTGGTTAAGGTTATATTTAAGTTTTCAAGAATGAAAATGAATGAATTTCATTTTTAGGTGAATCTCACTTTATTCCATCCTAAATCTTAATGAGGTTTCCAAAGTCTAACTAAAATTCTTAAGTATTTTAATTAATCCTTTTGATTTCATTTATGTTTGGATTTGATTTATTTTTATTTCGTTTGTTTGAATTATTTTATTTGATTTAATTTGTTTATTTTATTTCATTTTAAATTAAGTTATATAGATTTCATTTAATTTAGCTTATGTTATTTTAAGGAGTTTGATTTAAGTTTGATTTTCAATCATGGAGTTATAAGCTTAAGTTTTAAGTCCAATGATATAAATTAATATCTTAGGGTTATGCATGGATTCTCAACCTAAAGTACTTAAGTTAATTCCTTGATCTGATTTGATTAATCTAGATTTTATGTCCATTATTTAAATTCATTAACGATAAGTATTTCATTAAACTTAACTTAAGTTATTTTAATTATATTTTATTTTCATTAAATATTGATTTTTTTTAAATTTGATATTTGATTAAATTCTCTGACTTAGAAAGTTTTAAGGAATTACCTTAAGCTTTTCTGATGTTTATTTCAGATTGGTTCAATTTATTTGTTGATTTAATGAATTAATGATTATTCTTAATTATTATTGAGTTCATATTGACCTAGAGATTTAGAATTCCAAATTTATAGACCAATTTGATTTCAGATAATTATTACAAGTGGGGTTTCATGCCAATTTTATGTTCCTAAAGTTCAGTTTAATTAGAGATATAATTAGGGTGTAATTAAAGTTTTTATTATTTCATTAAAACCTAAATTAAGATTAATTAAGAGATTTTATTTTTTTACTTATTCTACACTGAAATACCTTTCCAATGAGGGTTTATTCATAATTTTCAATTAACTGGTTGATTTATTATGATTTAATTAAGTTCAAGTAATTTAATTGAATTATTTTATTCTTTTAATTATCAAATTAAATTAATTAAATTCATATTAAGTTCATATTAGTTTAATTAAGTTAAATTATTATTCGATGTTCATTATTTTGATTTAAGATTATTAAATTAAAAATTATTTTATAAAGGGTAATTAATTTATTTAATTTAAGGGTTAACTCACATAAAATTTTAATTTCATTTAATTTTAGAGAATTAAATCCCCAAAAATTTACCTAAGGTATGTTTTAAGCTTAATTTCATTTTCCCAAAGTTTCAACTTAATTGGATTATTAATTTAAGAGTAATTAAGGTTTAATTTGTTTCAATTAAACCTAAATTAAGGAAAATTCATCTAACAAAAATTGGGGGTTTTAATTTCAGTGGATTTTTCTCATCAAGACGAATTCATAGAGCTTTTATTTATATTTTTATGATTTTTCTTTGATTTGTTATGATGTTTTAAAGTTTTCTGAAATTTTTTTTAAATTAATTAAATCGTTGCTTAACGGTTTTTAACGGTTTTAAGTTACGGGTCCCACGCATTTTAACTAAAATGAGCAGGATTAGCTTTGGACCGTCCGAATAAAGATCGATGATCGATGATCCGCGGTTTAGGATCAAAGCGTGTCGCGTGTTGATCCAGCGGGACAAAACGTCCGATCAGGTCGGTGGTCTATTATTCCCATTCTAAAGGGATTTAATTAGAATTAAGACCTAGATCTTAAAAAAGCAGGCGGTCAGTTTCATCTCCCTCGAACCTACAAGCCATGGACGTCACGTATTTGGTTGGTTACTTTTGATATACTTAACTAGTGGATGATTCAAGTGCTACATGATCATTGAAAGATCCTCTTTCAATCCATACTTGATCTCACCAAAGAACACAGGGATCTGATCATGTCAGCTTTGAAGAAAGAGGAGTTCAATAATGGCATTTTGATTTATGGGAGGTCGAATCAATTGAAGTAGCTTCTTCTTCAATAGAAAGCCTTGCTTCAAAGGAATTTGGAGAATTCCTTGTGGTTTGATCACTAGCCCAAGCTTTGGATTCAAAATTTGGTTTTGATGGTTCCACTGATTGAGAACACTTGGAAGGAAGGAGGGATTTCGTTTGGCTTTGATTTTGGCCTAGGATGGCGTATGAAAGCTCAGTTTTTTTTTTTGAGGAGGCCTGTATGTGATTATTTCTTTTTTGCCAAAACATCATATATCATTTTTATTTTTGTTTTTTTCTTGGAGAAGCCAACTCTCTTTTGAAGGCAGCCATCACTTGAAGGCAGCCCCTTCATCATTTGAAGGGACTTAGTCGCCATCCTCTAAGAGGTGGGGATAATTTTTTCTTCTCTTTTTCCATTTTTTATTTCTCTTTTTTTATTTATTTTGCTTTTATTATTTCCAAGAAATATGACATTATCATCTTAGTTTGAATTAAAGTATGATATGCTCAAATTAATCTCAAAAGAGATTTGAGATTAGATTTAATTGCATTTGAGTTTTCTTAGGGATTTGAGATTAACTTTTTCCTTTTGAATTTGTTTAGTTTATTTTTTTAATACCATAATGTAATTTGATGATCAATTGCATTATGATTTAATTAAGCCATTTAATTTGATTTTAAATTTAATTTCATTTTAACTCATTTTGCTTAAAGTGGGTATGATTTCAAATGAGTTCAAGTGATCAATTTAAATTCAAATGAAATGGGTTTTCTTTTCTTCATTTTAATTTGATTTATTTGAGTTAATCCAAATTGAAAATTTGGATTGATTATACCTATATCACATAGGTTAGAACAAACTCAAAAAGATTTTCTAGGACACTAGGTGAGGTGTCATAAACATTGAATTAAGAAAATCCTATTTGAGATTAGGATCTCTCAAATGCTAAATTAACCTCATCCAAAAATGAGGTCAACAAATGGACCCCAATATGTGTAGTGGATTAACTAGAATACATCAGACATATTGGCGTTGACCGTTGATCAACATACAAGTGATTTTTTTATTTGAATTTTATTTTGATTTTGATTATGAAAGATAGGTATATGTATTCCTATCTTTTCTTGGGAGTGTGATTCATTCTTAGAAACTTAACTTTACATTAAGTTCTAGGATGAAGAAGAATGCTATTAGAATAGGCCCAAAGATTGGTCTCTAATGCAATCATTATGCTCAAGGAAAATGCCTTTAGGGGACTTACTCTTTCTTGAGAATATTGGTGACTCATGTGATTAGCTAAAAAGATGGGGTCATTTATGGGCGTAATCCATCCTAGTTAGTTGAAGAGAGGAGAGGGGTCTTTAAATACTTGATCCAATCCTCAAAAGCCATGCTGGGAAAAGAGGCTTGAAATGCTTGATCCTAATCCACAATACTTTGACTACTAAATAGGGTGACATGGACTTGATCCTATTTAAATAGTTTTAAAGTAAATGAGGTCTTTAATGGTTTGATTCCATTCTTTAGAAGATTGAATAGGATGCCAACTGGGGACTTATTCCTAATAATTAGAAAGAAGGTTGACTGGGGACTTATATCTTTCTGGCTATTAGAAAGGGGTCTTAAAGACTTAATCCAATCTAATTCACCTATGTAGCATGAAAGGGGCCTTGGTGGCTTGTTCCAATCATGTACACGAAGGTAGGAATGGTGCAACAAAGGGCTTGCTCCAAACTTACAGAAGTAGTTTTTCATGGGAATGGTGCCACGAAGGGCTTGCTCCAAACCCAAGAAGGACATGAGAAAGGTGTCATAGAGGGCTTGCTCCCATCTCAATTCATGTATAGGAAGGCCACCAAGGGGCTTGCTCTCAACCCACTGCATTTTTTTTATGGGAATGGTGCCACAAAGGGTTTGCTCCAAACCCAGAAAGGACATGAGAAAGGTGCCACAGAGGGCTTGCTCCCATCTCAAGTAATATATAGGAAAGGTGCCACAAAGGGCTTGCTCCCAACCTACACATGTATTTTTTCATGGGAATGGTATCACGAAGGGCTTGCTCCAAACCCAGGAAGGACATGAGAAAGGTGCCACAGAGGGCTTGCTCCCATCTCAAGTTTATGTATAGGAAAGGTACCATGAAGGGCTTGCTCCCAACCTACATAGGTATTTTTTCATGGAAATGGTGCCATGAAGGGCTTGCTCCAAGCCTAGGAAGGACATGAGAAAGGTGCCACAAAGAGCTTGCTCCCATCTCAAGTCATGTATAGAAAAGGTACCACGAAGGGCTTGCTCCCAACCTATACAAGTATTTTTTTCATGGGAATGGTGCCATGAAGGGCTTGCTCCAAACCCAAGAAGAACATGAGAAAGGTGCCACAGAGGGCTTGCTCCCATCTCAAGTTCATGTATAGGAAAAGTGCCATGAAGGGCTTGCTCCCAACCGACACAAGTATTTTTTTTATGGGAATGGTGCCACGAAGGGCTTGCTCCAAACCCAGAAAGGACATGAGAAAGGTGCCACAAAGGGCTTGCTCCCATCTCAAGTCATGTATAGGTGCCAAGGGCTTTCCCCAACCCACTGTGTATTTTTCATGGGAATGGTGCCAAGGGGACCAAACCCGTGAAGGACATGAGAAAGGTTCCACAAAGGGCTTGCTATCTCAAGTCATGTAGGGAAAGGTGCCACTAAGGGCTTGCTCCAACCTACACAAGTATTTTTTCATGGAATGGTGCCAAGGGCTTTGCTCCAAACCAGAATTACATGAGAAAGGTGCCACAAAGGACTTGCTCCCATCTCAAGTCATGTATAGGAAAGGTGCCATGAAGGCTTGCTCCCAACCCACACATTTTTTCATGGGAATGGTGCCATGAGGGCTTTGCTAAACCCGTGAAGGACATGAGAAGGTGCCACGAGGGCTTGCTCCCATCTCAAGTCATGTATAGGAAAGGTGCCATAAGGGCTTGTCTCAACCCACACGTGTATTTTTCATGGGAATGGTGCCACGAAGGGCTTGCTCCAAACCCAGGAAGGACATGAGAAAGGTGCCACAAAGGGCTTGCTCCCATCTCAAGTCATGTATAGGAAAGGTGCCACAAAGGGCTTGCTCCCAACATATACAAGTATTTTTTTTTCATGGGAATGGTGCCACGAAGGGCTTGCTCCAAACCTGGGAAGGACATGAGAAAGGTGCCATAGAGGGCTTGCTCCCATCTCAAGTTCATGTATAGGAAAGGTGCTATGAAGGGTTTGCTCCCAACCTACACATGTATTTTTTCATGGGAATGGTGCCACGAAGGGCTTGCTCCAAACCCAGGAAGGACATGAGAAAGGTGCCACAAAGGGCTTGCTCCCATCTCAAGTCATGTATAGGAAAGGTGCAAAGGGCTTGCTCCCAACCTATACAAGTATTTTTTCATGGGAATGGTGCCACGAAGGGCTTGCTCCAAACCCAGGAAGGACATGAGAAAGGTGCCACAAAGGGCTTGCTCCCATCTCAAGTTCATGTATAGGAAAGGTGCCACGAAGGGCTTGCTCCCAACCTACACAGGTATTTTTTTCATGGGAATGGTGCCACGAAGGGCTTGCTCCCAACCTACACAGGTAGTTTTAGATGAGGAAAAGGGGTCAAAGTGACTTATTCCTAATCCTTAAAGTTTTGACTAATAAGCAAGAGTCTCAAGGACTTACTTGATTAGTCAAACTTGATGAAGAGGTGATGGAAGGTTTACTTCCATTTCTTGATTTCACTAATACTCCTCACACATGAAAAAGTTTAGTTAATGAGGTTTCAAAGAGTTGGAATTTATTTTTGATGGAAGACTTGGGTATATTTTGGACCCAATTCTTTATTATACCATGAGCATAGAAATTTTTCATTTTTCTTTTTATATCTCATAGTTATAATGAACCATGCTAGATGTCTAATTCATTGAAGGTAAGACATCATAGGGTAATAACCTGAGAATTCTATCTCTTTGAGCTTGCATGTGACTGTGTAGTTCTTTGGGCAGTAAGAACCAAAGTCAACCAGTGCTTCTCAAATGAAATTTTATTTTCTTTTTGTTTGAACATGTATTTTATTTTTACTTTGTTGACATGAATCAACAGCTTATAAGACATTCTCTTGGATTCAATGAAGATCAAGAGATTCCTTTAAAGCTTTCTAAAGTGAACAAGAATCAAGATAATCTTTTGGATTCTCATAGAGACACAAATTTCTTATCCCTAATCAATAAGGGGATTGAAAGAATTAACTTATTAGAGAAATTAATATTCTCCTGATAAATTTGAAATTAAATTTCTTCAGTTGATTTGTTGTTATAGGAAATTAAATCTCATAATTGTCTTTGATTAATTTCTTATTTTTGCATTTTTGATCCTTCTAAGTTTTACTACAAGGTCTTTGAAATTACTTCAAAAGTAAATTTCAAGACTCTATATATAGTAACAAGATTATTCTTCAAATCATATTAAAGTATATTTTTTCTTTTTCTATTTTTTTTTGACAAGATTTTCAATATAACCCTCTACCTAATTGAAAGTGGGATTATAAAAAATCTTGATCATGGCCCTTTTTGTTAAATTGCCTCAATATGTTGAGACTGAATGATATGACTCTATAATAGAACATTCTTATAAGGATTCTGAATGTCATATCATATGCTTTAAATTTTTCTTTTCTAGAATTTTCTTGATTTAAAATTTTTAGATAAGTTATCCTTAAGAAGGATAATCTTATGCATGAAAATATTTTGATTTAAAAATGAAATATGGGTAATATGAACCCATTTTCAAGGTAAAGATTCTACCCTAGTCCCAAGATGTGGGTCATATAATGATGTTAGCTAACTAAGAAGAATATTTTCTTCTTATGTAGAACCATAATTTTCAAGCTTTTAATTTTAGCAAAATTTTGCTTTTCTTTTGGAATTTGACCACAGTCATCAAGGGACTTAATTTATTGAAATGTCATCAAGCTTAAGTTTATGGACCGCTACATCTGGAGATCATTTCAATTTTATTTTATAAAGTAGTCTTTAAACCCAAAAGATAGCTTGATCAAATCATCAATAGCTAACTCAAAGAGTTAGATCATTGATATCATCTTGTCAATTATGGAATTGGATTTTTCTTCAAATTCCAAGGGTGCATTCCAAACTTGAAGATTATATAAATCTCCGCACATCAAACAACATTGATGCAATGCTAGAGTGCCTTTTGAAAAGAAAGTTAGGACCCAAACTACTTAAGCTTTTTAACTTGCAATGGCTCTATAATTTCATAACTTTTCTTGTTTATATAGGCCACTTACAATGGAATCAGAGTATACTCAATGAGACCTTTGCCATATAAAGGATATGGACCTCTGGAAAAGAAGATCCACTATCTTTTCTTTTAACCACCAAGCGAGCTCACCCAATCATGGCAAAGGCTAAAATGACAAAGTATGAGATATCTGCTTATTTTTGTTCAGCTAGGGATAATTTTTGACTTCTAACCTTACTACTTCATTTTGATGTGGAGGAGTTTAAAGTCAAAAATGTCTACATGCTCAGAAATTTTAGACTTCATCCTTTTTCTCTTGGATATAGTCTTTCCATTCCTTTTTTTTTTTGGTAATATTTTGATTTCATTTTTTTATGAAAGGTTACATTTGGTAATTTTCCTAGTTACAAGTTTCACTAAGAAGATAAATCTATTTGACTCATTTCATTCTTTATGAAATGACTCCACTAAATGATTTGCTAAGAAATTTGATGTATTTGACTTTTTTTTAAATACATCATTTGATAGACTTTTTGATATGATTCAATTATTTGCTTGATTGATCATATATTATGATCAAATATTTTTATTTCTTTTTCATCTTTTCATGGAGACAAAAAATCTAGTAAAGTCATTTAAGATTGATAAGAATGACTTTCTAATGATGTTACACTTGTTAAATTCAAAATTATTTAGTGGAGTCATTTAAGATTAGAATAATGACTTCCTTGAAAACTTTACACTTCTGAAATCAGAATTTTCTATTGGAATCAAATATTTAATGAGGTCATTTAGGAGTAGCTGAATGATATTCCTAAAGACTCAACACTTTAGGATGAATATGAACATCCTTCAATAATCAATATGTTTTTTTTTTTATTCCTTTTTATTCTCTTCTTCTTTTCTTTTTTCTTTTTTTCTTTATTCAATGGATAGGACCATCCAAGAATTTAAAGATGTTTCATGAATTCCTAAGTTGCTCTTTTTCATGTTTGAATTTTGGCTTCAACCAACAATGTGATTGAAATTAAGTTCTTTTTCTAAGTTGAGATTTTAAGATTGAATTTTCATGAAGCTGAAAACTACTTTCTTTATTTGATTGAATTTATATGGCATTAACTTATCAAAGCTTGATTAGAATTGAGCTTATATAAATTCATTCTTATGTTTATATTTGATGTTGACCGATGCACCCGGATCAACATATATTTTGGAGATTTTCTTCTTTCAAAATTTCCACATCGACTAAGATGTTAATAAGTTCTTAGTAGTCTATCTTTATCATAGAAGATAACCCTAGAACTTCTTTACAATGGAATGCCACATCAGGAAGTTGCTTATAGTTAAGTAAGACAAATTACATGATTATGTAATGCCTTGCTTTACTTTTACTTCTTTCTTCATCATTTTTTATTATCTCATATTTCATTTTATTTTATAACAGAGTATTATGATTCTTGATTTTGCATGCAACTTCTCTAAGATAAGCAAAATATCATATTTTGAAGATGATTTGTTTTCCATTTCTTTTCAATGTCATTTGAGGTGGTATGACTCTACCATTTTGAATTTTAATTCAAGAATTTCCCTTTATATGGGAAGGTAGGTCTAACTCTATCCTCAATAGATCAGACCTCATGATCTATTCATTTAGAGGAACATCATTTAAAAGAGGACCCTCTAGGGTAGATGATGTGCTATTAGAAAGTCAAATTTTGACTTGCATTCTTTTATAGCACATATAAGATTAAAGGTAATCTCACTTGCAATGGACTCTTTGACCACCATACTTAATAGTAAAATAATGTCAAATAGGTCATAAGATATTGCAAAGGATTCTCGTTAGATTCATTTTTTATTTAAAGCATATAATACCTTATTCTTGAAAATTATGGCATTTTTCATTCATTTGGACTCACAAAGTCCTAAGTGATTTATCTATCAACTTTCCAGAGATAGGGATTTCATACTTTCACTCTAAGAGATAGATATATCACCCTTAGAACCCAATCCTAAGGTCATGATTTCTTAGGATTAACTTCTTCATTTATTTTCTTTTCTTGATTTAACCTTAAAATTAATTAAAGCCAATCATGGAATATAATTTCATTCAATAGGAGAAAACTCCCATTAAGAAAGTTGATTTAAATTTCATTCATTTCAACTTTATCAAGAGAATCATAATTTTGCTACCCTCTCTTATCTTCTATTGATTTGAAGAAAAAGTGAATCTTGTCACTTTATTTTTTATGTTTATATCATGTCATCTTCCTCTTTTGACTCTCTCTTAAACTCTTAAGATTTTGGAAAGGTCTAAAAGAAGGTTAACTCCAAGTCACTCCATAGAATTGGCCAATCAACTTGAGTAGTTTGTTTTCCAATATTCTAGTGGACTTGTAGAAATTAAGATTAAAGCTGATTTGCATTCATGTATAATTTTCTTCTATAAGAATAGAATATTTTCATTGAGTTCCTTAATCAACCTCCTAAGGTCAATAAGGAATTCTCTTTTGGGATGATTTTTTTATTCTTCTTTATAAATGCAATTCAAACTTCAATCATGGTGGGAGAAGAAGGTGGAGAAGAAGCAATGTACAACTATGCCTCCTTTTGATTTAAGTTTCTCGGGTTTGAAGGAACTCCTTTATCTCAATATTTATATCCTTAGGTGTTTGACACCTTTGAATGTAGTAGAATAAAGGGAGTTCATTCAAGGACCTTGTCCTGAGTCTCTTTAGCTTTAGTACAAAGCCAAAGTAAGATCAAGGATAAGTTTAATTTTGAAACTTTATTTTTGGAGATTTGCTTTTCAAATCTTGAAGTACTTTTACTTTTTTTAAATTTGATATCTCTTTTCCATATTGGAATGGTTTCAAATCCGTATTGACCAGATTTAGGTCATAATAGAGATGACTTGATTTTTATTTATTTCTCTCATCTCTCATTTTATTTTGGGATTTGGTTATAGGACCCAATCATTTAACTATGAAAAACGAAGAGTTCTAGAACCTCTATTCAAGATGTTGGATAGGCTCAACCAAGAATGAAATGGAGAGGTATCCAATAAAAGAGACCAAGTGAGTGGCACTAGTACCATATATATAAATAACCACCTATTTCTAAAGATGGAGAGGAACCATTCCCGGAATGCTGAAAATATGTTGGTTTTCTTTTTCTCCCTAAATAGAGAAAAGAAATGACACCACATAGAGTTTAGGAATATTTATTTAGATGACCAAATACAACATTAAGGAATACTCATATTATCTCAAAAGATAAACATGCTTTCCTATAATGGATTCAATCATTTCAATAAAAGACTACTAAGGCTAATGGGTCTTTCGTGTACCAGAGTATTTTCCCCTGAACTACATGGAAAAGTAGAACAAGGTCAAATTTATCCTGGGATCATGGTTCCCTATAAAGGCAAGCCTCTATAGTTAATTACATCGGAAGGGTCTCTTCTAAGAATACTTAGATTAAAGAAATAAGTGGTTATTCCTAAAGACTACTAGGGTAGATTTCAAAGGATTGATTTTTGGAAATTTAATTGGGAGAGGTCCAAATTGGAGAGAGTTATTTTTAAGATTCAAATAGGAAAAAGTATAAAATGTCTATTAATACTGGGATTCCCAGTAGACATTTCATCTATCCTATGATTAGGCTTAAATTTGGGATTTAATTTTAGATTTCAAGTTGTCATTTTTTTAGAAATCTTGGACTTAGGTTCAAGCACCACAAGACTACAGAAATGCTAAGAATTGAAGACTTATTCCTAAAAGGATGCTTCAGAACCTAGTCTACAGGTACTTCTGACACATGTCAGATGCTCGACCAAGTTCTATTCTTGGGAATCATTGGTCATTCTCTTCACTTGAAGGAACTAACCTATCTCTGACTCTTCTAGACTTATAACCCCTGAGAAGGTCGCCGCCTAACACCACCTAATCATATTTTAAAATCATGAGGCTAAGTCATGAATGCAAGATGGTCATTGCTTTTAGGAAAGAAATCTATGAACCTAGACTTACTCCCTAACCCCTAAGATTATGTAGGATATGAAGATGTACTTAAATAATGCATATTTTTCAAATTTTATAATTTTGACTCAAGGTTCATTTTAGGCCATAGGAATGCAATTTATGCCTAATGCATGTAATTAGAAAAATATCATGGGACAAATCAAAATAGAAGAAAGTGTACTTCCATCATAGGCTCTCAAAGGTCAAGCCTAGGTAAAGATGGAATTCCTTCATTAATTAAGAGTGAAATAATATGATTATGCATGACATTCAGCTGAGGGGTTGCTACATATGTTATCTTGTTTTAATACCTAGGCCTTTATATGAAGATTATGAGTTGTATTTATTTTTATGTTTCAGTTGATTTAGTTGGGTAGAAAATTTAGTTTATTCTATGAGCCTACGCCCGCATACACAAAGACAAACATAGCAAAAGAAACCTAAGAAAAGCATGTTATTTCTATTACACCCAAAATAAATCAAGCTAAATTAAATTATACAAGAAAAGGTTAATGCAGTACCATGTACACCCCTAAGAAGTAAAAATACCGAAGTTCTACCCTTATACAACCCGCCTAACTACAAGTTTAGATCTATGGGTCTTTTTTTCGTGAAAGTCTCCTTCTTGGGACATCCATCTGCCCACAGGGGACCACCGCACCATCTCCTGTTGGGTCACCGCTAATCCTAGACCCTATAGATCCTAACCTAATTCTAAGCTCAAATTTACATTTAAAATTTAAAGAAAAGCCCGCAAAATATGTTAGGAAATACATATAGCACAAGCTATATTTTACAAAACATATGGGCTTAGCATTACTTGCTGCCCACCCCCTATCTACTATGTTAAGGATTTTAGACTGCAAGCAAACAATAATTATGATTTATTTATTACAGATCCCTTTAACACCCAGAAAATAATGTTAAATCTAAAAGAACGCCCTAACATCTAGTAATGAACAAACAAGCTAGCATCCTAAAGTAATACACCACACGTATGTGAAGCACATCACAACATATGAGAGATTAAAAGAAAATCACGTAACGATCTAACTTAGATCTAGGATCCGTGACCTAAATAATCTAGTGTGTGTAGTAGTGGGGTTTGTGTGGTAAGTCTTTGTTAGGCCTTTAAGTTTAAGTTTTGAAGTTTGAAATTTGAATTAGTTTAATTTTTATGATTAGTTGGTTTCAATTCAAATGATTTAATGATTTAATTCTTATTTTTTTATGTTCATTTTATTTGGCTAAGGTTATATTTAAGTTTTCAAGAATGAGAAATAGAATGAATTTCATTTGGTGAAGCTCACTTTATTCCACACATCCTAAATTAATGAGGTTTCCAAAAGTCTAACTAAAATTCTTAAGTATTTTAATTAATCCTTTTGATTTCATTTATGTTTGGATTTGATTTATTTTATTTCATTTGTTTGAATTATTTTATTTGATTTAATTTGTTTATTTTATTTCATTTTAAATTAAGTTATATAGATTTCATTTAATTTAGCTTACGTTATTTTAAGGAGTTTGATTTAAGTTTGATTTCAAATCATGGAGTTATAAGCTTAAGTTTTAAGTCCATTGATATAAATTAATATCTTGGTTATGCATGGATCATTCTAACCTAAAGTACTTAAGTTAATTCCTTCATATGATTTGATTAATCTAGATTTTAAGTCCATTATTTAAATTCATTAACGATAAGTATTTCATTAAACTTAACTTAAGTTATTTTAATTATATTTGATTTTCATTAAGTATTGCTTTTTTCTTTAAATTTGATATTTGATTAAATTCTCTCACTTAGAAAGTTTTAATGAATTACCCTAAGTTTTTCTAATGTTTATTTCAGATTGGTTCAATTTATTTGTTGATTTAATGAATTAATGATTATTCTTAATTATTATTTAGTTCATATTGACCTAGAGATTTGGAAATTCAAGAATTCTAAATTTATAGACCAATTTAGTTTCAGATAATTATGACAAATTAGGTTTCATATCAATTTTATGTTCCTAAAGTTTCAGTTTAATTAGAGATGTAATTAGGGTGTAATTAAGATTTTAATTATTTCATTAAAACTTAAATTAAGATTAATTTATTAAGATTAATTTATTAAGATTAATTAAGAGATTTTATTTTTTTTTACTTATTCTACACTGAAATACCTTTCCAATGAGGGTTTATTCATAATTTTTGATTAACCGGTTGATTTATTATGATTTAATTAAGTTCAAGTAATTTAATTGAATTATTTTATTCTTTTAATTATCAAATTAAATTAATTAAGTTCATATTAGTTTAATTAAGTTAAATTATTATTCTGATGTTCATTATTTTGATTTAAGATTATTAAATTAGCATTTTATAATTATTTTATAAAAGGGTAATTAATTTATTTAATTTAAGGGTTAACTCACATAAAATTTTAATTTTATTTTATTTCAGAGAATTAAATCCCCAAAAATTTACCTAAGTTATGTTTTAAGCTTAATTTCATTTCCTCAAAGTTTCAAATTAATTGGATTATTAATTTAAGAGTAATTAAGGTTTAATTTGTTTCAATTAAACCTAAATTAAGCAAAACTCATCTAATAAAAATTGGGGGTTTTAATTTCAGTGGATTCCTCTCATCAAGACAAATCCATAGAGCTTTTATATATATTTTTATGATTTTTTTTTTGATTTTTTATGATGTTTTGAAGTTTTCTGAATTTTTTTTAAATTAATTAAATCGTTGCTTAACGGTTTTTAACGTTTTTAAGTTTCGTCCAATGATTTTAACTAAAACAAGGATTAGCTTTGGACCGTCGATTAAAGATCGACCTCGATGATTGGTTTCATGGGATCAAGAGCGTTCGCCGGTTGATCCGTGACAATGAGCCATCCGCATCATCGGCCCCTATTATTCCGATTCCTAAAGGGATTTAATCATTAACATCTAGATGGACCGCGCTTTTAAAAGAAACGACGGTCCGATTTCTCCTCCCAAACTGGTTCGTCGTGGTATTTGGTTAATAGCTTTTGATATACTTAACCAAATTGGATGATTCAAAGTGCTATATGATTGTTGAAAGATCCTCTTTCATTCCATACAATTTTATCTCACCAGAGAACACGCCTTGTAGGGATACGATCATGGCCAAAAGTTTTGAAGAAAAGAGGGGTTCAATAATGGCGTACCTAGATTTAGGGGATCTAAAAGGCTGGAATCAATTGAAGTAGCTTCGATTCTTCAATATGAAGCCTTGTTTCAAAGGAATTTGGAGAATTCCTTGTGGTTTGATCACTAGCCCAAGCTTTGGATTCAATATTTGGTTTTGATGGTTCCACCGATTGAGAACACTTGAGGGGGGGGATTTCGCTTTTTCGATTTTACCCTGGGATGGTGTATGAGAGCTCGCTTTTTTTTTTTGAGGAGGTATGTATGATTATTTCTCTTTTCCAAACATCATATATCATTTTATTTTATTTTTTCTTGGAGAAGCCAACCTCTTTGAAGGCATCACTTGAAGTGCCTTCATCAGCCATTACTCAAGGCAACCTTCACTTGAGGGGCTACCATCCTCTTAAGAGGTGGGGATAATTTTTTCTTCTCTTTTTCCATTTTTTATTTCTCTTTTTTTAATTTATTTTTCTTTTATTATTTCCATGCAATATGACATTATCATCTTAGTTTGAATTAAAGTATGATATGTTTCAAATTAATCTCAAAATAGATTTGAGATTAGATTTAATTACATTTGAGTTTTCTTAGGGATTTGAGATTAACTTTTTCCTTTTGAATTTGTTTAGTTCATTTTTTTTTAATACCATAATGTAATTTGAATTTGATGATCAATTGCATTATGATTTAATTAAGCCATTTAATTTGATTTTAAATTTAATTTCATTTAACTCATTTTGCTTAAAGTGGGTTATGATTTAAAATGAGATCAATTTAAATTCAAATGAAATGGGTTTTCTTTTCTTCATTTTAATTTGATTTATTTGAGTTAATCCAAATTGAAATTTTGGATTGATTCTACCTATATCACATAGGTTAGAACAAACTCAAAAAGATTTTCTAGGACACTAGGTGAGGTGTCCTAAACATTGAATTAAGAAAATCCTATTTGAGATTAGGATCTCTCAAATGTCAAATTAACCTCATCCAAAAATGAGGTCAACACTCTCTAAGTGGGAATGCCTCTGTCCACTTAGAAAAGTAGTCAGTAGCAACTAGGATGTCGATGACCTTTGGAAGAAGGAGGATCGATCAGACCTACAATGTCAGTACCCCAACACTCAAATAGCCATGAGGCCAATGTAGGATGTAAAATGTTAGGTGATTGATGTAGGACCACACTGTGTACCTAACATTGGTGGCATCTCCTAGCTATGTCCATGTAGTTTGTGATCATCGAAGGCCAGTAGTAACCTAGTCTCTTGATCTTGGCTTTCATCTTCGGGCCGGATTGATATGCTCAGATAAGGAAAGTGTAAATGATCCTATGGCTTCGTGATTTGTCTAGACAACGTAACAACAAATGTTTGAAGGATCGCCGGTACAAGGTGTTATCCACGAGAGCGTGGGGCTCTACTTCACCGATGTAGTGATTTCTCTTGAGATAGTTTGCCTATATTTAAATAATCTATGAATTGTTACCTTCAATCAGACTCCCCATCCTTTTTGTCAATGGCAACCTCCTCTTTAAGAAATAATCTCTCAATGAGTTCAGCATCAAGGGATAAGACTTGTATATTTTGGACCCTTATTAGAATGGACTCATCTTCCGGACATGCCAACTCTTTGGCAAGCTTGACTAATGCGTCCCCTACTAAGTTCTCTCCTTGTGGAATCTTATAGATGGTAACCTCTGGGATTTTGGCTAACAACTCCATGGTATACTTGATAATGATGGAGCTTAGGATTTAGAACCTTATAAGACCCAACGATTTGGTTGATGACTAACTGAGAATACCCAAAGATGTCGATACTCCGGACGCATAGTGTAATGACTAACTTTGGATCAGCAATCAGAGACTCATATTTGGATTTGTTGTTGTTGCATGAATTTGACAAATGATATGATAATCTCATCATCACAGTCTGGAATTAAGAGAACTATTTCTACCCCTGCCTTCCTTGGATAGTAAATTATGGTTCTTCTCCTCTTTGAGAAGAAGCCAAACCATCAAAATACATTACCCAACGGTGAATGCTAGTGTCCCCTAAGTTCATGATTTGTTCATCGAAGAGGTCATCACTAAGCGGAGAATCAACATGAAGTGGGTGTGCTGCTATGAAATCTGCTAGTGCCTATGTTGACCTCTTTTTTAGAATGAGCTCTCAACACCTCCATCTAAGACATAGGATTTCTCTTAGACCTTAAGAGTTCCTTAGTCTTAAGATACATCTAGTGATTAGGCAGACACTCAACCTATCCCTAGAAGACTTAGAAGGTTTAGCCATAGGAATAGGGCATGCCTTATGGGTGTTAGGAATTTGCCTACCCTTAGTTTGAACCACTCCTCACTTTCCTTCCTTCAAGACAAACTCCAAATCAATCTCATTTGATTTTCTCCAAACTTAAATCAATTCCATAAATCAATTCCATGATTAAAATCTATGCTTGAAACCCATGATCAAAATTCATAAAAATTCCTAAGTCCAAATTTTGCTTAAGTCCTTAAGCCTCCCTTAAGGACTTAACCTAAAGCACTCAAAACCAAATCAAATCTTTGAGATTTTCTCATACCTCATTTATATTCTCATTTATTTGCACATATATAAATGAAATATAAATTCAAACCAATCAAATCTAAATTCAAAATTTAAATCAATTCATGAAATTTTTCTTAGATCCTTTAAAATCCCTTTAATGGAATTAACCAAAATCTTGATCAAACCTATTCAAACCCTTGGGATTTTCTCAAAAATTATTTATATTCTCATATATAAATGAAATATAAATATAAATCAATCAAATCCAACTCAAAAATTAAATTCCCATTTAAAATTCCCTTAAATCCTTTAAATTCCCTTTAATGGATTTAACTTAAATCTTGATCAAATCAATTCAAACTCATAAAATTTTCTCAAAACTTATTTGTATTCTCATTTATATTCTCATATATAAATGAAGTATAAATATAAATAAATCAAATCCAATTCAAAAATTAAATTCCAATTAAATTTTTCCTTAAATCCTTTAAATTTCCTTTAATGGATTTAACCTAAATCATGATTAAACCACTTCAAATCCTTGAAATTTCTCATGATCAATTTATATTCTCATTTATATTCACATATATAAATGAAATATAAATTCAAACAATCAAAACCAATTCCAAAAATCAAACTTGAATCAATTCAAAATCTAATCTAAGCCTTTCAAGTCAAAATCTTGAGCTTAGCCAAATCAATTTCAAATTAAGCCAAACTCTTGATTTTCTCTCATGATTCAATCAACCCTACAATCATGAGCTCATATATAAATCCAAACTTCAATCAAACAATCAAAACCCAATTCAAAAATCAAACCCAAAATTCCTTCATATTCTTCCTTTGAATATGAAATTGCCAAATGGATCTAAACCCATTTGACATCAAACCACTTATAAATGGATTTATATTTCAATCATAAATCCATATACAAGATCAATCGATTTCAAATCAAGCTTTGACCAAGTCATTTGACCCACCTAGGCTCACTTGACCCAAAGTAACCTAAAATACCCTTATGAGCCAAATTTTGATCCTAACCAAATTGGATCAAACCAAACTCATATACCCCTATCATCATGATCAAAAATCATCATGGGATGATCAATCAATCAAATTGGGTCAAACCAAGTCAAACCTAAGGGTTGACCAAGTCAACACTTAACCCAAATGAAACCTAACATAGCCAAAATCCACTATAGGCCAAATTGATTGAAACCATTGATCTAAGTTCACTCATGACTCATGTTTGAACTTGACCAAGCCAACATTTGAGCCTAACCCAGCCAAATTGGCCACTTGACCCAAGTTGACCCATTTTGACCTAAAGGGTCAAAATGTGTCAAAACTTGATCTAAGCCAAATTGATCCAAACCAATGGGTCAAGTTCATTCCAAATCACTTGGTGAACTTGACCAAAGCCTCAATTGGCCAACTAGACCAAACCTAACCATTGAGACCCAACATGACCTAAAGGGGTCATGTTGAGCCAAAATTGAACTTAACCCAAGTTGATTGGAAACAAAGATACCAATCCACTCCATATGACTAACCTAACCTAAACCTACCCTTGACCTACCTCAAATAGGTCAAATGGGTCAAATAGGTCAACTTGACCCATTTGACCTAAATGAAGTCATATGAGCCAAATAAAAAACTATACCAAATTAAACCAAACCAAAGGCACCAAAACATTTCAAATGGTCATATGAACTTGCCCCAACCCTTGGTTTGACACAATTTGACCTATTGGTCAACTTGACCCATTTTGACCTAAATGGGTCAACATGAGCCAAACCCTATCAAATGAATTCCAAATCTCTTGAAACTTGGCCAAACTTAGTATCTCCACATACCCAACATGTTCAAAGTAGAAAAATAGATAAATGACCATCCTACCCCTAGGCTATAGAACAAATTTTGGCTTAACCTATGGGTAATTTGGTTATACCCTCTTTACAATCACTCTTTCCTCAGCTCAAAAATGAGTAATGAACCCAACCCAATGCATTTGGGTCAGCCCATTTGGTCCCTAGACTAAACCTGACCCCTAGCTCAAAATTGAAATTTCAAACTCCCTCTCAAGCTCAAATTCAAGCACATGGAAGGTTGGCAATCCACTCCTTGGATTAAACCGACCATGTGCACACTCAAAACAAATCAAACAACCCTCTCAATATGATCAATTGGATCAAAATGACAAGAGCATTGCCGGTTGTCCAATCCTTCAAGGGGGAGATATACTTCCCCAATTCAATTCTCTCACTGCCGACATTAAGGAACTCAAGCAATTAATGAGAGCACTCCCAAGCTTCTGAGGATTAGAATTCATTTCTCAATTTTTGCAAAAAAATAGGGAGCTCAATCCATTAGCTAATTTCTTCCTCACTCAATTTCCTTCCAATTGCTCTTGCACACTTCATCTAGAGCTAAGTCGAAAACCTAAGCTTCCTGGAGTTCTCGCAAAGAAAGGATCCAGCTCAATCAAAGGCTCAAGCAAGGAGTTGGTCCATACATTGATCCACTTCATCTCAAGTGGTCATACTCTCGGAAGGCTTCATCTCAACCATACGAAGCTTCTCCAAGAGAATTGAGCATCGGTGATCACTTCTAGTGAGATATGAGATTTTTCGATCATTAAACTCAATGTGGTGTGGAGCTTTATGAAAGAATTTTTCACCCCATCTATTTTTAACCGTTGGATTTACCGCTCTCTGTCTTTAGATGGTGTGGGTTGAATTTGATTTGATTTCAAGCTAGATCTAGCTTAGATCATCCCCTTGATCATGGACGATCTCTATTGATCAAGGTGAAGAACTTGGATGATCTCAGTCGTCCATCCATGCATCTTAGATGGATGGCTGAGATTATTTAGCATGTTTAAAAATTTATTTATCTAATTTAAAATGCGGGGGGATCCTTAGCCATCCGATCTTTGATCAGACAACAGTGGATTAAAGCATGTGCGCCGCCACCGCCATCCATGAGGTGACAAGTTAAGTGACCCCCTCACGGAATGATGCGTGTAAAGCACGCTGACTGCCGCCGCCACACGTCGCGCCATGACCTAGGGATTAGCCAAGGATTAGTTAAGTGCTTTAATTAATTCCTAATTAACCTAGAGAACTTCAAAAATTCATAACTCTCTCTAGAAAATTTAGAAAATATATGAAATAAAAACCTATGGATACATAATTAAACTTAGAATATTTTAAAATTAATTTTGATGAGTTTTGAATTATGTTTTTCTCTAAATTTGAGTTTTATTGGAATATGTATTTTACTAATTACTCTTTAATTATGTCTCTGATTAATCCCAAATTTCTTGAGTAAGTTTTAGGAGATCACTTCTACCTCCCCTAATTTTCTTGGGATTTATTGATGGTTTGATTAGAATAATTGTTTATGATTTTCTTAATTACCCTTCTCATGTACTTAAGCATAATTAAGGTATGATTAGTATTTGTTACCCTATGATTAGCATTGATTAAGGTCAAATACAGTAAGTAGGAGGTCTATGGAATAATTTTGTGGAATTTCCCCTAAGCTATTTCCTAAACCCTCTCTTCTCACTTTAATCTCCTCTTAATTAATGGTTAATCCAATAATTATCCCCTTAATCAATTTCTAAAAATTCCAAAAATTTTCATAACTTAATTAATCTACTTTGGGTAGATTCTTAGGTGCTTAATAACCTAAGTTCAATTAAGGAAATCAAAACCCCATTCATAGGTATGAAAGGGTGTTTTGAAATTACTTAAGCTAAACCTTAGCTTAATTAACTTTTAATTGTGAGCCAAATTTCATTATTCCTTTTCATTATTAGGTGCATTAAAAATTTAAATTCCTTGTGTGTTTTATTTCATCTCATTGGCTCATAATCATTTAGTTAATTCTTCTAAGGTGGTATAGGTAAGGGTTAATTAAGTTACTTAATTCATACCTTAACCTAATCAACACGTAAAAATAGATCTAATTATCTAAAAATTAAACAAAAATATCGAACACATATGGGAATGAGTTAGGAACATGCAAACTCATCTCACCTTTTCAAAATTAAATCAAACTCAAACCTAAACAAAAATCACTTTGAAATTCACTTTGATTTATTTTAAACTTTCTTATTCCATAAGAATGTCTTTAGGATTTAAGTGAAGTGAGTTTGTTTACACGCTTTCATTACTTTGAATATTTTCTCAACATGTTAAGTTGTATGCCATGTGATTTCATGCATTCATAATTTTGGAATTCAAATTTTAAAAAATGAAACTATTTTCTTTATGTCAAATTTGTATGTATTGGCTAAAGTAGAAATATGAATGGCTATTATCACTACAAAATCCAAATTATTTTCAAAATATATAAATCAAATACCTAATCTAAAAGTGTGCTACTTATATTTTAATTATAAGCTTGCATGTGATAGATTATAAAGGTATGCTTAGCATAGGTTTCCTTTCTTTCTTATATTAGCATAGTTTTGAATAGGAGTTGGTAAGATGTAGGTTTCATTTGTAAAGAACCCAACACTTACTTAATTTCATACCCTATTCATCCCTATGCTATCACCTAAGAAGGGTTGCCTATATTTGCATGCATAAATTACATAAACAAAAATGAATCCATTAAACAAATTTTGCATTCTTCTTTTACATTTCATTTCTTTTATACATATGTTTGTATTTAAGGAAAGTGATATATTAGTCTGGACAACCCTGAGGTTGCCAGTTTTAAGTAACCCTAAGTAGGTTTTATACTTTACATCTTTGGTTAACAATAGCGCTATACTCACTTATGCCTTTCTTACTTTCATGTGTGTATGTGAAATTTTGGATAAGGAAAACCCTTTCTACTTAATCAAATCATGCATACTAATCTTCTAAATTTACTTAAATAGATTACTTAGTATGCATCATAAAGTATGTTAAATATTCTCATTTGCATGTATAGATATGCTTAGGATCCATCCATGTGCATGTTATATATGTTGGGGAAAGAAATGAAGTAATGTGTGTTAAGTGAATTTTGATTCATTTTATTTAATCTTAAAATGCCTTTCTTTTTGAATAGGTTTTTTAGAGTTTATCTAAACTTAGGATTAATTAAAAGATGTAATCAAAACATTCACCTAAATGAAATTAAAATGTGAACCTACTTTAGAAATTACTTAGGTTAGGGAAGGAAAGAGGAGTTCTCCTCTCATTCCCTCTCTTCATAACTTAGTGATTAATTGTAGGATTCACTTAAACCAAATCAAAACAAAAATAAAATCAACCCAAAACACTTAAACAACTTAAATAAAACCCTCCTCTAAGTTGAACATATCCTTCACACTTAGAAAATTAAAACCTAAAGCCATAGCTAAGCATACCACACAAGCCATCAAAGCACAAACATTAGCCTAAGTCACCACTTCTAGCTTTAGGTTAGGTCGGTGTAAGGTTTTGATATTTGTTTTGTTTGCTGATGTATGTTTCAGACTGGATGTTAGGGTGTATGCTCGTATAATGAATGGTAGGACATTCTTAGTCTAATTATTCTTTTCTGCAGAGAATTGTGCTTAAGGGGTGCAATCATAAATAAAAATATAAAATACTTTTGCTTGCATGTACTTATACCCCTAAGCATAATCCATAGCCCAGGTGGACTTAGTAACCCATGTGTAGGGTGATAAGTCCAATATACATGCTTAGGATTTGTGTGGTTTGTTTTAGCTAACCTTTATTTTGTAGGTGTTAGTTAGATTTTTACTTTTCTTTTTCATGTAAAAAATTTGTATAATTAGGATTTTGGAATGATTGTTATGGGGATTAGGATGAGCATTGGTCATAAGATCCTATCTTATGCATCATGTGAAGCCTTAGAGCATCTACCTTCCAACCATCTAAAAGAAGGAACCAAAATAAGAAAGAAGAAAAGCGAAGAAAGAAGAAAAGAAGGAAGAAGATAGAAAGCTTGAAGACCCCCATAACAATGAATTCCTTTGCTTAATTGTAATTTAATTCATTTATAATCTGGGTTGTATAAGGGTAGAGCTCAGCTACTCAATTTGATATTTTTGAGTATGTGTGGTGGTTCTCGACCACAACGGCCTTTTATTCTTTTTGCGCTTAGCTTTATAAATTAATTGATGATTTATTTAGCTTGTGCATTAAGTGGCATGCTTTTCCTAGTTTCATCCTTGCTTTATGTATGGCCTAGATGTGGATTAGGCTCTTTAGGAAAAAATAAATCGTTTTACCTAACCTAACAACTCAAATAAAAATTAAACAACTCATAACATCACCTAAAGCTTAGGTTTAAAATCAAGATAAAAGAATTATCAACCCTTTAACTAGATGAGTATTTCTTTTATAATATCATGAATAAATGCATCTTATTTCACTCTTGATTGGAGGTATTTTACCTTTTCTAGAGAACTTAGCTTGACCTGTGAGATCCATGGTGGAAACTCACCTCTTCCCTTCTTGCTAATTTTGGCCAATAACTCTATTTCTCATGCATTAGGCATAAAAATCATATTAGCCTAAGTCAAAAATTATTGTCCAAAATAAATAAATAAATATGAAATTTGAATTTTATTAGATTTAAGTCATTTGAAACATACCTTTACATGATCTAGTCTCTTTAGGGAGTGAGTTTAAGGACTTAGTCTATTTCTAAATAATAATAGTCTAACTATCTTGCATAAGCATAAAGACTTGCCTACATGTATTTAAAATCTTAGGAGAAGTTAGTTGGAGGCCACCCCCAGGCAGTTGTAAGTCCAAGTTGTTGGGTGGTTTGTCCTCTCTTGTGGAGGCAAACCAATTACCCATTTTTTTCTTAGATTTAGGTTATGCTTTTGGCCCTCACTAGATTTAAGTTCTGAGGTTACTTCTCCCTTTTATGGGCCAAAAGCTTAATTCCTCACCTCTTAGGCATTTCCTTAATCTTGTGTTAAGGAATCATAAGTCCTAAATTTTAATAAAAAAATGTAACTTAAATAAACTAAATCAATTTCAAAAATATAAAGCCCAACTATAGGATAATTTGAGATGCCCACTAAGTTTTCTAGCATCCTGAGCATCTCCTACTTATTCCCATTTGACTTCGATAATAAATCTCTCTTTGATCAATCCCATTTGATCTTCAAAAATAAACCAATCGATTGATAGTCCTTCCCTTTTAAAATCTTAGAGACAATGATCATTTACCTTAATCAAAAGTTTTCCTATGGAATCCCCATTCCTTAGGATGTAATTAACTATGGGGGCTTGCCCCTGTAGGGAACTTAACGAACCTGGTTTAAAATAAACTTTGCTTTACTTTTTCATGTAAAGTAAGGGAAGAATTTCTCATACACTTTGAAGACCCAACGTCCTTAGGAGTCCTTATTGAGGTGATTATGTCCATTAAAGGGTAGTGACTTCTGTCTTTCGAGATAGTATACTATTCCTTAATAACGTACTCAATCACCTGAATAAGTACATCTGTGGATCTGCGTGGCATCTCGGAAAGACAAATTTCTATAAAGGGTATTGTCTTTCTTTTCTCCCCACAGATTTGAAAGGCAACTCCCTCTAATAAAATTTTTCATCACAGCCTGTCCTTTCACTGCACGGATGGATACAAATGTGATGTCAAACTGTGATAAAATCATAGACCACCGTGCCAACCATCTGGTTAACATCAGCCGTGTCATGAGATATTGCAGTGGATTGATCCTAGAGATCATATTTACCTTATGGGATACAAAGATTAAAGCTAGATAGTGCTTTCAATAGGTGGGTAGTTTGCCTCAACAGGGATTAGACAACGATAGATGAGAGAATAGTCCAACAAAGTGCCAAGAGATCATCTAATGCAGTGTTATAGAGGATCAATGAGGCTTACCCGGGATAGGGGCTGCTAGAATTGGCGGCATCATCGAGGAGTGCTTGATGTCTTCAAAAGCATGCCGGCACTTATCATCCCATTTAACTTTTACATCCTTTTGATAAGTCAATGGTTGGCATCTTCTAATAGGTTGGAAATGAAGCATCTTAGATGCCAACCACTTGGAATGATCGAGTTATGTTAGGCTTTAGGGGTGGCATTTCTAAGATAGCTTTGATCTTCTCAGTCGATTTCTATTATTCGCTGTCGAACAACAAACCCAAGGAATTTCTCCAAAGTTACTCTAAATGCACACTTCAAGGGGGTTCATTTTGAGGTTGTATTATCTTAATCATTCAAAAACTACTCTCAAGTCAAAGAGATGGTCTTCCTTTTCTTTGCTTTTGACAACGAGATCATCGATGTAGCATTCAACTTGATGATGAATGAGTTCATCAAGATTCAGTCATGGCTTGGTATGATGTACATTTTAAGGCGGCATGACCTTATAACAATAAATTGATCGGGGTTCAAAAGCGGTGTTTCTTTCATCCTCGGGGCCATCTTGATTTGGTTGTAGCATGACCCATCCATAAAGAGAATCTTGCATGAGATGAGGCAATGTCCACCATTAATTGGTATAGGAAGTGAAAATTCATCCTTAGGACATGCTTTATTTAGATCCCTAAAATTGACGCATATGCAAATTTGGCCATTTTTTTTTAATTGGGATGACACTGGCTAACCAGGTAGGATATTTTTCTTCCCTAATAAAGTCAGCATTGATCAATTTCTTGATTTTATAAGTGACCTGCTGTTCAATGTCTAATCGCATGCATTTAGGAGCTTGCTTGATAGGAATAGCATTAGGTTCTATTGCCAGTTTGTGGACTGCCACATCAGGAGATAAACTAAGCATTTCATCATAACTCCATGTGAAGTCCTTAAACTCAATAAATAGCCTAACTAAGTCATTAGTTTCTTCTTCATTCAACAAAGAGCTGATGTATGTCGGATGTGGATTATCTTCAGTTCCTAAGTTGATTTCTTTGAGCTCGTCGATGTTGATTTGATCACTTCTTTGAACTTTGGAGGTGCATCTCTAACTTCAAGCTCATTTAGGTCATCTAAAGTTTCTAAACATACCTCCTCATAAGAGTTAGCATGATTTGAGAAGAACCTATCAGACCCAAAATGATTTATGATGACTAGGCAATGGTTTCCATCATTGACTAGACCCACTATTTTGAATCCTAGTCCTGGTCTTGATTGAGGATGTCTAATTTGGTTATCCCATAGCCTTTCAAAGTAGTCTAACCTGTGTTTAGGCCAAATATGTGGGATTAGTCCCTTCTTTTCTAAGTTAAGAACACAAGGCGAGTACCAATCAAAAGGTAATTCTATTAAATCTTTCAATGAATCATCCTTAAGTTTTACATCAGCTTCGACTTGAGGATGATGCTCCCAACAAAATCTCTTTGGCTTGACATCTATGAATGACTTGGGGCCTCCTTAACTACTAAACCTTCAACTTTTTGGGAAGAAAGTGAGATTAGAGCTAAAGTTCCCAACTGCTGCCTGATTGTTCTACATAATAGTGATTCAGATACATTCATTATTTACTTGGAGGCTTGGTCTTCATCACTGTCTAGCTCGAATGTCACCTTCAAAAGGACCTGCTGAGAGGGGTTGGTTGTGTGCTAACCACATGAGACTCATCCTCCAAATTGGACTCTAAGTCTATGTGGATAGCGAGGATACTCCTATGAGCTGGAACATAGCTCTCTCTTGGTTGGCCAAGGAGGTCTTCCACCTAGCGCCACCTTATCCCTCTACGGTGGGTCAAGTCATCCTACCCATGTGTTCATATGGAGAAACAAACTATGGTGGAATGTAACATCTAGCTCTACCTCTTCCTCGGTGTTTGATTCTCGCTCACTTGTGCTTTCTTTTTATTTTCCTTTTTCTTTTCTTTTTCTTTTTCAATTTCCTTTTCTTCTACTTTTGTTTCTTTTTCTTTTATTTTTGAACATTCACCAATCTCGTGAGAATAAACTTTTTGATTTGGAGGAAGATAGTAGGTTACGTCCTCATATATTTTGACCTCTCTAACTAAGAATGGCTTCAAGTCTCCTTTGACATAATAATCGATTCCACCTCTTCTAAATTTGATGCACTAGTACAAATAAGATGGAACCATGTTGTTTGCATGTATACAAGGCCTACCGAGCAAAGCAGTGAAATATGCATCTGAATCTATTATGTTGAACTTGGCTTCTATCTTCCAATCATCTATCTCTAGTGGTAACACTATGGAGCCTAAAGCCCTCTCGCCTTATTTGTTGAATCCTCTCAACATCATCCAATCTTCTCGGAGTTCAAAGATATCGATTCTCAGGTAGGCAAGGGTTTTTAGACTCATAATGTTCACTGATGCACTTTGATCAACTAATATCCTAGAGAGCTTGAATCTGTCAATGTCCACTGTGATGTAGAGGGGACGGTTATGCCCAAAAGAAGGTCTTCATTTGTGAATGTAACTCAGCTTCTCTTGAATAACATGCCTCCTCTAATTGCACTCAATTGAGCTAAGCATATTTCTAGATCAAGAAGAGCTTTGATCAATGACTCCCTCATCTCTTTGGATAAGACAAGGGCATCATATATGCTTAGTTTAGCTGGTAACTTTCTTAGGTGAGCGAGGACATTGTAGTCAACTCCGGGCTGATCCTCCACAAGCATATCCATGGGTGGAGCATCTTATGGAGGAGTTTCTTGATCATTAGAACCAATGACTTGTTTACCCTTATCCTGAGATGCTACCCTAGGAGGTAGAATGTTGCCACTATGCAGGTTGACTTCAATGACTTTGTGAGATGATTTAGTGGAAAGTTCTACTCTCATCGTTCACTACCTCTCATCTGATGACTCCAAATCAATCTCAATTGGTGAACCCAAATGATTTAGGAATGGAAAATCTATTTCTAAATGAGAAATTGAATGATCAAAACTAGAGTTATCATTACTATTTTGTAGACTTGGAGAGTTTTCAAGAGGAATAAAATCTAGAGTATCAGAAGTGGACAAGATGTAAGTGAAAGCTTTCTTCATTGATTTCTTTTTAGATGGAGGTACATGATAAAAATCTAATAAAGTAAGCAGAGTAAGGGGTTTAGTGCCCTTGTCCACTGATACAATGCTTCGGTTGGCAGAAGAGGAGCTAGTGAAGGAAGAAGTAGTAGCTATAATGGTGGATGAAGTGATGGACTCGGACGGTGGTTGTGCTACTATGTTATCCCGAGCAAGTAAGGTGGACTGCTACTGCTACTACTGTTGGGCATCTACCTCCTTCAAGTTGTCCTTAGCAACTTGCAAACCTTCCTTAGAGTTGGAGGTTTGAGCTGCTTTAAGCATTTGCAAGGGTAACTATCTGATCTTAGAGATGATTTTCTTGGAGGTTCGGGATAGGGAGATATCTCAACCTTTCTCTATCTTAAGAAGATCATTTATATCCCCAAGGATTACCTTAACAGAACTGGAGGGTTGTTCTAGTAAATATTCCTTAGGGATGATAATGGCACCTGACTTGTAATTATGCTCAAGCCATCCCTTAAAGGTAAAGCAATCTTCTAAGACATAACCTAGCCTGCGGTGGTAGGGGAAAAAGTTTGGATCATGACTCTTGCCCACATCCTCCAGCCTCCTAGGCTCTGGTAAGAAAATCAAGCTTCTTTAAGAGGTTCTTAAAGATCTTTCTGACTACCTCCCTCTTGAATGAATAAGGCTTACTCAATTTGTTGGCAAGAGTAGGTAAATGGTAGCTACCTGGTGGTGGATAGAGTACTACTGCTGATGTTATGGGTGGGGATACCGCCGTGGATGGGGATACAGCAAAGCGGTGGTGGAGAGTGGGAAACCGAGGTGGCCAATATGATGGCCGAGGTGGTGGCAGGTGGTGAGGAGGTCACAGTTTGAGACCGTCTGGCTGGTTTCGCTTGTCAACCATCGTGACTACCTCGACTTTTCTCAAATGCCTTTTACAGCTTGGGCTTGGTTGACTGATCTTGGAAAGGTAACTATTTGACCTCTCCTTGTAGACTAGTTGCATTGTTGATTAATTTCTCAAATGTCTTAATGGTAAACCCTTTAAGCATGAAGGTGACCAGGTCATGAATATTCTTGAGTAGAATTTCAATGGCATGTTGTTAAGACAGATGTGATTCGCATTTCATACTTAAATTATGTCATCTAGGAATGTAATCAACAAGGGACTGTTGTTGAGCTACAATGAGATCGCCCATAATTATCATTTGCTGAGCTCCAGCAAATCTCTTAATAAATAGCTGCTCCAACTCAGCAAATATCTTCACAAACCATTGAGAAATTCAACGTACCAATCAAATGCGATGCCTATCAAACTACTGATGAAGAGACGGAATAGAAGTGCATCACTATCACTAGCATTGCAATATCTAGCCTTGAAATGTGCTATGTGCTGTCAGGGGTTCCCACAGCCATCAAAAATTTTGAAGGAAGGAGGCACAAAACCCTTAGGATATTGGACACCATCAAATTCCTCCAGGTAGGGTCTACCCTTTGAAATAGATGAGCCACCTTGGGCTTGCGCCAATGCATCCTTTACTTGCTGCTCCACCAATTACTTGATATCTTTTTTTGGCATGGAGGTGCTATCCACCACCTTCTATGCAAGCTACCACTATCCTGATCTACTAGATAAGTGCTTTTGGACTGATCTAGGACATAAGCTAAATCAGGATGATCTAACTCTAGTGGTATATGTTGTGGTACTGAGGCCTGGTTTTGAAGTGCATGGAGGGCTGCTAATAAGTCTTCCATCCTCTTCTCCATCTGGTTGATCTGATCATCCTTTTATTTAAGCTGCTGATGGAGGTGTTGGGTTAAATGGATGGCATCATCTTCCTCAACCACAATACCTTCCTGACTATGCTGATCTCTATGAAGGGAGCTCCTAGTATCGACCATTTGGACCTCGATTGAATCCTCAAGGAGATCATCCTCATCTGGATCAAAGTTGATGTTTTCCTCCTCACAATTTGATTGGTCACTCCCTGGAAGCTCTCTCTTCTCTATAAAGTATTATTCTGGAATCTCTTCTAGGGAACAATCTAATCATGCTGGTATAAATACGCTCTGCTGACCGATGGAGGGGTTGTGCTCACTGACAGAGATGCACCTAACATTTCCTATCACCTAAGTGTTGGCTTTGGGAGGGTCATGACTACTGGAAGAGACATGCTCGTGGCTGCTCATGGGTGGAGTAGTGTCCATAGGAAGATCCACTACCATAGGGACTACAGAACTATCCCCTTCCCCTTCTATAATTATTGTTATCACTACCTCTAATGGTGGTGGTTGTGGTGGTGTGACTACGATGTTGTGTGGTTGCCACTCCTTCTTCACCAATATTGAAGTAGGAGGTAGAGTAGGGGAATTTGACCTCACCTCAGTCGGTGGAGCAGATGAAGTGGGATCCTTTGGCCATAGTCGGATCACCAATGGGGCTCTCTTCTCCCCAGATGTTGTCTTATGGATGGCAGGACCTGAACAGGAGTTGATGGGCGAGGAGCGGATTGGTGTGGTAGAGACGACACCAGCTCTACCCTCATCAGGGCTTTTCCTCTATGACTGGTGTTACCTGTTAGCACTATACTATCTATCCTGTCGGCCCTGGTGGCCCGATGACTCAAAAAATTGACAAGAGCAAAGGCCACCTCCAACAAACCTTAGTCTCTCCCTGCTCCTTGACTGAACTACTACCTGGGCCTCTGATGCTCTATCACTATGAATGCACTGGTACACTCTTGAGGATGATAGACCTCAAGTCGAATAACATATCAAACTCTGAATATTTATTACCCTTTCTACCTACCGTAATATCATACGTAGACCGTCATAGGACTTCCTCCTGTCCCTAGCCGGAGCCTCATGGTATGTAGGAGGTGGAGGCAATGCAGCTATCCTTCCTCCCCTCTTCTCCATCTAATGAGAGGAGTGAAACTGCCAAGAAAAGGAGAAATCTCAGGGGAACCTTCCTCAAATGTGGGATGATCCATCTCTCCGACGATCGTGGTGCCGCTTGATCTTGTGGCTCCTATTCCGTCACTGTGTGCGATGTTGTGTGCGATTGAGTAAGGCAGTATGAGAGCTAGATCCTACCTCGAAGGTAGGGAGGCTATCTCTGATGTCAAGATAGCCTTCCCCTTAAAGGGGACCATCGAGGAGGTGCTAGCATGCACCTAAGAAGCTGTGGGAACAATTGACTGAGTAGAAACTAAACTAACTGGAGAAAGCTCAACTGCCTTCCTCTTCAGGGAAGGATACTCAGTGTCATAAGGTAAGTCAATCCGGATGACTGGCTTCTACCCAGCCACCTCATCCCAGCTAATAATAGTGAGGGTCGCCCCCTGGTGATGTGGGCTCCCTCAAATCCTCGACCAAAGTACACTAGATGGGTGGAGTCAGTTTGAGGGAGGCTAGCCTGATCCAGGGCCAAATCCATCCCAAATGGAAAGGTGAAAACAAACTTCTGAAAGGCCATGTCTGTTGACTACGAAAGACTTCACTGAGTAAACTGAGTTGTATGTCTACATTTGTTGAAATATAACTTGTGTTAGATTTTTGCCTTGATATTTGTTCCACGTAAGTAACAGAAGTTTGGAGTTTTGAACTTAGATTCAATAATTCAAATATGTTAAGTGGGGTTCATTGGAGAGATTTGGATATTGAGGAGAGTCTTTGCCATTTGATTTCAATTTAGAACTCATACTCAACCGATTTAGGTAGGTTGGGTGGGGTTCTAAAATTTAAAGAGAGATTTTCTTAGAGATATTTATATTTTTTGTATCTTGTTTGAAAATATTGATAGTTTAAAAGACCTCTATTTAGCAAATTTGGGTATGCTAAGAAGAGGTTGTGATTGTGTATTGAAAATATTTTTTTCTTGTGAAGATTTGATTGTGTGATATTTTGATTTGAAAATGGGGCTATTACTTAACAAATTTGGTATGTTAAGCCGAGGCCACATGTGTTTGATTTGTGTTTGATGATGAGACTTTCACTTAATAAATTTGGTATGTTAAGTGAAAGTTAAATGTGATTGTGAGATAAATTTGCTTTTCTTTGAAGATGGGAGTTCCACTTAACAAATTTAGTATGTTAAATGAAAGCCCCAAATGTGTTTGAGATATGTTTATTTTTTTTCTTTGGGAATGAGACTCTCACTTAATAAATTTGGCTTGTTAAGTGAAAGCTCAAGTGTGGTTTGACATGAAAAATTGGATCCTTATTTAACAAATTTGGTATGTTAAAATAGGGATCAAATGTGTGTTGAAAAGAGGCCCTCACTTAACAAATTTGGTATGTTATGTGAAAGTCAAATGTGTTTATGATTTTGAAAATGAAACTTTCACTTAACAAATTTGGTATGTTAAGTGAAAATCAAATGTGTTTATGATTTAAAAATGAAACTCTCACTTAAAAATTTGGTATGTTAAGTGAAAGTCAAATGTGTTTATGATTTAAAAATGAAACTCTCACTTAACAAATTTGGTATGTTAAGTGAAAGTCAAATGTGTTTATGATTTTGAAAAGGAAACTCTCACTTAGCAAATTTGGTATGTTAAGTAAAAGTCAAATGTGTTTATGATTTTGAAAATGAAACTATCACTTAAGACATTTGGTATGTTAAGTGTTAGTCAAATGTGATTGTGATTTTGAAAATGAAACTCTCACTATTAAGTGAAAGTCAAATATGTTTATGATTTTGAAAATGAAACTCTCACTTAATAAATTTGGCATGTTAAGTGAAAGTCAAATGTGTTTATGATTTTTTGAAAGAAAAGAACTTATTTGATAAACTTAGGTATGTTAAATGGAGTTCAATTTGTTCTTATGATTTTAAAAAGGGGGTTCTTATTTGACATACTTGGACATGTCAAATGAGATCCAAATGTGTCTTGAAGTCCAAGACTTTGGCAAGAAGGAGTTTTATCAGACAAATGCAAATGGTGTCAAATAGAATTCAATTTGTTTTACCTTCTCCAAGGGAAGGGGAACTCCCATTTGACAAATTTGGGTATGTCAAGTGGGGGGTTCAAATATGTCTTAACTTCTCTTTTGTGTGTGTGTGATTAATTACTTTTCAAAAAGGAGGAAAACTTCAACTTTAGCACATGTGAAGTATGCTAAGTGGAGTTTCAATTTTATATTATGATTTACTTCAAAAATAGAATCCCCATCCAACAAATTTGAGTGTGTGGGATGGGATAGCTATTTCCAAAGGAAATGTGCTTTTGAAAAAGACATTAAAAATGGTTGATTTTGATTTTGAAAAGAACCTGAGTAACAATCATAGGATTTGTTAAACGAGATTTGGTTATATGTGTTTTGTGCCTTTTTGAAAATTTCTTACAAATTTTGTGTAAAGATCTCTTATTATGTGGATTTTAAAAAAGGGCTTTTAGAAAGACATGTTATTTTGTAGAAGAGTTTTATTTTCTTATTGTTCATGGGATGAACCTTGCCTCACCATCGGATGGTGAAGAGATTCTTAATTTTTCATCATCTCCTTTGTTTGATTAATTTTAATTTTCACCTATTGGGGGAACCCAATAGGGATTTTAAGACCTACACAGAGTGAGGTCCTAAAACCTAAAGGATGTTGGCGAGCTTTGCTTTAGGATGAAATAAACTTAGTGTCAATGGAAAGAATGACAGTCTCAGGTCTATATAAAATATAAGTCCACTATCTATGCTTAGAGACAATAATTGTCTACTAAAGATGGAGAGAGGAACCCTCAGAGTGGAGTCACCAAAAAAATCCGTGGTGTTTATTTTTGAGGATGTGGGACACATGCAAATCTTAGGGGGTACTTATTAAAGTGATTGGGTATGATATTAAAGAATATTGTACTATCTCGAAAGATAAAAATCACCACCCTATAATGGACCTAATCACCTAATAAGGACTCCCAATGCATGATGGGTCTTCGAATGTACCAGAGATCTTTCTCCTACTTTACATAGAAAAGTAAAGCAGAGTTTATTCTAAGCTGGGCTCTTTAAGTTTCCTATGGAGACAAACCCTCATAGTTAATTACATCATAAGGAATGGAAATTCCTTAAAAATACTCTTGATTAAAGTAGACAATTATGGCCACCAAAGATTTCAAGGTTAAGACTATCAAAGGATTGGCTATTTTAGAAAATCAAATGGGATAGATCAAGGAGAAGACTTATTTTTGGAATCTAAAGGGAGAAAGTAGGAAATGCTCATGATACTAAGAAGCCTAGTAAGCATTCCAATCTACCTTATAATTGGGCTTTATATTTTTGAAATTTAAGAGAGTTAATTATTTGAGTTGACATTTTATTAGATTACTATGACTTATAATCCCACAACATAAGAATGTGAAAATGCCTAAGAGGTGAGGATTTATGCTTGTAGCCTGAAGGAAACAGCTACCTCAGATCCTAAGCAAGGGAGCTTTGGCGAGGGCTGAAGCACGACTTAAATCTAAGGTAAAAATGGGTATATGGTTTACCTCCACATGAGAGAATAAACCACCAGACTGCTGAACTTATTATCGCATGGAGTGGCAGCTAGCTAACTCCTCCTATGCTTTAAATCCATGTAGGTAAGTCTTATGCTTGCAAGATGGCTAGGCTGTTCTTTATTTAGAGAAAAATCTAAGTCCTTAAACTCACTCCCTAAGAGATTAGAGCATGAGTGGTATGAAATCATTACTTGATCTAGTGCAAATTTTCTCAAATTTATTTTATTCTTTTGGACTTTTTATTTTGACATAGGCTACGAGATTTTGTATGCCTAAATGCATGAGAACTTGATTATGAGCCAAATCAAAAGAGAAAGGAGTGGTCTTCCATCAAAGGCTCTCACAGGTTAAGCCTTCATTCTTTGACATAGATGGAAGCCCCTCTTAACAAGAGTGGAAGAATATGACATGCATGATATTATACATTCATTCATCCAGCTAAGGGGTTATTAAAAATTTTATTATCTTGATTTAATTCTTAGGATTTTATGTGACGTTATGAATTATTTTAAAATTTTAATTCTGAGTTCTTAATTGGGATAGCAAAAAATTAATTTCATCATAAAAGCCTACCGTATCCAGGCCACACATTCAAACATCAAACATGAAGAAACTAGGGAAAGCATGCAATTCTAGTGTGCAATCTAAACATAACATCAAACAATTTTATAGACTACCATAAAAGAATAAAAGGTCAATGCAGTCGGGTTCCGTTGTACACCCAAAAAGATAAAAAAGATGGGTAGCCAAGCTCCACCCTTATACAACCCAAATTACAAAAATAATATATGCTGTGGGGGTCTTCTTTTCTTCATTTCTTCCTTCTCTTCTTTTTTGATTTGATTTGCTCCAACGGTATCACAGGGCACTCCAGGGACTAAGCCTTCAGGAAACTGCTCATCCTAATCCCTCATAACATTAATCCTAATTCCTAATGCAAAATTATATTAAAATTAGGAAAAGTAAATCTAGCTACACCTGTAAAATAAATGTTAGCTAAACACACCATAAAACCAAGAAGTTATATGAATAATTTGGACTTAGCATCCCACACATGAGTAACCAAGCCCACCTGTCCTAACATGGGTCATTCTTAGGGTCTAAGAAACCTGCACATCAAAAACATTTATATTTTTAATACATCAGTCCCTTAAGCACAACCCCCTATAGAAAATATGATTAGGCTAATCACGACCTACCATCCAGTCTATGAGGCATACACCCTAACATTCAGTCTAAAATATTACATCACAAAATAAAACACAATATCATACATATAATGCCCTAACTTAGCACTAGAAGTGGTGACTTAGTATTCTAATGTGCTTAAGCTTGTGGCTTTGTTACTTTTTTAGTTTAAGTTTCAATTTGGAGTTTGAATTTATTTAAATTTTACCTTTGGGTGATTTCAATTTAAATGATTTCATGATTTATTTTTCATTTTTATTTCACTTTTATTTGGTTAAAATGATGTTCAGTTTTCAAGAATGAAGAGTAGAATGAATTCCATTTATAGATAGAACTCACCCTATTCTACATCCTAACACCTAAAGAATCTAACTAAGGTCCTTAAGTATCTTAATTAGCCCAATTGAATTTGTGTAATTTATTTGATTTGATTTAGAATTTAAAATTTAGAATTTGAGTTTGTTTAAGTATTTGATTGATTGATTTTTATATTATATGTTTTGGTTTAATTACATCTTGATAATTCAATATCCTTAATATCTAATGAAGTTTAAGTTTTTTTAAATTCATGTGTTTTTGATTAATTAATTTTAGATTTGATGTCTTAATTTAATTAAATCTTGATAATTTGATACCTTCTAAATTAATATCTAATTCTTTTCTTTAATTATGGTTATGTGACTTAACTTTATGTTTATTTGATTTGATTATGGTTCATTTATCTGTAGTTTGATCATATTAGATTAATTAAGATTTTATTTTGATTTTAATTGAGATTGATTCTTTGTAATTAGGATTTTATTTGTAATCTCATCCATTTGCCATGTTTATCAAAGTTTGGTTTATATTTTGATTTCATACATAATTAATCTTATTTAAGTAGGTTGAATGAGATTTGATTTGATTACATATTAAATTGATGAGAGTCTTTCTTAATTTGATTTGATTTGATTAGCTTTATTAGTCTATGGCTTTGCTTAGGTTCAATGTGATTATGTAATTAGTATAATTAAGAAGTGTATTTATGTTAATTATAAAGATTTGTTTAATTTTCAATTTGAGTTCATATTTGTTTAGGATAATGATGAAATTAATGACTTAATAATTTAGGTTTAATTTAGGTTTTGATTAGTATTTAATTACATTTATGTTTGATTAAGTTTAAGTTTAGTATGATTAATTTGATTGACTTAATTAGCTTATTTAAGATGTGTGATAAAATGAATTAGTAGATTAATTAAGTGTTTAATTTGAATTTGATTGAAAAAGTTATTTTGGTTCATTAAGATGATGAATTATTCATTAAGTTTGCATTAATTAGATGTTTAATTAATTAAGTTTAATTAAGGGTAAATAGATTTTTAAATCATTTGATTAATTAAAGGTTTGTTTAATAAGAGAGTATTGACTTAATTGCCTACATATGACTTGTTTGATTTGATAGTTTTAATTAAGCATTTAACTAAATTTTGTTGATTAAGATGTTATCATTGTTATTATCATTTGATTATATTAAGTGATTTAATTATTTATTTTTATTTCAATTAAACTTGAATATTCATAATCATAGTTAGGTTTGATTTTCTTCATTTATTATGTTTATTAGATTTCATTCATGTTTGATTTAGTTGCTAGGTTTATGTATTAATGGCTAATTAATCATCTTATTCCAAATGGATTGATTTTTAAATGTGATTTAATGATATCTTAATTAAGTTTACTTTAGCTTTATTTGATTTAATTTGATTAATATTAAATGATTATGTTAAATTGGTTTATTAATCGATTAGATTTTTTTAGTTTATTTAATGATTAATTAGTTTCAATTTATTTATATTCATTAAGGAGTTTATATGATTAAGATTTCAAGCTTAGTGTAAGTTTAGTTATACTAATTTGACCCATGTTAAAATTTCTTAGATTTGTTTAATTTTAAATTTGATTTAAGATTTAATCATTCAATTGAGTTTTATTAACTTAAATAGGTTTAATCATATTTAATTTAATTTCCTCTAAGGATGATATTTTTCTGATTTGAGATTTGATTAATGATTGCTTAAGTGTTATTTCATTTCTAATTTTGATTTGATATTTAAATTATTTTTAGATTATGTTTTAATTAATTCTTTAATTGATTAAACATTAATCTTAAGTATTTGTTTGGGGTTCATTAGGATTGAGAATATCATTATTTCCTTAAGAGTCCTAGATGTCAACTAAAGTAATTTAACCATTTTGAAGATTTTTGTAAATTTCTGAATTTTTATTTGATTTATGGGAAATTTACATGCATACCACAAATTCTTATACATTTACATATTTCATAACCAAACTTTAATATTTACAAAAATAGCACTTTCCCTATGCATAAAAAGGTGCATTTCACTTGGAAAAAGTAACTAGGGTGATATTTTTGATATAATAATAAAGATTTAAGTGCTATTTAAGTAAAAATGAAAGTTTGGGTGTGAAATATGTAAATGCATAAGAATTGCATGGTATGTATGTAAATCCCCCTTGATTTATTTTATTAAAATAGACAATCTGAACTTCCAATTTTAATCTCTCCCAATCTAGAAGCCCTTTTTACTTGAGACTTTTATGGTATGTGTGTATTAACTTTAATTTCAATCTCTGAAAATTTCAACTCAATCCAACATACAATTTTAGAGTAATTAATGAAACTTTATTTTTATTAAAACTTAAATTAAGCTCAAACCATTCAGTAAAATTTGGTGATTTTAGGTTTATTGGATTCATCTTGAAATGTCGAATCCAACAAGCCCTTGTTTGCAATTTTTTGCTAAGTATTTTATTTTTTTTAATTTTTGAAGTTTTAGGTGATTTAAATAATTTTTTAAATCAAAAAGATCTGATTTTTCTATTAACACGTCGACCGTGCGACATATGGGAATGTGGCCACATGGCACAATGCGACGCAGGCATGTGGGGTGCTGCGCCGACATTGGCACAATGCGGCGTCAACTTTTGAGCAAGAATTTGAGTCAGCGCTAAAATTGCGGTGCACGGTTTGATCCGAACCGTCCAGACGGACGGCCCCGATCGATAACGCGATCAAAGGCGCGATCGCGATCATCCATCGCGAAACGTGGAATGGATGGTCCAAAATGAATCAAGTGATCCAAAGGCCCGTATAGCGCGATGAACGTGTGATCCGAGCCGTCCGATCCCGCAAACCGCAAGATCGGACAGCTGCTGCTATCCGTCGGCCGTGAACAGTAAAAATAGGGGTATTTTTGAAAAAATGAGAAATTCTAAGTGAAAACTTATCCAAATGGACTCATTTTCACATCGATTCGCACCGAAAAATTTTTATTTTTAATTGGGATGATTTAAAGTAAAAATATGGGATTATCTAGGGTAAATTTTTAAAAATAGCATGAAAAACCATCAATAATAGAGGATCCTAAGACCGGCTATGGTTTTTTGAAAGTTACCTCACATGATGGTAATGACCCGAGCACACTATTGAGCAAGGGAAGAGGCCTTGGAATGAGCTTGGATCTTCGCCTTCACGTCGAAATAAAGTATTTTCCAGTGCTTGCCATTTTCTCGTCGGTGTCCACTCGATTTTGATGTTTTTGGCTCAAGAGAGGTGGGGAAGTGGTGGTTGGTTGCTTTGGGAGCTAGTAGTAGGAGGAAGAGGAATGAAGCCTCATTTTCCCCTCATTTAATACTAGTAAAAAATTCACCATTTTTTGAATTTTTTGGCTCCAAAGTATTGTCATCTTGGTTGGGGTGGTTGGGATGGATGATGGATTGATTAAGGACTTTGGATTTTTGTTCTATAGTCCTCTCTTACTACCATATGGTCAGCTCTATTAAATACAAATATTGGGGAGGAGTTAAATGAATGTGATGGGGAGAATTAAATGAGGTTGGGTGAAATCCCATGTGGGGGAGGATCCATGAGAGATTTAATTAGGTTGGGTTGATTTTGGGCTGACCCCAAATGGGATTGGGTTGGGTTTGATCAGCCCCCAATGGGTCATGGCTTAGTTTCAAGGGATTTGGCTCAATTTGGGTCATATGGGTCATATTTGGTCATATCGGGTTTGGTTAACCAATCGGTCAAATTGGGTCAAATTAAAGCTTAGGTTAGGTTCAAATGATAATTTGAAGAGTTTTGGTATGATCAATTTGATCAAAATTGGTCAAATTGACTTGGGTTATGGGTTGATTCATGTTCGATTGGCTAATTCAAGATGAATGTATTCTTTGATTTGAATCAATTTGAATTTAATTTAAATTTTGGCTAATTTGACCCTTTAGGTCAATTTGGGCTAGGTTTGATCAAGTTTATCAATTGGTCAAATTAGACTAAATTATGGCTTTGGTCAAGTTCAATAATCAAATTTGAATGAACTTGAGTCATTGGTTGTAATCAATTTTAGTTAGATCATGATTTGACCCAATTTGGTCCTTTAGGCCAATTTGGGTCAACTTAGATCGAATGGCCAATTGGGCTTGATTTGGCTCAATTGGTGGTCAAGTCATATTTAAATATTAACTTTGGGTTGATTCAAATCATTGGTTTCAATCAATTTGGTGTAGGATAAGTTTTGGCTAGTTTTGGTTCATTTGGGCTAAGGGTTGACTTGGTCAAATGACTAAGTTGACTTGGCTTGACTCAATTGATTGTAATTGATCATCTTGGGGTGATCAACAATCATAGTGGAAGATTTTGGTGAACTTGGTTTAATCCAATTTGGGTTGGATCGAAGTTGGCTCAAATGGGTCCTTTAGGTCACTTTGGGTCAAGTAGACCCTAAGTGGATCAATTATTTTGATTTGAATTTAGTTGAACATATATATGAGCCCTGGATTGAAATATAAATTCAACTGCAATCAATTTGGAGTCTAAGAGATTTTGGCTCATTTGAAATTTTCAAGTCAAAAGGGCTAGGATGAGTTTGACTTGGGTTGACTTCGATTTGATTTGATGATTATAGTTTCATTTATATTTGAGAAGACAATTGAATGAATGATTGATTCAAGAGAAAATTCATTAGTTTTGACTTGATCTGGATAGAATTTGGCTAAGTCTAAAGAATTGGCTCAAAGGGTTTAGATTGGGTTTGGATTTAATTTTGGATATAGTTTTGGTCATTTGAATTTAAATTTCATTTATATTTGTGAATATAAATGAAGGAACAATTGATTTATAAAGAAATTAATTGAATTTGTATTGATTTAAAGGGAGTTTTGGCTAAGCTTATGAAAGTGGTTCATATGACTTAGGAAAGGTCTTAGGATTTGAATTTGATTTTGGGTTTCAATCATTTAGAGTCAAATTTGGGATATGGATTTGGACTTTGGATTTGAATTTGAGGTTTGGTTTGAGATTTGAATCTGGGTTTGATTTGAGAAAGTGCATCTAGATTGGGTTTAGGCTATAAGATAGGTGATTTCCTTAAGCCTTCAGACATGGCCTAATCTTATGATTAACCCTTCTAAATCTTTAGGCTTAGGTTAAGTGTTCACCTAATCACTAGAAGTATCTTATGACTAAGAAAATCTTAGTGTCTAGAAGATTCCTAAGTATATGAGGATGGGGTTGAGAGCTCACTCCAAAAGTGAGGTCAACAGTATTATAGGCTAAATTGGGTCAAGTGGACCAATTGGCTTGATTAGGTTTGATTGAGATCAATTGGATGTTGAGTGGTACTCAATGATGGACTTCGAGTTGATTGATGGCTTGATTGCAATTAATTTGAGTTAGACTGAATTTTGACTCATTTGGACTCTTTAGGTCAAATGGGTCAAGTTGGGTCAATAGGACCAATTGGTGAATTTGGATGGGTTGGAGTGAATTGAAATGTTTAATTGGGTGTCTAGTGGTGATCATGAGGCTTGGATTAAGTCAATTTAATTTAAATAAAATTTGATTGAATTTTTTTCCCTATAGGGTTATGATGGGCTAACAAGGGTTAAAGACCAATTATGTTGATTTGAACTCAATTGGGTTGCAACAAATGCTCAATCAATTTTCAAATAAGTTTAGATAAGTTTAATTTCAATTGAATTGGGCTAGTTTTGAATTAGCCCCCTTTAGGTTCGAATGGGTCAAATGGATCAACCTACCCAATAAACCAAGTTGGATCTTAATGAGTCAACTTAGGGCTTGAAATCATTTGGCTTTAGGTTTGAGTTTGTTTTATAATCAATTGGTTTAGATTTGAAGAGTTGGTATGGTATGAAGTTTGATTGGGTTTAGGGTAGGTGGGTCCCATTCATCTTAGGTTGAGGTTTAATCCTATGGCTAGATCCTACATGTCTTGTAGGCTTCAGATTAGTGTTTGTCTAACCACTAAAAATGCCATAGCCCTAGGAATACTTTAGTGTTTAGATGAGTCCTAGGTCTAAGGGGAGGATGGTCAACCTCATTAGAAGTGAAGTCAACAAGGTATAACCAATAAAAGTATATTTAAATGAGCATTACTGTTTGATATCATTAAAAGGGGGGCGGGGGGCATGTGTCATAATAATTTACTATAAATAAGATCTTGATAAGAATGTGGCAAAGCATATCGACTAGTAGTGAGGAATGTCATTAAGACACTCATAATAGCGTCGCTTAATTGAGTCATCTAAATAGTGAGGAGCAACATGATTTATTAACAAGGATAATGCATCAAATTCATTTTAAGAATTGTTAGTCCAAATGAATGTTAGGGATGAGTACACCCATCATTTGGAAACATTATTTTTTAGATGGTAATCGTGAATATGATATATTTTTAAAAGCCTGTTGCAGTTTAACCTATCAAAGGACTCGGTTGAGCCAATTCGTGCTCATAAAGAGAACCTTCTATTTATTAGAGTATTATTAGCTTTAGAGGAAATCACAATGAACAATTTAAGAACTTTTACTAGGTAAAAAAGTCAAGTCCTTTATAACACACTCCCAAGGGATAACATGAACTTAAGGGTAGACAATTATACAATATCTCAAGAGATTTGTGCCTCTTAAATTCAAGGTAATTGATAACAAAAACAACCCTAGAGGAGGCAACATTGTGTTGTTATTAAAATTATTTATCGGCATCATGATTGAAATAACATTTTATTGATATGTTAAATTATCCAATGATTGTGTTTGATCCTCTGTATAGTTAGTAGCTTGTAAAGAGATTTGTAGGAACTCAACACCACTTTATAGTTGAGGCTCTAGTTATAAAAATTAGAAGTTTAATGAGTCATTTATAAATTATATCTTGAGGTAATGAAACCTCACATGGAGTGTGAGTTTCATTTGCATGAGCATCACACTATTAAGATCCTTCTAAACTGTCAGTTGCTCTCTTGTTTAAGAGTTCATAAAAAATTTGAGAAGCTCCATTAATGTAGTCCTTAAAATAAGGTAGCCCATTTTTTTTATTTGAGGGTGAGTCTTCAACAAGTGTGATACTAAAAAAATATTATGACAATAATGACTTACCACAAGAAAGTTGACATAAAATCATGTAACAAACTTATAGTGTTGGATAAAATAAAGAAATTATCAACTTAACTAGCATAATCTAAAAAGTAGACAAAATAATATAATAATTTCACTAAGCTCTTAAATAAATAGTGTCTTTTTATGAGTGAATCTATAAAGAAGATCTTCATGTGAAGGGTTTAAACTTTCCCAAGCTAATGAGGCTAAAAGAAGTTAATGAAGTTCACCTATTAAACTATTGATATCCTCACTTATTACATCATATGATTAAGAATTTTTATTATTTCATGGAATTATTCAAAGAAAATATTCATCATAATATTATCATCATACTTATTATAGCTTAACTAATTCCAACTAAAAGTAAACTAATATAATCTCTACCTCTTTTGAGGATGCAATAAGTACCCCTTTTTGGGTATTTTGGGTGCTCGAGCTCTAATGGAGAGTGTCAAATGATCTTCTATCCATAGTTAAAAAAAGTTATTTAAAGAAATAGCTAATACCAAATAAAAGGTAAATATAAGGCTCATCAAACCTAAGGAAGAGGTTATAATGATAGTCTTCCCTTTGACCTTTATTGGAAGTAATGCATCTTAACTATTTGAGTCTGAAAAAGTTGAGATAATTAAAAAAATAGAAAAAAGAAAAATATTGAAAAGACTATAAACAATGGGAAATATATGATGTTACTCTATATGTTTACTTCTTTGTGACACATTTTGATTCATCAATAGATAAATATGATTTTTTGTGTGTATATTATATGTATGTAATGATAATGATATGGAATGAAGTCATCTCAATAACACTGAATTTCATTTTAAAGGGTAGCAATTATGTTGTTTAGCTAGCTAAAACTGGTAATGATGATAAGTGTTCTGATGTAAGTAAATAAGGTTGATTCCTTAATATAATCCTAACTATAAATTACTCAAAGTAAAGGGAATACAAATAATTATACCATAACTACTATTATTGTCATAATAGAAATTAAGTTTTATAATGGTTGAGTCTTACCACCCACTAAAAAAGAAAGAAAATATATGATTATAGAAATTCCAACCTTGCAACAACCCCATTCCTCAAGTTATAAGGTTGATGCCACTCATTGACATGGTTATATAGTGAAATGAAAGTAATAAGTACGTGTTTTAAAGATAAAACAACCAAAAGATTATTTTGGAACTAAATGATGTGTTAAAGTAAATAATTATAAGACCTTTCAAATAAAAACAACTTCAAGAACTTCACTTCTTAAGAATTCATGTAACGAGTTGAAATCTTGCATTGAAAATTGAATGAGAGTTATGCTAATCATGTTATCAAGTAGTTAATCTTTATGAATCTCCTCAACTTGTTATCTTGTCAAGATCCATAAATCACTTGTTAAAATAATTTAAATAATAGTAATAAAGCTCATTCTTAGCTTCTCTAATATTGATATACTTGCATGTTGTTTTCTGTGATCCAATCAATAGATGCAAAAGATTGTGTTGGTTATTCTTTATGACCACATATGAAAGAAAACAAAAAAAAAAATACAAGTAGATCTATTGTATACTACAAAGAATTTATTAAGTTGAAAGTTAAGATAATGGAGAGCCTAATTAGGACTGTTAAGAATCAAGAAGAAGGTAATCTTATTGTCCCAAAAGAAAGCCTAGCTTAATGTTATCTTGATTGGTAGCTTACAACCACCCAAATATTTTTAAAAACCTTGTTAAAATGCTATCCTAGTTACACTTATCTTGTTGCATATAAGTTATCAAAGCATGAAAAGAGAGCAGGTTAATTGTTCAAAATAAAATAAACAAGAATATAAAACCTAGTAAAAAAATAGAAAATCTTATGTGTGTGAATTCTAAGCTAAAGATGATAAAGGATCTAAATAAAAATTATTTAAAATTCTTTTAGTGTAAATTATTATCTTTGCACTTAATTAGTTGTATGGATCAGGAACCCCAAGAGAATATCATGGTACATCACCTGCCTTAGGCAATCAATTACTACACCTTTGTGTAATCTCTAGAGGCACTTAATATAAGATTGTTATTACTTGAGATAGTAAGAATAGCTACCCATCTCCTTCTTTTAGCACTTGAAAATTAGTGGCTTAGCCTAAAGAGTTCATAGGAGATCCTTTAGATCCAAAGATCAACTATGGTAGAGTCCCAGATTCCACTACAATGACCTTCCCTCCCTAGATACCTCTCTAAAATAGGGAACACCTTTAACTTAGGATAACCTATGCATAAGTCACTCCAAAATTGAATTCTACTTAAGAGGAGGGTGTTTAAAAGGCCATATCTCAATTATAAAACACATTTATAAATACAACTCTTAAAAAAATTTAAAAAAATATATGTACTAATAAAAAATACAATTATAAAAAAACATCATTTAGAATAATTGTAATTATAACTATCACTTACCATCATAAAATTAAATATAATATTCATCTTATCTTTGTAAGTTTTGCTTAAGTGAGTATTCATAGCACTCTAATGATATCACCTAAGATTGTTGTCAATGCTCTTTTTAATATTAATATAAAAGATGTTATTTTGTGGATGTTCATGAGCAAAACACTAACTTCATTTTATGTTGCAATGTAAGTTATTTGATTATATCCATCCAAGTAGAACTACCATTCTATATAATAATTATTTACAAATTATTAATATATTTTAATCAATTATTAATTTTTTTAATTAAAATTGAATATATTATTAGTAGTCTTGAATGGATTTATCATGGTTATCTATATGGAATTATATATTTATATAGATAGCTATATGGTATTATATAAAAAGACATTTAATTATTAAAATGTAAGGTATATTTGCACCCTCTATTTAAGCTAAAAAAATTCATCTGATCAACACAAAGTTGTGCCTAGTAAAGTGATTTCAAAGGTTGTGTTGTCAGTAAAGAATACTACAAAATATAGATCCGGTATTCTAGTAACAAACTCATGATGAGAGTATTGGAATATCTTTTTGACTATGAAACATGGAAGTTGATATATAGATTTAATCTTTTTGAACAATTAGTACTCCATCTATATGGTGTACCACCAGGAGTACATAATCTTAGAGGTGGTCCAATCATATATTAGAAGTAAATTGAGAACTTAACCTAAAAAATTTATTTTATTTCATAGTAAAATTACTTACAGAACTGTAAAATTTTGAAACTCTTCGTGCTTATTTAAACACATTTTTATAGCTTTTTAAAAAGGTTTCACAATCTAGAGTTATATGTTAATTTCATATCATCTCAAATAAGGCAAACATGAGAGCTCTTATGTTGAACTATATCCTATTGTTGGCCACCCTCTATAGTACTTCAATCCTCAACTATTCTTTAAATTTCCAAGCCTTACACAACCTTCCTAATATCTAGTGGTGGATTTTAAATCATAAGTAGTTACTCCAAATGATCTAACCACTAGCCACATCACTATATGCTAACAAATTCTTTTTATCATGTAGAACTTACCATTATAGATTTACATAAAGCAAAATTTATCTCAAAAATTATATCAGAAATATAAATATTTTTAGTACTACTTAAGAAATTAGAATATCTATGAAATAAATAAGTGCTTACTTATGACTAACACAAAATATAATTTTTATAAGAAAGTTTTTATGAGACAATTATTGGTTTTTTTATATATGCAGTGTTATTTGGATGGTGTACTCATTCTTATACTATATGAAGCATAACAAAATATTCTCATTTGAGCTTGATGGTTATATGATTTTGTATTATAATTAATAATTTATATTCATAGATCATCCTTGTCAAAGGTAGAAGGATAAATTTAAAATTTGTGCTCTTATATGTGTTGGACCATACTTTTCCTCAACTTTCTAGAAATGAATAATTTCTTAATGTGGCTAAGTTATCTAAAATTATACATATATATATAGCACATATAGTGGTAAGTAAATTATTCTTTGATTTGTTAATTAACACAATTAAATATAATGTGTGATTTTTGAGATCTATTATGTTGACATTATAATCATATCTATCATAATCTTGAAGTGACTCATATTTAAAGAAATATATTTGAAATAATTTTAATATAATATAAAACATAAGAGATAAAATATAATATAATATTAAAGCAAAGCTTGCTTTTCCATTGATATGCAAAAGGCTTAAGCTTGAATTATTAGAATTTTATAGAAAATAAGATTAAATAAAAAAATGACATTAATAAGGGATCAATCAAAGATCATCCTCCATAATGTGTAGCTTGATACACAAGTATTTTATCTCTATTGGAACATCAAGGGTATGTTTTTATACTAATATAACCATGACTATCCTAAGGGGGCTCAAATAAAGTATCAACATTAATGATGTGGAAATTGGTTTTCAGTTTTTAGGGTAGTAAATTTAAGAGAATAATGAAATATATTCCAATATACTACCCTTTTCATTGAAGGCATAAAATTGTACGTATTTGAGCACAATTTTTTTTGTAAAATATGTATGGCTTTAAGGTCTTCATATTTATGTGATTGATTAATGGGAAACCATCAAGATACTAAGATTTAAATTATTTTTTGTTAGTCATGACATGCAATAGGAAATATGTTCCATCTATCATAAGAGTATATTCTTTTTTAATGAAGGCGCACCTGAGATATTCATAGTGTATAGATCCTACATCTTTTTTTTTAATAAATTAAGTAGATTTAATATGCATTTGAATAAAGGAAGGCCTAATGGAATGTCTCCATCAACTTTAATGATGTTATGTGCACATCATAAAATTGGGAAACATTGGTAGATTGGAGCTAAATGTTATCATATTGTAATTCACTTTATTTAATGTTGACTACTTGGCATTGCTTAATCTTTTATGAAAAAGAAAAACCTTACACACCATGATGCTTTCTTCATGATGGTAAGCTTGACTTTTGGTTTTAAATTATATTTGTTTAATTTCTTTTATTTTATTTTATCATTAGGACTTTCAACAACAACTCTAAATGTCATGCATTTATTACTCCAAACTTAATGAATCCACCTCCTTTAGCTAATAACATTAAGCTTGCCAAGTGATTTATCTAAAATGATTAATATTGTCTCATTTCCACATACTTTTTTCTTTAACATAATAGATAGTTTATAAAACCTTAACATAATTTTATGTTATTTTAAGATCATATGACAAAATGTTAATTTTTTTAAAACCGGCTATTAATATTTTATTCTCATTATCAAATATCAATTAGTAGGTATAAATAACTAATCAAATAATAGATTTCTTATTTAATCACATGCCCCATGAAAACTAAGAATTTTTATTAAGAATCAAATTTTCGAAGAAAGTTAAAGATTCTACCTTGCGAAGCCCACTATGTCACTTAATTTTGACTTGATCAAGCTTCATAAATTAGTGGTAAAAAGACCTCTAATTGATCTATAAAAAAGTTTTAAATTATTTAGGAGTGAATTAGAAGTTTAATTTTTAACTTAGATTGAATTTGGCCTAATTGGACCATTTGGTCATAATAGTCAAATTGTCGTCCGAACTTAGTCCAAATAACTCCAAATTGTCTAGATACATGTTGAGCTCAAGGGAAAACTATTTATGTGATTAGTTCTAATTTTGGGGAATCTTGTTAATTTAAGGAATTATATTCAATTTATTTAAATTAACCCACCTAAGGCTAAAGTTAGGCTTAGTAAGAAGGTGATGATTTTTTTTTATTTGTCTTATGACCATCTCATCTCAATAATGAGGTCAATTATGAAAAATACAAGAAATATATTTTTTTATATTAAAGTTCTTGTTATGGGGGAAATTAAGTATTTCTTTGACAAATGCAATGTTATTTGAATGGTGTATTCATAGAAAATCTAAATGGAGCATAAAGAGCATAAAGGTAATGTAATCTTTTAATAATTAATAATTTATATCCATAGATTACCCTTATTAAAAGTAGAAGGATAAATTTAAAAATGTGTTATTATGTTATACCTTACTTTTCCTCAATTTTCTAAAAAAGAATAATTTCTTAAAGTATATAAGTTAGCTAATATTATACATAGAATAATATATAGCACATGTAGTGGTAACTAGGATATATTAAATAATACAAATAAACAAAAGGTGTAAAATTAGCATTCCAATAATATTTATCATAATCTTAAAATAAATCATATTTTGAAAAAAAAATTTTAACATAGTTTAATATAAGAATGGGCATTAATAATAAAATAAAAGTTAATATAAAAACAAAGCTTGATTTTTTATTGATATGCAAAAGTCTTGAGCTTGAATTGATTGAGCTTACCTAAAATTAAAGTAAAATGAACATTAACAATGGATCAAATGAAAGATCATCTTCCACAATATGTTACTCGATACACAAATATTTTATCACCATTGAAACATCAACAACATGTCTTATACTAATGTAACAATGATCATCCTAAGATTCATCGAACCCCCTCCCTTTTTAGCTTCTTTTTTGATTTATTTGTTTTATATCACTTTCAATGACAAAGCTCAAACTTAGTCTCTTAGAACTCTAAATTCATCGAACCCCCTCCCTTTTTAGCTGCTAATTAAGAGCCATTCTATTAACATTTTATTCTTACTATCAAAATGTCAATTAGTAGGTACAAATAACTAATCAAATAATAACCTTCTTATTTAGTCACATGCCCACTAAAAATCATTAATTTAAGTTATTTAATTTTAATCCAACAATTGAAACTCAAAGAATAATCAAACACAATTAACATAAAATTAACTAATATGCCAAATATCCCAATAATTTATTTTCTATAAATAATCACATAACCAACCAATCCCCCACAGCCGAGAAGACTCCTTCCTTAGTCCTTCCCCCATGGCGCCTCTACTCCACACCCTCCAAATCCATCCTCGCACCACCTCAAACCGCCTCCACTTCCTCCTCTACTCCGTCTCTATCATTTTCCTCATCCACCGCCACACCACCAACCCTTCCTCCTTCATCCTCCTTCTCGCCGACCTCTTCCTCGCCTTCATGTGGCTCCTATCCCAAGGCTTCCGATGGAGCCAAGTTCGCCGCCGGGAGTTCCCCGACCGCCTTTCGCAAGTCACCGCCGCAAAGGGCGTTCCGGCGTTAGACGTATTCGTCTGCACCGCCGACCCATATAAGGAGCCGCCGGTGGGCACGGCGAGCACTGCTCTCTCCGCTTTGGCCTTCCACTATCCTTCTGATCGCTTATCAGTCTATGTTTCCGATGATGGAGGCTCGGAGCTCACACTCTTTGCCTTCTTGGAAGCTGCTAGATTTGCTAGATATTGGCTGCCGTTTTGCAGAGAGAATGGAGTTATGGAGACGAGCCCTGAAGCTTACTTCCAGTCCAGCAATGGCCATGGACGATCAGGGGAGATGAAGGTACGGCAATCTTACCCCTCTGAGTTATTTTTTATTATTTATTTATCTTATTTTTACATTTAATCAAATATAATTACTCTCTTAATTGAAACTAAGCTGACTTGTAAGCCTCTCTAGGTTGATAAAATTAATATTCTCTTGACTCAACATTTTTATAAGTATATTATAATAGATTTGGATCCTCTTCAATTAGTAGGGTAATCAGACGAGGACACCTCATTCAAATTTGATTTTTAAAGAGTTTTTAAATTTTATTATATTTACCTTGGGAATAAATTAAATAATTTTAAAATTGATTATGATAAAATTTACATTCATATTACTAAATTCTTAGATATTAAATATCTAATATTAAATTTTTTATAATTATTCATTTAATATTTGTATTTCTAAATTGCATAAAAAATAGGATCAATATTAATTTAGTTGAAATAAAATACTCTTTAGGTTGATATATATATTTTTAGATATTAGATATATAAATATATAAGAATTTTATAATATATCTGCATATTTCATTAAAATATTTTCTTAAATAAAAATATTATTTTTTTCTAATATAGATTGAATCATCTAAAAAATGAAGGCAAAATATAGATTTTAATGAAAATATTCTTGGGGAATGTATCAAGACACAATTTGAATGATTTGAGTTATTTTTCTTCATAATAAATATAGGTTTTACAAATTTTAAGTACTATTAATTTGAATTAAGAGTTTGCATTAATTAATTTTAACCAAAAAAATCGAATCAAATCGATATTATTTGATCAATTTGATTCAGTTTACAAACTTACGATTCATTTGTAAATGCTGCTTTATTTTCGGTTTTCAATTTGATTAAATTGAATAAATCAAAATAATTAAAATAAAATAAATATAAATATGTGATTTTGTTTGTGAATGTTATATATATATATATATATATATATATATATATATATATATATATATATATATATATATATATATATATATATAATAGAATATAGTTGGATTATATTATAAAAAAAAAATAAATATCATTTGAAATAATAAGAAAGATAGAACCATTAAATTATTTAAGTAGTATAATTTTAATTGAAAGTAATTATTTATTTATATTATTTATGTCATATATTTAGAAAATTAAAAATCATTATTTAGAACACGTATATTTATTATTTTTATCTTTATTTTAAAAATATACAATACTTTTAATTTCCTCCACATCACACTTCATGGTTTGAAGTGTCAATGAATTATAGTTATTTATAAAAAAAAAAAAAAGGAGGCAAAAACAAATGAATGGGACCCACATACCAAGTTGAACCAATCAACTGCCACGTAAGCCTAATGAAATCTTAAGCACTCGGTTTGCTGAATTATTATTTTTATATAATCGTGAATAATCCGAAAGTGATTTTTTATTTAATTTTTTTTAATATATGAACCGTATTGTTAATAAATTTAAATAATTTTCTTTTATATTTTCTTATTTTCTCTTATCATCTCACATTAAAAAATGAGATTCGAATAAAAAGTTTTATCTAATATTCTCACTTCTTTTGTCTCTTTTAGACAATAATTCAAATCTGATTGTCGTTTCTGAAAACTTTTCCTGTCGTTTGGGCCTATTTTAACATCAAAAAGACTATTTATTTATTTTAATTATTAGAAGGAAATGACAAAGCAAGATTGCTCATTATAAATACAATTTGCTGGTGACAGCTAACTTAACATATTAAAAATATTATCATTTTTTTTGAATTAATCTCTAATCTTTTATATCTTTATTTTTTAAAATGAAATGTAAGTTTCAAAATAGCTCATTTATGGAATTTTTTTATTTTATTTTATTTAAAAGAAATATGTTTTTTAGGATTATTAGTTTTAATGAAATAAATATATTTAGTTAGTAATATTCAGATATTTAAAATTTCTATTAAGTTTAAACTTAATTAATAATTTTCATCCCCAATTATTTGAAATAAAATACTCTCATTTATATACATGGCTCAGATTTTCATGTATTTATATATCTAACATCTAAATTTTTATATTTATATATATATATCACTAAATACAAAAATAATATCATCTTTAATTTTTTTTTTTAAATGCTATTTTTATAAATATCAAATTATATGTACTAGATATATAAATAAATAAGAATGTGTGTTATATATGTAAATTTTTCTAAAATTTTATGAGTCTATTAAATCAAAGACTTAAGTATGAGTTTTTTTTCCAGGTATAATATAAAATATATTTCACTCATTGTAAAATAAAATTTAAAATGTATTTTAATCAAATTTTAATCAGATATTTTGATTTAATTTTTTTTTAAAATTACTCAGAATCGACATCATAACTACAATTATTGATCAAAAGAGACGAAAGAGTGAGAATTTTGACTTGACTTTTCTTATGTAATAAAAATGTTCTTTTTTTTTGTTTTAAAAATACAATTTTTAAAAAGGATAAAAAATTCTCAAACGCTTAAAACCTAAGACGCCAGTCATCATGCTTTATAAGGATTAATTATACTTAATTTAAAATAATTAATATTATATCATTTTCTTATTCATTAAAAATTAATATTTATTTTTAAATTTTAATCAAGTGATACCATTACAAATTTTTATTGCGTGGAGAATGGAGCCTCGCTGCATAAAATTCTTCTGACAAAGATGGATTAAGACGGCCATTTTGTTGTAAATAAATTGTTTTTAAAGAAATAAAAAAAATGATCGCTTAAAGGCTAAGTGGTGAGTGGCAATAATATTTTTATAATTAAAATGTCCCATCAATATTTTCTTGTAATTTTTTTGACAATTTCATAATGCATTAAAATTTTTAGAGGTCTTCTCATAAAAATTATTTAATTATTTTCTTATGAAATATTTCTAATAATATATAAATAATTTATCATTTTAGTATTAAATAAAAATTATGTCATTTATAATAAAGTAAGAATAACTCATAGGAGATAGAATTTTTTTAAGGATGCAAAATTGAGAAGGAAAATAAAATCATAGGACTTAGTCATATTGGAAATATTCCACAATTATAAATTAAATATTATGGTTGATGTATTTTTTTTTATGATTAAAGAAATTATTAATACATTATAGCAAATTAAAACTTTAGAAGATATCCCGATGTGTTGATAGGAGTCTTAAGATGTCAAAGTTATTGTCGAATGATCACCCAAAATCATCTTAATCGTTTACTGAAAAGACAGGGCACTTTGGAGTATGGATAATATCGATGTTCAACTAAGCTATTGGATGTCAAACAATGATCAATGATGTATTAGATCATTTTTTTTTTTATAAAGACTAGCATTGAGCGATAATCAATGATATATATCAGTGTTCTTCTCCTTAGACATTGGCAGGTGTCAAGCAATGATCAACTAAGAATGCTGATGTCAATGATATTTTATGATTTGCTCAATTATTCTTCTTATAAATAAAGAGACTAGAGACAAAGAAGGTGAGTATTAGATGCCAGTGTTTGATAAATGTAAGACTTTGGTAGGTATCAAATGACAATCAAGAAAAAATGTTGAGTTCTAGGTTATAATCGATGATATATTTTTTGATTATCCTTGTTGATGTTCAACAATGTTGGATCGATAAACTTTGTGTAACAATCAAAAGTTTACTTGATTGTTATCCATATGGAAAAGTGAAATTAATGACCAAGACGATAAGTGTTGGATGCAATTGATAACAAATGTTAGGCATTTCTAGTTATTAGATGACATTTGATTGAGAATGTTAGACATGAGATGACAGTTAGTGGTTTGCTAAATCATTCTAGCAATGTTGAGCTCATTATATTTAGCTTATTGATATGCTATTTTGATTATAATCACAAACAATTTAAAGATTATGTAGTCCCTCAAATAGTTTTTTTGAGGTTTATAATTTTGCTTTTGAGTCCTTAATTTAGACCAATTAGGATTTGAATTAAGGCATTCTTCACACTTTTTGGTTCATTTTACTAAATCATAAAATGCATGCCATGAGTTTATTGAATATATATATATATATATATATTTGATAGCCACATAATTAAATCTTGATGTTTTGAGTTAAAATATCAATGTGCTATTTGATTATTTGAATTTTTTTTTGGATCACATTATTTTACTCCTTTCAAATATCAAAATCGAAGAGTGGGAGTATACTTATAATTTTAAAAATTTTGTGATGTAAAATAATAATTTTGAAATAATTATAAGACTTGGCCACTTTCTAAATGTCACCATAGACTTCATTTATGATTTTGAATCACCTTTTTATTAATAATTTCACCCATATTTGAAGTCAACATGCCATTTAAGACAAAAATTATTAAAATGTTGTGGTAAAAGCTCTACAATGTTATTGAAAACTAACTCTCAATGCTTTGCTGAGTCTAAAAATGCATGCCAAAATTATATTCAAAATATTGAAAATAATTTTAAGGGCGACAAAAATATCTAAAAAGACTAATTAGGTCCCAACAAAAGGACTTAGATGCACATCACTATGCTTCAAAAAATGATTGTCATCGCCCATCCTTGGCAACCACATGCAGTACACATACAACCACATATTATTAAACCATAATATTATTATATTCTTACTGATCTGCATAAATTTATCAGTTAATTATGCTATTTTTTTCATAGTCTGGACTATATAAGTAAGTATATCTCGATCACAGGTGATGTTCGAAAGCCTCAGAGAAAGAGTGGATTGTGCTGTGGAAAAAGGCTACGTCGATCTCAACATAGTGACCTCTCCGGAGGAGAAGGAAATTTTCAAGAAATGGAAGAACTTCAGACGCGGAGATCATCCTTCAGTAATACAGGTAGTGTTAAAAAAAAAACTTACGTAGCATTGTTTTAAATATTTTTAATATTTTATTGATTATAAAATGTAATAAAATAAATTATAAATTTATAGATATTAATAAGAACACATACAAAATCAGTTAAGGAAAAATTTGGGATAGTTTTCTTGCTTCTTTGCTTAAGAAAGTAGTTAGAAAGTAACTATAACTGTATTTAATTATTAGCTTTTTAGCTTCTTTTTAAAAAGTTTTTATCGTGAAAAGAGAGAATCTATTATTTGTACGTTAAAATTTTACGCTTAAATTTTTCAAAAAAAAAATTATTTATAACACAACAATTTTTCAAAAAATTATTTTCCCTACAATAACTTCACAACCTACCCCAAACAAACCCTAAGTCTCAAGATAGACAGAAACAATATGAAATTTTTATCTTTAGAATAAAAAGATTAATTTAATGGAGATTTATATCGATAGCACTTAAAATAAATAAATAAAAACACACTCCTGCCCCACTTAAATCCCTCGTCACCTCTTCATCCCACCAATTGGCCCCTCACACCACTTTGCACCTATTCGTTGGTGTTGCCCTTGTTGCTTCAGCTCTGCAATTAACCTGCAATCTCAGATGCGTAAGTAAGTCAAGCTAACTCGTGAGCGAGCTCTAATTCGGCTCAATAAATAGCTCATAAGTCGAGCTCGATAAGCTAATAAATTAAGCTCAAGTTAGCCTCTACTCAACTCTTTAACTAGCAAACCAACCTTTTAATAAATACTAATATAAAATATACTTAAAATATATTAAAATCTAATAATTAAAGTTTAAAATGATTAAAAATAATTAAAAATTATATCTCATTCTCTATATCAAATAATTCCTTATTTTTTCTATTTATTTATTATTTTTATCATAATAATTACTTAAATCAGAATTATTTTATCTCTCCGTATTAAATGAGCCATTTTTTCAATTTACTCAAACTCATAGAATAAAGTTCAAACTTTATTAATTAATTAAGCTCAAACTCAAATCAAGAGTGATCTAAACTTAGCTCAACTCATCGCACCCATATCATCCTATAAGTGAGTTTTTATTAAGTTACGGTGATGGCTAACCCAATAGAACTTTCAAAACTTCTAACTGCTTCTATTTAAAAAACTTAATAAATAAATTTTCAGCACATATTTTTAATGTTATTATTATTTGAACCCAGGTTCTCTTGGAAAGCAACAAGGACAAGGACATCACTGGTCATCCCCTCCCAAATCTGATCTATATCTCGAGGGAGAAGCGCCCTGATTCTCCCCACTACTTCAAGGCTGGAGCCCTCAACGCACTCGTAAGTACTCCTCATAAGGATCTTTCTTTTCTTTTGTTTTGAAAAAAAAAAAACTAAATAAGTGGAATGCTTTTTGAAATCATATGGCCTTTTGGAGTCCAATCATTATCTCTATAATGCAATTGACAAGACGATGACTACAAAAGCCACAAATTTTGAAATTTGATGCAAAACTACTGTTTTTCATTATAAATATATAATACTTAAATTTTCATAAATATCATATAATTTTTTACATATTTATATATCTAATATCAATATTCTAATATTTACTTATATAATGCTAAAATATTTAACATCATATTGAAAATGTCAAATTAATTTTTTTAAAATTAGAAGAGCATTTCATGGATCATAGAAGTACGGCAATTATATAATAACATTGAAAAACTATTTAATATTACAAAATGGAAAATTAAATCATCTTTAATCCTTGATTCATCGAAAGAAAATCTCGCAAATGAATTAATTTTCACCATGATCTAATTCCTCTTTCTGCATGCATGCAAAAAGCTTCGCGTCTCTGAAATCATGACCAATGCACCGTTGATCCTCACCTTAGACTGCGACACGCGTTCCAACGATCCTAATACGCCTCAACGAGCTCTCTGTTACTTTCTGGACGAAGACCTGTCACCCAACCTTTCCTTCGTTCAGTTCCCACAACGATACCTCGGCCTTAACAAGAACGATATCTATGGAGGTGAGTTCAGGCGGGTATTTATCCTCGGTTCACAAGGCCTTGATGGATTACAGGGTGCCAACTATGTTGGCACCGGCTGCTACTTCTCCCGCCGGTCGTTTTTTAGCTCGCCGCCGGTGGCTGCGCCTTCTTCTGATGAATTCAAGGCGCAGGGTTGCTTACTGAGCTCGGAGCATATTTTTCTGAAAGCTCATGAAGCAGCGAGTTGCAGATATGAACAGGATCATAATGAGTGGGGTTCTGAGGTATATAAAATTTTCATTTCATAAAGAGATCCAGATTTATTTATTTAAATATGAATATATTTAACGAATATAACATTTCAATTTATTCTTAATTTTTTTCAAGTATAATAATCTTGATTCTGCTCATAATTTATATCCTTGTTATAGATTGGGTTCAGGTATGGTTCTCTAGTGGAAGACTACTACACTGGTTACAGATTACATTGCCAAGGATGGAAGTCTGTGTTCTGTAACCCAGATAGGCCGGGCTTTCTCGGAGATGCTCCAAAGAGTTTATTCGATGCGGTGAGTCAGAGCAAGAGATGGTTTATAGGTCTCTATCAGGTTTGCTTCTCCAGATACTGTCCTCTTCTCTATGGAAGCAGAAAGACTTCTTTGCTACTTGGCTTCTGTTACATGTACTATGCATTATGGGGATGCTGGTGCATTCCAGTGACTATTTATGGTCTTCTTCCTCAATTGACTCTCTTCTATGGCAAACCTCTTTTCCCAAAGGTACATATTTCTGTTATATTATGGAACTTCACCTCCTTTTATAAATTTATAGTATTCACAGATTTTAAATTTGTTTTTATCCATGAAATGAGAAACAAAAGCTTCTACAAGAGAAGAAAAGGAAGAGTTAAAAAAATACAACTTCTAAAAATAAACTATATGAGACTAATGATTTTGAGCTTATAAATGTCAGCACACTCACACGAAAATTCCTGCTATCTTGCATTAATTGCTCATAAATAACATATAATTGTGAGATGTTAAGCACTTTATTATGGCACCCTAGTTTAAAATTTTAGTGTATTATGACAGGCCTCAGATCCATGGTTCTTTCTCTACGCCTATCTCTTCTTAGCCGCCTACGCGCAGGACCTCATTGAGTTCATGGAAGTCGGTGGTTTAATTCGGAGATGGTGGAGTGAGCAAAGAATGTGGCTGATCAAAGGCGTCTCATCTTCCACCTTCGCAACCCTGGATTTCATACTCAGCCAAATAGGCGTCTCAGCCCCAGGATTCGACTTGACGAGCAAAGCCCAGAAGGAAGAAGAGAACAAGCTTTATGACAATGGAAAATTTGTCTTCAGCACGGCCTCGCCTTTCTTTGTCTCAGTGGGGACTATAGCCATTGTTAATCTGATCTCCTTCGTTTCTGGATTCATAAAGGCTGTGGGACGAGTTGGTGGGTTGGATGAGATGCTTATTCAGTTGCTTCTTTCTGGATTTGTTGTGGCAAATTCATGGCCGGTCTATGAGGCGATGTTCATCAGAAAAGATGGAGGGAAAATGCCAGGAAGTGTCACCAAGGCCTCCATTTTTCTTGCCTCTATATTCTTCAGTCTTGGCTACTTTTACTGTTATGAAATGATTAGATAGGTCATGCTTTCTAGCTTGGCTTAGTTGGCTATGATCCAAGTAAGAATAAACAGTGGAGTGTCTACTGAATGATATTATATGTAGTTTTTGTTGGATTATTATTGAGAATAAAGTATTTTATGCTGGGTGAGAAATAAACAAGATAAAAAAAAAATTATTTGTTAAGCATCATTAATGGTTGCGACATGCATAATTTCAATAAATTCTTCGGTTATTTAATGTTTAGATTGCATGATAAGATAATCATGCATTTGAAGATCATATAAAGTAATAAATAATATAATAGAAAATATTTTTCTTCCCAAGAAAATTATATATATAAAGAGGGAGTATTAAAAAAAGTTACTATATCATGTTTTTAATTTAAATATGATAATTACTAAAGGCAATTTTTTTAAATTAAGTATGGTTAGAAGCTTAATTAGGTAATTAAGTATTAAGACAGATAGTCGCTAATTAGTGGGACTACCACGCTCGCCGTCGATGGCGTGGCAGCATGAACAGGTCAGCCCACTAATTGACGGCTGATATCGCCGCCGCCCAATTAGTAGGCGGTATTCAGATCTGAGCCGCCTAAGGCGATTGGCTGACATATTATTAGGTCGATCGCCCTATCTCCATAGTGCCGATTCGGCCGCTTCCTCCGTGAGTTCCCGACCAAACTCACCGCCACGAACACGGTCTTCCCCCCCTCTCGGAACTTCTCGACCGCCGCCGGTGTAGGTCTGACCGCCTGCATTGCGCGTTTTGTCCAGGTATTCGATAGAAACTTTTGTTTTTTCCCGACAGCCGCTTTGACGCCGTTTAACTACTTCCCTCTCTCATTTACTAGCCGTTGGAAGTCAACTTTAGCTTTCGGCGACGATTCCTGCAGCTCCATTTCATTTGAGGAAAATTTCTTTGGCGGATTCTACATTTTTTAGCATCCGTCATTCTCTTCATAAGCAAAAGAAATCACTTTATTTATCAATTTATTTAGGTGTTAAGTAGCCAAAAGTAGTATTAATTAGTGGTGTCGGTTAATATAAATTTCTCATTATTCATATAACTTGTTTTGCAAGAATGAATAGAGAATTTGTCACGATTCTTTTCTATGGAGGAACCGAGTATCGATGAGCAATTCAAATTATGTGGGAGGTCGAAATCGAAATCCGTCACAACACCTACCGGAATTGAAGCAACGAATTATGAGAAGCTTATTGATCCGAGCGCCACACTCACTCTAGGTCATTATCGGGTAGCGATTTATAAGCGTCGTAATATCCGACGGTTTGTGACGTTACACTAAGCTTCCAGATATGGTGTTGTGTGTTAAGTGGAAGATGTTAATATTGCATTCACATCACCGATCCAGAGTAAGGTCGAGATATACCGTTAACACATACACAGACTTTCATCACACAAGCACCTCCGGGGATACAACGCGGCTTTGATGGGTTGATTCCCGCTAAGATATCCAAAATTTATCTCGATTATACTTGTAATAATTAATACCAAATAATTTGTTGCTCGGCTTACATAAGTTATGTAGAGTGGCGATCGCTCACGTTCCGGATGAGCGTATGTGCCTCGAGTCTTCTTTGCGAAGATGAGTATCGGTATGAGTAGTGGCTCAGTAGTGAGTCGGCGGATATTAGTGATGATGATTATTGTCGGGTTAGAAAATTCTTGAGAATATAGATCATAATCTATTTGAAAAATCACTCATTTTGCAATATTGGCGGTGAGAGTCATATATTTGTCCAAGCAGTATGTCAGGATGTAGCTGAAGGCGGTGGGACAATGATGTTTACTAGCCATCCAGGTAAGCTGTCTTAAAGATGAAATTGAAATTCAAATGACAAGAAGGTATGTGTTTTCAGTAAGCGAGTTTTACAATTTCTTGTGTTGGGTGGTAGTAAATAATGTTCAATTCAGAACAGTTACCTCTAACCAGAAGAACTACATGGTTGTATGTGTACAGCACGATAGTCCTAGAAGGCCCTGTAAGTGGCGTTTGCATTGTAGCAGCAACAAACGATTAGGGGGTGCTTGGAGAATATCAAGAGTTGGTGAAAATCATAGATGTGTCAAAGCAGTAAGTGCATCCGGTCATCGACAGTGTAGTTCAAATTTCATAGCGTACTTCATCAAACCTGTGATCGGGCAGATTGATGAAACTAGAGATTATAGGTAGAATGGAGTCGAAATTCAATGTTAAAGTTTAGTATATGAAAGCATGGGATGCAAGGCGTAAGGCAATAAAAGCAATATTCAGCAGTTGGGAAGAGTTCTATAGGACTCTCAGTCTTTATATGGAATCAGTTTCTAGTACTTTACCTGGTACAATCTACAGAATTCAATCTACCACTACACAACATTTTCGGAGACTTTTTTGGGCTTTTGGACCTTCAATAATGGGATGGAGTCTTTGCGGTTTTGAGCTTAAACGGTACTTTTTTTATTGGGCTATCGTGGTACATTAATGCCCGTAGGAATCGGCAATAATGGGTTGTTTCCTCTAGCTTTTGCTATTGTGGAATCAGAGAATGTTGATTTGTGATTGTGGTTCTTGCTGTGCTTGCATGATGTGTTGCCGTGTATCAGTAGGCGTGATTTGTGCATAATATCGATAAACATCTTTTACGTGGAAGAGATTTTTTAAGGCGGCTTCATAGCATTGTTTTGCGCCATTTGCGTGAAAATTTTAAAAGGTTACCAGCGGGGATTGGATGTTGAGTTTCTATGCCAAAAGATGTATATGGCAATACAATGATGATATTCATGTTCAACCGTTTAATGTTAGATATTAAAATGTTAAAGAAAAAGCGTACAATTGGCTTGTAGAAGCGTGACCACGTAAAATGGTCCCTTGTGTGCGATGGTGGTATCGTTATGGGACAATGACAATGAATGCATCAGTGTTTTAATGGTGTCTTGAAAGCGACGTGATTTATCGATTCAGCTTTAATCAGCTATCTATTACAACTTAGTAGCTTGTTCATAAAAGCGATTATCCTTTTCGTGAGGAAGTCAGCTTGTCTATTTATACTCATAGGATCTCCACACTATTACAGCGTACTGAAAGGGAGGCTAGGCATTTCCCTAAACCTGTAAATATTAACCCATATAAGATGCAAGTTTTTGATAGGTCCAGCCGATCATTCAGAGTTGATTTGCTAGATAATGGCCTATGTGATTGTAATTGTGGCAGAACGATCATATATCATTATTCCATGCCCACATGCAATTCTTTGCATTGGGATTTGACGGTTGAACCATCTCCACGTGTGTGTCAATTACTACACTCTGTTGTATAAGTGACATACATAAATGAATTTCATACTCTACCCGGATCGTTCGATTGGCCATCTATCGATGTAGAGCATGGATTAGTCATTCGCACTTAACTTTCAGAAGGTCGGTAGATCACGTATGAATAGATTGAAACACAATGGATGAAAATAGGTACCGATGCGAGAACTTGTAGCATATGCAAAAGCGGTATTCTTCGGTCATCGTGCCCCATAATAATGACGGTACATTTTCCAATAGGATAATGCTTATCTTTCTCTTTCCGGTTGCACTGATCTACTTAGATTTTACAATATTAGCACTATTATATTTGCAATTCTTTTCGGCAGTGCGATGGCGAGGGCACCGCCCACTTTGACGTCGGCGGCCTTAGCATGTTGCGTGATCGTCCTCAGTGCACGACCGATACCGCCGGAGGAAGACAGTTGTCACACGGTTTAGGGTTTAGGACAGTATACTTTTGTGTTAGTACTACATTTTATTTATCTATTTCATTACAAACTTAAGAGTCTTGTACACGTTAAATTTGATTATGTCATAATGAACTTCTTATTATTTATCAATTTCTGAAATGAATTGGTTAACTTCATATAAAAATGGCAGACATACTTTTCGTTTATTGTAGTCTCTTGATTGTTCAATTCATCTTTATTGTGGGGCATTGAGCTCAATGGTTGATGGACAGCTATTTATCAAATGACAATTGCAGATTGTTTCAACTCAAAATGTATTTAATAAACCTACATTATTCAACTACTCAAGAATGATCTTTTTTATAGCGTTTGGACATTTGTTGAGGTGTTAGTATTGAGATAAGATGTTGTGTCACTCTTTGCTAAAATATATAGGGATGATCACTTAAAACATGCATTTTAAAATTCAATCAATATGATTATATGAAGCATCTTATTTTTTATTCCACAATAAAAAATAATAAACATTATTAAAACATCCATTCTGAAGTTGAGTGGAAATCAATAGAGATGTCTTTTACATTAACACAAAAAATGATAATATGAAACGATTGCCCGTTTTATTTTGTTACTTATTTTGCATCTTAAAAAAATTACCGAGGCCGGTGCTTGCGGCTCTCATATCGATGGTCGCTCTTAATTGGGAGGCGGCTATCTGGCGATTATTGGTGGCGGGTATCAATTCGCGTGGACGATCAGCCCGCGCCGGCGATGGCGTGGTCGCTTATACGTATCTAATAATTTTTTTTATTAATTATCTAATTAAGCTTCTAACCATACTTAATTTAAAAAATTGCCATTACTAAATCATTTTAAATGTAGCAATTTATCTAAGCATTTTTTTATCAAAATTTTTTTAAAAAAACATAAATATTTACTACTTGTATCATCAATAATTCTTAACTACTTTTAAGGCTTATTTAGTGCTCATCAATAAAAAACTTTAAAATTTATGTTAACGAAAATCCATACAAATTTCTTGTGTTAAAGGTTGTTATTACCCAAAACAATTTATGAACTCATAAATATTTCTTATTCCTTATTTTTTAGGTGGATTTACATACATACCACACAATTCTTATGTATTTACATATCTAACACCTAAAGTTAAATATTTACTTATCTAACACTTTTCTATGCTTAAAAAAATGCATTTTGACTTTTAAAAAGTAAATAAAGTGGTATTTTTGGATATTGAAGATTAAGATGTTATATATGTAAAAATTAAAGTTTAGGTATTAAATATATAAATACATACGAATTGAGTGAAATATATGTAAATCCTCCTATTTTTTATTATATATTCTAAAACATTTTAATTATTAGATCAATTTAAACTTGAACACATTAAAATAAAAATTTTATAAAAATAATTAATTTAATATGACATTAAAAGGGAGAAATTATATCCTTATACCATAACAAAATAACTCTCTACTCTTATCAAACAATTAAATAAGGGTGTTACTTTAGCTCGAAAATCGATGTTCGCTTAAAAATCGAATCGAAATTTGGATTGAATCGGTTACATTAAGCCGAGCTATGAGCCAAAATTTTGGATCGAACTTTTTTTCAAACCGATCTCGAGCGCAGATCGGATCGAATTAGCTCGAGATCGGAGCGAATTTATTTATTATTAAAAATATTTAAATTTATTTATTATATTTTTAAGTTTGTAATAATAAAATAATTCCTAAAATTAAATATATAGAGTTATAATTTGTAATCTTTTAAAATAAATATAATATATTTATAAGTATAAATATTATTTCTTTGAAAATCATATTTTTTTCATTTTATCCACTTAATTTAATTTTTTAAAAAATTTTTAATAATTATTTTTATTAAATTCAAACTGCTCAATCAAAATGAGCCAACTCTATTCGAATTTGAGCAAAATAAAAATAAAAAATGTTCAATTTGAGTTGGCTCGAAATCAAAACGTGTCAGCTCAAAATCAATTAGAAACGAAAACCCTCGTTATTTTTACGAGCGATCTTGAGTTGAAAGTATTTCGAGATTTGAGCTAACTGGATCGACTTCGAAATCGACTGTTAACGTCCCTATTAAATTCTTTCTCACAATTACGTGAAAGTGCATACAAACTCTAATTAAGATTGTCAAAAAAATTCACCCTTCATGAACAGCTCATGTTCAGCTCGCTCAACAAACAAGCTAAATACAAAAAAATATTTTAAACTTAATTTATAAATAAATTAAATATGAACAATCATTTATTTCATTATATTTGACTCGATTTAACTCAAAATAAAATATTATATTCCATTATATATATATATATATCTCACAATTACATGACTTGGTAACTTTTATCATGCAAAAAAATAACCCAAATTCAAATCTTCTCTTATAAATTTTTCAAATTATTATTTATAAAATAATTCGAGTCAAACACAAACACTAAAATTTCGAATAATTTTGAACACGAGCCAAATAAATTTAAAACAAATCAAACATGAACAAAAATTCAATTCGCTCAAACACAACTAATTTACTCCCTTTACTTGAACCATGTTCTCCAACTAAAAAAAAGTATATCAATAAAGGGTCATTTATGATCACTTATATTTTTTATTTTTTACTTCTATTTTATTCTATTTATATTTAAATACAAAAAAACTATATAATTATGAATCTTATTTTTAAACATTTAAAATATCTAAAATTTATTTTAACCATTTTAAAATTAATATAATTTATTTAAAAAATATTTACATATATAACATACAATTCATATATATTTACATATTTAACATATAAATATTTCATATTTATATAAATAACACTCAAATTTTTAATATTATATTCAAAATAATACGATCATTATTTTTTAGTGAAATGCACTTTCGCATGTATAAGAAAAAAAAAATGTTACATTTATAAATATCAAATGCAAAAGAATTGTGTGCTATGCATGTACACAAAGTAAAACCTTCAAATAGTCTAAACATTAAATTTATGCACACATAGGCACATATATGTTATGTGTGCGCGCACACACAAGCCCCTGAGCAAGCACACAAATACTATATCAAATTGCTTTAATTGGAGCTCAATCCAAGTGAAAACACACACTCACAAGGTTAAGCACATAAGAGCACACAAATGCCTTCGCCAATGCGCACATAAATATTTTAATACAAATTTGAATTGAGTAATAAAATGAATATGGTATTCAATCCACAACTCATTCTCTCCCTAAACTACAAATTGATCGAGCAAGCCATGGAAATGTGCACTGTTATACTTAAATGAATGAAATATAAAGTATAAACAGACATAAATGTTGATTTCAAGTTCAAGAACAGCCTTCTCAAGGCTCATAAGCATCTTTGTATCCTTTTGACTTGAAAGAGCAGAAACAACTCTCTCTCTCTCTCTCTCTCTCTCACATACAAAATTATGTTCTACCCTTCAGAATTTGGTAGTGAAATATACAGAATAAATGAAGGATTGAACTTAGAAAATAAGTTTATTAAACAAACCTTTAAAGTGTACAAACTGTTTATAATTTATTCTTTTTATGTTGCCACCAGATTCTGTCCGGGTGACCTTCAATCCTTCTGGTAGAAGGAGAGAACAAGATCTGTATGTACAGAGAAGAGCTGGGTGTCCACAAGCAACTGCTCGTACATGAAAAAAGCAAAAATATTGTCAGAATTACAAATTATTCATTAATTTAGATTTGAAATGCATTCATTTTGAAGAAAAAAAAAAAGATGATAAGATTTAAATTCCTTTATCAAGTGAAATCACTTTACAAGTCTTACATTTGCATGGCATTCATCAAAACACAATGAATAAAATCAATAGTGCAGACAGCGGAACTAGTTCTTTATTTTAGAGTGGACAAAATTTTTAAATAATATAATAATTAAAAATATATATAATTTATAAAATTTATTAAATTAATAATTTTAGAAAAAAATATAAATAATTAGTAAAATAATATCATTAAATTTGTAAGAAAAAATAAAAGTGAAAAAGATTATTAAACTTATATATTTTAATTTTAATTGATTAATTAGTTATTTAAAAATAATGGATTAAATTAGTTCTTTTTTAGAGGAGAGGTTGAATACATAAAATATAAATTGAGGATAAGCCAAACATAAAAAAGCTAATTTTTTAAAGAGAAAAAAAAAATTTGAGGGTGGGCATTTGCCCACCCAATGCCCACCCTCAACTAAGGGTAGGTCCGCCCTTGAGTGCAGACTTATATTTGAAAGAAAGAAAAAATTAGACAATACCTTCATAAAGGGTCTGTCTCGGCTTGGAAATGACTCAATGAAGCTCTCTTTAAGAAGTAAAGATACCTAAACAAGCAATATATGAACAATAAATATTAGTCAGCTTGATCAGTGTTGAATGAACTTTAAAAATTATATTTCTCACTTGCCAAGTCAATAGTCTTCATCACTTAAGGTCATTATACAAAATCTATAAAATAAAGGAGAGAAGAAAAACATTTATACTTTTTGTTTTATAGTTTGAAATCATTTCTTTATACTATCATTTCTTGCGTGTTTCTGAAAGAAGCAAACCTTATCATCATTGGATTGGACATTTGTAATTGTGTGAGATCGCAGATTCGAGCAAAGAGAATCAAGATAAGCCCTTAGAACCGCTAAGAACCCCTTAGCAGCTTCAATCTACAAATATAAGGAGATGAATGAAAAAAGGTAGAAACTATAAATTTAATATAAACTTCCTTAAAATAAATATAACCTTTGGAATCCTGTGACTTACCTGCACGTCTGTACACTCAAAAACTGGTCTTTTTCTGGCAAGGTAGCTCTCACCCACAAGCTTTGCATGATAAGGACTTAAGGATGCCAACAACTCCTTTGTGTTGTGGTAGATGGGGCATTAAAGGGGATTTCACCTACTTTTCCCAGAGGATGAAGCAATAATTAGATCTACTTAACAGCATTTTGCCATAGTAAGGCAATCCACCATTCAAATTCCAACTGTAAAGGTATTTTGGGAGGTGGGGGTTGACTCATTTAGATAACATAATTTCTTTGGATACAAAAGATGAAGACATGTTAACTGTTAGAAAGAGTAGGACCTCCTGAGGAACTGCAACTGCTCAAAAATTATTTTATGTCAAAAGTCTATAGATATTCCAACATTATATACAACAATAACATTATTCTAAACTCCATCTGCTATTTAGCCCATCTTTGCACTAAAAAGGTGGAAAGTCAGCATTTTACATACCTGGTTTCTGTTAATATCAACCAAAATTGCATTGCATAATTTTGATTGAACCTCGGCAGTCTTGTCTTTTACACCAACCTGAACAAATGAATGATCATTTTATGCTCGAATTATATAACAAGCTCAGATAAGAGGTAAAGGGCAAATTATTATGAAAGATTGCATCAAAGCGTTGAAGCCAGAAGAAAAAAATGTTAACTGACAATCATATATTTTGAAATCCATGCTAACTTGTGATTTTGTAACATTCCATTGATGTTATGGATATAAGCAAAATTTAAAATCATCTATTTTGCATCATAGTCACAATGGATAATTCAACAAAATAAAGTAATTTATAGAAGATAACTTGGTCTACTCAAAGATCAATCTTGCATTTCGTGGGAAAAAACAGAAGACAAAATTTATAGAAGATAACTTGGTTCTGTAATTAGAAATAGCATAAAAAAATATTAAACATTTGCCAATGGTACTATATCAAGCACACTATCAAGGAAGAATAGACAAATGCAATTTCCAGTAGATAACAAGCTTCAAATGTCTGAAGATTAATATAAAAAGAAAATACAGCAGCAGAAAACTGCTCTCCCTGAAGATTTATTAGGAGATTTAATTTAGAGCTTGCAGTAGCACTTCAGCATTCAATAAATAGAATTAAAAACAACAATAAAAAAAAACCTTAAATATTACTAACAGTATTTTCTGCATGAATAAAAAGAACGATTAAGAAATTTTAAAAATATTTCTAACAGTACTTTGTGCATGAACATGGTGCAAACGCCAAAGGAAATATCCAAGGAATCTGCAACTAAATAAACTTACTATGTATGGAACCGGTGCATCCAAAAAATCCAGCATATCATTGGGTAATACCTGGAAGTACTACAGTTATTAGGGATAGATTTAAACAAAAGAACAGAATTATGCACAACAGAAATTCTTTGAAGGACCAGTACAAACAGAATAAAAAAATTACTTACTGGCATTAGCAGACTCTGCCACTGATAAGGACGAATTAATGGGATTATGGATAAAACTGAGGCAGATAATATTCCCTGAACATTACAATACAAGTCTTTTAAGTATTAAAAAACTGAAACAGAATCCAGATTGCATAGCAGATTTTTGGCTTGTAGGGAATCAAGATCACGAAGTGGACTCTTTTATATATATATATAAAAAAAAAAGTTTCTTGGAACGATTTAAAATATATTTCAAGTAAAAAATGACACCCGGGAAAAAAACCAGAAATGTAATAAATGAATGATAGAACCTAGTTCAAAAGCATAGCGACCTATGCATGGAACTGCTACATCATTGGTGAATCTTTCATATCTCCTCTACAACATGATGAACACACATCAATCCTGCATCAATGATGATGTTTGGCGACGTGTAATAAAAAAAGTAAGAACATATATGTATGCATGTGGCGTAGTAATATATTAGATTCGCAATCGAATAGTCTTCGTAATGACACTTAAATGGGAAGCAATTTCTTCAAAATTATGAGTCATAATGCTAAAAATTAACAATAACTTGAACATGTTTACTGAAAAAGCACAAGAATATAAGAACCTCTTTTATAGGGATACAAGGAAGACTCATATAAAATAGTGTTATAATAATAATTTTGCTCATCATGCTCATCACCTATGAAAAAAAATTATGCAAAGCAATAGAACTTATTAGGATCGGAGAGGTAATGCATTTGGTTGCAGACTTTCATGACTATAGTTGTCAGGGCATTAATTGCCAAAAAATTTCTTGAAACAATGTTTGCCTTACAAACACAAATTGAACTTACGTCTGCTAGAAAGCTGATATTTAATGCCAATTCCATTTTTATTAACATGAGTTAATTTTATATTCATCGAAATGTCTAGACAAACTGTGAGATATGCCTTGCGGACAAATGACTAGGTTTACATCTATTGGAATGCCAAGTATCAATGTAATTCATTATATATATATATATATATATATATATATATATATAGACTTACATTCCTTTGAAATATCACATTTTTAAATGTGTTTTAACCTCAATTTATGTTTGAGATGAACTTTTATTTTAATGAGATTGCTTGAAATGCATAGACTTGTGCCTAACCAATTGAGCATTCAATAATTATTCATGATTTTGCTTCTGCGAATATTTTCATCCCAAAGATTAAAGTTTTTTACATTTTTTGTGTATTTTATAAAATGAACATGTAAATTAGATGATTCTTAATTTATCCATATATTCAAAATTCATCAATGGATTAAATAATTCAAATTTATATCTTCAATTAATAATTTTGGTTAGATTGCATTACTTCAATATGGGAAGAAAGTTGTAAGTTGGTTTTATTTAATAATTCAAAATTCGACCCTTTTTAATTTTGATCTTGATTTCGTGTAAAGAATTTTTGTTACATAGTAGAATTTCATCTCTTTGTTTTTGTGATTTTTTTACAAAAAGATTAAGTTCAATAAATTTAACAAAATTTGACAACATAACTGTTTAGCAATGTTGTGTTTTGTGAAATTTAGCGCGATTGGCGTTCTTCTCTCTTGTTCCAAATCTAAGATCGATAGAAGGAGGTCGTCATCTCTTGCCGAATCCAAGATCGACAATAGAGGTTTTCAAATTTTCATCCCAACGGGGCCAAGATCAATGGACACGGGTCTTTAAATTGTAAATCTGCATTTATTTGACATTTAAATTATTTAATATTTGTTCAATTTATATAATTTAGGCAACATGAAGGCTTAGCAGTGCTGCATTTTTTTAATTTCATTGCAATTACACACTATTCTCCCTTGCTCCGGACCCAAAATCGACAGCGGGAGGTCGTCATTTCTTACCAGAATCAATATAGATGGCAGAGGTCTTCAAAATTTTTATCCCGACTAGACGTAAGATCAACGTGCACAGGTCTTCTTAATTTTAGGACCTGCAAATTAGATGGCTATTATCACTTGAGATTCCCAAGATTTCCCAAAATGTCCCTGAAAATTTCCTCTTTAAGCATCGACTAAGGCTATTTTGCTCGAAAAGAGGGCTTGATTCCAACACAAGGTGTTAGGCTAGGTCTATTTCACGCAAGAATAGGTTCATTCCAACTTCACGCAACAAGGGGGTTCCGCTAGGGCTATTTCATGTGAGAAGGGGGATTCGGCTCAGCTTCACATGGCAAGGCAGAGTGTAACGACTAGCAAGGTTCGGTTTCCCTCTCACACTTTCGCACAGCTTCTTCAATCTCTCTCCCCCTCTTGCTTGGCCTCATATGTGTGTCTCTCTCTCGTGTGTGCATGCAATAGTCTTTGGACAAGCCCCATCCTCTTCCTTCTATAGAAGATCAAGCCCCCAACTACTCACACCACTCCTCTCCCTCTCCCGTGTGGTTTAGACGATGTGGAAGATTGTGGGTTATGCAAGGGACATGGTCGATTGAGGAGGCTGTCGATTCCAGTTGAACTTTTGTCCTTTTACTGCATCTTCTCTACCTCCTCCTGTCTTGTCCATCTACAAGCTTGTATGTCTTTGAATGCATAATTTTGCAAGAATTTTGCTTTGGAATTGTTAAATTATCATTAGAAAGTCCAAAGCAAAAATCATATATGTATTTTCTTCACCATTGCAATAGCATCTAGAACCATAAACCTTGACAATTTTGTATCATGAAGAACAAAATCTAGTGAAAGTTTTAAAAAGGAGGAACAAAAATTTAGCTCATTCATGGTATAATAGAAAAGTGCAGTATTTAATGCACATTACTAGCATGAATAATTGTTACACATCTTGTCATGTATATTCATGGTGCAGGTGAGAATTAACTCCGTGCCATGATCCTTCTATACTTTCTATCAATCTTCATGGTAATTGTTACATGAGCCATTCATCCTAGCATTATACCGCATACATTTCAACAATAGCTATTTATGTGGTACCCTATCACCTCAGTTAATGAGAAGCATTATGAAAACACAAACCAAGACCACATCTTGTAGGAATAAGAGGACGTGACAAGGATGGCGACAAGTGGCTACCCTTGCCGGCACCAATGATGACAAAAGGTGACTTCCTTTTTTATAAACACCATGGAAGTTACCTAAAGAAGATCTCAAGTCATTCCTTGAGGCCTTGCAAGTAAATCCCCTTGCCTGCTTGAAGCTAGATGGCAAAAGTGGCAACCACCACTAGCGCCTAAGCCTTTCTTATTCACATTGAAGCAAGCTTGCATCATTAGAACTCAAAACCTTACATTCTTGACAAAATTTTAAAAAGAGAAAGAAGGTTGTGTTACCACTTTAACTGGTGGCAATCAAGCAAGCAATGCCATGGGTGAGCCATGAGATAGGTCAAGGAAGAAGCCATGGCACAAGGATTGTCACATGAGAAATGAATAGTATTCTATAACTTTGCAATTAATAAGTAGCAGAAAATGCTCAGGTTGCTATGATATTTTTGAAAGTAGTGGCCAGATGTCATGTGGTTAAAAAGGTATCTTATAAAATGACAAAATGAAAAAAAAAAGATTAAAAAATACATTTTCCTCAATTATCCATTTTCTTCATTCTCCTCCCTCACCGATACCTCTCTCAGAGCATCCATCCAAGCTCAAATTGGTTGGAGTGTCCTTCCTCTCACGGGAAGGCTTATCAGGTTGCAAGAAACGCAATTTTTGGGTAGGAAAGAAGGAAATAAAAAGTAAGGAGTGGCAAGCACTAGAGAGAAATGCTAAAAAAAATTCAGAGAAATCATCTCCACCAATTTTTTTTTGACAATCAGAGGAGTAAGTGATTCTGCTTTTCCAATATTAGAATTATAAAATATTCATTCAACATATCATTAAATGAAAAGAATTATCTCAAATGGTTGCAATTGGCTCACACCATTTTAAAGGAAAGAAAAAAGTTGGGTCATTTGCTTGGCATAAGACTTCAACAAGGCAATCCCACATTTAATACACAGAATGAACATAAGTCAATTATGATATCCTTGTTATGAAATTCAACGATTCTGGAAATAAGTGACACATACTTATCCCTTCATTCGCAGGCTCTTCCAATAGAGTGCTGAGTGGATCCACAATAAAAAATTTCAATTTAGGTTTGCAAGCCCTCTTTTCATTAGCAGGCATTGTTGGGGCTGCTACTTGTTAAAAACAAAGCTCATTTTAAGAGCTGCTCCTCTCTTGCTTGGAGAAAACCTAAGCATTTTGCTTTCTAGGGTCGTTGGTGCTGATTACATTTAGTCTTCTCCGCTTGAATGATAACTTTTTGGGTGCTCTCTACACTGGTAATTTCAGTGATGGCTCTCCTTGTGGGTACATTATTGCTCATATGTTCAGCAAGCACAAATTTGCCAACTTCAAAAATTGTTCCAAAATGAAGGGTAGCTCCAACAAAATCACAATTAATTACAACTTGAGAAAATCTAACAATAGATCCCTCTTCCAACTTAACAGTCATTACGTTCTTCAAGTTTGTCATTGAAACTTCACACCTAATGCAAAATTCAAAAGTTAGGATTTATTTGATTTCAACAACCGAAACTTTTGAAATAAAATAGCTCGATATATTAATGAGCATTCTTCAGGTGAATGAAATCATATAGCTATCATATCTGTTATAGACATCGCATTCAATTAATTGTTTAACTAGAGACTCTAAGGAAGATATTTTAACTTTCCAATCAAAGATAGAGAGTAAAGAATTTCCCAGCATAGTCGATAGAAATCTGATAACTCGGGAAAAATATCCTAAAGTCTCCGTTATCTAAGATGTTAGAGAATTTGTTCTTCATAAGGCAGATTAATTTTTATTCAACCAAATTTTTCTCAACATTATGTTAGATTCTATTTAGATTCGGGTTCTACTTCCTATAGACGAAGCATCCATAGTTAATTGCCCCTTTTATCGTAATAGGAGGGCACTCTCGATTAAGTTTGAATGTCAGCATTGACCTTTGGTATGAACCGTTGCTTAATGACATTATGTGGAAGACTATATGAAGTAAATGAAAGTAGTCCTAATCAAAATCTCATAGTTCCATCATCTTAGGTCCACTATTATCTCAGTCTATAAAAATCAAAGGGCTATTAGCCACAATGTTCAGAGAATTTGATTAGTGGTCATGGGTTTTCTCATCCCAGGGATCTCGATTAGGCTAGGGTTGTGTAGATGTTATTATACAAGTGTTTATTAAATTATTTAAGCTAAATTTAGTTTGTAAGTTTGTCTAGTCATTTGGTCTTAAAATTTCATTTTTAGATGAGATGATTTGAGAATTTTATGTGATAGATAGGATTTTCATCCATTGTAGAGATAGTGTTAAACGAAGTCTATCTTACAGACATAAACTAGGCTTACATCCGTTGGAATGCCTAATTGTGTCAGAATTACTTCCATTAGAGGGCCTTTATTAAGTATAGAATTTCAATTTTATGAAGATATATTGAACTTGTACCTATTGGAAGCCCAATCTTCAAATGTGATGTTCGTTTTACAAACATAAACAACGCTTACATCCATTGGAATGTCAATTATTGAATGTCAGGTCTACCTTGAAAACAATGATTGGGTTTACATCCATTAGAATGCCCATGTTAATTGGTGAGTGAAGTCTGCTTCGTTGATACACTTTGGGTATACATCCATTGGAATGTCGTGTTAATATGTGATTTCATTTTACACATAGGTTGGACATAATGTGAAGTCCACCTTGTAGATATGAAGTAGAGTTGCATCAATTTGAAAGTCTAATTACAAGCCTATCTTACAAACATTAAATTAACTTATGTCTATTGGAAAGTCAATGTTAGGTGTTGAGATCCACCCAACAAATAATGACTAAGCTTACATCCTTTAGAATGCTAAATTTCAATGTGTGGTTCGTTTTATGAACATAGTATGGCTTACATCCATTGGAAGGCCGATGTTTAAATGTTGAATTGGTTTTATGAAAATAAATTGGGCTTATATCCATTGGAATGTCATAGATGTGAACAGAGTTTGCCTTGCGAATACAGATTGGACTTACATCTTTTATAAAGCATATGCTTAAATATAGAGTTTTCATTTTATGAAGACATATTAGGCTTATATATGTTGAAAGGCCAATGTTACAAGTGAAATCTATTTTACGAATATAAATTAGGCTTAATGTAAAGTTCGCCTTACAGACAACAATAGGTCTTACATCCATTGGAATGCTAATTCTGAACTTACATCCCTTGGAATGTCATCTGTTCAAAGTGGAATTTGCTTTGCAGATGTTAATTAGACTTGTATAAATAGGAGTGCTAGTGTTTGAACTTTAATCTCATTTTTTTAAGTGAGGCAATTTTTTTATTTTTACATTGATTGTTGAGTTATGTTCTGGTCATTGGCAAACAGTGTTTAATCAATTGAATACTTGCGATTAAGCATTGATGTTCTTATGTGGGTATTTTATCCAAAAATTGGACTTCTATGAATTTAATTAATTAATTAATTAATTTTATTTTATTTTTGAGTTTTGAGCTTTCCTTGAGTAAGCAGGGTAATGCCATATCCATATCCGCTTAACAATCATAACAATGGAGTTGAATTTTGTTAAAGCATTTAGACTCATCGTAATGTTAATAGTTTTGATTAATTAAATCAAATTATTTGTATATGAGAGGAGAAAATCGAATAATTGCCAGTAATTTTATGAGCAGGGTAATGCCATATCTATATTTGCTTAATAATCACAACAATGGAGTTGAATTTTGTTAAAGCATTTAAACTCGCCATGATGTTAACAGTTTTGATTAATTTAATCAAATTAATTGTATATGAGAGAGGGAAAAGTCGAATAATTATGAGTAATTTTAACTCAGCTCATCAAAGATTATAAGCCTTTTATATCTAATAATTCAATATTTATCTTATCCCTTTTAATTTTGTTTTTTACATGAATTATTTTTTTCATTTCTCTCATTTTTATGATTTTTATAAAAAAATTTAAATTTACCATAATTTTAACAAAATTTCAAAAACATAACTGTTTCGTAGTACTACATTTCATGAATTTCAATGAGATTGCACACTCATCTCCTATGCACTGGACCCAAGATTAATGAAGGGAAGATTTCATCTCTTATCGAACCCAAAATCAATGACATAAGTCATCAAGTTATCATCCCAACCAGACCTAAGATTGACATACACAGGTCTTCTAATTTTAAAACCTGCATTTTATTTGAATTTTAAACTATTTAGAATTTGTGTAATTTTATGAAATTTTAATAGCATAATGTCTTAGCAATATTGCATTTTATAAAATTTAGTGTGATCGCCTCTATTCTCCTTTACTTTGAGCCCAAGATTAATGGAGGGAGATTTTCATCTATTGTTGGACTTAAGATCGACAACAAAAGCCTTCGTATTTTTTCCAGCTAGATCCAAGATCAACGTGCACAGGTCTTCTTAATTTAAGGCCTGCAATAAAAAAGTTTGAAAAAATTTTGACTGCAATTTCCTAAAGATCACAAAATTTTACAAAATACCATCCCAAATCTTTTTTTAAGTCCCAATTAGGCTAGGGCTTAGTCAAGCGACAAAAGAGGCTCGACCTCGACTATTCCATGCGATGTAATGGTCGAGGGGTTAAGGTTTGACTATTTCACGCAACCAGGTAGAGTGCAGTGGCTAGGGCACAGCATACCTCTCTCTCTCTCTCTCTCTCTCTCTCTCTCTCTCTCTCTCTCTCTCTCTCTCTCTCATTGGCTCTCAATCTCCCTCTTTTGGTTTATCTCTCTCTCATGTGTGTAAGGTAGGAGTTGGTTGAGCCTATCTTCCTCTCTTTATAAAGGGTTAAGCTCAAACTGCTCGCAGCATTTCTCTTCCCCTCTCTTCTCTAAGGTTTCGACAATGTAAAGGTCATGGATCGAGGCCGACATTATAGGTCGAGGATGGTGTCGCGGGCAGAGATAGACAACGTGAGTCGAGGTCAGCATCATGGGTGCCATGGGTGCTCATGCGACTTGGATTGTGGTCGGACATGAGTTCATGGGTTTGACGAGTCAAGTAAGCGAATATGTATAGCCGAGCAAGAGGATATAGGGTTTGTACATATATATTTTTTTTCCTTCTTTTATGTTTCAATTGCAAATAGCTACCTTGTATTCTTGGGTAATATCTTATCTTCTCATACTTTTTTAAGTCTTAGAGATACCTAAAACTAGCTCATGGATTATTGATTCAAGAGCTACATATTTCATATACTCTCGTTCCTAGTAATAAAAATATAACTATTATCGATAGATAACCTTGATAACCATTATTGGTCAATGAGGCACTCCTATAAGTAAATCCCTCTTACTTTAAAATATTCTCCACATACCTACACCTACTTGTTATATATCTAACCGTTAACTACAAATTCTAAATGAAATAAATTCCAAGATGGTCCCCTGGTCATTTGCATGTGGCTAATTTAGCCCCATATTATCACATTTCTCTAATTGAATCTCTAACTATATAAAACTAATTCAAAATAGCCTCTCATGTAGAAATAGTGATGCATGATTGATCCTAATTCCTCCTATACAAAATTGATCTCAATTTAGTCCACGTGGGACTATTTTGGATTAATTTTGTATAGATAGATATTAAATTAGAAAAATGTTATACTCTTGGACTAAATTGACCACAAGCAAATAATCGAGGAACATTTTGGATTTAGCCAAAATCTAAATGCGGTATTTTATTTTATCCTATAGGTTATGTATTTCAAGAAAAGGGCACAAGAATACTTGTGACTTAGAAAAATAAGTAAACCAAGTCCCTCAAAATTAACACAAGAACCCAAAGTCCTTTTCCTCTCATTCATAGTATCATCTATGCACCATCTTATATGCCTAATATATATATATATATATATATATATATATATATATATATATGGTGCTTAGAGATTTATGTTCTTTATTGTTGATTACACATGTGTACTATCAATTTTTCTAATAAAAATCAAAAGTGACTAAAGTATCATTTTCCCACCTTTTTTAGTATGATCGAAAATAATTCCATGTTGAAATTAAAGAAGAAAGATCTAACAATGCCAAAGACTTTTTAAACCATTCTCTGTCCTCATGTTAAAAAAAAAGAATAATACATGAGTTCTCTTGTGCATACACGCCTCAATAAAATGCGATGATTGAACTAATGAATGTCCACATGCTTGCTACCACAAGTTCTCCTTCAATAAAAATTATCCAAAAAACCACTACCAAGAAGGGTCATTGGGGTTTAACTCAATTACAAAAAATAGTATGCAAACTAGAAAAAGAACTATATGAATTAAAGCAATCTCCAAGGACATAGTTCAAAAAGTTTGCTAAGGTAATAATCAACATGGGATATAAACAACGGAAAGGCGATTATATATTATTTGTGAAATATATTGCTTTAGAGGAGTCTTTGCATAATTAGTTTCTGGCGATAATATCACCATAATAATAATCATTTGAAAAATATGAAGACTTTACAGAAGAGGATGCGCCAAAAAATTAGGTAAGCAGTTATACTTGGCATTGAGGTCGCACGCTCTCACCATGGGATCTTTATTTCATAATAGAAATATATAACATATTTATTGAAAGAAATAAGCAAGTTGGGATGCAAGCTTATCTGAAGTCTCATTCCATAAATCATAAAATTAGAGATGCTCTAGAAGTCACAACCATAAAAAATCTTCCATCAAATAGTTATGGAAAGAATTGTCTACTTATCACAAACTAGACCTGACAATATCTATATTGGTCGTTTAATAAGCCAATTCATGCATAAAATCACACCTTAAGGATGTATATTGAATTTACAAAATATGATGGAACTCTGATTAAAGACCATCGAATATTATCTCAAAGTTTACATGCATATATTGAACCTAAAATGACTTTGAATCTTATTAGAGTTACATTTATTATCCCAAAGTGTCTTATTAAATGCAAATAACTAGTGACTTTGAAACTTATTGAATCTCACGTTTGAGTTTCAGTGGCCTGGTCATTATCTCAAAGTTTACATGCATATTGGAAAGGTCACTAAATCGTAGACGCGGGGTTCAATAAAGCTCAAAGTTACTAGCTAGTTTCTTATATATTGCAATTTCAATATCAAAAATTAATAAAATGTGTAACAGTTGACTACCACTAAATATCGGATTATATTCCACTGCTTATAAATACAACTGATGTTTGATGTGCAAATTTTTCTTTGATAAAAGACTACACAAAGTGTTAAATGCCTTCAGACATTAGAGGCGGTTGCAAGGGTGACTATCTAAACCTCATGTTTCAAGATGTCATTGAAGATTTTTTTAATCTTCTATATCATAAGCAATATTTTAAATTTATAGTAGAAGAGTAAACCAATAACAACAACGACAACAACAAGCCTTTATGTCACTATGTGGCTCGGTTGCATGAATCCTTCTTCTCCATTGTGACTTATAAATATCAAAATTCTCATTTAATTCTAATAATAGAAGGTCACTTTTTATACTTCCTAACCAAGTCATTTTAGGTCTACCTCTAAATTTCTTAACATAGATCGAATCTAATATATCTACCCTCTCAACTGGATCATCGAATAGTAGATGTTTTATGTGACCAAACCATATAAGGTGACTCTCTCTAATCTTATCAGCCATTAGAGCTACTCCAACCTTTCCATGAATATATTCATATAGCATTTTGTTACTAAGTGCAAAGCTGCTCATCCACTTGAGCCTCACCTCTGCAACAGTTAACTTGATTTTATAATTCTCTTTTTACTAGCCAACATTCTGCACCATAAAACATTGGTCTCATCACCATCTCATAAAAATTTCCTTTGATCCTGAGTGGCACTTTCCTATCACACAACAGGCCCAAAGCATTCCTCTACTTCAACCATCCAACTTGAATTTTTTTAATAACATCCCCATATTTCACAATCACTTTAAACAATAAACCCAAGACATTTAAAACGTTCACTCTTCTTAATAACTTGATCACCCATTGTCAAAACTCCACTAGATCTTCTACAACTAATATTAGACTCCATGTATTCAATTTTAGATCTACTCAAACGAAAACTTTTAGACTCTAAGGTTGACCTCCATATTCAAGTTTCTCTTGAAATATCTCTTTAATCATATCAATCAGAAGAATATCATTAGAAAACATAAACCAAAGGTACATCCTCCGTAAATGACTAGTAAGAACATCCATAACTAAAGCAAAAAGATATTAGATTAAAGTTGATCCTTGATGTAATCCAACTAAAATAGGAAAATATTAGACAAATACTCCCTGTGTTTGAACACAAGTAGAGTCATCAAAAGCTTGTTGTTGTGAGCTGTGTTACTCGATATTTAGCTTCGTGTTCGTTCATTAAGTAAATGGTAGAACACAAATATTTCGCTCAATTTATAAATGAGCCAGAACAATCCTTTGTTCGATCGTGTTATTTCGATTTAGCTTGAAATAAATAAATAATTTATATTAAATTTTATTTAAAATATAATTTATGTCATTAAATATTTTAAAATTGATATTTAATTTAATTATAAAATTAGTTAATAAATTTTAAATAAAATAAGCTAAAATATATTAGTAATTATTATTATAGGTTTTTTGTAATTATGTTTTCTTGTTTAGTGTTCTTGTTTAGGTTTTACGAGTGTAGACCAGGTCCAACCGTCCGTGCTTCAGTTAATCTCGTAGGAATTTATATTAACGTGGATTTAAAATAAAACGAAGCGGCGATACTCGATATTACTATTAGCCCTCGTCTCGACTTCGTTCCGCATTTGATAGCCTCTCTCGAGTCTCGACTCTCCTCTCGACTCTCACCTAATCCTTTAAGGTCGACTCCCTCTCTTGTCTCGGTGTTTTGGCCGGTTCTACTATTCCCAAGAGTCTTGCGAGTTGTGAGTCTTGCGTTGAAATGGTAATATCCAGTATGGTGTAATCGATCGCGATCTCGATCATCTATGGTTTGGTAGGATATTGTTTTCTTTTCTTTTTTCCATCATCGGTTTCATGTTAAAAGCCCTATACATTGTGGTCGTGATATCTAATTTTCTAGGGTTTGTAACCGAACACAATTTTCTTTTTTATTTGGTCGCGATCTCTGATTTTATTCTTATTTTAGCTTGTTATTCTTACTATGGAGATGCGGTGGAGAATCGAATATGCATAACTTTATTTCACCGTAACACATGTGTTGCTTCTTTTATTCTATGTTACATGGAGATGCGTTCTTTTTTATTCTTACTATGGAGGTTATGTTCATCATGCATTTTGTGATTTGGATGTTACATGATCATATATTTGGGTGTTTGTATCTTTTAATCTTCTGCTATGGATGTGTTTCCGTAGAATGTATTATTTGAGAATTTGTGTTTCAAAGGAGAAATCATTCTATTATGCATACTATGAGAATGAAGTAATTACAAACTTAGAATTTATTACAACTATGGTACATGTCTTTGTATGATTTCTACTGACTTTGGATGTTTCGTAGGATGTTCTTAAATTTTACTACTATGGTTGTAATCTTGCATGTATCTTTGTAATGTTGTATCCAGATCTCGATCTGTATGGATGTTCTATTTTTTACAACTATGTTGTATGCTGTAATGTTGTATGGTTGTAAAGCCTGTAATGCTGAAATAATGAAAACATGGAATGTGTTACGTGTAAGACTTTTTATCATATTCAGTTGACTCTTGCAGATTGGTTGGCCTCTTTTCTTAATGTGGATCCTAATTCTAACTCATATTTTCTTTTGTTATTTAGTGTGTAGTCATGTCTAATGTGGATCTCAGTCTGCATCATGTGATGATGATTTAGTTGTAGGTAATGATATACCAAGTACTTCACAACAAGTTGAATCAGAGGAGCATACACTTGAGACTACTAGTCGATGGTAACCCTAGAGAGGTAGGAAGAGAGTATTTTCAGTGTGGGAGTATTTTATAGAACCACGTATTTAAGGGAAAGTACACCCTCTTTATAATGCATATATTGTCGTAGGAAATTTCATAAATCAGCGTACAAACTTTGAGGCATGTGAAGGAATGTGAAAAAATCAAGAATAAGCGGGTTGTTGAATTGGACAAAAGGCAAAAAATTAAATTTTATGCCTTTTGATGTCAATCGAAATTGAGATTCCATTATTCCATGACCCCAAAATTATGATCATCTTCAGATTAGGGAGATAATTGCAAATATTATTATTGTGCACGAGTATCCGTTTATGATGGTTGAGCATATGTGGTTTAATATTCTTTTGAAGGTATTGAATCCCAATTACGAGGGTATCTCAAACACAATTAAAGTGATTGCATGAAAGTTTATGAAAAGGAAAAGAGATTGAAAACTTTTCTTAAAAGCATTCATGAGTTTCTTTGACTGATTGTTGGACATCAAATCAAACAATGCGTGCTTAATTCACTTTATTGATGATTCTTGGCGGTTGCATAAGAGAATCATCGCCTTTATGAAACTTGATCCACAGTTATTTGTGATGCTATATGTGATTGTTTCTTGGGTGAAATTTGCGTGACAATCTACTGATAATATAGTAATAATGATGTTCTTTGCAAATGCTTTAAAATTAATTTTCGGTCGAAGGAAGTTACATTTTCGGTCATTTCTTTCATGTTAGATGTTGTCTCACATCTTGAATATCTTGGTTCAAGATGGTTTGAAAGAGGTGCAACAAATAAGCAGATTAAAATAAAGGAGAGAAAATACCTCAAAAGTCTCTTTCGTTTATAAGTTTGTTGAAGTGGCGAAAGCAGTTAGTCCCTACTTGAAAGGGATTATGTATTGATGTTCTGGTGGAACTCCACTACTTAATGCTTGAGTGCATTTACGCTTATATGTTCATTCATTATCGTCGAGATTCTTCTAGTGGTTACCTTTTGAGATTGAATGACATAGCGATTAGAAGGTTTCTTTCTTTCCATAATGTGACAAAATGATTTCAAGTTCTTTATCCAACTACCAATTTGTTTCTTCCTACTTGTCATGCGTGTTAAGAATGAAAGTACAATTCCTTGCGTCAATTTGTCAAACAAATGGCACATGAAAATTAAATTTGACAAATATTGGGAGAATCAATCTACTCATGGTTGTGCGATCTTGATCCACAAAATGAAATTCATTACTTTTACATTTCTAAAATATACTTTAGTTTTGAGGTAGAGTCCAAGATAAAGAGCGTTGATGATGTTATTTGTGATATATAATCAATATTGTAGATAATAGTGCTTCAAGTCTTGGCAGTTAGTGGATCGTCAAGCAATAGTTAATATCCCCTTTCATCAAACTTTGGTGAATGTTAGGATTTCGATTTTGTTGTTCTTGGGTTATTCATTATCAAAATCGATTTCAAACATATTTAGAGGAAGAATTATTTTTTGAGCAATAATGATTCTTTGATATTCTTGAGTAGTGGAAGATGAATACTCAAGTATCCTATTTTGTCCAAAGATTGGGATATTTTAACAATTCATCACCACCGTTGCAGAATCTGCATTTAGTCTTTGGTGGTAGAGTTCTTGATGATTATAGGAGCTCTTTATCACCAAAACATCAATCTTGTATGCTAGTTGGATTAGAGCTCAACCCAACATTAATGATCCTTTAGTACTTTTCCAACTAAATTTAGTCTATTTAATAAATTTGATAAACTTCATTCTGTGTCATTATCTACTTTTATTTGAAGAGTTAATGGAGGAGAACCTTTATGTTAAACTACCTGGAAAATATTTAGCTTTGGAGAAGGATACCATCATATCAAGCGGTTTTATTGCGAATTTTACAATGCGTTCTTTATTTAGGGTTCAATTTTCAATTTTGCAGGAATTTTCTTGCCCTTGCATAGCAAATTATCTTTCCAATTGATAGTCGGTTGGAACATAAATATTTAGGAATCTTGTTGGTTTTTCTGTAGTAGAATGCATTTTAATGCATGAACCAACACTTATGTGACAAGGCTTGTACTCGGTGGAGTTAGTCTCTCTTTGAACTTGAATATCGCTTGATATCGATATAGTGATGAAAAGAAATATTTATTACCTTTAATAGAATGTAATTCTATTTGATATTGTACATCTACTGTGTTCTCGATGTTTTTATGGCTGAAAAGTGTTTATCACTGTTGCTTTTTGAGGGTTTTCTTATCAACATGAAGGATGGGAGTGTTTTGTTCAATTCTAACTACCTTGTTCCTGCTAAAAATTGGTTTTTTGAAATTTTTCCTTCCTCGAATTTATTTTCTCACTGAAGCCCCTTTTTTAATATGGCACCATCTTTCAACAATGTTTTGACTTCTTCAAGTCAATAACGAAAGGATAAAGTTGGATGTAGTTCGCTTACTTTGTTGATGTTAAAATCGAATATGATGCCACCATGCATTTAGTTTATTTTTATTTGGGTTTCATCATTTTATGGAATAAATATAGCACTCAAATTACTAAATAGCTACATAAGCTTTGTTTTCTATTTTTCTTATATTACGATTCTGTCTTGACGATAGAATTGATCCGTCCTCCGTCGGTTTGTTTCTTTAAATTTATTTGTCTATTACCAGTAGACTACGATTTTGTGTTCTAATTAGGCTGTTATGTCAATAAAATTCTATCTAATTGGTTTTTTCCCCCTACGATGTGCAAGAAGGTCGATCTTCTTTGAATTATAGGAATGAGTTACTAATAGATGATTAAGCAATATTTTGACATTTTAACAAACAAGAGTCGATTGAAAGAGAGTTCATAGCCTTTTTTTAAAACATTTCTCAAAAGATAGCATGTATAATTATTATTCTTGAATTCTCTCTTTTATCTTTGCGGTCTCGAAGTTTTATAAGTAGCGACAAATTATGATTAATGATATTGATCTACAATCATGGACTACTTGATGATCTCATTTAATTAGATTTTATGATTATTTGTAGTTAATCAAGATTAAAGAGGCATATATACACATTTTCTCTTTTTAGTTCTCTAAATTGTAAAATTTTGCACTTCACCTCGGTCGACTTGTTGGTATGACCAATGGTCGCTCTCAAAAGCGTCATATGGTTAACTAAGAATCTTAATACCTGCTGAGGATTTTACTAAATAGCTACATAAGCTTATTTTATCATCTGAACCTTCTTATTCTTGTTCATTTTACATGTTATTCTCTTCTTTTGGAACTACCTACTATTTGGCTTGTTTTGTTCTTTGTACACATTCTCTTTTGATTTTGTTCTTTTGCATCCTTATTGGGTATGATAAGATCTTTTGATCTTCACTTGGTCAATTTAGAGTCTTCTGTTATTAATGTGTAAAATCACTTGTCTTTATACATTAATGGTATGATGAAAAACTAAATAGATGTATGAGATCTTAGCTTGATATTTGTATGTATTTTCAGAACATTTAATTTAATTTTTTTGTGATTACATTTTGTCAATTTTCAATGTCTATCATTTATTGATGATATTTAGCTTAATAGTTTGGATTCTTTGGAACGATCTTACACTTATTTTTATTTTTTTTATGATTTCATTGTCATTTTTTTTGTGATTTCATTTTGTCAATTTGGAGCCAGATCTTCTTTTATTTTTTTTTTCGATCCTCTTATTAATATTAATCTTTCATTTTATCATTTTTTGAATGTCAATATTAAATGTTATTATTGTGTGGCGTCAATGATTATTTATTTTAGTTTGGCACTCATAATATTTATTTTATAATTTTTGTTAGTTTTGTTTTACATGAAGTCTGATTAGTTTTGAAGATTCAAGATTGGTTGAACTTTGAGGATATGAAAAGCTTGAAGACTATAAAACTTGACATTAAAGGAAGCAATTGATTTGATTAGAAATTGATATTTGGAAATTGTAATTTCATTATTTTCTTACTTTTATTTTTGAAATTGTAAGTTGTATATGATCATGTAAAATTTTAGGTTGAATTTATTTTAGAAAATAAATCAGAATTTGTAAATTATGTAAGTTGTGAATTTGTAAATTTGTATATCATATATGATCTTGTAAATTTTGTTACTATAAATTAGTATTTAAAGTTGTGTTCAATTTTGTGTAAAAAATGATTTTTGAATCTTTGATTGAAAATCATTTAATTTAATAAAATAAATTTTAATTATATATAATTTTGATTTTTGAATCTGAATGAATCTCTAATTTTAATTTTTTTTGAAAGTTTTTTAAGACAAAAATAATAATTTTGATTGTATATAATTATTTTGTATAATTGTATATTTTTTTAGTTTTAATTCTTATTGATAGTATTTGATTTTTCAGTATAAGATTTTAATAATTATTTTTAAATTAAAAATAAAAAAAAATAAAATTATTAAAATATAAAATCGAACAATTCGACACCACGCCAACTAACACGAATATTTTTTGGTAGAACAGACGGTATAAACGCAGCTATTTGAACACGCCAATTTAACAACAAAAAAATAATAAATGGTAGAATCTGACAATGACTCGTTTACACCCCTAAACACAAGTAATAACTCCAGTATACATATCCTTAATGACTTGAATATAAGCAATATTAACTCCTTTCATTTCTAGAATTATTCAAAGTACTTTTATTGGAACTTTTCCTATGCTTTCTCTTAATCAACAAATATCATATGTAGATCATCCTTCCTCTTTCTATACTTCTCGATCAAACCTCTCAACAAATGTATAATATCCATTGTAGATTTACCCAACATGGAACCAAACTGATTTTGAGAAAATTTTGTATCGCATTGTAACTTATGTTCAATCACTCTTTCCCATAATTTTAATATATGATACATTAACTTAATTCCTCTATAATTTACATACTCTTGTGCATTACCTTTACTTTTAAAAATAGGAAACAACAAACTCTTTCTCCACAAATCTAACACATTTTGTCTTAAAAATACTAATAAAAAGATTAGTAAAGAAAGAAAATCATTAATCTCCTAAGCATTTCACACTTCTATTGGAATATCAAGAGATATGGTTGTTTTTCCATCCTTCATTTTCTTTAAAGCCTCTCCAACTTCAATTTTACTAATACAACAATAAAAACCAAAATATTTATTTTTATTTAAAGTATTAAATTCACCGAGTCAATCGTATTCTCACAACATTTATTAAAAGTTTATCAAAATATCTTCATCTCATGTTAAATAACCTCTTCTAAAAAAAAAAAATTGTTTAATCTTCATCTTGATATCTTCACTAAATTTTTACTTCTATCTCTTTGGTTGGTAACTTATAAATATATCTTTCGCCCTCTTTAATATCAATCTGTTATATAAATCATTAAATGTTGAATTCATTGCATCACATAATACTTTCTTAGACTCCTTACAAGCTATTTTCTTTCTCAATTCTCTAAGCTTTTACATCTAAACCAATTTCTATAAAAAACCTTATTTTTTATCTTTTCTTGCATATCTTGGCTCCCCCATCAACTATTTTTATTAATAAGAATTTTTTCTTTTAATTCCCCAAGCACATTTTTTGAAATTTGATTGATCTGATTTGCTACATTTTCACACATAATATAAACTTTCTCATGAACCTCTCAAATTATAAGATTTTGAAGCTTACTCTTGAAAATATTTTTATTAATATTCTTTAAGTGCTCCAACATAATCCTTGGATAAAATTTTCGATTTATTCTTAATCTTTCAACATCTTAAATCTAAAATCAAAAGGCGATGTTACTTAAATTTTCACTCAAAATGATCTTTAATCGATAATTTAAACAATTTATTTTTCTTATCAAAAATAATCAATCTATATTTTACTAGATCTATTCTTATAAGTGATGATATGCCCATCTCTTTTCTTAGAATAAAAATTAGTAATTACCAAATCATAAACTAAAATATAAAATAAATATGATCCTACCTTCTTCATTAGTCATTCCAAACCCATAGCCATCATAAATATTTTTAAAATCTTTTACCATTCTACCAACATATTCATTTAAATCTACTTCAATAAATACTCATTCTTCAAGTGATATCATTTGTATTAATCCTTCTAGATCATTTCAAAAAAAAAATTTTAAGCATAAATATTAATAATTTTATTATCAATAATAATCTTTAAAATTATAATTATATTTCCAATCCTATTAATTTTCACAAATTATTCTTCAAACCCTTATATTCATACCTACATCAATTCTAATATGACTCATACCTAAATACTAAAATTTAAAACTTAAATTATCAATCTCTTTAGCTTTTTCTGTAACCAATTTAGTTACTTGAATACATAAAATATTTATCTTCTATGAACCATAATATCTAACAATTCCATTAATTTACATGTAAGAATATCTTTCTTCTATGATCATATCCTAACTCTAGTAAATCATTAAGTGAAATTGCATCCTTGGTAAATGATCACTTTATTATGCATTTTCAATCATCATTACCAACAAGCTTTATGAACACAAGTTTGACTAACTAGCATAGGCATTATCATATATCATTTTTTTATCAGAGATCTTGCAATATTTTGATCTTGTTATCATATGTGATTCTACATGTAAGGTTGTTGCTTTCTACATTTAAACATTAAGTAGCTTTGTTGACTTTAAAAAAAAATTATGAAATCTTCAATCTATAAATGTAAAGGTTCTCTCATCAATTAAAAACCAGAACTAGGATGAGGACATAATGCATAAAAAATGACATTTCATATACCATATACTATCTCATATATTTTTTTTAGGAGGATTTACATACAAACCACATAATTTTTATAATTTTACATATCTAACGTCTAAACTTCAACATTAACATAAATAACACATAAATCATTAATATCACATCAAAAATATCACTATCATTATTTTTTTCAAATGAAATGCATCTTTTCATGCATAGAAAAATATATATGTAAATATCAAACTTTAAGTGTTAGATATGCAAATGTCTACGAATTGTGTGGTAAGTATGTAAATCTTCCTTTTTCTTATTTTATCACTTTCCTCTTCTTCCTTTTAGCTTTTCATCTTTATCCTCTTAGCTTTTACTTTTTTTCCCTTACTTAGATTCAATCTTACCTTCTTGAAACAACCTTCCAAGGGGCTTCATTCTCTTAAGTATGAATAACAATTAACTATGGACTAAGAATGCACTTGTTTTTTATAGCCTAACTTCAATAGTTGCAGGTGTTCCATCTATCATCCACTCTTATATCTTTAGTAATCTCTAACAAAATCCCCATTTACCTATTATTTTAACTATTAATGGAAGGGTTTAGAAAAATATTCCGCATATTGAATATGATATTATTGCACAAATAGACCACTTCATTGAATTTCTAAATTTTTTGTAAGCTCTATTTAATTTTAATTTTCATAGAAGTGCCTGTCATTTTAGGGTCAATCAATGTTTGCATGTTTATGCCACTGTAAATGTAGATATGTTCCAACATCCATAACTAATTCAAATTGAAACTTTACGCACATGCATAGCTTCATATTTGAAATTGAATCATGTGATTTTAATATTTGATAAATGTTTTTATCAAATATTAATTTAGAGTCACAAAAGCACAAGTCATTTTTCTTATAAGGTTGATGTAAAACCATTGTAAAATTTCAAAATTATTGGTACCAAATTAGTTAAAATGCATAGATCATGAAAACATCCTTGAATTTCTTTATAGATTTTTTTATGATGTATGCGAAAAAAAAGATAAAATTTTCATTTTATTGATCAATATGCTCTTTTTACTCGTGCACACAAACATAAGCACACATACAATCATATTGATCTCTCTATTAAACCTCTGAGGCCTCTCAATTTAGATCATCCAATTAGGCACTCAAATCATATAACCTTAATATCAATCCGATCGCCCTAACTTTATGATCATCTTAGGTAGGATCCTAGCTCCTCTAGAGGATCTGTCTACTACTTCAGCTTAATAGATTGGTCTAGATCCTTTAACAAACAAAGAGGATATTCCTAAATCTTATACTAATTGGTCTGAAGCATAATTTATCAATTGATTCAATCCCAAAGCCTAACCTTATGCCCTACATTAGCAATCTCAACTCTTAATAGGACCATTAAAATCCTTCTGAACCCTTCTTGAATGAATGAGACGTTCCTATCCCAAAATCTTCCCTCGACTGACCGGTGGCACCTTTGCACAGTATAGATTTTTCAGGTTAAGAAAAACCAACTCCTTGGTGATTGTGCCCTTCCTACCCTATCGATGCCTCTTAGATCAGTAAACACCACATTTCTTATAAGTTAACTCCTCAAAACCATGCCATGTCACTAAAAGCCATATCCCTAAAGCCATCTCTTCATGTTGGCTTTGGTCAACACCTTCCTACCTTGTCATCCAACATAGCCTCTTAAGTGTCATTTCTTCCAATCAACTGTAGTTTACACCTTAATGCCCAACAACATCTCATCGATGCCATCTCTTATAGTTGTTTTGATTGATGCCTTCCACCCAACATCTTGCCATCCTCTCGAAATAGGTTGTGTTGATCAACTCATTATCTTAAGACCCTTGAATTTTAAGATGTTAGTCAAGTATCTTTGGCATCGCACCTAATATTTAGCAGCTAAATATGCTCTAAAATAGCATAAGATTCATATGAATATTCCCAAAATCTGGGAACTATCCACCAATACCAAAGAAGAAAGATTTCTTTTAGCAAATAAAGACCATCATCCTTTGGTCACCTTTTGGCAACTATAAGGAAAAGAAGAATTATATTCTTCAAGACAATCAAATCCTCGTAATCAAGCTCTAGTTCCTCTTAATTCTCTTGGCTCCACATCCAAGTTTAGGCATTAGAATCCAGACATCTATCCTAATAGTTGAACTGACGAATGTCTTCAATGGAAAATAATTGCTTGACATATTGCAGAAGTGCTTGGGAACAAAAAATCTCAACAATTAAACATCCTCAAACTACCGTAATATGTAAACTCGTCTCTCCCATATTTATACTTAGAGTATCAATTTCTAGACTACTTCTAGGCCTCTCATCATCTTGTGATGAGATAATTCCTCATCCTATGGTACCAAGAGCCATCTTCAAAGTTGTCACCTACTTGCTCATCAACCTTCCTGCTCACTAACTCGGCAACTCTACCTACACTTAATTATTAGTATTTCATTGCTTGAGTCTACAAATTTAAATTTTTGAGCCAAAAATTTACTTACACGTATGGTGGGTAATTTGGCTCCAAGCACCATCCAAATTATCAAATTTGAACTCAAAAGATCCTTACATGATCCAGCACATCACATGTGGGCTCAAACCAAGTAGCTTGCCACCTTCCCTAAAGATCATTTAAATGTTATCTTTAGGCCAATCAGCCAACAAATCCCTTAAGCAATTATCATCAAGTGTTTTCCATGGGTTGTTCTAGTATTGATTCAAAGGAAAAGTTAAAACTTATGATAATTTTAGTTCACTTAAATGCTCATAATCACTAAGGCTCACTATCTTTTTAAAAGATTGAATTAGATTGAGTTAATTAGTTCAATCTAATGTAATTTTACTAGGCATTTAGAATACTAAAAATATTGATAGATTCCTATTTTCCTAAATTATAAAAAATTAAATTTAATCAATGAAAGTTAGTGAAAGATGCTAACAAAAATAAGGTAAATCTAAGAATTACCTTTTGATATTTCCCCACACTTTTCCAATCAACTTGGGCCATCTGATCAAAATATCTAAATTTTGATCACTGGTCATCCTATTTACACAAACTTAAATATAATTGTTGGAAATTAAAAAAATTACATAGCCTATATTTTATAGTATGCCTACTACACGCATGTAATACATGCTTACACAAGTCACCGCAAACTATAAGTTTTTGATTTTCTCCCTACTGATTAACCTATCATGTGCCACATTGAGACCAAATAGGAATGGCATCAAAATTTGTGTAGGCTTCTTGATCTTCCTTGATTTTGTTGTACATCCTTCCATGATAATCTTCCTGATGAATCAAATAATAATCTCATATATCCTTGTTACTTGAATTAGATTTAATGGGACTCACTATGAATGTGTTATGCATCTCAATTTCTCATATGGTCAATGCAAATACTTGTTTGAGGTGGTGTTAGTCTAGTCTAGATAGTTTCCCTTAGTCGGTTAACAAATGTAAATCATATTCCTCTAGTCAGTTCGTTTAATCTCTTTTCTACAAAATGATGCAAAGTTGTTCTTTATTTTGTGGCTAATCCCTCATTGTGATTCAAAGGCCATACCCTTGGCATCATCCTTCAAGATGTTATAAGATTCCCTCCTTGCTCTCCTCAAAGAAATCCTTCATGGGGTAGTAATATCATAGTGCATCATCAAACATTTCTTTTATGCCTAATCTAGTCGACCCACTATCGCTCAAACTTCTTAAGGAAAAGTATGAAACCACCTTATCACTATTTTAGCATTCCCAAACACTCCTTAGTTTACTTCCTGCCAACACCATTTGCATGACTAACCCCTTTAACCTTAGACCTCCTTTTGTTAGACATGCTACTAGAACCATTTGTGTTAAATCAAGAACAATAGCAAAACTTTCTTAATCAAAAGTTTTATTAGATATCGCACCTAAGATGTAATTAACCATGAAGATTTAGATCCATAAAAAAACTAAATCCCAAAATTAAATAAACATTGTTTGGTCTTCCATATCATTAAAGGGAAAATCTTCATGATATATTCAAAATCTATCTTTCATTAGTGCTCACATATCGATGCAAGAATTTGTTGATGACCTTTATTCTAACAAGGAAGGGTGAGGCTATTTTGAAGCTCAAAAGATACATGCATATAAAATAATATTGTGTTGAACGAGTGCCATGACCAATACATCACAAGTTCTATCATAAGATTGTGATTATGACATACTTTATTTGTGCTCTGTATATGCATCCGAGCCAGATAGCTTCTTACCATAAAAGAAGATTATGAGAATGGTGCCACATATAGGAGTGTAAATAAGTCAAGTTTGAACGAGCTGATTACTTATTCGTGTCTAGCTTGTTTGAAATTTGGTGTATTTGTGCTGGGTTTGTTAGAATTCAAACCAAACATAAGCCAATTTCAAACAAATAAAATTAAATAACAAAGGAACAAGATAAAATCATTCTACTTATTTATTAACAAATTAATAAATCTAAAAACTATAAATTTAATAATATATAATTTAAAGATAAATAAATTTATTTATTTATTTATTTCAATCTAGTAATGAATTGAACATGTTGAATAAAGCTATGTTTATATCCAGCTCAATTAAAAATTGGGCTCAAAATATTTGTTCATATTCGACTAGTTTACTTAACAAACTGATAAAATGTTAGCTTCTTAACGAACCTGATACAAACTATTTATGATAAATAAGATTTTTTTACAGCACTAATAACAAGAATATAAATTTATAAGGCTAGTCAGAGCTCTCAAAATCGGTGCTTCTTGAATAAATTGCAACTATATTAGCAAGAATTGTTACTTATAGTACTGTATATTAATTCATTTTTCATGCTCACACATTGCAATTTTCTTCTCTAAAACAAAATATCTTCACCCTTTTAGTAGTGCTACGTCACTAGTTCTCCAACATTCAAAGTCTATATAAACAGTCCTACAATAATAACAATGCATTCTAGTCCAATCCTCGCATTGACAGCAAATGCTTCTACCGTCCACCTCATCAGATAGCATAAAAGCACTAGTAATTAATCTCCATGGCAGCCTTCTACATACAAGAAGATTTTCTTAGTCTATCACCATCTAAGAAGGTAAACCAAAAAAAAAAAAAAAAAATCTCACAATTTTCTACAACTTTTTTTCACCCATTATCTTTTCAAATGCTTGAAAGGAATGTCAGCTTTGAAAGTTCTCAAAAATTCTTCTCAGATAAAAATTGCCAAGTAATATAAAATAGATTCCCGTGGATATATTCTTCATAATAGGGTAGATCAAACTTCATTTTAGCCTTTTGAACCATATAACCTTGCCTTTGGATGATGATAAGTGTCGACTCTATTTTTAAAACTGTTTTTTGAAAAAACAAAAACATCTTCCCTTCAATTTGTTTCAACACCTAAGCCTTCCCCCTAATCCTAAGTTGCTCAGACACGTGCATGGATGATATTCAGGTGTTAATAAGCCTTAATCCTGTTGATATCTGCTCAATCTTCTTAACTATGCAAGTCTTCATGCTGCAGAATACTTTACCATCAAAAAGGTTGTCAATTGTTTATTTCCTCTGGAAGAACTTTACATTACCTTCTAATCTTCCCAGGACCTACCATCTCTTCATTGATATTCTTCTTGTTGATTATAACAACTTAGCAATTCAGCAATGATGGATTTTAGTATTAAGCTCCAGACCTAGGCATATGAAGTTAAGTTTGATCTTTAACAATTTAGTTTAGAGAGGCTCCATATCTGACCGAGCAACTTATTAAGCTTTACAAGCGCCTGCACCAACACTTGACGGCATGTTGATGCAGATGTTAACAGATTAGAATAATTTCAGCAAAGTTGATTGCATTAAAAGATTTTTATAACCCTTAAATACCCATATATGCCTCACTTTACGCAAATGAATGAAGATATAAACAGAACTGCACAAATCCTTCAAGATATTCAGTAAATGATGCCAAAGATCATCTAGTTATGAAATAAATACAATTCAAATAAGTAAACCATAATTCAAAACAACAAAAAAAACTCATCTTCTCAACATATGCTTTCTCTCATGATTGAGTATCTTTTATCGCATCATACTTTGTCAAATATTAACAGCATGCCAGGAATATTTTTAAAATTGCAAATCTAATGCAATAGCTTTTAGTTTAAGTGGATAGATCCATTAAAATAAAATATATTAAAATATGGTTGTTTATGTTTAACATCAAGAAGCCACTACAGGTAATGCTTTGAGATTTTATGTAACGGACTAGGAATGATTATGCCTTGAGAGGATCCCCATATCAACTACTATACCTCATAGATCTTTGATAGCTTGTTTATTGCCATAAAGACCTCCTTAACATTGAAAAATACACATTAAAGAAAGTTGGTTGCAGGCATAACCAAGGGCAAGTAGATTTGTAGTTTTACATAGAAAGGTTGCAGTCCTTATACGGCAATCCTAATAATCACATGGAAACCCGTATAAGGAAAGAAATACTAGCAAATAAAAGAGAACAGCACTATATATGTTTGCACTGCTAGCACCTGAAAGAGAACACTTAAAAAAACAAATAAAAGAGAACACTAAAAATACAAGGAAATAATGAAACTAGCGGCTTACCAGAGTAGAGCATACAACCACAATTTGCTTCTCCAAAAGTGCGCCAGCAAACATGGCCAGCACCTGAAAGAGAAAGTAGCAATTAGACAGCATAATGCCAGTAGCAATTCATCCAATGACCATATACAAGGAAGAAAAAACTTATCATAACTAGCTAATCAAAAGCTATAAAAATGAAAGAAAATAAACAAATTGCAGTCTCTTTTCCACTCCTGTCTCAAATTATGGCCACACTCTAGATTATAGGCAACGTATTCCCAAAAGCAGCATGTTATAGCTTCTCCATCATGCCTTCTCAATTTTCATGCCCATGATGAAATAATCTCAATTTCAAAGACCATGCAACAACATGCTGAGAAGGAAGAAAAGGTATCCGAGAAAAGAGAGTGAGAATAAAAGAGAGAAAGAAGGGGCAGTGAGGTTCAATAGTTCATTGTTCAATTCAATAAATCTTCATCAAATGACCTGATACAAGACTAAACCCACATATATAGAATAATATTCACAATAAATTACAAAAATTCATCACTTCTTATGAAAAATTGGATATCTACTTATTATACCACTACGTAAGACTGCTAATATGACAATCTAATGATGAATGGTACAGAAAGACAAGATCAGATAATGAGGGAGTGGCTAACAGTACTTGGAAAACAATTTGTATCTTCATCTGAAGCGGTTATTGAACAACAATAAAAGCTAAGGCTACTCAGACTCAATGTATCATCAATCTCCAATATAATCTCTTATTCAAGCTCAAGAGCAGCCTCATCATAAACAATCCTTTAAGAAAATTTATTTCATCCACCTCATTCTACTAGTATGTAAGCGGGCAAGTGCAAAGGGAGACAAGAACGTACAGAGATCATCATGAGAGAGAATGCATGGAATGTTGTTGGCTAAAGAGAATAGATTGCAATTGATGATGGCGAGACAGCAATACAACGCAGGTAAGCTAGCATGGTTGAGATTTTAATGACAATGCAAAGTCATCCTCCATGATAAAAGGTGATCAGGCATCGAACAAGTATCGTGGAGGTGATGGAAGGGCGTGCCTTTGAGAATGAACTTGTAGATGAGGAGGACTGGTGTAAAGAAGTAACCCAGCAGCTTGACAACATTGTTGTGGCCAACCTAGGAGAAGATCATGACCTTGTTGATGAGTTGCTTGATATTGGTCTCAGAACAGGCCTAGGCTTTTTTTTTAATGGTGGCAAAGATCTCGGTGGGGGTACACCATTGTAGACAAGATCACAATCCCCATGGCCAAGGGTGCAACTTTAATTGTCTGTCGATAGTCATCTTGGGCACTTTGGAAGTGAAGATCTAATGTTTGGTGTGAAAGGAGCCTTGTGGAATAGTTAGGCAAAGTTCAGTAAGGACAACTTAAGGAGCGAGTGACATGCAGAAGATCGTTACCTTTGATTTAAATTAACAAGGTATTGAGGTAAAAGAAACTGGATACAATAGGAGAGAAAGATAAATAGAAGATAAAAAGATATAGAAAAGGTATCTCATTGTTTTATCGAATAAACCTCCATCAAATGCCATAATATAAGACAAGCCTCTATAAAGAATAGGGCTCATAATGCATTCATAAAATGCATTAAATTTTAAAAAATAAATTTAATTATGAAATATTTAAAACATGCTACAATTAGATAAACACATGCCTAATATTTAATAAAAAAAATCTGATGACCATGCTTGTCCTCCATTATGGCTACTCGCATTTTTTTAAACTAGCAGCACTATTAATTTTACCATGCCCTACCATTCTAACTTTAATTGCATTAACTATTAGATATGCAATCAAGTTGTTTTCTGACAGTGGCGAAAACAAAACTACCCATGCTAAAACTTTGATATTTTATCCATCTTCATAGGCAGTTAATTTGGGATATACCTAGAATCCTTTCATTTTGAACCATTCTTAGGGCTAATTATTAGTTCTAACTCTCAAAATCATGCAGTGACGCCCAGTTAAAAGCTCAAGAATTTGCTATAGCAAAGCCTTTCCTTTACCCTTTCAAAAAATATATACGTACATTTTCAAGCCTTAAGCTACCACATATGCATGCAACAGTCCACACTGATAAAGCAGTGGCTTCCTCCTCGGCCAAAAGTGCACTGTGTGCCTGCAAGATACCAAAACCATGGACTCAATACACAGGATTTCGTTCCAAATGTCATATAGTTCGTAGTTTGGTGAACGCTACATTTTACTTTTTGAGTCTAGCCAAGTGCCAGAAATTGCATACCTCCGCCACTTCCAAACTAGTGCTGAAAGATCTAAGATCTATGCTGGATCCAGCAATATGAAGGAGAGTTTCTCCAGGACGATGAAACTTTAATGAATGCAAGTGCTCTAGAGGCTGGAAAGTGAGAGCAGAACCTCTATCAGGTAATCTTAGCTGATAATATTCACAAATTATCTGTAAGGATCCATGCCCATTTGCCTGAAAATAAAGCACAAAGTAATTGGGAGACATACAACAATATCATACAAAACTATAAAACATACAACAATGAAACTTAAACAACCTTGGCCCATTCAAGTATGTCATCGTGATCATTAGAATCTCCATGGCCAGAGGAAGATGGCTCTTCCACTTCCACTTCAGACATGCTAGTCCTAAAACTTCTCCCTTCACTAGGAGAACCCTGTAAACTGCATTTAAAAAGTTATTTTGGACATAAAGAAGAATAAAAGAGTTATCATTACTCAAAGCTTTAAACCCAATTAAACAAACATTTAATATTAATGTACAATTCTGAGTAGTTAAATTTCACAGTCAAAACTAGTAGAACCTATGAAAATCTTATAAGTTCCAGTTCCAATGACAACTCATGAGATCCTCCATTAAGTAATTGTGCTTCCATAAAAATATGTAGGAAAGAAGGCAGACCTATTAAAACAATTAGATTGTACTTTATACAACAATATGCTCAATATTAAATCACATAATTAAAGAACTTAAAAATGAAATACATGGTTATAAAGCATTGAGAACTCAAGCCTAGTTGCCTTAAGACATTAGTTATTAATAAAGTTCTATAACTTATCTTTCAGAAACATCAAATAAAAGTATCATTTTGACATTCTCTATCATGTAGGAGCATGAGTTGAAGAATATTGACTTTCTCTGGATGAAAAAAGTCTGATGAGATCCCTCCAAGTAAAAAAAGAGGAACGTGGGAATGGAGGGAGGATAGCCTTGAGTGTTGCCCACCCCAAGTTCTCACTCAAACCAACTCGTGGGTAGGATTTGAAATGTGTGTGCACAACTATAAAAGTGATAGAACAAAAATGTAGGAATAGTAAGGAGCCATCCTATTCTGCAGTAGAAATTAGATATTTTAGCCCAACAAAAAAATTTAATTTTTGCAAGTCAATCAAAAGAAGTCGAATCAAATGACAAAAAATCTGAATTGAATCGATTTTCAAACACAACGGATGCTATACATTTGTTGAGAGGCTTGATGGTGTAGCATAGAAAGAGTAAAGAAGATCTATATATGATATTTGTTGATTTAGAAAAAGCATATGATAAAGTTCCAAGAGAATAGCTTTGTAGAGTTCTAGAAAAGAAGGGAGTTAATAGTGCTTATATCCAAGTCATTAAGGATATGTTTGCTAGAGCTGTCACTTGTGTTCAAACACAAGGAGGATTGACCAATTATTTTCCTTTTCAGTTCAATTACATCAAGGATCGGCTTTAAGTGCATATCTTTTTGCTTTAGTTATAGATGTTCTTACTAGACATTTACAAGAGGATGTACCTTAGTGTATGCTTTTTGCTAATGATATTCTTCTTGTTGCTAACACTAGAGAGGTAGTACAAGAAAAACCTGAATTATGGAGGGTGACAATGGGTGATCAAGTCATTAAAAGAGTATGTATTAGATATCTTGAATCTATTATTCAAAATGATGGTGATATAAATGGGGATGTTATTGGTCGAATTCAAGTTGAATGTTTGAATGCATCAAGCCTATTGTGTGATAGAAAAATTTCACTTAGACTCAAGGAAAAATTTTCTAAGATGGTGATAAGACCTCAATGACTTATGGTGCAGAATATTAGCCATTAAAAGAGAAGCATAATATTGAGCACTGTAGAGATGAGGATGCTCAGGTGGGGTGAGTAACTTTACTCTTAGAAATAAAATGTGAAATGAATATATATGTGACAAGGCTAGAGTAGCTATAGTGGCAGATAAGATTAAAGAGAATCATCTTAGGGCTTGGTTATATAAAATGACAGTAATTTGATGACCCAATTAGGAGAGAAGATGTATTAGATTCAACCTTTCTTAAGAAAGATAGATGTAGGCCTAAAAAGACTTGCTTATGTAGTATAAAAAATGATCATTTTTCATTAGAATTAAATAAGAATTTGACACTTAATAGGATATAATAGAGAAGAAAGATTCATGTAGCCAACCCCACATAGTAGGATAAAGAGTTGTCCTTCTTGTTGCTTTAATCGATTTTCAATACTTTTTAAAACCACATTTGACAATGGCTAAAGTTATACTAGTTTAAATTTATTTTATTTTATTAAGTTCACTTATCTTTTTTTAGATGTTATTAGATTTGAAGTTGAACGTTTTTTTAGGTTCGGATAAAATCAGACTTACTTTCAAATAATTGACCTTACCTTTATAACTTCATTTCTATAAGATGTTCATGATGATGATCCTAATGAAGATGATTATAATGATCTTTTCTCTTTATGATGATGATTTTTATGAATATGTTTGCAACAATATCACTTTCTAAAGATGAAGGATAATTATTAATAATCATGAGTTATCGGCATCTAAGTTCACTGTTATGCTTGAGATTAATTTTGAGCAATTATTGGAAGTTTAAATAAAGCCTCTATCTAATGAAGGGCAATTATGAAGTGCCTAAATTCACTACTATGATTGAGCTTGATTCTAAAAAATTATTAGAGTTTGAAACAAAGTTTATATCTAATGAAGTACTAGAGTCTAAATCCTTGTTAAGCAAAAGATAATAGTTTTTGCAAATTCTTGAATTGAGATGTTTTTAGATATATCAAAACCTATATTTGATTTTCTCAAATATACTTTTAAAATTCCTACTCCAATTCAAGTGCCACTATCTCAAGAAAAATATTTTATTTTAGATGCTTATAATTTGTTTCAATTATACCTATTATAAATTGAACTTATGTTATCACTAACACGTTCATTATCAAATATTCTATTGGTCTACAATGCAAAGAAAACACATGCATGTAGAGTTAGGAGCCACTTAGCCTCAAGCCACCAAATCTGTGTTCATTGGAATTTTCCCATTGTTTTTTGTATTGCATTGACATTTCTTACATCAAATGATCAATGATGCCACTTTCTCCTCCATGGCCTCCAACAAACTCTTCAGAAGAAGACTCTTTGATGGTTACGTGAATTATTGCAATACAAATTAGCTAGCTTAACTCTAAAAAATTAACTTTTCATAGTCAATTAAAAGAAATCAAATTGGGCTACAAAGGACAAACTAAACAATTTTACAACCCTTTTTACAATCATATTTAATTATGGATAGATTTTTTTGTTAATTTAAATTAGATTTATTTTATTAGGTTAATTATATTTTTTTTAATAATATTGAGTTTAAATTTAAATGCTTCATAGGATTAGATAGAATTATATTTTTTTTCAAACAACTATACTTATCATTATAACTCTATTTCTATAAATAGGGACCAATGGTTTACATATACTGATTGTTTGATGATTGAATGAATGTTCACTATTTGTGAAGCCAATTAAGTGTTCTCTAGATCCATCACCTGATCTAAGTAAGAAGTGGAGGGCTCAAAAAGAAAAGATATGGGATTTTAAAATATATTGAATAAAACCTTTTTTACCTGTTTTACCTAGGACAACTAAAAAAATAATAGACAGCACTCCATGCAAGGTTTTCAATCATGGCCTAAGTATATATCTAGTTGAAAACATTAAACCATTGTGTTAGATGATATAAAATTCATCGACTTATAAGTAATCTATCCAATATTCCAACAAGTTGAAAATGGAAGCACATGATCATAAAATCAACCACAAAAAATAATATTTAAGATCAACCCAAAAAAGAACAGAAACATTCACTATCCGGCAGTGAAAAAAACAACTTCAATCCATAATGGCATTATACGTTCAATAGAATTAAACAAGGGATTATCACCAGTTTCTGAAGTTCAGCTAGTCCGTTTATTAGCCTCTAATACGCTTACTCAATTAGTTAGGAATAAGATAGCGATTAAAGCTAACATTACAATGATGAACCATTCAATTATAGTACTAATGCTTTCTACTGTGATCACCAACTGCAAAATGATTTATTAAAGATTGTTGTAACCAAAGGGTAATAATAACTCCATGGTCTCCAATTTTATCTCATCAATTCTTTTTAAGACCCCAATTTTATCTCATCCATTTTCTAATCTAAAGCCAACATATACATTCATTTTAGGGTGCAAAGAAGTACTAGGGTGCAAAGACCATACGAACTGATAGTTTACGGAAGTAATGAGTTAGCTTATCACCAAAAGAACAAAAACATAATTGTTTTGGCATATAAACACACAGCAACACCAGATTGTTTTGCAAACTTCATATGTCAAGAATTATAGTAAAGAATAATACCTTGAAGAGGATTCTGAACTTTCATACCGGTTGTACCGCATAAATGGTAGAACTGCCTCTGGAAGATTCTTCTCTGACTGTTTCTTTTGTATGTCATCATCAGCCAAACTATCATGCCCATTTTCAACAGCATAATATGGCACATCTTCAGTTGCAAGAATTTCTGATTCTACAATGACTTCAGTTGTTACGTCGATATTTAAGGCACTATTAGTCTCTTGGCGCACTTCAGGCAACTTGTTATCAATAGAATTCACTCCATCTGCTGCCTTCTGAGGGGAAGTAAATTCAGAAGTCGGTGTAGAACATTCAATTTTACCATCTTCATCACCATCAGACAAAATTACTACCTCCCTACCATTAGAATGTCCATCGTTTTCTTTCTCTTCATAGCATTCAAGAGATTCCAGACACAACATGTCAAGCCCTTTCTTCAACTGTTGTAACCTTTCTTCAGTGAATATGCTACAGCAGAAAACAAGGCAAGTTGTCATGTTGATGGAAAAAGAAAAAACAGAATATATAATGTTATGCAAATATACAACAACATTAACATTATCATCACCATAATCATCCCCACCTATTTATGCAAATATATAAATAATATGCATGCCCCGCCTACCTTGCATATGGCGCATGGCAACAATCATATATTTTCATGTTATAATCTAGAGATGAGTGATTTCTCTCTTGTGGAATAATGATAACTGATAAAATGCATTAACACTACAGTATTAATTTCCATATCAAAATTTTTGTTAAGAAAATTGCTTGCTAAATTTAATGACATTTATAGTTACAATTGCCTACTATGATGAAGTGTCATTTTGGATAGAAGCAACTGCAATCTAGAACTTTTGATATGAACTTTTGAGTTGAGTTGTTATGGAATAAGTAGAACTTTTGACATGAACTTTTTTCCTTCAAAAAAAAGTCACAGTTTTTTCTGCAGCCACCGCAATCTAGTAAAATATTGTGAAAAGCATCTTCTAACCAACAAAATTTCTAAAAAGCAATAAAAATTTGCAACCAAATTGAGGTATTTCAATGATGTGTAAAGTAAAACTATAAAGAGTTGTTCTAAATGCACTTTCATGATCACCATGTCCCGTAAGCTTGACTAATGAAATAGTCTTTATGTTTTTTAGAGTTTGTGTGCAAATCTCTTATTGACTGTAGTAAGTAACTTCTGCTCACATTTATCTACTTCGAAAAGGGATAGAAATGAAAACTAAAACCCTAAAATGTTTACCATTATAGATGTAAAATAGGCCAAAGTTTGAAGATAAAAAATGCTATAGTGTAAGTGCTGCAGGATCATCGGAGTCCTAGAGGACTACAAGTTAATTGTCGATATCATGGCAGCTTTACTTCATGGACATCATTTCTTTGTTTGTTTCATTATGTATACCTAAGTCATTGTATTCTATGATGGATGTGTATGTTATTAGTTTTTTTTTAGAATAATAAGTTTTCTATAATTATGCACTCCTCTAGATATGAATAGTCATTTGATCATCACCACAGTCTGCATTGAAGTCCTTCAAACCAATTAGTGTAAACAAATAGAATGCTCATCCATTTAAAGTTAGAATGCCCGCATTCCATATCTATGAAGTGTGTAGCATGATACCCAATGATAGAGAATGCCCCTAAATAAATTCCTAAAAGTCCATAGTTCTTTTTAGAGAATTTTTTCTTCTAAAAATCCATATATTATAAGAAATATGTTGTCTGATTAAACCGTGAAGTTAAAAAATTACAAAAAATGGTAAGTTTTATTGCAATTTCAAGGTAATACATGTTGATATAATGAAAATTATGGATCCTTGACAGCGATAAAATACCTCAAATACTAGTTCTGTTTATCAAATAAATATACAATAACAACTATCCTTTCTCTACTAATGATTAATAGTATTATTAGGATTATATCTAAGAGATACTTGGCCCACCCCTCTCTTTGTGATTGGCATGGTCTTCAAGATTGCTTTGGCCTTTCTATATCTAAGTTGTGTGCGTAGATTAAATCTAAGCTTGCACATGGAATTCTATGCACATTGTGCTCAGTATCCTGCTTCATCCTCACACAACAATTTTCAATCTCACCTTAATACACTCTAATTTCATGCTTTCATACTCTGCCACGCCTCTAATATATCTATGTTTAAGTGCACATGTATTGATAGACAGGGGCATGACAATAAAATCAAAGAAAATTAAGGAAAAAGAGAATGTCACTCATCATCATTTGGCCAATCATGTAGCTTAATTAAACATGTCAATGATTGGTTGACAACTAGAGAAAAATTTAAAAGGATTAAACTTATAAATCATGTACCAGATGGCGTAACAATAACAAAAGAAATGAAAGACGGATTTACATACATACCACACAGCTAAACTTTAATATTTATAATATTCTTATATAACACCAAACTTTATATTGAAATTACAAGATTATACAAAAGATCAACACCTACTGATATATTAATGTTGCATGGATACATCCAAAAAGTGCATAGTAATGAAACCTTAATGGTGCAACCTCTCTTGAGTATACTGTGTCACATATGACAGTCATAGACTGTTCGTTCTGCAATACTGCAGACACGGGTAATTTCTAAATAGCATGGATGCATCAAGTTTAAGTTTATAGCATAATTTTTTTTCTTAGGATTTATTTATAGTTTCATTTGGTTTTTCCCTATTCGTCTCACTATCTACTCCCTTGTTTAGTACTAAGGAGATGAATGAAGACTACATCATCATTACATTTCTAGGTTCATCATGTATTTATGAACAGCTGACACATGGCTTCGAGAGAAGTGAACTTTTCTACCATTTTTGTGTTCAAACAATGCATATTTTTTAGCTACAATGCAAGCAATAAGTATTAGTCTCCAATTGCAAGAAAACAGTAGAAAAAATAGCATTCACAAAGAGTAACCATTAACAACTTACCTTCTCAATATGCCAAAGTGCAGATCAAAAAATGGAAGTCTTGACAAAATGCAATAGCATCTAGCTGTCGTGATGATATGACGACTTAAAGTTGAAAATAAGGGCTTCTCTTCTGAAAGAATTGATATCAATCCTGAAGGTTTTTGTACAATCTCTTCAACTAAAACACAACAGCCATACAAACTTGAGTCATCAGCCACCTGAGCAAAATAGAAAATATTTAGCTAAGTGCTACAGGAGATAAATTTTTGTAGGTGAAAAGTAACCATTATAAATTTTTAGAGGAAAATATTTCATCAGGCCCTTCTCACGTATCAAGAAAAATCCCCAACAGGTAATAAATTCACTGAAGTCAATGAATCTCATATAAATATACATGAATGTCTCAACATTCACCTGCCATCAGACATGCAGATAATGAAGACAATAGTCATATCATCATTATCACCATTAACCTTATCCCAACTATTTGAGCTAAGCTAAGCAATAGCCACATTCTTTCATAAAAAGAAAACCACCCTCAGCAACATTTTTTATGGTTTATTGGTTTTTCAAATTTACTATTGAAATCTAATGTGTGCTCATTAAAAAAATAAACATATCAAATCAAGCTCATAATGGGGATAGCTTAAGCTTAACACTCAACTCCTAAGAGTTTAGATTATAAGCCAGGTTTAAATTCAGAACCAGAGAACATATCCAGCTTGTCCCTCAGGAGCAGGCATCATGTTGGATAGCAAATGACAATAAACAACGAAACACCTAAGAATCAGAGTACAATGAATGGAAAAAAAACTGTCCAAATGAAGACGGGAGTGGAGTGACACACAGATTTGGGAGAAAGTATATGGCTGTACTATTTACCATTTTTCAGTAACGAAGGGGAGTTAACAAATGAGGGATGCATCCCCACATCCACAGGCATTAGTACAACGAAAACCTATAAATAGACCTAGACATAACCATGAAGAGCTATTTCAAATGTAGAGCATCTGAGGGTATAAGATATAAATTCAGCCTATAGATAAATAGATAGATGATAGATAGATAGATAGATGATAGATAGATAGGTGCAAACATGTAGTTTTTAAATTATCCAAGCTATTAATCTTAAGCAACTACTTAGTACCATCAATAAAAACTAGAAAAAAAATTAAATCATAAGGAAAAACCTTCTATAAGAAATTTATCAAGATAGGATTCACATATTGCCGCGTACAGAATGAAAATCTCATGATAAAAATAGAAATACAAATCCTAGCAAATTAAACAAAACTCAACAGCACTGTCAACAAATAACAAAAAATAAACATTTAGAAGAAAAGAGCAAATAGAAGAAAAGGGAAAAGTCATTGAAAAAATAAGTATAACGTCACAATAAGAAATAGAAGAGATAGCATCTTCTAGAATTTTTGAAAGTCAAAGTTGATCAAAGAACTAAACCCAAAAAGAGAACAATTTACGCATGCAAAACAATATTTTTAATTATCATAGAATTTACATACTTCATATACCACTATTCATAAGCATTATAGAATATCAAATAAAAATAAATAATTCATCTACGAAAGCAACCACCAAAAGACCAAACCAAAGAAGCTACAACCCAGCAGCACCCCACCAAATATTTGCTATTGTCCCCTGACCGACATACTACAGTCCTAAAGAAAGTTACAAAAGAACAGCCAAAGATCCAAAGGTTGCTGTAGAATCAAACACTAAATCAAAGTCAAAACAATACCAGATATAGGAACCATAGGATCAGCCAAAAATGAAATTCGAAAGGTATAGAAACATCTGCAGAAATAAGAAAGGCAACAAAAGAGTTGCACAAGAGGAAAAACTGAAACAGAGACTTAGGAATCCAAAAGTACTACAATATATAGCCAAAGGCGACCCATGAGGCCTAGAAATGAAATACTGCAAAATTAAAAAAAACAAATAAAGAAACTGCATCAATTTTGCATGACTTTAATAAACTCACCACCAGCAAATTGCTTAGTTGAATAGATCTGAGTCTAATTATTGAATTTCATATAAAGAGAGTAATAAATCATCACGCATATGCATCATATAAAAAAACCTTTCATAATATGCATTATTAATAGTGAAGAAGATTTCATCTCGTCTAAGAAATGTTCGAACGATGTATTGGATGTGAAACCAAAAGAAGGTTAAAAAGAGAATCATCTAAGGCACTTGTTGAGAGTTCGTCATATATGTTTTACTAGACTAATGTCCTTTATTTTGGAATTTCTAAAGTGTATGCAGTCCTCTAAACTCAATATATAACTCTATATAATCCTATTCTTCTACTAAATAATTTTTTGAGGGTTCTTGAAGGGAACCATAACCTTATTATCATCTTTAAATTACATGTATCTTTTGCTAACATTCAGAGAGCAAATTCCATAGAGCATTTAATGCAAAAAATTACATATGAATAATAGATAATATAATAGAAAATGGTGTATGGCAGCGTAACAACAAAATATTCATACACTTTCTAATAAGCAAATTATAAAAGATCCTACAAGAGAAAAAATTAAAAAATTAAAAATTTACATTTATTAGATTTCACAAATTTTATTTTAATAACTGACAAAAAAACACAAATATAATGTGTATTTCATATTGATAAACTGCTTTGAAGAAAAGTAATCCAATTCATTCAAAGATTAAACATACGGAAGTAATTTTAGAGCTTTCTTAAAGGCAAATATCACTAATAAATTCAAAGGTATCTTACTGCAAACTAGCATGCTCTAATACTCTTGGAATTCAAAAAATAAAAAAAAAGAATCAAAAATAAAATTGATGTAATTTGACTTCTCATCATAAAGATAAAATCAATTGATTATTTTTAAGAATTACATTATCAGCTTTTTATACTAATTTAAAATTTTGAACGCAAATGATGTTCAGTTTCAAATTCAAATTCGAAGATGGAATTCAAATATGGTTTTGACTTCAAGTTTAAATATCATTCAATTTTATATTGATGTTCAAGCATATGATATTATTTCATTAGAATTAAATTTGAATTCGACACTTAATAGGGGACAATGGAAAGGAAGGATTCATGTAGCCGACCCCACGTAGCAGGATAAAAGGTTCTTATTGTTGTTGTTGTTCAAGCATATGAACTAGTGTAGATTTTAACACATATTTGAGTGCAAAAGTTGATGCAAATTCAATTTTAGTAAAATCAAATAGGAATTACTCCTTTATTGTAGGTTTTTTCCTATATATTCAGCTTATAAGGCATATTAATCAAAGAATCACGTTCGATCATACATGTTGGTAATACCCTCTTGTGTTTAATGAGCATTTGGCCAAATTTAGAAGATTTTTCATAAAATACCATACAAAAGTGCAAGTTTTAACAAGAAGATGACTAAAATATCTTCCAAACTTTAAACCTTTAGTGTAAACCTCATTTATTACCTTTGGTAAATTATAATTCAAATCATGCTTAATTTTGTCTAAGATATTTAATGAAATAGATGTTGATAATAAAATAATTTCGAGGCAAATAGTGGTTAGTTACAAAGTTCAAACCTAATATATGTTAGAAGGCACTATAATCATTTTGTTTGGAGTTAAAAATTCAATAAAGTAGTTGTTCCCTAGAATAAAGAAAATATAAATATTGTTCTTTAAGTCTATGTTTCATTTCTGCCCAAGTACATTTTAATTAAATCGAAACATTTCGTTTAAACTTTTTAGCATACCCATAAATTTTATTTTGGTAGATTCAATTCTTAAAAAATTAAAGATATTAAGCTCAAAAAACTCCTTTAGTTCATACACCCAGTCTAACGATATCACAACATTTATGCACACATTAGATATAGAAATATTACTCACAATTACGCAATAATTAAATTGAAATTGTGTACAATTTGCAAAAGTAATTTTATTTAAATTGCGTAGTTCTGTTATTCTATTGACCTTGACAATAAGTCCTGAATAACACAAATATGAAAGTATATGCTTATTGATAATGCAAAATGTATGTGAGTGTATTATTATTTTGAGTTTTAAGTTGCTTTAGTTATTCTCATACTTTTAATTATCATTTTGTTGTGAACATAACAATTGCTTATGTTGTATTTTCTAAAATTTGAGTTAATATAGTTGATTCCCATTGTTGGTTTGACTCAGCCATTAGCTCCCAAGTTCAATTAAAATTGTGGTTGCTACTATTCATCAAATAGCTAATTTGGACAATGCCTCTATTTCAACAAATGTTTGGTCTTTCATTTCTTTCTATTCCCAATTCTACATTGTAGAAGGGATTTGGTGGCACAATTGCAATTGACGATCATGGACTTGAAAAAGTAAGGATCTAGCTACACTATTTCTTTCTATTCACAGTTTCTACCATAAACAAAAATTTAAAATTGCTGATAATTACAAGAAATGGAAATTTTTAAGTTGGAAACTAGGTATTTTCTGAACTTCAAATTAAAAATTACTTTGCACTTCTTGATTGAATTATTGAACTTTGAAAAACTACCAACAATGGGTCTACTTTTGATTATAATAATATCTCTAGATTTGTAAAATATAGCTATGGCTAAATAAAAAATTCATATTCCTCTCAAACTTGATTATGATAATTATATGTTTGTTCTTTAAGTGAAACAATTCTTGACAATAACTCCCAAGGGAAGCTTCTCCTACTGGCGTGAAGCTTAGATCTTCTGCTTAGTGTTTTCTATCATTGTTCTTTTACATCTTCTACTTAGTGTTTTCTAGCATTGTTCCTTTACATCTACTTTGTGATTTATTGTGTCATTGAAACTTCATCAACTTAGATGCAATCAAGTTTTTCTTTTTGTGGTGTGAATCCTAATTGCATGGATTTATTTTAGTCTATAATCCCATGGTAAATTTTAGATTTATTTTATGCCACCTACTTTGTGATTTATTTTGCGTGTCATTAAAATTTCGATAATTTGATACAATATAATTTTCCTTTATGACGTATGAATCCGAATCATTGTGTTTTTTTTTCAACATAGGCTTCATACTAAATTTCAAATTTTAAGCAATCATTAAAATTATGTTTGGAATAAATTTTATGTGTTCTCTAATTTGCATCAAAAGATACTAAACTTAGTCTAATACCTTAAACTAATAGTAGGTGGAATGTGAATTTCAATCTATATACTTATTTTGTGTATCCCATGTAAGGAGGAAGACTTTTTAAACGTCACAATTTGTTTAGCTACGCTAGAACCTAGTTTGTCTTGTGTGCCATCTCCCACGTCAAGCCGTCTTTCATGTGATTGTCTTCAGAGATCCTCCCCTCTCTCGCATGTGGTCATCCCATACCATCTCTCATATGCACCTACCTACCATGTGACCGTCTCTCGTAGCCATCTCATATGTGTGCATCTTGCGTGATTATTTTTCTTAATGCACAGCTACCTAGCACAACAGTGCCTATCCCCTGCCACATTACACAGTCATCTCACCTTCATCCTTCGTCATAGTGATTTGCAACTAGAATCTCACATTACTTGTACATTCACTCCCGATGAGGGTTTTCTTGCTTTTGTTGTGGGTCCATGGGCTTCCATTAAAACCAACACCATCTCATGGCATCAACATCTCATTCATTCTCAATCATTTATATGCCTAAGATAGGCCTCATCATAGAGTCCTCTCTTGCTCTCTCATTGGCAATAGATTTTGCTCTCATGCTCATGCCTGTGCTCATTCCCTTTCATTTTGTCACTACATGAGATCTTTTACATTTCTTATTTCATCAAAGTCTCTTCATATCTTACCTCCTACTCCTATAATGATTTCTCCCAAGGACATGATTGATTCCCCAATGAGGTCACCACCTCCTTCCTAAGTGGCCACTTGATTTTATGAGTCTACACCTCTTATTTCCTCTAGGATGATTGTAACTACTCTGCCACAACCTCCGTGATCATTTGCAAAGCTTGCCCGTAATTCAGATGTTGCAAACATTTTCTCCTCTCCAACAATTAATCACTTTTCTTACACTAAAATTATAACAACATAAATAGCCTGTCTTTTTAAGGCAAGCATGCTCTCATCTTTTTCGATAAGGAGATTCTTATACTTGCTAGGTCTGTCACTCTCACTTATTAGCAAATTCTCTATAGGTCATCCTAAAATGGACGTAATTTACAAGTTTAGCCTTATTTATAGCTGATGGGTGACAACTCCATTGGGATCATCGATGATATGTTATCATAAAGCTTTTCTACATGCAAATTACACCGGACTCTTATCACAGCATTCATGATATACCAGTGACCTCCTGATGCATAAGTTAAAATAGCCCCCAAAGTTTGATTTTTCTCTATGGAGCTTCTTATCACTCCTATTTGGATCTCAATTCCATGACCTCATCTAAAATACTTCAACCAATCTACCTTATTCTCCTTGGCTTCAATTTTTAAAACTCTTTACAAGTGAATGCTACAACAACTCATCGTACTATGCCCTCTATAGCTAAAGTTATGAAGGAATTAGATGTTACAAACCTTTTTCATAAGTTGTACAAAAAATTGTTGTTGTCTAGATATTAGCAAAATGTAGAATTTAAAAACATTCCATCATATTGCTTCACTTATCAATTTTTGGATATAAACTTTTTTAATGTTTCAAGGCTCATCCAGAGCTAAAAAAAAAAAACTAAATTTCAGGTGTTGAACTGTCAAGGGATGCCCATTATGATGTCCCTACCCCATTTGGTAGAACCCACCCCCCTCATCGATTCAAATTTGTCTCCAAAAACCTAGAGCTAGAATCAAATTATCTTTTGGAGATAGTGGCTAATATTCTTGTCCCTACTAGCCCGTTGGTGTTAATCACTTCATTAACTACTTATATTATCACCAAAATATTCTCAAAGTTCTTGAAACACCTCAACCTTATCTTATTTGTGAATACAAAAATAATTATTTATTACAACAGATTTTCGATTTTAATTAGAGCATTCAAAGTGTCAACTCTCTAATGGATAAAAGATCTATGTTCTTTATACCAAAAGTAGCAAGAACTAGAAGATATATCATTACTCACTTTTTAACTAGACTTTGAGCTAGTCGTTTCAAATTAACATTTTGTATCTTTTTTGTGCCATTATATTTTGTTTTTGTATTGATATTTCTTATAAGTGTCCTTATTGCACTCATATTATTATCTAATTACTATATTTGGGCTTTAAAAATGAAAAAAATTTATTTGACTATGAAGGAGTAGATATTTCTAAAACAAAATTAATGGAACATGCTCAATTATTTTGCTAACTTTTTACAAGAAAAATTCAACATAAACTTAACGAGCAAGTTTTATCATAAAAGAATATAAGAACCTAATACATGAAAAATTGAAGTATTTTAAACAATGCGATTTAAATATTATGCACGATTTAAAAGTACTAAAACTAGGAATTTTTTGCATATAAACTATTTTGTTACCATTATGTATTTTATTTTAAAGTCATTAGTTAAAGATTAGGGATAAATCCAATGATAATTTATAAGAAAAATCCTATATAAATTTTATCCAAATCTTTAAATATTGAAGTATATTACAAACATTCTATTAGGACAATTAAAACTATGTTTAATGACACTAAAGATAATTATTGTCATCTTTTTAAAGACTGTTAAATGAATATTGACACAAGAATCATGCATAGATAAATATGATCTTATCGAATAAAATGAAGTGTAAGTGTTATTAAATTTGAATCTCCATGCATATTGGAACCTATTCATGAACTTAAACTAGCCTACAATTGAATTTGAATATATGAACAATTTTGAATATAAACTTCATTTAAAAATTGAATTTAAATCTTCAATTGAAGCAAAGATCATATATGAACTTAAACTACAAATGAAATCTAATTTCAATCTTGACATGGAACTAAAATTTTTTATAGAAACTCCTAAATAAAAGCTAAAATTTTCAATAAAAATTGAATAAATTCTTGACTATAAAAGTGGACCAACCACACATGTTGAAATCAATATACTAATTAGCGATATAATCATTTAACTCCTAATAAAGTTGTCTCAATAACTTAAAGTGAAATTGATTTTATTTTTTTAGTTCATGTTATTGGATTCCCAAATTCATGAAACACGTGAAAAAAATTAAATTGATATTTAAACAATATGTTTATGACAAATACCTTCAAGAAAACTTAGAATTTAAAATGATGACCATCTAATAAAATCTATAAAGATACATAATTCCTCAGAACTCATTTAAACTAACAATGCTAAAAAATTTATTTTAAAGAAGTTATCTGACCATATAGGCATATCATATTTGTGTGGTTTGTCAGCTTTCAAATTTCTTTATCAACACATATGATTTATATGCCCTGATTAATATTCTTTAAGATGCATACTAGTATGACAATTTGTTCATTACTTCATATCATTTATATGACATTCATGATGATATTCATAAAAAAATAGCTAGACATAATAATTATCCATCTAGTGCTAATCTAAATAGAAGATATGTAAAATTCAAACCGACTGATAAGATAAGGATGCCTTTGAATACCACAAGAATACCTACAATAATCTTAAAGAAATTAAATGCAAAAAGATGAGATCACATAAAATCAAGTAGTAGATTGAAACAAACATTCACTAAAAAAAAAATTGAGAATTTTGGCATTATTTCAATAACCAAAGTAAAATTAATTGGACTTTATCTAATAAGCATGCAACCAATAAGTTGGATTCTTCTCTTTTTCCAACTCAACCTTATGAATTCAAATCCATCATTTTACCAAGAAGCAATACTCAACTAGTTCCTAAAATTAGCTTAAATGATAAGATTATCTTCACAGCTCATGGTAGGTTTCAATGATATCTTTGTATTAACATAACATACCTACTTGAAAAGATTTTGAATTACTTTAAGCATAATAGCTATGCCAAATTTTCTTGATAAATATTAAATACTATTTCATTATAGTTGAATTTTTTAAATTAGGTTATGCCTACTTGTAATGATTATTATGTATTTCACAAAATCACAATAATAATGTCAAGTTTTGCTTAATGAATATTGAATACTTAATTCATCTAAGTCAAATTTTTTCAAGCAAAAAAGAATAATACAAATTTGAAAAGCAAATCATGTGCTAGCACATTATTACTTTGAGTTTTGAGTTGCTTTATTTGTTTTCATAATTTTATTTTAGCCTGCTACAATAGCATTGATTCATATTAAAAATATATTGTGTTTTCAAAAATCTAAGATGGGTTGTTTTGATTCCAATATTGATTTGGCTAAGTCATTAGCTCTCAATGTCAATCAAGCCCCTTGAGTAAGACTATCTATTCTTGGCTCTCTATCATAGATGTGATTCAATGCAAATAATAGCAAATATGCCTATAGCATTGATCACATTTGAAAATATATTGTGTTTTCTAAAAATCTAAGATGGTTTGGTTTGGTTCTATGGCTTAATTGTTGGCTCACAATTTTAGCCTAATTCTCTATAACGGCTATCCATTCACAATTCTATAGTATAATCAATGTCAATTAATAGTGATTTTGAAATTTTAGAGTGTGACTGTTTTGTTTGTAGTTTCTATAATTTTCTATTGTAATTGAGCATGATGATGTCATGTTTAGGGCTGAGAAATTAGCCCGAAGATCGTGGCTCGCTCGAAAGTCAACTCGAATTTGGGCTCGAATCGAGATCGACTCGAAGCAAACGAGCCGATTTTCGAACCAGAAATGTGGCTCGAATTTATTTGAGCCGACTTAACAGCATTGCTTCGCGGCCAGCGGCGGATCAGCGAGCGAGGCGGGCTCGCTGACCCGCCGACGAACGCGAGCGAAACAGTCGCCGTCCGATTAATTCGACGAGCAAGATTAATTCCCTAATGGCGAGCAGGCGAGCAGCGGCTCGTTTGCATTCGAGCGAGCGGGGCTTGTTTGCATTTCGAGCCGGTTCGTTTGGATTTCGAACCAGCCGAGTTGGATTTCGAGCTGGCTCGTTTCACAGTCGAGCCGGATCGAGCTCGAGCTCGATTCGATCCGACTCGGCTCAAACTCGAAACTTTCGAGCCACGACTCGAGCTCGAGCCGAATTACCGATTTTCGAGCCGATTTTGAGCCGACTATGGCTCATCGAACCTAGTCATGTTTATTTTTAATATTGATTGAATCGAAAACTATGATCAATTACTAGAAATAAAATTTTTTAATTAAAAAGTTGCTCAATTAAAGTCAGATTGGATTTTTTTTTTTTTTACAATTTTAGACCATATTCTATAATTTTTTTAAAATACATATATTATTGGCCAAATTTTAATTATAAATAAGTATCTACGCATGTAAAAAATACCCTGGGCATAATAAAAATTTAAATTCTTCTCAAGTTCATGTGTGCTAATTAGACGCAAACTCTTCAAGCATAATGTAGGTCTTGATGATAATTTATGAAGAAAGCTTCTTCTCTTTTGGTGCGAAGTGATTTCTATCCATGTTATTTTCCATCTATATAATTTATGATTGGCTTTACATTCAATTGAAATATGGTAAGTCAGAGATAATCTTTCTTGGTGTAAATCCATATCATTGTATAATTGTAGTTCTATTTTGCTCTCAAATTCCTTGCTATATTACAAATTTAGATAATCTTTAAATTATTATTTCACTTAAATTTTACGCATTCTCTAACTTGCATCAAAAAGACTAAATTTTACCTAAACTAAAAGTTAGTGACCTATAACTTTTGACATTGGTGTGCTTACCCCTACAAAGTTTTGCACAATCATAGAACTCAAATGTATTGCATCACTACACCTAAAATAGAATGGGATGCAACATTTAAATATAAAATTTGATTTGGAATGCAAAATATGGTGCATCTAATGTAGACTAACATGCAATATAAATTTAGATGCAACCAATAATGCAATAAAAATACAATTTTCACAAGATGTAAACTATTAATCACAAAAACATGTTAACTTCAAAAATAGCAAAATCTAATTTAACGAAGTTGCAAGCTAATACTCACAATTTTAAGAATCCCATATCATGACTTTCCCAATTATCATGGTATTCAACAATAGGACACTAATTGTGTCAATATTACAATTCTCTCCTTTGACTAAATTTTAAGATAAATTTGGATCAGCTCTATGTTTCCATCTCTCCAATATACACACTCTAAGCTCTTACATCTTAAAGGGTTCAACACTACACAATGTCATCAGGCGCAAATGTTGCATGAATTAAAAACTTTGACCTATGTAGCAAAAATATTATGCTCTGAAATAGCACCATTGAACCTAACAGTGCCCCTGCCATCATAACCACAATGTCGTCATCTCTTCACCTAAATACTATAGCATGACTCAACATTAAGGTATATTATGCTATGCAAACTTAATCTGATAAACTAAAGTGCTTTAATCTTCTGATGTTTGAACTTGTTCCATGATTTTTTATTTTTAGAAGCTTGAGAGTCAACTCTTTTATGCTTCCCCAAAATGAAGTGCACCAATGCAATAACAGAAATAACTTGTAACCTCTAAAGTTGCACCCTACAATACATACAATCCTTTGACTTCTAGCACTTATGATAACCAAAAAAATGCTTATAAATTTTAAGAACTTTAGCATCACCAATATATATATATATATATTACATCACTCAGGCCAAATCAATCTTCATCCAAATACATGTCTTACTATATCCAAAGTTCAAGATATAATATTTTGTGTCATAATATAAGTAATGTCAAGAACTATAATCATATACACATTATTTCTTGAACCTATAATACTATACATCCCATTATTTTACAAACATGCATTCCCATTATATGTCTTGTAACTAAAAGCATGACCAATTATGACCTATGAAAAGAATATACCGAGTTAAGTACCTACTGATTACTAAGCTTATAATATTTAGTCATCACTAAAATTTATATCATTCACGTTTGCATATGTTGTATTATCCTCTTAATGGTTATTGCCTACCCATTACTCCCTTTGCTTCAAAATTAAATAACCTCACTTAATATTTCCCTTGAGTATTGCAATAGAAATAACTTGTCAAAAAAGATGCCTTTAGAGTTAGACCCTATTATTATTAACCATCTCTCACCAACCATCCTATGACCTAAATTTCTTTATTAGAACCATTCCAAATAAAAATTGCACCTATAAAGAAATAAATCTTCTTAATATAAATCAAAATTTTGAGAATGAATTTTCTTAAAATAAATCAGAATTTTGAGATTCTCAAAATTATGACAACTCAATTTCAGGATGTTGCAACTAGTAATCATCCAGCTATAATATTTGGGAAATTGCAACCTAAACTATGGTGTTGAACCTCAAATGAAAGCTTCCATCACATTCCAGCTATACTGATCCCATATAGCATCACTCTACTATATCCAGCTGGAGTAACAGGTACTTTTAGAATTCATGATATAAGGATAAGGGTATGCGTAAATAGATGGGCTCAAAAGCACGTAATGTCATAAATTGAGAAAACTGAAAGGATATGAGTAAAACTGTTAAAGAAAGACGGTCATAAATGAGTATATTAGCAATATATGAAAATGTTAACAATAAGAGAAAAGAAACAAATAGGAAGCACATCCAAAAGAAAAACGCATATTTCAGCTGGATACCCAAAAAATGCATTAAAATACAGCTACAATAACTTGAAAATGTTGTCACTTTGGTCACCTGAAATCATGTAACATAATCAAAGGAAATGAGTTCATGTCTACAACAAAGCAAGAAAATAAAAAGGACAAAATAAACAAAAATGAAGGAAAAGAAACAGCAAAGCTGACCTGAAGACGAAATACAAAAGACAAATCTCCTTGCTTTATATGTTCCTGTAAGAGTGGTCCGAAATGACATTTGGCAACAATCAATATATTAAGTATTAAATTGATGAAGGATGTAGCAAAATTTGTCTAAGAAATTAGATTTGGGGGTACAAAAACCATATCTTTTGAACTACTAAAAACCTCGAACATATTCAAATTTCAAATATCTATTTCTTAGCCCACCTGTCCAAGGAGAATTTCATTCAGCTCACTTAAAGATGGAGATCTTTCAACAGCACGAACCTGAAAGTAAAAGTGCAATTTCAATCAAGCTAGGATACAATCTATTCTATTCAAAACATCCCATTGCCTGTAAAAAGTAAAAAGTAAAAGTAGGCAAATTTAGGTAACCTAAGAAAAAATAAGTAAACATAATTAATTACAAGGAAAGAAATAGAGTGAAATAAAGCTTGAACACTCCACTCAGGTTTCTAGTAAATTTCATTAAAAAAGATGGCATTGCCAATTTTCAAAGGTTTTATATCAGCCCTTTCCAATAAAAAATATTTTGTAGGCCTCTATGAGAATTTAGGTACCAGAGCACCACCCCTTCCATATTTGGAAGGATTGCACAACAGAAAAAAATTGCATCAATCAATCACCAATCAATTCTAAGATTCAGGTCCAAGTTGCAGCAATTGGCAACCCGAGAAGTGGGGTGGCTAGTTTCTCCTGGATTTTCTCCTTCACTGGATAGCTGGCATTGCCACCCAGCTCTGCTGTGTTTGCTGCCCAGATACACTAATTTATTTTCTTATTTTAATTTATTTTGCTTGTTGTTTATTTCCATCAGGAGGAGATCGATATTATGCATTTATTACCCAATATTTTGTACTTAATATTCTTCCTTTGGCTCTTGGTCGCCCCTCCTTATGTGTCTTGGTTGACTATAAATATTATACTTTATCTCCATCATTGATACAAAAAATATAATTGTCTTCTTCTTCTCTATCATTTTAATTACCTCTTTATTCCTAACAAGATATCCGAGAAATCCCCATTGGCCTTCCTCTCTACACTTAAGTTTTTCCTTTGTCTTAGCTGATTATGGTTAAGCATGGAATGGCTTCCAATAGAAGCTTTTCATCCAACATCACATCTAGTCATAAAAACCTCTCCTCCAATCAACCACTCATTGATGAATGAGCAAAACTACCTCCAATGAGCCCAATCAGGCTCATTAGCAGAGAAAACAATATATTTCTACTGTAGTCATTTCTTCTTAAAAAGAAGAATCAAATATCAAAACATAGAGATCTAAAAATAACATAATTTTATGATGGCTCAATAATACCATGAAAAATAAAATTTGTCAAAGTTTAGTGGTCTATGGCACCACAAAAGAGGCTGGGATGCTGCAAAAGAAATGTACTTTGACAATTAAAATATTACCAAGTTATTCAAAATCAAAGAGACCCTTCACAATCATCAAAAGATGATATCTCTATCACACAATATTACAACACTCATATTGGCAACAATAGAATATCTTTGAAGAACTAGACTGAAAATTATTGAGAGATGCAACCAAGTATTGAAAAAGAGTAGAGAAATCCAAAATAGCCAAATTTCATCTCAATCAAGATAAAAATCTTTAATGAAATAAAATACAAAAAAAATATTCAAAACAAGAACCCTTCCATCCATTAAAAATATATTATTTGAAATTCAGAGAGAGAAAAGTTGCAAAAAGATTATGATGGGAGACCAAGGCACTTCCAACCACTAAAAAATACCACACTCATCTCTTAATGTACATATACAACAACAACAACAAGCCTTTATCCCACTAAGTGGGGTCGACTATATGAATCCTTCGTCTCCATTTGTTATGTGTATGTCAAATTCTCATTTAATTCAAGTATACTAAGGTCATTTTTTATACATCCTAACCAAGTCTTTTTAGGTCTTCCTCTACCTTTCTTAACACAAGGCAAATCTAATGCATCTACTCTCCTAACCGGGATCATGACGACGCTTTATGTGGCTAAACCAGGCATTTCTCTAATCTTATCTGCCACTGGAGTTACTTCAACTTTTTCCCATACTCTTTTTAGCATTTTATCTCTAAGAGTAAAGCCACTCATCCACGAGCATCCTCATCTCTCTTAACTTTTATGCTTCTCTTTTATTGGCCAACATTCGCACCATAAGTGTCATTGGGTCTTACCACCATCTTATAAATTTTCCCTTAAGTTTAAATGGAACTTTTCTATCACACAGGATGCATTCCTCCACTACAACCATCCAACTTGAATTCTACTAATAACATCTCCATCTATTTCACCATCATTTTGAACAATAGCCTAAATATCTAAATATCAATCGTTCACTCTTATTAATGACTTCACCTTCACAATTATCTAGAACTTCTATAACTAAAATTACACTTCATATATTCGGTTTAGATCTCTTATGAAAATCTTTAGACTCTAATATTGACCTCCATAATTCAAGTTTCTCTTGGACTCTCTAGTCTTATCAACAAGAAGAATGTCATCGAAAAGCATACACCAAGGTACATCTTCCTATAAATGCCTATAAGAAGATCCATAACTAAAGCAAAAGATAAGGGCTTAAAGCGATCCTTGATGTAATCCAATTGAAATGGAAAATATTTTGTCAATCATCCAAGTGTTTGGACACAAATGTCTCTAGTATACATATCCTTGATGACTTGAATATAACCAATATTAACTCTTTCTCGTTAGAACTCCAAAGAACATCTCTTGAAACTTTATCATAAGCTTTCTAAATCAATAAATATCATATGTAAATCCTCCTTACTTTCTCTATACTTCTCCATTAAACCTCTTAACAAATGTATAGCATCCATAGTAGATCTACCTGGCATGAAACCAAACTAATTGTGAAAAACTTTTGTATAACATCGTAACTATGCTCATTACTCTCTCCCATAATTTTAATGTATGACACATTAACTTAATTCCTCTATAATTTGCACTCTTGTGTGCATCACCTTTATTCTTAAATATAGGAACCAACAAACTCTTTCTCCACTCATTTGGCATCTTTTAGTCTTTAAAATAACATTAAAAGATTTGTAAGTAGAAATTCCTAGATCTCCTAAACATTTCCACATATTGGAATATCATCGTCTCTTGCTTTTCCACATTTCATTTTCTTTAAAGCTTCTCAGATTTACTAATCTGATGATAAAAATAAAATTCTATATTTTTTGTTTAGGGTATTAAAGTTGCTAAAATCAATGTATGCATTCGGATCCTTCATTGAAAAATTTATCAAAATATCTCATCCTATTTTCAATATCCTTTTCTAAAAGACTTTATTATCTTCATCCTTGTCTCACCTCTAGGTCTCTTACCATGTCTCTTTGGTTAACTTATACATCACATCTTTCACGATATCTAATCAATTGTATAAATCACTAAAAAAATTTTTTTCGTCATATATCTTCTTTCTTAGAATCTCTGGACTTTATATCTTTCCCAATTCTCCAAGTTTTTACATCTAAACCAAATTTTATAATAATCTTCTTATTTCTTATCTTTTTCTGTCATCATACATTATTTTATTAAAAGTTTTTTTTGATTCTCCAAGCGTTTTAGCTTGCTTAATTTCATTCATACTTTTCCAAAATAATATTAACTTTATTATGTGCATATACATTCAACGAAAATTTCTCACAGCAAAAAATGCCTTGGTGTGATCACTGTCAAAAATTCAAACACACAAAAGAAAAATGCTATAAATTACTTGGAAGCTAGAAAATAAGATCGAGATTACATCGTAAATGATATTAACTCTCAAAACCACCATCTTCCGACACTTTTCCATCGTCCAATCGAGAGCAAATAAAAATGCTGAAAAAGTGCACATGAAATCAGTATCAAATCATCTGCTCAAAAAGGTATGGTCATAATTGTATTTAATTTAATAATTGGAAAAAATCTAATCATGAATTATAGACTCAGAGGCATCTGTTCACATGACTAAGGATGTCTCTTTATTTCACAAACAAAATAGTGCTCAATGAACACAATTAGGGATTGTCCATGGTTCATTGTCTCCAATTATAGCAGTTGGAATCAACATTTCGAACTCTCTGACCAAAATTTTGTTCAACTGATTCCCAAACTTCCCTACAATCTCATGTGCATCAGTAAAATTGCCAAGAACATAAAGTGTGTTACTAAATTTTTCCTACTCATTGCAAATTACTATATGCGATTTTGGGGAGGAAGATTGGCAATACTAAAGAAAATGTTAGACTTTACCTTGAATGCTAAGAAAAATCTTGAGATTGAAATAAAATATGCTCAATATATATCCTTTTGTAAAGAGTGTGTAATCATATTATGGTACCTCCATTTTAATCATCCAAACTTCATGTATCTCAAAAAATTACTTCCATCTTTACAACAACAAGCCTTTATCCCACTAAGTGGGATCGGCTTCATGAATCTTTCATCTCCATTGTGTTTTATTAAGTGTCTAATTCCCATTTAATTTAAGTATACTAAGGTCATTTTTATACATCTTAACGAAGTATTTTTAAGTCTACCTCTACCCTTCTAAACATAAGGCAAATCTAATGCATCTACTCTCCTAACTGGGTCAACGGACGGCCGAGGCTTTATGTGGCCAAACCATCTAAGGCGACAAACATCTTTCTTTACTAGACATTTTACTCCCATCTTTCTTTATTAATAAAAATTATGAGTCATTTTATCAAATGTTAAAACATAACACTTATCCTAACCATTCTTATAAAGCCTCACAACCTTTTATATCATTCATAATGATATTTAGAGACTATGTTATAGCACCAATATCTCAGGGGCTAGACAATTCATATCTTTTACAAATGATTTCACTAGAACTTCTTGGATTTTCTTAATCAAAAATAAATTTCAGACTTATCTCATTATTAAAAAATTTCATTTCTACATAGAAAAACTCAAAGTCATGTCCTCAGAGTGGCAATAAAAAAAATACTTGCATTCCATTACAGGAAACTAACTTCTTTAATAAGGGATTGTTCACCAGAGTTCTTGCAACTATACCTCTCAACAAAATAGAACTATCAAAAAGGCACATTCTAGAAGGTGTTAGATATATCATGATCACTAGTAAATTCCAAAATATTATTGGAGAAAGGCTACCATGATTGTTGCAAACCTCATTAATTGAATGCCATTCAAAACTCCTTATCAAGTCCTCATAAAATATGCCGCACAAATAGACTCAACTATGTTATTCCCCTTAATGTCTTTGGATGTTTTGCATTTAGTTGCATTCCATCTCATAAAAGATGTAAACTCAAACTAAAAGCCACCAAATGTATTTTTATTGGTTACATACCTAACTAACAAAGGTACAAATGTTACTATCTTAAGACAAAAATAGAACAACACAATGAACATAACATTTTTTAAAAAAATTAACCTTCTTTCCCAAGATTCACATTCTAGGGAAGAATTCTAATATTTTTAATGAATGAGATTTGTAAGAATGTTTATCCTACTCTCCCTAATCTTTCTAAAGCTCGTGTCCCAGACCATGCTAAAACTATCAAGATCACATATAATAAGCTATATATAAGAAAAATTCAATAAGAAAAGGTGATTAAAGCATTCTTCTAAAGCAAAACTACCCATCCAATCCAAGCCCCAAACATCCTTCATAACACAACACTGATTCTAAAGTTAGCATCTCGATAGTCCATAGTAAAGGTATAAGGACTACAAGGACATACACAAGACATACATATGAATCCAATTAGTGAGATATCTTGTATGACAACTTATTTTCTTAATTTCATGCCTTTACACCAAATCTTTCTAGCATGAACATTCTGAACAATATTTACCAAATATTGAAAATACGTGAATAATAAAATTAATACATGAATAATAAAATAAGTCATGAAAAAACAAGGGCATTGAAAAAAATAGCATATTGAAGCTCTATATCCAACCAAAATAAAAAGAACATGTTGAGTGCAAGTGAATTTTCAATACAAAATATAAGACCAATGAGAGTATTAAAAGATGTAAGGAAAAGTAGTTGTAAAAAGGTTTATTCAAACTCACAAGATTTACTATTAAAAAACTTTTGCACCGATTGCTAACATTAACTTAGTCCAGGCTCTCTCCTATTGCTACTCTAGATTAGCCTCTTCACTAACTATACGTTGAAAAAGCTCTTATAAATGGGAACCTTAAGAAAGAAGTATATATGAATATACTTCTTGGATTCAAAATCACTAACAAGAAAATTAAAGTTTGCAAACTTAAGAAACTATTGCATGGCCTAAAACAACCTTCAAGATCCTAATTTAACAAATTCACTTTCTATGATAAAAAGGCATAGGCACATCCAAAGAGTAAGCTAATCACACCATTTCCCAAAGAATCATCCACTTGTAACACCATCCCAATAGCCTATGTTGATCATAATATCTTAATTGGTAACAATGAAAAAAAAAGTAGTAGACTAAAGAAAATCAAAGATAGGGCAGCCTTAAAATATTTTCTTGGTATGGACATTAGAAATCAAGATATAGTTGTCTCTCAAAAAATTATGATCTAGATCTTTTAGAACAACTGGTATTATGAGGCATGAACTTACTAATACCCCTAAGAATCTTATTAATAAACAACAAGTGATACTCCTCAAGTAGATGAAGAGAGATAACAATGCCAAGTTTGAAAACTCATTTATCTCTCCCATACTCAACCTAACAATTCTTTCTCTATCAGTGTTGTTAGTCAATTTATGAATACCATTGAAAAAGAACTTAATGCAATCTTCAAGATACATTGATGATAGCTCAGAAAAATTGACTCAAAGTCTCCATCATTTAGGATGCTAGATAACTCATTCTTCATGAGGTAGATGGTTTTATATTCAATAAGATTTCCCCCAACATTATGTCAGAGTTTCTTTGGATTTGGGTTATGCTTTCTATTACGGCAAGTGTCCAAAGTTAATTACCTCTTACCATAGATTAAGATTGGAAGTAAATATTAATCTCTAGTGTAAATCAGTGCTTAAAAATACTAATGTGGGTGACTATCTGGGATAAAGAAAAGTAGTCCCGATCTAGATCCCATAGTTCCATCATCCTGGGTCTTGATGTTCCAAATTTACCAACATCAGAGGATTATTAGCTGTGATGTCTAGGGAACCTGATTAATAGCCATGGGTTGTCTCATCCTAGGAATCTCGAGTAGACTAGGGTTGTTGTGCAGGTGTTATTGTGCAAGTATCTATTGAATTATTTAAGCCAAACTTAATTTATAAGTTTGCCAAATCATTTAGTTTTATGACTTCATCTTCTAAACGAGATGATTTGAGAATTTTATAAAATAGGTAGGATTTGCATCCATTGTAAAGCAAGTAATTAAATAAAACCTGCCTTGCAGACATAAATTGGGCTTACATCTGTTGGAATGATGTGTTTAAACGTAGAGTTCATTTTATCAACATAAACTAAGCTTACATCCAATAAAATGTCATTCATATGGTTGATGTTGAACTTGCATTTGTTAGAAAGCTAATGTTTAATGTGAATTCCATTTTATGAACATGAGTTAGTCTTATATTATTGAAGAGTCTAGACTAACTATAGTGTCCGCCTTGTAGATAAATAACTTCTCTTACATCCATTGGAATGCCAAAGTCTAAAGTGTCATTAGTTTTATGAATATATGTTGGACTTACATCCCTTTGGAATGCCAATAATTAAATGTAATTCATTTATGAATACATATGTTGAACTTACATCTCTTTGGAATCCTAAAGTTGAATGAAGTCTGCCTTCCAGACACACAAGAAATTTACAACCACTGGAAAGCCAATTATTAAGTATGTAGTTTCTTTATAATCAATACAACCTAAAATTACTAGATTATTTAATTTCTTTACTAAATGATTAGGCTGCATTTGGATTTATTTTAGATATTATGACAAATTGAAATTTATTGAATAATTGACAATTATTAAACATCATTGAATAATTGACAATTATTATACTTCATAGAACTCGTCACATAAGAGAATTCATTCTGTATTTGACAATTCTTGAATTTTATAAAATTCGTCGCGAGTGAATGTCATGCAAGTGAATTAATTATAAATTTGTTAATATGTTAAATTCAATTAGGAGCTAATTATTTAGATTTAAATCCTCAATTCAAATCTATAATTTATGATCTTTATTATTTTGAGGCAGAAAATGGGAGTTGTGAACAATTCAATTTGATCATTTCTCGATTACATATAAATTAGTCTTAAGCATATTTTATCTTGACAACTTAACAATGCTGCAATTTTAAATTAAGTACAATCAGCGCTCTTATCCCTTGCTATGAACCCAAGATTGGAGGGAGAATTTCATCTTTTGCCGAAACCAAGATCGATGACAGTCTTTGCAATTTTCCCGACTGGACTCGAGATCAACATACATCTTTGAACTTTTAAACCTGCATTTTTTAAAATTATTTAAAATTTGTGCAAATTTTATAAAATTTTAGCAATATGATGGCTAGGCAATGCTGCATTTTTTAAAATTAAGCGCAATCGGTGCTCTTCCCTCTTGATCCAGACTCAAGATAGGCGGAGGGAGAATTTCATCTCCTGTCAAACCCAAGATTGACAACAAAAGTCTTCAAAATTTTATTCAAGCCCGACACAAGATCAACGTGCAGGGGTCTTCATGAATTTTAAGGTCAATAATATAATTTTTAAAATTTTTGGTTATTATTACCTAAAGCTTTCAAAATTTTCCAAAATACCATCCTAAATCTTCTTTAAGTCACGACTATCTTTTACATACACTAGCGGCTTTGCGGATATCATTGAGGTCATGTGTGGGATGTGGCCAAAGTTGTGCGAGTGGGGTTGGAGTTAGGGATGATCGTGCCAAGTTTGGCCTCTTTCTCTCTCTTTTTGTCAACAACTAACAAAAATCTCATAAGACATAATCAAAGTATCCACCCAACAAATATTTTTACTTAAGCCCTAAATCAAATTAAATTCAACAAACACATTTTCAAGCTATGTATGATCAATATATATTTTTCAAGCTACGTAAGATCAATCTATATTTCCAATTTAAGAGAATATGGAATTTTGAGTAGTAGGCGATCGCCCCTTCGCAGTTGACAGTATTGTTAGATATTGTTAGATGATGTTAAAACGGAAGGAATGAACCAAAAAACAAGAAAATTTTCCATCATTCAACTATCAATCAATTTCAAAAATCATGCCCAAGATTGCACCCATCAAACCTAACTTTATTGGCAATATAGGGGGCAATTTAATCAGGATTTTCTCCTCCTTCACTGAATAACTGAAATTACAACTCATCCCTGTTGTGTTTCAATCCCATCTGCCCTTATTTCTTGCCCTATCATTTATTTATTTGGGCTGATGATTATTCCTATTAGAAAGTTAATATTATGCATTTACTACATAATATTTTGTACTTATTATTCTTCCTTGGCTCTTTATCAACCCCCCTTGGGTTTCCTTGCTTTTCTATAAATATTATACTTTGGCTCCTTCATTGATACAAGAAATACAATTTAGCCTTGCTCTTCTATGTTTTTACTTGTATCTTTATTTTTAACACCTCCTTCATTGTGCATGCATAAAGCAAGAGATGTGCACTAGCAAGATGCCAGCTTTGAATATTTTCAAGAGAGGAATAATGATGAAATAAAGAGTTTAGAGGACCTATATGAAATTTTCATATAAAGAAAACAAACTGCATCAACCTTATCAGAATGGCCGATATTATCTTTTTTCAATTAAAGGAACTGCAAAATTCATGGAAATTAGTGAGAAATTAATAGTGAATGTTTGAAAACATAGAACCAACCTCTGTCAAAAACTTAGGATCCTAGATATAATTTACCAAACAAAATATTAAAAACTTCATATAGGGACTAGAACTAAAAACATAAAATATGATAGCATGCACGATTTCAGCCATGTGGTATAGAAGAATCAATACACTTGCTTCCTATCAAGTGCCCCCATCCTTCTCGCAAATGTATCGCCTTCCTATTCACAGCATCATTGTCATGCTCCCTTACAAAAACTACCACCTACCACCTTCTGCATTGTCATCTGCTTTCACTCTACAGATATCACTGCCCTATTCCAGAATGATTAATGCTCTTCATCGCAGTCAACCAAGCTGTTCACCTCGCAAACTGCCACACTTGATGGCACTGCATCTGCTTTGCTGCAATGTGAATATATATTTACCCTAGCTTGCTGCACAAGAATTCCACTACTGCCTTTGACAACCATCTTCTTCACGCACTCTACTCGATGTTGACTTAGGTGTAATTAGTTTAGAGATCCAATTAGGCTTGAAAACTAATTGGGTATAGATTAACCTCACCTTGTACAGTTCCTAAGCTAACAAGATCAACTTCAAATTCAATCCCAATTGGCCTGACTCAATTTGAACCCAATCATTTGGCATGCCTAGCTACATGTTATGATTAACTACAAGTCTTACATAATACTTCTACAAATTTTTCTCAATATGAACCCAATCACTTGGCATGCCTAGCTACATGTTATGATTAACTACGAGTCTTACATAATGCTTCTACAAATGTTTTGTAAGGAAACTAAAAGAATATTTCATCATGCACGCTAAATAAGGAACTACTATCAACTATCATGCGCACTTCAAAAAAATCTGTATGTCAAAAAAGATGACCAAACCTCTAGTCCTCCTGGAAAACAAAAAGAAAGTAGATCCTTGTATTTCAGTGGTAAAGGTTTGTCTGGAGGATATACAAATAGAACCTGAAAATAACAACATTGAACATATAAGAGCATAAATACCTTTATTGAGGTAATGATGCAAAAAAAAATATATTATTACTAATCCATTCTAGAGAGAATTAAAAAGAAAAAAAAATATGCAATTCAACTCATTATAAGGGGTTACATCTATAATAAAGGACCTGTGGCTCAATATTGATATCAGCTTCAACTTGCTCTTCACCTCTCAGCATACTACTTGATATCTTAGAACCGCTATTCTTTTTTCCCAATGCCACCTTCTCAAGTGCCTTGAGATTAGTATTAGGATGTAACCCAACAACAACCATGCTCTCAAATAGCCTCGTTGGTTCTTTTACAGATTTTTGATCCTGTCAGAAGCAAACATTTTACAGGTAAATTAAGCATAAGTACCCCAACAAGCAGAAATTTTCAGAAATCCATAAATGAGGAGTTGGAACATATCTGGTAGAAAACAAAAAGGTTTCACTGGACCTAATTTTACGCAGATGTGAAGTAAAAAAAGAAAAAGTAAAATAAGAAACAAGCAATTAATATGCAATTCTATATTATCTTCCTATGAAGTTTCTCTATAACATATAAAATTGCCTTGCTTAGGCACACAGCCTGCAAAATAAGCATCCATATGTATAAACATATCAGCCCTCAAAGCAGCACCATGAGAATCAACATTGAAAATCTATCAGCTCAAGTAACAAAAACAGAGCCAACATAACTACAACATTGTAAACGAGTTCCTTGGCTGATCACTGACCTGGCTACCATTCGTTTTCACCAAAGGGGAAGGGTCCACAACAACAGCCACCTCATAAGTGGAGGCTGGGAGAGCCACTTTTGTGTAGGGCTGTTAATGAGTCAATTTCAAGCCAATCTGGGGCCGCTCAAGATTTGCTCGAAAGATTTTCGAGCGGCCCAAAATCAGCTCAGGCTCAAATTAATCAATTTTGAGCCGGCTCAGCTTGTTTTCTGATTGATTTTGAGTTGGTTTATTTTGATTTCAAGCTAGCTCGAATTGAACTTTTTCCTTCTTTTTTTTATTTTTTTATTTTTTTGTCTCGAAATCAAATGGAATCGGCTCATTTAGATCAAGCTAGCTTGAATTTAATAAAAAATTATTACTAAAAATTTTTTAAAAATTGAATTTAGTGCATGAAATAAAAGAAAATATGATTTTCAAAGAGATAATATTTATACTTATAAATATATTGCATTTGTTTTAAAAGACTACAAGTAGTAACTCAATACATTTAATTTTAGAAATAATTTTGTTGTTACAAAACTTACAAGTATTATATATATATATATATATATATATATATATATATATATATATATATATATATATATATATATATATATATATTTATTTATTAATAATAAAAATCGATCCGATCTCAAGCTGATTCGATCATATCTATGACCGGCTCGAGATCGGCTCTTTTGATTCTATTTTCAAGCGAAACTAATAGCCTTACTTACGTGCCACATGGTCTCTACAACGAACTACGACCAAAAAGTAGAAGAGTTTATTCTATCCATCTCAGCACCTTCATCTATTATTATTTCCTTTATAGTCAACACATTGGTTTTCATGCCCAATGCCTCCATTGCTAGCCAGGGCTCTCACCACCTTCATTGCCTTTTTCTACATCCAATGTTTCCTACTTGTGCAGCAATCATCATCATTCTTTGTTGTTTTCTTCATCACAGCCCCCTCTTTAGGTACCTCCATAGCAGTCGCATTCGCCTTCCCTTGTTGCATCCACCATTCTCCTCTTATACCCTTGACCTCTTATAAAGGGACATTCTATCACCAATATCACGCGACACCATTTCTCAATGAACTAGAAAAAGAAAGCTCTCACATGAAGAAGATGACACATCATTCAAAACAATGCCTCAATTTCATTCATTGGGCCCCATAAAAATGTTTTTTAAGTTAAAGGGCAAAGTTTGATGCCTCAGTTCTCATACTCAGTTGAGATAGTCCATGTAGCATGATCAAATAGTTGGTCAATCACCACGAGCCAATCTGACTTGAATTGACCATCAAAGAAGATTAGTACAACTCTTGAGATTTCCCAGTTCATGAATAAATCAGCTAGCTTGAGATTCCTCAATTAACCTAAGCAAAAGGAGGCTGTACAACTGCACCAACATTGCAGCCCAAACCTATTCATCCCAAACCACCCAACTCGCCGAAGGCTAGCTAATGCAATCATCTCAAGCACATCTACCAGAAATCTTCCTTCTTGTTATCCTAATTATACACTTCCTTCTAAGTTCCTGAAATTATTATCTCTAGATTCTAGCATGCCTGCAAACATTGCTGTCCGACCTAGCCATTCAAGAGATGTCAAGTGGCCACTTCCCATGAAGGAACCATCCCATCAAGGATATTTCATCAAGTAGCAATGATTCCATCGTTCTCCTCACATTGCTACTAGATGAAGTGGAAGCCGCCAACAGCTCTCTACGTCAAGCCATCAACTGTCATTTCATGTGTGATCATCGAAAGCTTAACATATGTCCCACAGTTTGTCACACCCGTGCCTTAATAGAATAATCATTAAATGCATCCCACATACTGAGTTAGGGCAATCTAGTACCTCAACATGGACATGCAAACTGCAATGTCACATATCACTAGCCACATTAGCACCACCTAAACCACACTGATTGCCTATAAAGATCCCTTCTCTTCATTTAAAAAGAATCTTTTGATTTTTGTCTTTTTAAACACTTTTGTGATTAGAAAAGACTTGAGACTATACACCCCTGAGAGCTTGCATTGTTAATTTTCCTCTTTTAGTAAAGCTTCTCTCCTTCTCCCTACAAAGGATGTAAGCAAATAAGACCAATCCACTTAAAGCTTTTGTTTACTCTTCTTTCTCCCACTCCTTTATTTTACTTTCTCTAACATTTTCTACAATACAAATTTCAAGCCTCCATCAACGGAGTAGCCCAGCTTGAAGGTTCACCCTATTCCTTAGTAAACTCTTTTATCACTACCCCTTTACACATCTAACCAACCGTTACACATCTTTCCCTTCAAAATCTGCTGCATAATTATGTCTACAGCTGGTGAAAAAAGTCATCCATTTCCAAAAATCTCATCATTCATGGAAGCAATCATAATTCTTTTCAATAAAAGCTTAGCTAAACTATAAGATTACGGGCTACTAATAGCCATAAGGGATCTGCTACAACCCTAATTCCTTCTCTTGCTACAAACTCAACCAAATTATTGTATTTATATAAAAATACATAGAATCTAGAGTGGCTAAAATATATACAACAAATTAAAGCAAGGTCATGTCAAAGTGACACAAAATAAATAAAATAAAATAAAAAGTGAACAATAATAACTTATTATTTCTATACTTAAATCTCCTACTAAATGTCTTTTCCTTACCCAACATCCAAAAATAAGTCACATGCTAATTTACCAAACAAAGTAGCACCCAAGATGCCAACTCACTACATTTCTCTTCCATAAGTCCTATTTGTACCTCTCAAACCTTTCATCACAATATTGCGAGTAACTTACCACACAACATATGTCCACCATCTACTAATCTACCGAAGAACTATATTTTTCAGTCTACCAAACATCCAAACAGTCTAGAATTCTAATGGTCCTTTCCACTAACATTGTCTTCCATGAGTTTTTCTAAACTAGACAACCACCAATTCATGCTAACTCTTATCTCCTTACTTGCATTTTTAACTCTTATACATCACCTCCACTGCTAGTATTATCAAAACCAGACCAACCCATGTGTATTTTTGTCTTGGAAACAAGATAAGAGACTCCAACACCCATAATAACTATTTTTATAATAAAAATTCATTAGAATATTTTCATAAGACATGATAAATTTATCTTCCTTTTAAATGATCTCTACAAACACAAATTCTGTTTCTAATTAGATAAAATTTACAATTTTCTCCAGTTACTATATTGTTGCTTCATGCACACTATGACAGAGCTTTCAAAGTGTTACAATATCTAAACTAACACATATACTAAGTACTAACTTATTATGTTAGGAATATGCACTATTATTTATTATAATATTTTATTACTATTGAACATATCCACCTTTGTTGTTACCCTTTATGCTCTATGTACAGGCCCATATATATTCATACTAATATAATAATTCAGTGAAGCTATAGTTATTTCCAATTCTCTCCCTTCTAACATATTATCAAAGATATGGCTTTTGATCTACCACCCAACCGCCTCTAAATTCTAACACAAACTTATAGCATAAATCTATTCATCTATCTTCCTCCTCTTCGATTAACCTCCTCTCAAAGCTTTTGATCTCCGCTATTAAACATTGTAACAGTTTCTACTTCATGCAAATCTACACACCTTTGTGATTTCTTTGATTCTCTAGCAGTGAATGCACTAATGCCTTTTGGCCTCGCCACATTGATGCACTCTATTAATATGCTCTATCAACACTTTCTATTGATTGTCTCTAGCAATACTCCGTATCAACACTATCTACTTGTATCTCAGTTCAGAAATCTCATCTATGTCATTCCTGACATGGATCTCATTACAAACACTTTGCATCCAATTTACACTACTAACTATTGAATGAATCAGTCATGCTCCTCTTGTGAAACTCGAAATCTCCAGGCAATAAAAAACTTTTGACTAAATCATCTCAAGTAGGTATTTCCAATCTACTTAGAGTTTGCAAAGGAATATTGAATTATATTAACTTATCACAAATATTAATTTATTTATAACAAGAACATATATTATTTATTATTTTAATATTCCTCATTATTAAGGATATTTCTCTATACTATATTTTCTTTTATTATTCTCTTCTCTTGCCTATATATAGGGCATAGGCATATATATGCATGTAACAATGTGATAATTGCAAAAATATAGTCTTTTCAACTATTTCCCTTTTAACACAAAGGTTATCTAAAGCAGTATGGAAACAAGCATACAGATCTGTTGAAAAGGCATCTAATCTTCATCGCTTAAGAAATTTCTTAGCAACTTTTGATCAAGAATAATTAATAATTACTTCACGTCGGCATCCTACTTAAAGTCTAGAAGATAGATATTGATTAGCATGTCTGGACATAGAAGTAGCACTCATCTTATCAATACACTTACAGAGGCATGATTTCTAATGACATATATTAAAGAAAGCAAGAACATCATAAGAATTTTGAAATCAACATTTGATGAAAATCATGAAGTAATTTAGAAAGAAAAAGCAAACAAATAGAGAAAGAATAAAGAATAAATAAAGAAAAAAAAGCCTCAATGGGAAAGCCACGATACCAAGGTCTGCAACTGAAATCTTGCCCATTGGCGCTTCTGGGTTGTAAGAATTTCCGGATTATATGCTCCCTTCTTCACTTGAGGAGGAGGTGAAAAACCTTTCAACACTCTCGCAACATGACGCTGGAGTTTTTGAAGTTGACTATTGTTGTTCTCATCTTTAGAAGAATATATAATTGACGGACGTGGCGAACGAACATTTGAAGCTGATGCTGAAGAGGTGACATGATTACCAAGTTCTTCAGTTTGGAGAAAAAAGGAAGCACCCCATCTAGGACTACCAGAATCTTCACTCTTTACCATGCTCATCTCTATAAAAGCTAAAAGTAAGCAATTGAACAAAAAAAAATTGTTAAAGTCAAAGATGATAAGTCAAAAATTAAAAATCTTTAGACAAGGAGTCCACATCGCTTATCATAAGAAAAACTTGATGAAAAATACAAAGTAAAATATGACAAATTTGGCCATTGTTTGGCTTCTAACCTGATTAATTGCAAGTATAACCATAAAAAGCAAAGGCGCAAAGAAAATCATTCCACAACCGAAAGAATGGAAAGTCTCCTTCCAGTTTAGTCTATCTAAAGTCTATCTAAATCTTAGGATTCAACTGCAAAGCAGTATTAAATCAATCTAACTGACAGTGTGTAAGTTACAAAAAAAACAGACATGGTTGTAGAGTTGACAAAGAGTCATAACTATGCTTGACAAAAATTGGCAGTAGCAAGGCAAGACAGATGTGTCCAGCTCCTTCTTAAGCATCACCCTAAAGCTTTCAGTCATGGCCAGGACATGATTTTGCATGAGTCTAGGCATAGATGGGCATAACAAGCAGCACAATAATTATAATTGGTTGGATTTCATCTAACTGGTCCCCATTGTACCACAATGTTATTATCCCTTTCAAACACCATGAGTTAAGATCTCACACATTTTTATTAATTGAACATCAAGGCATATTTAGCACATCCAACTTTATGAAGCAAATGTATTCTTTTCATTGCCATCTAGAATATAAAAACACATGAAATAAATAAATTAATAAATAACACAGAATCTGCACTGCCTCAGTCACTCACATCTTACTCATACATTTCCATTTGTGATATACATGATAAGACTAGAAGAATGGTGGCACCTCTTATCATGCCCAGGTTTAGAAGTTCTACTTTACTGAGAAACAAGGAAACTAAGACTGTAATCCTCCTATAATAATTTTTAGAACTTCTCTGATAACCATACAATTAAGTTAACCAATGAACTTCGAAGAATTAAAAATATCTTTATCTCCATTGGAACCATGTAAACCAAATTTGATATTCAAACATTAATTCTTCAGGTCCTCACAAGACTGCTACAAGGCAATCCATGGCATTCACCCAGCTTCGTGTGAGAGGAAGGCATAGAAAAGCATTTTTATCCTTGGAACTAATACAAACCTCAATGCTACCTCTATAACGTCTAGTACAGCATGAAAATGGATTGTCTCAATGTGGAAGTCCAATTGCCCAGCACTTCAATATGCTTTTTGGTTAGTTTCATTAGAAATGTGATTTAAACTCGCATAAAGCAAATGCAGCCAATAAATTTTTAAAGAAAATTATAAATGAAGTGAAATTTACTTCACCAACTTTACTTCAAAACAAACACCAAAAAGTTGTTTTGCATGTAAAAACTTCAATTTTACAAATTTTACATTAAGTTTTCAGCAACCAAGCATCCCCTAAATATAATTCCAGTCCTCTATAAAATGTTAATACTGGTAGCTTAGTCCTTTTAATTTCATCTCGAGTGGTGTAGAGCTCGCAGGCTTAATATACTAAATGTGACTATCTAAAAAATTCATGGCAATTACATCAATAAACACTTTGTGAGAACTACTTATCAATTCAATAAAAAAAATGATGCACAATTTAGAAGAAAAGGTGGCAAAGTTTCAATATTATACAAAGATACAAGGGAATTGATTTATGGGCAGAGCTACAAAAGGGTTTAGCACAAACTACTTAAGGGAGAGCGAGGACACCCACAGAGATCTGTCAGAGGACTTGCCGCTAGTCCTATTCAGTGGTACACGTGAATTCCAAATTTGTAAGCCAAAAGAAGTCTTGGAGAAATTTTAGCACCACCCAACCAGCACTTTGAAGAGTAACTTTCACTGAAAATATCTGTACAAAGTAATCAATTTCAATCAAGTAAAATCTTCTTACTATCAAATAGCATCATCCAATCGACGATACCCGCTCTGGGTAACAAGAAGACTTCAGCCTTAAATCAAGCACAAGGGAACGATCAAAGCAAACCAAAGCTTCAAAAGAGATTAAAAAAAACCTACCTTTAGCTAATTTAACAAAGAAACCACATCGGATTCCCATAAACAGACTTCAGAAATCATTCAGGATTATTTAAACCTCTTCGACCATTATCGTAGCAATCAAAGGTTAACAATAGCTAAAGGTAGCCTACCGATTACAAATAGAAGCCGAGGATTTATCTCCGAGCCCGTTTTCAGCAAATCAACACTAGCTACAGCCAAGAGGGAAAACGAATCAGAGGGAAAGGAAAGGGAAAGAGAAAGTATCCACCATTGAATCTATACGAAAAAAGGCTAGCAATTGTATCGCAAAGTGGTGACCTTACCTGCTGTTAAGGGGTTACTGGCTATTGCCAAAAACAGCGAGAAAGTAATAGAATCTTATAAAACCAATTGTCAGCGTCATACTGAATGCTTTCGACAAATTACATTGTTTAAAAGCTTAGGGCAGAAAAGAAAGATTAATTCTTCGCTAATAAATTTTTCTTGCGATTCGTGAAGAAATAAAATTACTTCAAGTGAAACTATTCTTACCGGGAGTAGTGATTCAAGGAGAGATGAAGGACAAGTGGAAGACCGGTGGCAGGCCAGAGAAATGATAGCGGCTTGTAGGCATCAAACGTGGAGCAGAACTGCTATCATAGACGCGCAGCCGCTACAAGAAAGGGCGACAAAAAGAAGACTTTCGGAGTCTTTGAGCCCGCAAATTTACGATTCTCCCGTGGTCCATCCACAAGTTTAGCTCTTTTTTTTTCGCTCGTGGGAGAGAGGGGGACGGGGTGGGCGACGGGTTTTTTATAATTAAAATAAATTAAGTGATTCACATACATATTTTAAAATATTTATATATTTATATAATTTTATGTTTAAACTTTTTATATTTATTTATATAATATTTAAACTTTTAAGACTACATAAAAATATTATTATTATTAACTTTCTAAAATAAATACATATTTTCACATGTAATTTGATGTTATTTAGACATTAAAGTATTAAAATAGATATAAATATATAAAAATTATATGGCTTGTGTATAAATTTTTAAATTAATTATAATTATTAATAATTAGTTTTTAGAATTTGTTGTTAATCTAGGACCTTAACTAGCTATTATTATTCTAAGAGAACATTAAAAAAACTGATTTTCCAAATGACTTAAATCAATTAAGAAACCAATTCACATTTGAATCTATCTTGTCTAATTTTCTAACTCTGCATTTATTTTATATCATATAAATTCACTAATAATTTTTAGTATATGGAAAATTAATTTCACAAATAAATTCCATTTTATAATTAATTTTGACTCCACTAATAACATAAACTTTATTATTAATTTACATATAATTGGAAGAAAATTGGATCAGAATATCATATTCAAAATTATAGTCATTATGGGTCTAAAAGTCTTTGAACTTGTCTTTAGATGAGTTAAATACACTCACTCATTTAAATATTAATCTAATGATTATCAAACCTCATGTATTATCCAAAAATTCACTTGATCGAACATAAATATTAATGCAATCTTTAAATTAAGAACATTCAAATTTAAACCTAGATTATCTAACATTAATTTTAATAAATTTATAATCAAATTAAACATCTCAATAAAAATGAACCAAATGACACTAAAAGTGGTTTGATGGAATACAAATACACCCAAAACAAGTACTTGAATAATGATTGAAAATTGTGTTGCATTACACTATTTAAAAAATTAAATGACTTCTAATTTTTTGTGTAAAAGTCAAAATGAGCAATACAATGAGAGAAATTAGATGAGCCTAAGATCACTTAATTATGTAATTATTAAGATACTTGAATGATGAATGAATGATCTATGATTAAAATAATCAACATGTATTATCTGATTAAGTATTTTGGAATTCTATCTAAAATTATAGAAAATCTTAGACTCGCATTCTCTATATAAAGGAGACTTAAGTGAAAAGGAAAATTTTGAAGAGTTGAAGAGCTCCAAGCTATACATGATGTTCAAAGCTAATAATCACTACAAATGATTATTATCATATAATTGCCATGGTCCTGCCTTTTTTTCCAATTGTCATCACCAAATTATCATTATTTAACCATCATCTAGTTATCATCATTTAATGGTATTCACTCAACCATCATCTTCCAACCATCATTATTCATCTACCATTGACCAAAGAGTATCATCCATTTATCATTGACTAATTGCAATTATCACTTAGTAGTACTTCTCTGATATTCTCAACTGCAACTATATGAGATCACACTTATGCTTTAAAACTTTTAATCTCATTTTCTCCGATTAAGAGAAAGAGTGAATCTTTATAATCTTTGCAAATATAATAAAACATTTCATCGAAGACATGCAACATGATTTTTTTTAAATTTTGCTAAATATTACAGTATTTTTTTGTGTTTTCTTAATGTGTGTAGAATCTTTGTATAAAGCTAAGATATAATATTATATATTTATTATAATAAATTTCTTAGCATGTAATAATTTTATTATCATTGTGGGAAACACATCACAATATCATATCATACTAATTTAAGGGATGATAAGTACAATGGAAACAACTATAAATCTTCCTTCTTCGACACTTTTCAATTTAAAAATCAATCTCACACCCAAGGAAGAAGAAACTCTTAAGGTCCATCTTTAGAGGTTCGCATGCAACTATTATAAGAGATTGGTTAATGGACGGTAGCATCACAATATGATGGAGATCACCGACCACAAAATTAATAAGCTAGGGTTAATTAATTTGAGGTGTTCATACAGGATCTCTTAGTCACCATTTTGAAGTTCCTCTTCCATCATAACTAAAACTTGAACTCCTTAAAACTATTAGTTCAACTCATTATTGCTGTATTGCTTTTTTTTCTTGCAATTCTCCAGCAACCTTGGTACACTTACACCAACCTCGTACCCTTGTGATATCATATGAGGTGTGTTATAACATTTAATTCAAATAGATTTTTTTAGGTGGAATAAGAACTAATTTACTCCTTGATGTAGCTTTCTAGAGTCTTTACCTATAATTGATGAAATTGTTCAACCTTCCATTTAATGAGATTCAGGATGTCTATTATAATTTTTTGCAATGAGTCCTCTAATCCTTACCGACATTAAACACTTTAAGATTGGACTTATAGTAAGCCCTGGATGTACTTGTTATTAGGTCTTTCTTATTGCTTAAGGTTTATGGTCATATCTAGCACTATTGCCTCTTTGCAAAAGGGTATTCATAACTTTATCTATCGTGTTAAATTTTTTGTCCAATAATACATTACTAATCAAAGAATTATTAAAACCTTATCCTATATTTTTGGGATATACAAAAATATAGAAACTTTAAAGAAAAAAATTTTAAATATTTTTTAAATAGTTTATTAAATTTTAGGAGTAGATCATGAGTTATTAAAGATTATTTTTGTTAGATCTCATTGGTCTTTTCTATTCTTCATTAAGTAAAGAGATTATTAATCCTTATGTTGACCTTATTCCTAAAATGGTTGGTTAGCCAATGAAGTTATCAATGATTAAGAATGAGGTGCTCAAAAATATAAGTAGAGAATGTTAGAATAATAGAAAACTTAGGATTTTTCTCAACTTGTTAGCAATAATGTGAATATAAATAGCTAAATAATATACTAATCAAGATGAGGAGATTATTAAGCAGCTTAATCCACTAAATATAAATACTAAAAATCAAGTTAATATTATCACTTTCATCAAAATCTTGAATATACAACAAAGTCATGTAAATAACTAAACTAAGAAATAATGAGTTAATATAATAAGATTATCTTTGCAATTTGTTTTAAATCAACCAATTTAGTATTGCACTAATCCTAGTAAGTGTAGAATTGAAATCAACAAAGGACAACAATAAAGAAATCAGTAAATAATCAGATAGATTGAACCATTAGTAATCAAATACATCATCAAAAGATAAATATATTATCTTGAAAGATAAATATATTATCTTATAATGGATTCCATTACTTAATAAGGACTCCTAAAGTTGAAGGGTCTTCTATGTACTAGAAATTCTTTCTCTGAACTATATGAAGAAGTAGAACATGATTTATTTTATTGTCAGGTTTACAATTCCCAATAAGGGCAAGCCCTTATAGTTAATTACATCTTAGAAGGAGAAGAATTCCTCCTAATAATACTCTCAATTAAAGAAATTGACTTTCATCTCTATGGATTTCAAAGTGTGTATCAAAAGAATGACTAATTTAGAAATTCAAGTGAAAACACTTCAAGGGGGGAAGAGTTCTTTCAGAAGTCAAATGGGATTGAGTAGGAATTGCTTTTGGATGCTAAGAAACCAATAAGTATTTCAACTATCATAATATTGGGCTTTACATTTTTGAGATTGAGTTTGTTAAAGTTTTGAATTGGCATTTTATTACAAATCTAGGGCTTAGATTCTGACAGCACAAAATGGTTGAAATACCCAAGAGTTGAGGACTTATTCCAATAAGATGCTTCAGGACCTAAGTCTAAAAATGCTTCTAACATAAGTCAGAAACTCAACCTAGTCTAATTTTAGTTTTATTTTCTCATTCAAGAAAATAAACCTATCTTGGCTCTTTTGGACTTACTTCTGGTCTAGAAGGGGTTGCCAATTAACACCGCCTAAGCGATTTGAAATCATGTAGGCCAATTTTATGCAAGTACAAGATGGTTGGGCTGTTATATTTAGGAAAGAAAGCCAAGAGCCTAAACTCACTCCCTAAGAAACTAGATCATGTGTGATATGCATTCTATGACTTAGACTAATATTATAAAATTTATAAATTTTTATTTCATTTTGACTCATTAATGTTTGAACTCAAGCTTGGGAGGATTTATGCCTAAATACATGATTAAATTTAGTTATGAGCTAAATAAGAGAGAAGAGGTGTTCTCTACTGCAAGAGACTACTCTCATAGGTCAAGTTTGTCCCTTATCATGCAAGAATGGATACCCCCTATTTATAAGTGCAAAATAATATGTATACGTGATGTTGAAACATACAACCATTCAGCTAAGTTATTATTAAATTTTGTATTTCTTGATTAAGATCATAGGCTTTAAAAATAAAGTTATGAGTTAATTAAAATTTAATTAGAATAAAAAATTTAGTTTTTCTAATAGCTTAATGCATCCAAGCTTCATCACATCATATAATAATCATAGAAAAAACTGTGGTGTTTGTTTTGAGATGTGGGACACTATGAAGATCTTAGGGGGTACTTATTGAAGTAATCGGGTATGATATTAAGGAATGTTATACTATCTTGAAAGATAGAAATTACCGCCCTATAATGGACCTAATCACCTAATAAGGACCCTTAAGGCATGATGGGTCTTCGAATATACTAGATCTTTCCTCTACTTTACATGAGAAAGTAAAGAAGGATTTATTTTAAGCCAAGTTCATTAAGTTCCTTATGGAGGTAAGCCCCCATAGTTAATTACATTCTAAAGAATAGAATTCTTTAAGAATACTCTCGATTAAAGTAGACGATTAGGGTCTCCAAAGATTTCAAGGTTAAGACTATCAAAGGATTGATTATTTTAGAAAATCAAATGGGATAGATCAAGGAGAAGACTTATTTTTGGAATCTAATAGGAGAAAGTAGGAAATGCTAATGATACTAGGAAGCCTAGTGAGCATTCTAATCTACCCTATAATTGAGCTTTATATTTTTGAAATTGAAGAGAGTTACCTATTTGAGTTGACATTTTATTAGAATACTAGGACTTATATCTCATAACATAAGATTGTTAAAATACTAAGAGGTGAGGATTTATGCTTATAGCCCGCAAAGAGAAACAACAACTTCAAACCCTAAATATAGGGAGCTTTGGTGAGGGCTAAAGCACGACATAAATCTAAGACAAAAGTGGGTATATGGTTTACCTCCATAAGAGAGAAAAAACCACCTGATTGTTGGACTTATTACCACCTGGAGTGGTAGCCAGCTAACTCCTATTGCACTTTAAATCCATGTGGCCAAGTCTTATGCTTTGTAAGATGGCTAGGCTATTATTTATTTAAAGAGAAAACTAAATCGTTAAACTCACTCCCTAAGAAACTAGAGCATGAGTGGTATGGAATCATGACTTAATCTAATGCAAATTTTAACAATTTTATTTAATTTTTTTGGACTCTTTATTTTGACATGGGCTATGGGATTTTATATGCCTAAATGCATGAGAACTTAATCATGGGCCAAATCAAAAGAGAAAGGCGTATTCTTCCATCAAAGGCTCTCATAGGTTCAACCTTCATTCTCTAGCACAGATGGAAGTCCCCTCTTAGCAAGAGTGAAAGAATATGACATGCATGATATTATACATTTATTCATCCAGCTAAGGGGTTGCTAAAAATTTTATTATCTTGATTTAATTCCTAAACTTTTATGTGAGGTTATGAGTTATTTTAAAATTTTAGTTATGAGTTATTAATTGGGGTAGAAAAGTTAATTTTATCCTAAGAGCCTACCACATCAAGGCCACACATTCAAACATCAATCATAAAGAAATTATGAAAAGCATGTTATTCTAATGCACAATCTAAACATAACATCAAATAATTTTATAGACTCATAAAAGATTAAAAGGCCACTACGGTCGAGTTCCACCGTACATCCAGAAGAGAAAAAAAGGGTAGCTGAGCTCTACCCTTATACAACTCGGATTATAAAAATAATACATGTTATGGGAGTCTTCTTTTCTTCATTCCTCCCTTCTCTTCCTTTTGATTTGATTTGCTCAAAGGCATCACAAGGCACCCTAGGGACTAAGCTTTCTGGCTACTACTCATCCTAATCCCCAGAGTGTCAAAGCTTCGTTGTTGCTACTCGTGTTCGCTCATTATGTAGCTTCGTGTTATTTCGTTAGTTAATGAAACGAACAAACATTCATGTTGATATATAAATGAGCCAAACATGAACAATCATTTGTTCGATCGTTATTTCGATTTATAAATAAAAATTATATTATATTATTATTATTATATTATTAGTTTATTACTATTATTATTATTTATTATTATTATTATTATTATTATTATTATTTTATTACTATTATTTTTATTTATTACTTTATTTATTACTATTATTATTATATATACATGCAAACACATTTATATATCACAAATACAAGCATAGCTTAGTGATTAAAACTTTTGTTATGCAAAAGATTGGCAGAAGTTCGAATCCTCCCTCATATAGGACTGTCAAAAAAGCTCGTTGTTCACGAGCGACTCATGTTATCGTTTATAAACCAGAACCGATATATAACAGAACAGACAAAATAAATTTCAACACCATGAACAAGAGTCATTGGCTCGTTTCATTTACACCCCTACTAATCCCCCATAACACTAATCCTAATTCTAATGAAAATTACTGACAAAATAGGAAAAGTAAATCTAAATTTTGTAAAATAAATATTAGCTAAACACACTTACAACAAGCAGTTATATGAATAATTTGGACTTAGCACCCGGGTAAAACCACCTATCCTAACATGAGTTATGCTTAGGGGCTAAGCAACTCCGCAAAAGCATTTATATTTTTATTATAGTAGCCCTTAACCACCCCAGCAGAAAATATGATTAAATTTAATAACGACCAAACATCCAGGTCTGAAATATACACTAACATCCAAGATAAAATATTACATCACAAAACAAACATAACATCATACATACCTGACCCCAACTCAACACTAGAAGTGGTGACTTAGTATTCTAATGTGTGTGCTTAAGGCTTATGTGGCAAGACTTTACTAAGCTTCTTTAGTTTAAGTTTCAATTTTGTAGTTTGAATTTGTTTGAATTTTACCTTTATGTGATTTCAATTTAAATGATTTAATGATTTAATTTTCATTTTTATTTCAATTTTATTTGGTTAAAGTGATGTTTAAGTTTTCAAGAATGAAGAGTAGAATGAATTCCATTTATGAGAACTCACTTCATACATCTACCTTCTAAAGAGTCTAACTAAGGTCCTTAAGTATCTTAATTAGCCCACTTGAATTCGTGTAATTCATTCGATTTAGAATTTAGGATTTGAGTTTGTTTAAGTATTTGATTGATTGATTCTTATTTTGATATTTTGGTTTAATTAAATCTTGATAATTCAATATCCTTGATCTCTTATGAAGTTTAAGTTTGTTTAAATTCATGTGTTTTCGATTGATTAACTTCAGATTAGATGTTTTGGTTTAATTAAATCTTGATAATTCAATATCTTTTTAAATTAATATTTAATTTTTTTCTTTGATTATGGTTATGTAACTTAATTTTATGCTTATTCGATTTGATTGTGGTTCATTTATTTGTAGTTTGATCAGATTAGATTAATTAAGATTTTATTTTGATTTTAATTGAGTTTGATTCTTTGTAATTAGGATTTTATTTTTAATCTCATCCATTTGTCATGTTTATCAAAATTTGGTTTGTATTTTGATTTCATACGTTAGATAGTTAATTAGTTTATTTTATATAAGTAGGTTGAATGTAGGTTGAATGAGATTTGATTTGATTACATATTAAATTGATGAGAGTCTTTCTTAATTTAATTTAATTTAATTTAATTTAATTTGATTAGCTTTATTAGTCTATGGGTTTGCTTAGGTTCAATGTGATTATGTGATTAATTTAATTAAGAAGTGTATTTATGTTAATTATAAAAGTTTGTTTAATTTTCAATTTGATTTCATATTTGCTTAGGCTAATGATGTAATTAATGACTTAATAATTTAGATTTAATTTAGGTTTTGATTAGTATTTAATTGCATTTATGTTTGATTAAGTTTGAGTTTAATATGATTAATTTGATTGACTTAATTAGCTTATTTAAGAAGTGTGATCAAATTAATTAGTAGATTAAGTGATTTGAATTTGATTTTAAAGGTTAATTTGGTTCATTAAGATGATGGATTAATTCATTAAGTTTGCATTGATTAGGTGTTTATTCAGTTAGATTAGCTTGAGGGTAATTAGTTTAATTAAGAAGTGTGTTTAAGTTAATTATTAAATTAAATGAGGTTTTATATTAATGATGTAATTAATGACTACTGATTTATGTTTAATTTAGGATTTGATTGGTATTTAATTACATTTATGTTTGATTAAGCTTAGGTTTATATAATTAATTTAATTGACTTAATTAGTTCATTTAAGAGGTGTGATTAAATTAATTAGTAGATTAATTAAGTGTTTGCTTTGAATTAATTTTAATGTGATTTATAAAATTAATTTGGTTCATTAAGATGATAGATTGATTCATTAAGTTTAAATTAAAGTAGATTTAATTAGTAATTTTAATTTAAAGTTTGATTTGATTTAAGGGTTTATTATCATTTTGATTAAAATTAAAGTGATTTGCTTGTTTTATTTCAATTAAACTTGACTATTCATAATCATAGTTAGATTTGATATTCTTCATTTATTATGTTCATTAGATTTCATTCATGTTTGATTTAGATGTTAGGTTTTTATATTAATGGCTAATAAATTATCTTATTCCAAATGGATGTGATTTAGTCATATGTTAATTAAGTTTATTTTGACTTTATTTGGTTTAATTTGAATAATATCAAATGATTATGTTGAATTATTTTGTTAATCAATTTGATTTTTAGTTTATTTAATGATTAATTAGTTTCAGTTTATTTATATTCATTAAAAAGTTTCATATGATTAAGACTCCATGATTAGTGTAGGTTTAGTTATACTAGTTTGACCCATGTTAAAGTTTCCTAGATTTGTTGAATTTTAAGTTTGATTTAAGATTTAATCGTTTAATTGAATTTTATTGATTTGAATAGGTTTAATCATATTTAATTTAATTTCTTAGGAGGATGATATTTTTCTGATTTGAGGTTTGATTAATGATTGTTTAAGTGTTATTTCATTTCTGATTTTGATTTTCATATTTAAATTATTTTTAGATAATATTTTAATTAAGTCTTTAATTGATTAAACCTTAATCCTAAGTGTTTGCTTGGGATTCATTAGGATTCAGAAAATCACATTATTTTCTTAAGAATCTTAGATATCAATTGAAGTGATTTAAGCCATTTTGAAGATTTTTGTAAATTTCTGAATTTTATTTGATTTATTTTATTAAAATGGATAATCTGAACTTTAAAATTTAATTTCTCTCAATTCAGCAGTCCTTTTCACTTGAAATTTTTATGGTATGTGTGTTTTAGCTTTAATTTTAATCCCTGAAAATTTTAAGTTAATCTGACTTATATTTTTTATTTAATTAATGAAATTTAAGTTTTATTAAAACTCAAATTAAGCTCAAAATACTTAGTGAAATTTAGATTTTAGATTTGTTGGATTCCTCTTGGAAAGACAAATCCAATGAGCTATTGTTTGCAATTTTTTGTTAAGTACTTTATTTTCTTTAAATTTTTAAATTTTGGGGGATTTAAATTAATTTTATAAAATAGAAAATCCTCGCGGCGTTGACGTGGCAACATGGCACAACATGGCACCGCATGATTGGATGTGCGTGTGCGCATCGCACCTTTCGATTCATGTGTGCGTCTGCGTCAAAAAAAGAGTGAAAAGATCACGTCAACATTGGAAAGTGACCCGGTTTGATTTGGGATCGTGCGTCGGACGGTCCAAATCCATGATCGAGGCCAAGATCACATGGTGTGTGATCCGGCGATCGATCATGTGAACCACGCGATTGGACGGTCCAGATCGCATCAGATGATCCGAAGGCTCGAATCTGTGATTCGAGCCATTCGATCCTGCGAACGCGAGATCGGATGGCGATTGTAGCCCACCGGTGATGAATAGTATTTTCAAGCTTTTTCAAGAGAAAAAAATAATATTCATAAGTGAAAATTTATCCAAATGGACTCATTTTCTCATCAATTAGCATAAAAAAATTCTATTTCTAATTAGGATGATTTAAAGTAAAAAATGTGAGATTATCTAGGAAAAATTCCTAAAATCGTAAGAAAATTAACACTATATGCGAGAAATCTTAAGGTCGGCTAAAGTTTGGAAAAATTTAGCTCGCCGGGGATGGTTTCTAACGACGGTGAATATCCGAGCAAACTCTTAGGTATGTGGGAAGCTTTGGAATGATTTTTAACCTTTGACTCCCTTCAGAATATTGGCTTCTCCAATGTTCATCGTCGCTTCACCAGAAAAACTTTTATTTATGTTTTTGAACTCAAAATGGCTAAAAGAGGTGGGGGATGGGTTCCTTTTTCACTTTGGGGAGCTCTTGAAGGTTGAATAGTGGTTGGAGGAAGATGAATGAAGCCTCATTTCTCTCCTTTATAATGACCAAAAATCCACTATTTTTTTGAATTTTTTGGCTCCAAAATATTATCATCTTGCTTGGGGTGGTTGGGATGGATGATGGATTGATTGAGGACTTTGGAATTTTACTCTAAAGTCCTCTCTTGTTGCCATATGATCAAGTCAATTCAATGCAAATGTTGGGGAGGAGTTAAGTGCATGTGATGGGGGAGAATTAAATGATGTTGGGTGGGATCCTATGTAGGGGAGAATCCATGAGAGATTTAAATGGGTTGGGTTGATTTTGGCCTGATCCCAAATGGGTTTTGGAGGGTTTGATCAGCTCCTAATGGGTCATGGCTTGGTTTCAAGGTATTTGGCTCAATTTGGGTCATATGAATCATATTGGGTTAAGTTGACCAATTTGATCAAAATTGGCCAAATTGGCTTGGGCTATGGGTTCTTCGTGTTCAATTGGATAATTGAAGATGAATGTGATCTTTGATTTGAATTAAATTGGATTTAATTTGGATGTAGACCAAATTGACCCTTTAGGCTAATTTGGGCTAGGTTGGGTCAAGTTGACCAATTGGTCAAATTAGGCTGAATTATAGCTTTGGTCAAGTTGAATAATCAATTTGGACTGAACTTGAGCCATTGTTTGCTATCAATTTGGGTTAGATTATGATTTGACCCAATTTGTTATTAGGCCAATTTGGATCAATTTGGATCAAATGGCCAATTGAGCTTGGTTTAGCTCAATTGGTGGTCAAGCCATATTTAATATTGACTTTGGGTTGATTCAAATTATTGATTTCAATCAATTTAGCATAGGATGAGTTTTGGCTAGTTTTGGTTCATTTGGGCTAAGGGTTGACTTAGTCAAATGACTAAGTTGACTTAGTTTGATTAAATTGATTACAATTTATCATCCTAGGATGATTAACAATTATGGTGGAAGGTTTTGGCAAGCTTGGTTCAATCCAATTTGGGTTGGATTGGAAGTTGGGTCAAATGGGTCATTTAGGTCACTTTGGGTCAAGTGGACCTAAGTGGGTCAATTAGTTTGGTTTTGGTTTGATTCGAGTTTAGTTGAACTTTATATGAGCCCTGGATTAAAATATAAATTCAACGATAATCAATTTAGAGTACAATAGGTTTTTGGCTTAGTTGAAAGTTTTAAGTCAAAAGAGCTAAGTTATGCTTGACTTGGGTTGACTTAAATTTAGTTTGATGATTATAGGTTTTATTTATATTTATATAAATGATCAAATGAATGATTGATTCGAGAGAAAATTAATTGGTTTTGACTTGATTTGGATTGAATTTGGCTAAGTCCAAAGAGTTGGCTTCAAGGGCTTAGATTGAGTTTATAATTGATTTTTGATATAGTTTTGGTCATTTGAATTTGGATTTCATTTATATTTATGAATATAAATGAAAGAATAATTATTTATAAAGAGATTAATTGAGTTTGATTTAATCTAAAGGGAGTTTTGGCTAAGCTTATGAATGTGGTTCATATGACATGAGAAGGGTCTTAGGATTTGAATTTAATTTTGTGTTTCAATCATTTAGAGTCAAATTTGAATTTGAGATTTGGTTTGAGAATTGAATCTGGGTTTAATTTGAGAAAATGTATCTAGATTGGGTTTAGGCTATGGGATAAATAATTTTCTTAAGCCCTAAAGCATAGCCTAATCTTATGATTAATACTTCTAAGTCTCTAGGCTTAGGTTAAGTGTTCACCTAATCACTAGAAGTGTCTTATGACTAAGGAGTTCTTAGTATCTAAAAGAGTCCTAAGTCTAAGAAGAGAAGGTTAAGAGCTCACTCCAAAAGTGAGGCCAACAGAAACATATAAAAAAACATGATGTTCTATTGTGCACCCCAAAGTAAATCAAGTCAAATTTAAATGAATATAATAAGCCGGTGCGTACAACTATACACCCTAAAAAAAAGAAAAGAAAGTGTTAAGTTGAGCTTTGCCCTTATACAGCCTAGCCTAAAACTAAAAGTTTGATCTATGGGGTCTTTATCAACTTTAGGATTGTCACCTTCTCGAGGGAACTCCTTAGGCTCCATCGGGAACCATCAAATATGTATAGTTAGCTTCTGTTAATCCTAAACCCTATAAATCCTAATCTAATTCCAGGCTTAAATTACATTTTTAAAATAAAAAAAATCCTAAATCAAGCAAAATAGACGTTAGAAAAAATATACAACACACCAGCAGTTTATATTTCAAACATACGGGCTTAGCATTAGTGATTGCCAAGCCCACATGTTTTATTGAGCTAAATAGCAATTGAAAGCAAATAACATTTATTTTATATTTATTACGGTCCCTTTCAAGCACAGCTCCCTTGTAGAAAATAGTGTTAGCTTAAAAAAATGCCCTAACATCCAAACTAGCGAGTAGGCAATCCTAGCCATCCTGTCTAAAATAATACACCACAAAATAAGAAAAAAGCATCACATTATATCAATACATCGGCCTAACCTAATTATAAGGTTAGTGACATAGTATTCTAGTGTATGAAAAGAAGGTTTGTGTGACAAGTCTATTCTAGGCTTTATTTCATTTTAAGTTTGATTTGAATTCATAACGTTTACTTTTACTATTAGATGATTTTGATTTAAATAGTTTAATTGATTTTGGATTTTATTCTAATTTAAGGTTTACTTTTATGTTGAAGTTGAATTTATATTTTAAAGAATGATTAATAGAATAAATTCTATTATGAACAGAACAAAATCTATTCAACATCCTGATCATAACAAAGAAATTTTCACAATGAGTGAAAATTTATTCTAAGGGTCCAACTAAGAACCTAAGTATCTTATTTAGCCCATTTAAATTTATTTTAATGATTTAACTAATTCAATTTGATTTGATTTGAATTTCAAAGTTTGAGTTCGTTTAACTTCATATATTTTGATTAATTAATTTTAGATTAAATGTTTGATCTAATTAAATTTTGATAATTCAATATCCTTTGAATTAATATATAATTCTTTTCTCTTGGCTTTCAATTTAAGATTTTAATTTATATGATTAATATTGATTATTTTAATGTTATTTAAATTTAATGATTTCATCTTTTCATTTAAGTTTGATTTTATTTAGTTAAAATATGTTAGTTTAATTAACTTCTTATCTGATTAAGATTCAAAGGCTTTTTATTTAGATTCAAATTAGGAGTTTGATCATTTGGTTTATTGAATTTGGTGATTTGATTTATATATTGATTTTAGTTCGAGGAATGTTTAATTCAATTTAATCTTTTGATTTGACTTAATTGATTTGATTTGTTAAATTATATTAGTTTATGAATTTTCTTGAGTTAAGTGAATTAAATGTTTATTTTTAGTTATGTGGTGTCTTAATTTGGAGTTGTAGGGACATCACACAGATCTTAGGGGTACTTATTGAAATGATCGGGTGCGACATTAAGGTAGGATGTATCATCTCAAAAGATAGAGACATCACCCTAGAATGGTCCTAATCACCTTATAAGGACTCCTAAGCCAGATGAATCTACATATATACTAGAAATATTTCTATTGTTATACATGGAGTAGTAAAGTAGAATTATTTTATGTTGGGTTCTTTAGTTTCCTATGGAAGCAAGCCTTCATAGTTAATTACATCACAAGAAATGAGAATTTCTAAGAACAATCTCAATTAAATTAGTCAATATATGTCTCCAAAGATTTCAAAATTAGACAATTAAATGATTGTGTACTTTTGGAAATCGAGTGGGAAGGTTCAAATTGAAGGACTTATTTGTGGCTTCCAAAGAAGAATAAGTAGGAAGCACTCATGATACTAGGAAGCCTAGTGCAAGCTAGATGCATGTCCTAAGCCTAATCAAGTAAATGGGATATAATGGTTTATCTACATAACAGAGAATAGATACATCCCGACTCTTCTGGACTTTCAACTGCTTAAAGTGATCGTTAACTAACACCTCCTACGCTTTCAAATCATGTAGGTCGGTATTATGTGGATGCAAGATAGCTAGGTTATAATTAAATTAGAAATGAGGCAAAAATCCTGAACTCACTCCCTAAGTGAGTAGATTATGATTTGTATGAAAGCATGACTTAGACTATTACAAAATTTACAACTTTTTAAATCATTTTGACACATTCATTTTGGACCAAAGCTTGGGATAATTATGTCTGTATGCATGATGAAATTAAGTAATGGGCTAAATCAATTAGAGGAGGTTTCCTCCACTATAATAGATCACCCTCAAAGGTCAAGCATATCCCTTATGGTGCAAGAGTGAAGACCATCCCCATTCAAGAGTGGCACAAAATGGTATGCATTATGTGATAACATACAACATTAAGCTAAGGACTTTCTAAATCTTTTATTTTTCTTGATTATAAATATAGGTTTTAAGATGAGATTATGAATTATATTAAAATTTATTTTAGTGGGGATATAACATTTAATTTTATCCTAAAGAGCCTTTTACATCGAGGTCATACATCAAATAATCACACTTTAAGAAATCTATGAAAAGTATGTAATTTTGATTATACAATATAAACATAATAATCAAACATTTAGATTCTCATAAAAGAATAAAAGGCCATTACGGCTGGGTACCACTATACACCGCAGGAAAGAAAAGAAAGTTGAGTAGTCGAGCTCTACCATTATACAACTTAGATTACAATTGAATATTATAATTAAAATAAATGTTATAGGGGTCTTTGTTCTCCTATTCTTCTTTCTTTCTTTAGAATAGTTTGCTCCAGGCTTCATAGGGCCTCCCAGGTCTTTTGTCTTCTAGCCGCTGTTCATCCTAAACCCCATAACACTAATCCTAATCCTATTACAAAAATTACATATTTATGAATAATAAAGTCTAACAACATAGATATATATTAATAAAAACATATCAATTATATTTCACATATTTGACAAAACACACTTGGGTAAAATTATCCACTTATCCTAATTGGATTATGCTTAGGACACACAAGCAAGAATATTTATACATATTTATTATTACAACAACCCTTTTATCATTTAAATATAATGAATTAATGTCATGGTGTTTATTTTGAGTATGAAGTGATTGGGTACATGTTGACCTCACTTTTGGAGTGAGTTTTCAACTTCTCCATCTTAGACATAGGACTCCTCTAGGCAGTAAGAGTTCCTTAGTCTTAAGACACTTCTAGTGATTAGGTGAATACTTAACCCAACCCTAGAGACTTAGAAGAGTTATCCATAGGAATAGGTTGTACCTTAGGGGTATTAGGAAAACTTTTCTACCCTATAGCTTAACCTAATCCTTACTTCCTTCTTTCAAGTCAAACTTCAAATTGAAATCAACCTCAAATTCAATCAACCTAAAATTCAAATCAACTTCAAATTCAAATTAAATTCAAACTCAAATTAATTCAAAATCAAATCTTAAATCAATTCCAACTCAATTGATTTTCTCAAATCATCAAATCAATCTAAAATTCAAATCATGAATCAATTCCAAATCAAATGATTGAAACCCATGATTGAATTCAGAATCATAAAACCTTTCCTAAGCCCTTTGATTTCATCTTATGTACTTAGCTCAAATCAAATCCAAATCACTCCAAACTCAAAGGTTTTTCTCATAGCCCATTTATATTCTCATTTATATTCACAAATATAAATGAGATATAAATTCAAATAACCAAAACCAAATTCAAAACTTAAATCCAAATCTAACCAAAATCCAACTTATGCTCTTTCAAGTCAAATTCTTGAACTTAGCCAAATCAAACTCAAATCAACCAAACCTTTGGATTTTCTCTTTAAGTAATCAGTCCTTCAATCACAAACTAAATATAAATATAAACTTCAATCATCAAATTAAAATCAAACTAACCCAAATCAAACTCATGTTCATCATTTGAACTTGAAATTATCAAATGAACCAAAACCCATTTGACTCCAAATCACTTATAACTGGATTTATATTTCAAACATAAGTCCATATGTGAGTTCAACCAAACTTGAATCAAGCCTTGATCAAGCCAATTGACTCACTTAGGCACACTTGACCCAAAGTGACCTAAATCACCTTTTTGAGCCAAATTCTAATCCAACCCAAATTGGATTGAAGTAATCCTATCTAAGCTTCACATTGTGAACAACAATCATCCTAGGATGATCAATCACTCAAGTTGGGTCAAACCAAGTCAAACCTAGCCTTTGACCAAGTCAACATTTAGCCCAAATGAAATCCAAACTAGCCAAAATCCACCATAGGTTAAATTGATTAAAACCATCGATCTAAATCAATCCAAAATTAATGATTGAATATGATCAAGCCATCAATTAAGCCAAACCAAGCAAAATTGGTCACTTGACCCAAGTTGATCCAAGTTGACCCAAGTTGACCTAAGTTGACCTAAAAAGTCAAAATAGGTCAAATCTTGATCTAAGCCATATTGATTTGAACCGATGGGTCAAATTCATTCCAAATCACTTGTTGAACTTGACCAAAGCTTCAACTAGCCAACTAGACCCAACCCAGCCCAATTGACCATGAACCTAACTTGACCTAAAGATCAAATCAAGTTGAAACCAAACCAAACCACAATTGATTGAAACCAAAGCTTGTAAATACATTTCAAATGATCAACTAAGCCTAAACCAACCCATGACCAAACTCAATTGGGTCCAATGGGTCAAATTGGTCAACTTGACCCATTTGACTTAAATGAACTCAAATGAACCAAAACTAAATATAAATCAAATTGAACCAAACTAATGATACCCATAAGCTCCAAATGATCATTTGAACTTGACCTAACCCATGGTTTGACCCAATTTGAGCAATTGGTCAACCTAACCCAAATTGACCCATTTTGACTTAAATGGGTCAAATTGAACCAATTCAAATGAAATAACCTCCAAATCCATTAAAAATTATCACAACCTACTTTTGAATCATTTTAAATCTACATAAATCAAAATCAAGGCTAAATGACTATTTTACCCGTAGGTCAAAGGGTAACCTATGGCCAAATCCACTTGAAATTTGGTCAATTCCTTCTCATGGCCACTTGGCATCTTCCTAGTGGACCACATGGACACCAAGGAGGGTGTTGAACATGACCCAATGAGTTTAGGTCTGCCATGACCGAACCCAAGGGTAAACCGAACCCTCCAATGCAAATTCTCCACTTGGATCACTCCATACACTCACTTAGTATATGTGCACTTTTTTTCATCCACTTCTCTGCCAATACTGAAGCACATGGAATCTCTAACAACCTAAATAACCCAATCAATCTCCTCAATTGATGAAAAGCAGAGGAGCAAGCCTCGGCCGTCCGATCCAAGGAGGGGGAGATATATTCCCCTTCATTATGACTCAATGCACACACTCTGAATTCGATTGAGCCCTAGGAACTAAAACCAAGCTTCTCCAAGCCTTGGCAAGCATCCCCAAGCTCATTTGAATTTCTCCTTCTCGATTTTCTTCAAAGCCAAAATGGGGGAGGTGAGGTGAAATTCCATGTCACCCAATTCTCCGCCAAACCTAAATTCACTTTGCAAGCACCATCAAGGGAGTTAGTCGAGCTCTCCCAAAGCATTTCCCAAGTCACCAAGCCATGGGAAGGGGGATTTCGATCAAAGTTGCAAGCCATTGAAGGGGATCTTAGTCAATTGGGCAATCCACTTCAAATCAAGGCTTGAAACTGCCAACAAAGCTTCGTCTCCACTAGACAAAGCTACCTCCTCTGTTGGAAGCGCCGGTGATAGCCTCTAGCTAAGTATGACTCAAAATCGATCCTCTATTGAAAAATGCTTGGTCCTTTGTGAAAGGAATTATAATCCTATTAGATCCTAACTGTTGGATGTTCTTCCCTACACCTCTTGATGGTGTAGGGTGAATCTCAGCCTAATTCGAGCTTAGGTAAGCTTGGATCAATCCATGGAGGACGGACGACCTTCGTCTCCCGCAGCTTAGGCACGGATGAAATTATCCCTAAGTTATTCCCTAAACCCCATTTCTTCATTAATCCAAATATAATTAAGGATTAATCCACTAACAATATACTTAGTTGGTCTAATCAAACTTTAAAAATTAATTTGGAATTAATCAATCTCTTGCTGGATAGATCCTTAGGTGTTCAAGAGCCTAAGGTAAGTTTAAGGAAATCATAATCCAACTCACATGTGTGGGAAGGTTATGAAAGTACTTAATGAAAACTCTTTAGCTTAATTAATCAATAATTATGAGCCAATTGCATTAGGCTCCTTTATTTCTTAGGTGTATTGCTGATTTAAATTCCATGTGATTGTATATCATATGCTGGCTCATAATTGTTTGGTTAATTATGCTAAAGTGGTGTAGGTAAGGGGTAATTAATGGATTTAATTCACACCTTAACCTAAACAAAATATAAAATCATCTAATTGTTCTAAAATTAAACTAAACTAACTCACACATGAGAGAAATAGGTTAGTATCAAAAAACTCTTTTCATATTTCCTAAATCAAATAAAATTCAAAATTCAAAAATAAAAATCTCTTTAAAGAATTTTGATTCACTTTGAATAATCTTATCTTATAGGTATGTCCTTAGGAATTAATTAGGGTGAATGAAGTCTTACATCACTTTATTTCTTTCCAAGCATGTTAAATATTGTTTGCTATATGAAATCATGCATTCATCTCTTTTGAAAAATCAATTAAATAAAATATTTCCTTTTATATCAAATTGCATATTTTGGCTAAAGTTAAGAATATGAGTGGCTATTATTATTATTAAACCAAAAAAGTATTTTCAAAACCTATAAATCAAAGATTATAAATGAATGCATGCTACTTATAACTACTTATACGCTTGCATGAGATTATAGCATAAAATGTGTATTATGTGATTTTCTTCTCTCCTCTTAACATAGATTTGAATAGGATTTGCAAAGTGTATAGTTCATTTAAAAGAACATAATGCTTGCTTAAATCCATTCATATCCACTTCTATATTATGACTTAAGAAGGATCTTCACACATACACATGTAAATTGCATAACCAAATCAAACACAAAAATCTTTTGCATGACTCTTCTTCCATTTATTTCTTTTTGTACATACACATGTATTTAAGAAAAGTGATATATTAGTCTAGACATCCTAGGGTTGCGAGGCTTTAAGTAGCCCCATGTATGTCTTGTATCTTATACCTCTAGTGTAGAAAATAGCAGTGCCGTACTCACTTATGTCTTTTATACACGTGGATGTGCATTTATTAATGGATAAAAGAGTCCCTCTTTTCTACATAATAAAAAGACATACATTCATGGACTATCCAAATTTTCTTAAACAACATCTCCTTGCATTCATCATTAAAAGTGTGCTAAGATTTGGATTGCATGTGTAGTTATGCTTAGCATTATTCATATGCATAATATACATGTTGGAAAGAAATAAATGATCGTATGTTATGTGATAGTAATTCTTCTTGATTAATCCTAAGATGCCTTTCTTATTGAATAGGTTTATTTAGAGCAAATCTAAACTTAGGGTTAATTAAAACACATAATAAAATATTCACTAAATAAAAATCACTAATAACTTTAGAAATTACTTAAGGTAGTGATGAAAGAGAAGTTCTCTTCTCTTTTCTTCTCTTTGCAACGCTTAGTACCTAAATGTAGGTTCATTCAAACCAAATCAAATCATTAAATAAAATTGACAAATCAACTAAATCAGTTAAAATGAAACAACCCTTATAAATTGAATCTCTCACACTTAGAAAATTCCAACCTTAAAGCCTAACTAAGACATGCCACACAAGCCTTAAATGACACACATATTAGGCTAAGTCACCATTTCTAGCTCTATGTTAGGGTGATGTATGATTTGATACCTGATTTTATTTTGTGATGTTATGTTTTAGACTAGATGTTATGGCATGTATGCGAATGGTAGGAGATCTTAGCCTAATCATGTCTCTGGGGATTGTACTTAAGGGGCATTGTAATATATATATATATATATATATATATATATATATATATATATATATATATATATATATATATATATATATATATTTGGTGTGCAAGTTGCTTATACCCCAAGAATAATCCAAACTAAGAAAGGTGGACTTGGTTACCCATGTGTGGGGTGCTAAGTCCATCTTATTCATATACATGCTTGAGATTGTGTGGTATGTTTAGCTAATCTCTATTTTACAGGTTTAGTTAAATTAATCTTTTCCTTTTTTATGTAATTTAATAATTAAGATTTGGAATGAATGTTATGGGGGATTATGACGAACATTGATCATAAGGCCAAGTCTTATGCACGATTTGAAGCTTTGGAGCAACCATATCCCAACCAACTAAAAGAAGGAAAGAAATGAACAAAGAAAAAATGAAGAAATGAAGAATGAAGACCCCCATAACATAAATTCCTTCTAAATTTTAATTATTCCTTTGTAATCTGGGTTGTATAATGATAGAGCTTAGTTACCCACATTTCTTTTGGGATTTGTGTGGTGGAGCCCAACCACATCGATCTCTTATTCTTTTATGCCAGCTTTATAAAATTGTCTGATGTTTATTTAGCTTATGTAATTAGGATGACATGATTTTCCCTAATTTCTTCATTGTTTGATGAATGGCCTGAATGCGATTAGGCTCTCAAGAAAAAAATAATTTTTTAAGCCAATTAATCAACTCAAAATTAAAATTAAACAATTTATAACCTCACCTAAAGCTTAGGACATAAATCAAGATAATAAAAGATTTAACAATCCCTTAGCTAGATGTTGTACGTTTCACATCATGCATAAAAATCATCTTGCTTCACTCTTGCAAATGGAGGGCTTCCACCTTTACTAGAGAAAATGGCTTGACCTTTGAGAGCCATGGTGGAAACACACCTCCTTCTTATTGATTTTGGCCCATAACCAATCTCATAGCTTGTGTCAAATAAATTGTCCAAAGATGAAAATAAATTTTAACAAAATTTGCATTAGATTAAGTCATTATTCATGCCCTTCATGATCTAGTCTCTTAGGGAGTGTGTTTAAGGACTTAGTCTCTTTTCTAAATAAACAACAACCTAGCTAAGCATAAAAAGACTTGCCTACATGAATTTAAAATGGAGGAGGAGTGTGAGTTAAGTCCAATAATGGTGGTTTATCCTCTCTGGAGATAAATCATATACCTATTTTTGCCTTAGATTTATGTCATGCTTTGGCCCTTACAAAAGCTCCCTAGATTTTAGATCTGAGGTTGTTGTTTCCCTTTGCAGGCTACAAGCATAAATTCTCACCTCTTAGAAATTTTCACAATCTTATGTTGTGGAATTGTAAGCTTTAGATTTCTAATAAAAATTCAACTCAATTACATAATTCTCCTCAATTTCAAAAATATAAAGCCTAACCATAGGATAGTTTGGGATGCTCACTAGGCTTCCTAGTATCATGAGCATCCCCTACTCATCTCCTTTTGATTTCAATAATAACTCTCTCATTTTTGATCAATCCCACTTGATTTTCTATAAATAACCAATTTGTTGGTAGTCCTATCTTTGAAATCTTTGAAGACCATGATCATTTATCTTAATCGAGAGTATTTGTAATTAACTATGGGCGCTTGCCTCTATAGGGAACTTAATGAACTCAGTTTAAAATAAATCTTACTTTACTTTTCTATGTAAAGTAGGGGAATAATCTCTTTTACATTCAAAGACCCATCATTAGGAGTCCTTATTAGGTGATTAGGTCCATTATAGGATGGTGACTTCAATCTTTCGAGATAGTATACCATTCCTCAATATCATATACAATCACCTTAATAAGTACATCTATGGATCTATGTGGTGTCGCAATAGTTTATTTTGTGTTCATTTACCTCATAGATGAAAATAAAATAAATAATAATAAATATTTTAGCATAGATTTTTCTAGTGACTCCGCTGAGGAAGGTTTCTCTCTCAATGTGTGGTGAAAAATTATTATATATATATATATATATATATATATATTCCTTCCTTCATCTATCCCCCCTTTTGAAAAGAGGATAAATGAAAACAGAAATATATATAACATCTTGTTGGGACACAATCTAGACATTAAGACTATGACATCAGGAGAGGTTCTCAAAAGATAGTCACCCTATAATGGACCTAATCATCATAAGGACTTCTTACTCGTAATAAAAGATTCTTCCCTACTTTATATGAAAAGTAAATGGTTTATTTTAAACTAAGTTCGTTAAGTTCCTCTGTGAGCAAGCCCTAAGTTAATTACATCATAAGGAACATGATTCCTTAAGAATACTGACAAGGTAAATGATCATTGTCTTCAAAGATTTCAAAAGGTAGGACTATCAATCGATTAGTTTATTTTTTAGAAAAGTCAAGTGGGATCAATCAAGAGGAGGGAGTTTTTATTAAAGCCAAATGAAGATAAGTAGGAGATGCTTAGGATGTTAGGAATCCTAGTAAGCACCTTAAACTATCCTATAGTTGAGATTTATATTTTTGCAATTGAATTGATTTATTTGAGTTAAACTTTTATTAAAAATCTAGGGCTTACAATTTCATGATATAAGGCCAAGGAAATGCCTAAGAGGTGAGGATTATGCTCAGAAACTGAAAGATAAGCAACTTTAACCTAAATCTAGGGATTTTGAGGCCAAATGCATGATCTAAATCTAAGACGAAAATGAGTATTTGATTTCCCTTCACTAGAGAGGATAAACCACTGTTTGGACTTACAATGTGGCCAACTAACTCCTATGATTTTAAATACATGTTGTCATTTTTTGCAAGATAGTTAAGTGTTGTTTATTTAGAAGAGGCTAAGTCCTTAAACACACTCTAACACTAATCATAGAATGATTTAATGACTTAAATTTAATGTAAATGTTATTATATTTTTATTTTCATTTTGGATAATCAATTTGACACAGGATTTAGGATTCATATGCTAATGCATGAGAAATTAGATCATGAGCCAAAATCAGTAAGATAAGTAGGTGTATTTCCACCATGGCTCTTAAAGGTCAAGCCAAGTTCGTTGGCAAAGGTGGAAGCCCTCCAAGTTAAGAGTGAAATAATATGCTTTTTATGATGATTTGGTTAAGTAGAAAAAGAGTGATTCTTTTATCCATTTTTCATATGCACATTTACAAGTATAAAAGATATAAGTGAGTACACACATTATTAGCACTAGGGGTGTAAGGTACAAGACCTACTTAGAACTACTTAAAGCCTCACAACTCCGGGGTTGTCCAGAGTAATATATCACTTTTCTTAAATACATGTGCATGTATAAAAAGAAATGCATAGAAAGAGAATCATGCAAAAGGTTTATATTTATTTGTTTGATTTGTTTATACAATTTACATATGCAAGTGTGAATATCCTTTTTGAGTGATAACACAGGAATGGATTTAAGCAAGTTCTTTTCAAATAAATTATACACTTTGCAAAATCCTACTCAAAATTGTGTTAAAAGAGAAGAGAAGGAAAGTCACACAATGCATATCTTTATATTTATACTAGCATGCAAGCTTATAAATAATTATAAGTAACATACTTTTCAGTTATGATATTTGATTTATAAGTTTTGAAATAATTTTAGATTTAAAAGTGATAATAGCCATTTATATTTGTATTTTAGCTAAAATATGCAATTTGACATAAATGAAACATTTCATTTTTAATTTGATTTTTTAAAGCATGAATGCATGATTTTCATATGACATACACATTTAGCAGGTTAGGAAAGAAATAAAGTGATGAAAGCATGTAAATTCATTCACCTTAATTAATTCCTAAAGATAATCTTATGAGATCAGATTATTTAAAGCAAATCAAATTTATTTTAAAGAGATTTTTAATTTTGTTTAAGTTTGATTTGAATTTAAGAAATGTCAAGAGGTTTGCTGGTCCTAACCCATTCCCACATGTGTGTATTTATTTAGTTTAAGTTTTAGGTTGATTAGGTTAATTTTATATTTTGGTTAAATTAATGTGTACATTAAGTTCATTAATTAACCCTTACCTACACCACTTTAGCATATTTAATCAAATAATTATGAGCCAATGTATGCTATAAAATTACACATGGAATTTAAATTAACAATGCACCTATGAAAGAAAAGGCCTAATGCAATTGGCTCAAAATTAGTTTAATTAAGTTGAAGGGTTTAATTTAAGTACTTTCATAACCCTTCCCACACATGTGGGTTGGATTTTGATTTCCTTAAGCTACTTAGGTTATTGAACACCTAAGCATCTATCCAAGATGAATTGGTTAAGTTCTGGAATGTTTTAACTTTGAAAAGTTTGATTAATTAAGTCATTTAATTAAGTGATTAAACTATTTAATTAATTTGCACTTTAAATGTATTTTTATCCAAATGAAATAAACTTAGGGGAAAAGACTTGGGAAAGAATTCTTAATCTCATTACCTAAATCCATTCACTATTCTAAGGTAATTAGCAAACTTAATTTATTAATTTATCACTATTAATAGGTTAATTAATTATTTAATTAATTAAGAGGATAATTAGGAATGACTCAATAAAACTATTAATAAATTCCAAGAAAATTAGGGGAGGTAGAAGTCATCCCACTAAATGCACATAAAAAGTTTGAATTTAATCAATGGGATAATTAGAGAGTAATTAACCTAATCACATTTCCAATAAAACCCAAAGTTAGAAAATATCACAATTCAAAATTAATTGAAATTAATTTTAGATTATTCCACATTGAATTATCTTCACAATACTTTTTATTTTGTATTTTTATGATTTTTTCACATTTAGTTATGAATATTTAAAGATTCAGTGATTAATAAATAATTAAAATCCCTAATTATTAACTATCTCGTTGGCGCCACGTGGACTGCTGACACGGCGCGTGCTTTCCATGTGGCATGACAGGATTGGTTATTTAAGTTGTTACATCCGAAGTCGTGTCAATGGTGGCGCTACGCGCTTTCTCTCTAGATCGTCCGATCAAAGATCGGATGGACGAGATCAAGCCCCCAATTTCTAAAAGGATTAATCACTGATCCTACGTCGCTTAATCGTGACTGTCCATTTGGATGGACGGTCCACGATCCATCACTGAGCTCGCCTATGGGAGATGAAAATCATCCACTCCTTAGGGTAAGATCCAAGCTCGATTGGGCTCAAACTCAACTCACACCATCATCATGCAAGGGGGAAAACATCCCATTCCAATTTTACTTGACATTAAAATTCTCTTCACAAAAGACCACACATTCTCTTATTTGAAAGGTATACCACCGGAGGCTATCATCTTCAAGGTGAAGCTTTTTGGGAGACAAGCTCTTTGAGAAGCTTTGGTATTGAGTAGATCCTTCTATTGACTAAGGTGGGCTTCAATTATTTGCAGCTTTAGTCTAGAGCACTCTTCCCATGGCTTGAGAACTTGGATGAAGGTTTAGGTGAATTCGATTGTGTTCCCTCAAGGTGCTTGAGGGAGGAATTAAGTTAAATTTGAGTATTTGATGAGTTTCAAAATCTTACTACCTCCCCATTTTTGAGTAAACCGAGATGGGAAATTGAATTGGCTTGGGAGAGAGACTTGCATGCTTTGCTTCCTCTCACTCAATTGAATGCAAGAGAATGCAATTCAAGTGAAATTAGGGGGAGTATGTCTCCCCCTAGATGGATCAGATGGTCGAGAGGTGCTAAGACTTTTGATCAAATTCACCTCATTCAATGGGTTATTTTGGCTGTTAAGGGTTGCACATGGTTCCTTTTTGGCAAAGGGGGGTAGTGGAGAAGTGCCATGTGCTAATTTTGGGTAGAGGAGGGATTCCCATGTGCTTATTTTCAAGTGAGTGGTCAGTTTGGTGATTGGGTTGGGTTGGTTGACCTAAACCCATTGGGTCATGTGCACCATGCTCACTATTGTCCACTTGGTCCACTAAGAGAGTGCCAAGTAGCTATGAAGAGGATTTGACCAAATTCTAAGTGAATTTGGCCAAGAATTACCCTTTGACTTAGGGGTAAAATAGTCAATTAGCTTGGATTTAATTATGTTTGGTATGATTGAAAATGGGTTGGGCCAAGTTTCAATGAATTTGAAATTGATTTGATGTGATTTGGCTCATGTGACCCATTTAGGTCAAAATGGGTCCAATTGGGTCAAGTTGACCAATTGGTCTAATTGAATCAAACCAAGGGTTGGGTCAAGTTCATATGACCATTTGAAATGTGTTGGCATCACTGGTTTGGTTCAATTTGATTTATATTTGGATTTGGTTCATTTGATTTCATTTAGGTTAAATGGGTCAAGTTAACCAATTTGACCCATTTGACCTGTTTAGGTTAGGTCATGGGTTGGTTTAGGTTTCAATGGTCATATGAAATGTATTGGTATTTTTTATTTCTAATCAATTTTGATTCAATTTGATTTTGGCTAAATTTGATATTTTAAGTCAAGTTGGGTTCAAGGTCAATTGGGCTAGGTTGGATCTAGTTGGCCAATTGATGCTTTGGTCAACTTCAACAAGTGATTTGGAATGAACTTGACCCATTGGTTTCAATCAATTTGGCTTAGTCAAGTTTTGACATATTTTGACTTTTTAGGTCAAGTTGGGTCAACTTGGATCAAGTGGTCAATTGGGCTAGGTTAGGCTTAAATGATGACTTGGTCAAGTCCAAACATTGATCATGAATGAGTTTCGATCAATTATTTTAATTAATTTGGCCTATGGTGGATTTTGGGTAAGTGTTGACTTGATCAACCCTTAGGTTTGACTTGGTTTGACCCAATTTGAGTGATTGATCATCTTATGATGATTGTTGCTCACAATGTGATGCTTAGGTGGGCTTAGTTCAACCCAATTTGGTTAGGATTAGAATTTGGCTCATAATAGGTACTTTAGGTCACTTTGGGTCAAGTGAGCCTAAGTTGATCAATTGACTTGATCAAGGCCTGAATTAAGTTTGGTTGAGCTCACATATATACTTATGATTGAAATATAAATCCATTTTCAAGTGATTTGGAGTCAAATGAGTTTTTATTCATTTGATAATTTCAAGTTCAAAGGGGTGAACATGAGTTTGACTTGGGTTTGATTTTTTAATTTAGTTTTAGTTTGATGATTGAAGTCTGTGTTTATATTTGGATTCATGATTGAAGGATTAATTAAATCATGAAAAAAAAATCAAGGGTTTGGTTTGATTTGAATTTGATTTGGCTAAGTTCAAGATTTTGACTTGAAAGGCTTAGGTTAAATTCTGGTTGAATTTAGATTTGGGTTTTGAATTGATCCTTGATTGATGATTGAAGTTTATATTTATATTTGATTCATGATTGAAGGATTGATTGAAGAAGAAAATCAAGAGTTTGGCTTGATTTAATTTGATTTATTCAAGAATTTGACTTGAAAGGTTTAAGTTAAATTTTGGTTAAATTTGGATTTGATTTTTGAGTTTAGTTTAGAATATTTTGATTAAAATTTTATTTATATTTATGAATATAAATGAGAATATAAATAGATTATGAGAAAATTTATTGAATTTGAATTGATTTGGATTTGATTTACAACATAAGATAGAATCAAAGTGACTTGGAAAGATTCTTGGGAATTTGGAATTCAATCATGGCTTGAATCATTTGGAATTGATTTAAGTTCAGAAAATCAATGTAAATTGATTTAAACTTTTGATGTTGATTTGATTTGAAGTTTGGAGTTGTTTGACTTCATTTGGAATTTGACTTGAAGGAAGGAAGAGAATTCCAAGCTATGGAAAAATTTTCCTAACACCCCAAGGCATGACCTATTCTATGGCTAACTCTTCTAAGTCTCTGGGGAAGTTAGTCAAGTGTTCACATGCTAGAAGTGTCTTAAGAATAAAGAAACTCTTAGTGTTCAAGATAAGTCCTATGTCAAGATGGAGGGGTTGAGAGCTTCTAAAAAATGAGGTCAATAAAGGATGGTGTGGGTGTGGTGTGATTGACAAGGAACACCACAAGTATTGGTGTTGACCGAAATGATCAACAACACCAAACGATCACAAGCACCAACAAAAATGATCTACTCCCAACCCAAGGTGTGGAAGAAATCCAGATCTTAATGCAATGTGACTACTCATGTTAAAGACATGACCGAGTAAAGGGGGAATCCATTAGGGATAGAGTATATAAACGTTCCATTAGGGAAACAGGTTCAAGTCATCCCCAAGGGGGTGGGAGGTTTGATTTGATTTGAGTCTCACTGAGGAGAGAAATTGATTTGATTTGTTTAATTTATTATTTTTGATTGTTTGTTCTATTTGTTGCTTTTGTTTGTGTTTAGGCTATCCGGGAGAGAATTGATTGGATTATTTTGTTCGTTAATTTTTTGACTCCAAGGGGAGGGTTAAATTTGTTTCAGATTTTAAATTTTTGATTTTAAGATGAACCCTATTAGTTTGTGATAGTCAACATTAATTTCATTTTTAATTATTTATTTTAATAGATTCCATTGGTTTGCGATGGATCACACTGAGAAGGAGCTTATATCAGCCTAGACCTATCTTAGATTTATTGAACCAAAGAGAGTAGCTTCTGGGCCGAGGGGAGAACTATCCAACTAAAGGAGTGCCTTTCAGTTTGCAATGATCAATTTAGGGGAAGAAAGCATGAGGACTCACATTTTTCACTACAAAAGACCACTAGGGTGATCATTGAGAAAAAATCAACCGACTGGTCTTTCAACCATGCTAGAAAGAATGCATCATAGTCTTACATCTTCCAAAGAGGAATGACTGTCGGGGTAACCTGCTTGTGGAAAAATAGATTGAACCTGACCTAAGGGTGACTATGGAGAGAGTGTTGACCCAGGGACTTATCTCAACTCAAGTAGCCAGACAATTCCTATAAAGAGTTCTGCTAACACTGCCCTAAAGATAGGATGTTTGCTTGGGAAAAGGGGCCCTTTAGGGGCTTGAATGCCTAATCCACAAGTGAATATTTTATTTATTTATTTAGTTTATTTATCATGGACCCTATTAGTTTGAGAGATCAAACTAAGAATGGGCCTATATCAGTCCATTCCTATCTCAGATTTGCTGAACCAAGGGAGAATTTGCGCATCCACTGAACAAATTCTCCAACCACAAGGGTGGCTACCAGGAAAGGGGGACTGCCCAATCCAAAAGTAACCTAGGTAGTGTCAAAATAGGTCGCAAAGGACATGATCCAAATAGAGTGCCCATAAGGAGAGGGGCTGCTACAGGCTTGATCCAAAACTTTGGAGAAGATAATATGCATAGGTATTCGGTGGCCAACTCAAGGAGAAAGTGTGGGAACTCACATCTATAAAGAGTGATGTATCCATGAGTCGCTGTCAGGATAGCAAACATCAATCAACCTAAGGTGCTCATCGATTGGCAATAATCAATTAGCCTAGAAAGAAAGCTCGGGAACTCACATCCTCTATAGCAAATGATTATGGGATAGTCTTTCGCCTCGACGTCTAACCCGGGCTACTACTGAGTGAATGCCACTGGAGGGCTTATATTAACTCAAATGTAGTCAAGAGGAAAGGAGCCTTTGGGAGACTTATCCTAAACCTCATATATACTCAACATAGTCAGATCATGATAATCAATTCAAGAAGGAAGCGCGAGAGCTAACATCATCGTAAACAAAGTCAACACGAGGTAGCTTACTGGCTGGGCAGTAAAGGCTACCAAACTAATAAGGCGCTCACAGGTTTGTAATGGTTAGTTAGAAAGAAAATGTATGGACTCACATCTTCCAAACAAAGAACCCTTGGGATGACATACTAGCGAGGTAGCATGTAGACCCGACCTAGAGCAGCTAATGAGTCAGGGCCATAGGGGCTTGCTCCCACATTAAAGTAGCTCGAGATAAAAGATTTGTGTTGATTTTTTTTGTGCTTGTATTAAAGGGAATAGGACACCACTTAGGTAATCACACACCTATCTTAAACATGCTTGGGGATCTAGATGAAATGGTGCCACAGATGGTAACAAGATTCCCACCAAGAAAGAATGTCGCTTGGGTTCTCTTACACCTAAATCAGTTGTGCTAATCAAAATAGGATTCCTCTTGGGTTGTCTTACACTTATTCTAGACACATCATGGAAGATTTATAAGATAAGCAAATAATGCTTTGAAAGAAGAGAAGATTTTGATGAAATGGAATCATATTTTTGTTCTTTTATTGATAATTATTTTCAAACATATTTTATGGGTTATATTTCTTCAAATAGAGCCCATTAGTTGGAAGCATCAGATGTTTTCCTTCATAATCAATTAGCTGATAAGATCCTCCTTAGTAAGCCTTCTCTATGACATAGGGGCCTTTTAGAGTGGGTTCAAACTTGCCTCCAATCTTTTGATGAGCAACAATTTATCTTCTTAGGACTAACACAAGTTCTCATACTTGGAAAGACCTAGGCGGACCAACTTGTTGTGAGCTTGAATCATTTTGGCCTTATACAATTCGAGGTTCTGGCATGCCCGTAGGCATCTCTCCTCTAAACCTTCAAGCTCTTCTAACCACAACTTTACATTCTATTCTACAATGATCTTGCTACTCAATGCTATCCTTAGTGATGGGAGTTGAACTTCTAAAGGTAGAACAACTTTAGGCCCATACACTAAGGAAAACGGGATAAACTGAGTTGGAGTTCGGTATGTGGTGCGGTATGCCCACAAGGCTTCAACCAATTGCTCATTCCACTGTCACTTATTATCATCAAGTGTCTTCTTTAGTATTTGGATGAGAGTTTTGTTGAATGCTTTTGCTAAGCCATTTGCTCTGGGGTAGTAGATGGTGGAGTATCTCCAATCTATGCCGTGTCTTCTCGCAAAGCTATTAATCTTGGTGCTTTTGAATGTACCATTATCATTAATATAATTCATGAGGCACTCAACCTATATATGATATGGTTCTGAAAATTGAAGCACATCTTAGTGACCTCTCTGAGTGGGATTGCCTCTGCCCACTTGGAAAAGTAGTCGGTGACAGCTAGAATGAATCGATGACCCTTGAAAGAAAGAGGATCAATAGACCCATAATGTTGATACCCCAACACTCAAATGGCCATGAAGCCAATGTAGGGTGTAGAATGTTGGGTGGTTGATGTAAGACCACACTGTGTACCTGGCACTGATGGAGTCTCTTAACTAATCTATACAGTCTGTAATCATCAAAGGCTAGTAGTTTCTTCATCTTCATCTTTAAACCAGACCGATGTGCTTCGCATAGACCTGAATGTACCTCGGTGACAATCTCACGGACTTCCTGTTTGTCCAAGTAGCATAACCACATTTGATCGAAATATCATCAGTATAAGGTGCCATCCACAAGAGCATAGGAGAGAGCTCTGTGTTTCACCTGATGGATTGTGATTTCTATTAAGATAGTTTGTCGGTGTTCAAATAGTCGATGAATGGTGGCCTCTAATCCAACTCCTTGTCCTTATAGGCAATGACAACCTCCCCTTCAAGAGAAAGTCTCTCGATGAGTTCAACATCAATAAGGGATAGACTTGTCTATTTTGGACCCTTATTGGAATGGACTCATCTTCCGGACATGCCAATTCTTTGACAAGTTTGGCCAAAGCATCTACTACTGTGTTCTTTGCTGGGGGAACCTTGTAGATGGTGACTTAAGGGATTTGGGCCAACAACTTCATGGTATACTCGTGGTAATGATGAAGCTTGGGTTTGAGAATCTTGTAGGACTCGTCAATCTGGTTGATGACCAACTGAGAATCCTCATTGATATTGATGCTCTTGACATAGAATGTATGGATAACTCCAGATCGTCAATCAAAGACTCATACTTAGCTTCGTTAGTGGTGTAGGGATTGGAGAGATAGTATGAAAATCTCATCACATCATGGTATGGAGTTATGAGAACTATACCTACCCACGCCTTTCTAGAAGAGTAGATCGTGGTGCTCCTTTATGAAAGAAGCGCACCATCAAACATCTCCCATCCATGGTTGTCAACCTCCCTAAGTTCATGATTTATTTCATAGGGATCACTAATCGGAGAATCCAGGAAGTGGGTGTGCTACTAAGAAATCCGCTAGTGCTTGTCCTTTTACCGCACGGAGGGGTACAAAAGTGATATCAAACTGTGAGAGAATCATGGATATACGTCCGTATAGCATTGGTCGTGTCATGAGATACTGCAGTGGATTGGTTCTGAAAATCAAGTACACTTTATGAAAAAGCATATAATGTGGTAACTTTTAAGATGCAAAGATCAAAGTTAGACAATGTTTCTCAATAGGTGGGCAGTTTGCTTTTAGGATCAGACGGTGACTGAGGTAGTAGAGAGTGCTCTCCTTCCCTTTGTCATTGGCTTGGACCAACAAAGTGCCAAGAGAGTCATTCAATGCAGTAGTGTAGAGGATGAGTGGCTTGCCCGGGATAGGGGCTATTAGAACTGATGGCTTCACCAAATACTGCTTGATATCTTCAAAGGCATGCTAACACTTATCATCCCACTTGAACTTGGCATCCTTTTTGGCAAGTGCTAAAAATGGCTTGCATCTCCTCGATAGGTCAGAGATAAAGCATCTCAGATATGCCAACCATCCTCGGAAGGATTTGAGTTGAGTTAAACTTTTTGGAGGTGACATTTATAAGATAGCTTCATTCTTTTCTAGATCTATTACTATTTCCTGGTGTTAGACACAACAAACCCAAGGAATTTCTCTAAAGCTACTTTGAATGCACACTTTAGGGGATTCATTTTAAGGTTATATTATATTAACCATTCAAAAATTACTCTCAAGTCGAAAAGGTGTTCTTTCTTTTCTTTTCTCTTGACTACTAGATCATCAACATAACACTCAACCTGATGATGGATGAGTTCATTAAATATCTATGTCATGGCCCATTGGTATGTATTTTAAGGCCAGGCATGACCTATAATAATAGATTGATCGGGGTTCAAAAATATTTCTTTTTATCCTCGGGCATCTTGATTTGGTTGTAGCCAGATGACCATCCATGAAGGACAAAACTGCATGAGATGAGGTGATATCCACCATTAGTTCTAGTATAGAAAGAGGAAACTCATCCTTAGGACATGCCTTATTTAAGTCCCTAAAATCGATGCAAATTCAAATTTGTCCATTCTTCTTCTTAACTGGGATAACACTGGCTAACTAGGTAGGGTATTTTTTTCCCTAATAAAACCAACATCAATCAGTTTCTTGACTTCAAAATGACCTGTTATTCGATTTCTAATCACATGCATCTAGGAGCTTGCTTGATAGGGTTAGCGCTAGGGTCTATTGCTAGTTTGTGGGCTACTACATTAGGAGATAATCTAGGGATTTCTTCATAGCTCCATGCAAAGCAATCCTTAAACATAGTCAATAGCCTAACTGAGTCATTGGTTTCTTCTTCATTCAACAATGACCGATGTATGATGTCGTGGATTTTCTTATCCAGGTTGATTTCTTTAAGCTTTTCAATTGTTGAATGGATCTCCTCTTCAAATTTTATCTTTGATTTGGAGATCATCCGGATCATCGAGTTTCTAATACACATCCTCATAAGAGTTGGTTTGGTGTGAAAAGAACCTATCGGACTCAGATGGTTGGTGATAACAGCGATGTCGTCATCATCGATTAGACCCACTATCTTGAATCCTAGCTGATCTTGATTGTGCATCTCCCATTCCTCAACTTTTTGAAGTATTACGACCTATGCTTAGACCATAAATAAGGAATCAAACCTTTTTTTTGCAAGATTAAGAACACAAGGCGAGTACAATCAAAAGGCAATTCCATTAATTCTTTATATGAATCATCCTCAAGTTCTACATAAACTTCATGACTTGAAAATGATGATCCCAAAAAGAATCTCTTTGGCTTAACATCCCTGGATGACTTAAGGGCTTCCTTAACTACTAAACTTTAACTTTTTGAGATGAAAGTGAGGTTAGAGCTAAGGTTCCTACATAGTTTACATTTGATTGAATACTTTCATGCTTTTGAGGCCGGTCTTCATCACTATTCTTCGTGTCACCTCCAATGAAACCCAGGAGGGGTTGGCGGTATAATAATCACATTAGACTCATCCTGAGATTCCAAGTCTATGTAAATAGTAGTAGACCCTATGGTGTTGATGGTGATGGCCAACTAGGTGGTCTTCCACCTCTAGAAATTCCTTTATTTTTACCTCTGCCTCTGCATGGTGAAGGTCGAGTCATCCTACCCACATGTCCATATGATGGAATGAACTCTGGGTGGAATGTGATATGTGGTTCCACTTCTTCCTCAATTTCTTTTTCTTGTTCACTTAGACTTTCATTTTTCTTTTTCATTTTCTTCTTTTTCTTTTTCTTTTGAATTTGAATTTTTCCCAAGTTCACAAGAAAGGGTGTTTTGAGAAAGATAGTAGGTCGCATCCTCATATATCTCAACCTCTCTGACTGAAAATGGATTTTCATCTCCTTTGACACAATATTCAATGTCATCCTTCATGAACTTGAAGCACTGATGGAGAGAGGATGGAATCATCTTATTCTGATGTATCTAAGGCCTACCGAGCAAAGTGATGAATGAAGTATTAGAATCAATGATATAAAACTTGGCTTCAGTCTTCTTGTCACATATCTCTAAAGGTAACATTATGGAACCTAAAGCCCTCTCGCCTTGTTCATTGAATCCTCTCAACATCATCCGATCTCCTCAGAGTGTGGAGATGTCGATCCTCAAATAAGCAAGGGTCTTTAGACTCATAATGTTCACCGATGCCGGTGGATCGATGAGAACTCGGCTGGTAGATTTACCCATGTCCTTTGTAATGTAGGGGCGATTTGTGCTCCATGTCCCCAGTAGGTCTTCATCTATGAAAGTTATTTCATGAGCTTCTCTGGAATAATGTGCCTCCTCTCAAATAGCAGTCAACTAAGCTAAACATATCTCTGAAATAAGGAGAGCCTTGATTAGTGATTCCCTTATCTTTATGGATAAGACAAGGGCATCGTATATGCTTAGCTTAGATGGAAACTTTCTTAGGTGAGAAAGGACATTGTAGTCCACATTGGGGTGATCCTCTACAAGCATATCTAAGGGTGGAGCATCCTATGGAGGGGCTTCTCGATCATCTGAACCAATGACTTATTTCTCTCTATCTTGAGGTGCTGCCCTAGGAGGTAGAACCTTGCCACTATGGAGGTTGACTTTGGTGATCTCTTATGGCAGGGTAATGGAAGATTCTACCTACACATCAGGCTCACCTATAGCTTCTCCTATGAGACCCTTGGAATCAGGTGATTCTAAGTCTATCTCAAGAGTTGGAACTCGTAGTATTCAAAGAAGGAAGGCCCAACTCTGAATTAAAAAGAGGAAGATCAGAGTTATTATAATTATTATTTAGACTTGAAGAGTTATCATTAGGGATAGATTTTGACAACCCATCAGAAGTGACATAAATATAATTCAAGCTAGCTTTATTCTTCAATTTCTTGGATTTTAAAGGAGGTATATAGAAGAAATAAAGTAAAGTAAGTGGGGTGAGGGATTTGATGCCCTCATCTGTTGATATAGATGTCTATCAGAAGAAGATCTAGCTGAAGTAAAAGTAGTCACTAATGTAGTTTCTACAACGGTGGACTAGAGGTTGGACTCGATTGGTTGCTTTATGGCTATCGGTTGGCACTTCTTCTTGAATCCCCTTTCCCTAAGTTGGCTCACGAACTTGCAAACCTTCCTTGATGTTGGAGGTTTGAGTGTCTTGAGCACACCTGAAAGTTTCTTGATTTTGGAGATAATTTTCTTAGAGGTATGGGATAAGGAGATCTCTCAACCTTCTTTGATTTTGGAAGGATCGCAAGTATCCCTAAGGATTACCCTAATGGACCTGGATGGTTATTCCACATGATACTCTTCCAGGATAACTATAGCACCGATCTTGAAGCTATGTTCAAGCAGTCCTTGAATGTGAAGCAATCTTCTAAAACATGACCTAGCATGTGGTGGTAGAGGCAAAAGTTAGGATTGTTGCTTTTGCCCAATTCCTCCGGTCTCTTAGATTTGGGTACTAAAAATTAGGCTTCTTTAAAAGATTTTTAAAGATCTTCCTAATCACCTTCCTCTTAAGTTTATCCAAAAGAGTAAGTGGATCATAGCTACCTCACAGTGGGTATGTGTACCGTTTCTGTTAATGATGTTGTTGAGGAGGAGGAGGTGCAAGCCGTGGAGGCTGCTGTGGCAGCCGGTAGGGCTACCTCGGTGGTGGTAGAGGAGGTGGAAGAGACGGTTGCGGAGCACGTGGTCTCTCAAACTACTCTTTGGCCATTTGTTTCTCTTTATCTACTGCTATCCCTACTTTAGGCTTCTTCTCAAAAGCTTTATGTGGCTTCTACATTGTTGATTGGTCTGGAAAAGGTGACTATTTGGCTTCTCCTTGTAAGCTAGCCACCTTGTTGATTAGTTTCTCAAATATTTTGATGGTGAAACCTTTGAGCATGAAGGTGACTGGGCCATATATATTCTTAAGCAAAATCTTGATGGCATACTGTTCAGACAATTGTGGTTCACATTTCATACTCAAATTACACCATATGAGAATGTAATCAACGAGGGACTCACCGGGATTTTGTTGAGTCACAAGGAGATCGCCTACAGTCACCCTTTATTGGGCCCTAGCAAACCTCTTGATGAAGAGTTTCTCCAACTCTGCAAAAGTCTTCACTGAACAGTTGGGAAGTTTAGCATACCAATCAAAGGCTATGCCTGCTAAGCTACTAATAAAGAGATGGAAGAGTAAAGCATCACTGCCACCGGTGTTGCAACAACTGGCTCTAAAGTGCACAATATGCTGCCTCGAGTTCCCACTATCATTGAAGCTCTTGAAAGAAGGTGGCATGAAACCCTTAGGATATTGGATGACAACGAATTCCTCTAGGTAGGGTCTACCCTTTGGAATTGATGATCCTTCTGGGCTTGAGCCAACGCTTCTATCATGTGCTGCTCAACCATGATCTTGATATCTTTTTTCTATATGGAAGTACTATTCACCACCTTTCTATACAGACTGGTGCTACCTTGCTCTACCAGAGGTAAAGTCTTGGCTGGATCCAAGACATGCACCAACTCTGGCTGACTTGTCTCAGCTATAGTAGGATGAACTGCTGGTACTTATTTCTGAAGTGCTAAGACTACTGCTAACAAGTCCTCAAGCTGCTTCCCCATCCTATATTTGTTCATCTTTCTATTTTAATTGCTAATGGAGGTGTTGGGTTGAGTAGGTTGTGTCCTCATGCTCGGCCTCAGCACCTTCCAAAGTTTGCTGCTCATGGAGAAGAGAACCCCATGTATCTATAATGTGTACCCCCGTTGAATCCTCTAATAGATCATCTTTGTTCAGATCAAAGCTGACCTTTTCATGCTCTAAATTTGACCAGGCATATCTAAGATTTCCCTCTTCTCCACTAGATACCGAACTACTATGTCATGTAGGGATCAGTCCAACTGAATGGGCATGAAACATTGGGTCTGACCGGTAGTAGGGTCACTGTCCTGAATAGATAAGCACCTAACCTCTGATGCTACTGGCGAGCTGATCTTGTGATGATTATTCTCACTAGAGAAAAGATACTCTTAACTGCTGCTGGATCTAGGTGGAGTAGTACTCCTAAGAGGATCTATGGCCATAGGGGTGATTGAACTGTCTCCTCTTCCCTCATCTGCTATGACTATCTCCATAGTTTGTTGTGATGGTGGTGGTGATGGGATGACTATGATACTTCGAGGTCGCCATTTCTTCTTCACCACGAAGGTCGGGGAGAGCTTCCTCACCACTAGGTGTAGATGGGACAGATCTCTACTGGTGGATCACCAATGAGGTTCTCTTATCCCCCGATGCAGCCTTCATGGCCTTGGATGGAATAGTAGATGCTGAGACATGTACGGGAGACAGTGGACGGGGAGAAGAGCGGTGTGGGGGAGGCACCACCGGCTCTCTCGGGATAGGAGCTCCTCTTTTATGATGCTTGGTCCTCATGAGTAAGATATTGTCAGTATGGTCAGCGTGGGTAGCGCACCGATCTGGAAAATCCATAAGTACAGAGGCCGCTAACTGTTGGTTGTACCTCTGGCGCTCCCGACTAGTAAAATGAACTAATGTATGAGCTTCTCTAGCCCTCTCCTGCTTAAGCTGCCTGCCAACATTGCTGAGAATGACATATCTTAAATCAAACTGAGTCCCGAACTCTGATCGTCCTTAGGTTCCGCCTACTCGGCATAAAATTGAATGGAGGCCGACATAGAACATCCTGCTCTCTCTAATTGGTGCCTGAAACTGAACCGCTGGTGGTGGTGAAGCAGAAATCCTCCTAGCATCCTCTCTATCAGATCCATAGAGAGGGTGGAACTAGTTTTCTGTAACCAGCGGGAAAACCATCCTAGGCAACTCCTCTACAACATACTGAGTAGCTACCTTCAATTCCCTAGCAATGAGAGTGTAGTACCGCTTGATCATTTTGTTCTTGTTTCTTCACTGGGTCTGGGTAGGTCAACCAGAGTAGGAGCTTGACGTAACCTCAAAGGCAGGGGAGACAATCCCTATAATCAGGGGAGCCATCCCTTGGAAGGTGCTAAGGAGTGGGTGCTAGCCCTAACTGGGGCAGCATGGGGAACAACCAGGCGCATTGATACTGGAACTGATACGACTACTGTGGGAACTGCCACAACCTTTCTCTTTTGTGAGGGAATCTCTAAATCAGATGACATGTCGACTTGATCAGCCTTTTGCGGTCACCATGTCCTACTTCAGTGAGGGGGTGGTACATGTAATCCTAGCCCCCTCAAAGCCTCGACCAAAGTGGATGAGGTGGGAATAATCAAATTGTAGAAGGTTGGCCTGATCTAAGGCCAAATCCATCCCATGAAAAAGCGAACACATACTTACCATTACACCAACAACCAAAATGAACTGACGTCAACTGCAATGTTAAAAATTTATGTTTTGTGGATTTTTGAATTTGAATTTTAGAATTTCAACCCACACTCAACAACTTGAAAGTATTAAGAGGGGCCCAAATGATTTATAAGAGATTTTGAGATTGATTGGAAAGAGGATTTTTGAATGTAGAATCCACTTTCAACAAATTTGAGTACGATGAAAATGGGGTTCAAATATTTTTGGAGAGAGGCTTCCATAGGTTCATATTTGAATTTTGATTTTTGATTTTAAGGGCCCGTCATTTCACAAATTTGAGTATGTTAAAGTAAAGGGTCATTGATTTGTGATTTTTGGAATTTACTCACTTGGCAAATTTGGGTATGCAAAGTGAGATGTTTGAGAATAATTTCTTCTTTTTCTTTGTTTGCTTTATTTTATGAATCATTTGTGAATTTGAAAATGGAATCCTCATTTAGCAAATTTGGGTATGCTAAATGAAGAATCCAAGAGTTGTTTCTTTTGTATTTTTTATTTGATTTTAAAAATAGGATTCTTAGCAAATTTAGGTATGCTAAGGAAATCCTAATGTGTTCTATTTTTTTTTTTTTTGAAATTGTTTGAAAATAGGATTCTTAGCAAATTTAGGTATGCTAAGGAGATCTTAGTGTGTTTCTTTTTTTATTTTTTTATTTGAATTTAAAAATAGGATTTTTAGCAAATTTGGGTATGCTAAGGAAATCCTAATATGTTTCTTTTTGTTTTTAAATTGATTTTGAAAGTAGGATTCTTATCAAATTTGGGTATGTTAAGAAAATCCTAATATGTTTCTTTTTTATTTTAGATTTTATTTTGAAAATGGAGACTTCACTTTAGCAAATGTGGTATGTTAAAATGAAGTTCCGATGTGTTTTGAATTTTGTGAAATAAAGATTTCACTTAGCAAACTTGGTATGCTAAAATGAAGTTCCAAAAATGTGTTTCAAATTTTGTTTTGAAAATAGAGACTTCACTTAAGCAAATGTGGTATGCTAAAATGATGTTCCAATGTACATATAATTTTTTTTTTTGTGAAATGGAGATTTCACTTAGCAAATTTGAGTATGCTAAATGAAATTCTATGTTTCAAATTTTGTTTTAAAAATGGAGACTTCACTTTAGCAAATGTGGTATGCTAAAAAATGAAGTTCCAATGTATTTTTGATTTTTGTGAAATGGAGATTTCACTTAGCAAATTTGAGTATGCAAAATGAAATTCCAAAATGCGTTTCAGTTTTTTTTTTTGAAAATTGAGACTTCACTTTTAGCAAATGTGGTATGCTAAAATGAAGTTCCAAATATATTTTTGATTTTTGTGAAATGCAGATTTCACTTAGCAAATTTGGTATACTAAAATGAAGTTCCAAAAATGTGTTTTAAATTTTGTTTTGAAAATGGAGACTTCACTTTAGCAAATATGGTATGCTAAAAAATTAAGTTCCAATGTATTTTTTTTTTTGTGAAATGGAGATCTCACTGAGCAAATTTGAGTATGCTAAATGAAATTCCAAAATGTGTTTCAAATTTTGTTTTGAAAATGTAGACTTCACTTTTAGCAAATGTGATATGCTAAAATGAAGTTCCAAATGTGTTTTAAAATTTTTGTGTTTTGCTGATTTTGAAAAGAGAGATTTCCATTTAACAAATTTGAGTATGTAGGATGAAATCAATTATATTTCATTTTTCAAAGATGTAGTTTCATGTGTGATTATTGATTTTTCTTTTGAAAGAGGAAATTCCAACCTAATCATGTATGGAATATATTAAGTGGGATTTCAAAATAGTGTCATTTTATTTGGAAATGAAATCTTCATTCAATAAATTTGGGTATATTGAATGGAGATGTTCATGTGTGCTTTTTGAAAGTTTATTTTTGATTTTGATTGGAAATGAAACCTCCATTCAATAAATATGGGTATATTGAATGGAGAGGTTTCATATGTGCTTTTTTTAAAGTTTATTTTTGATTTTTATTGGAAATGAAACATTCATTCAATAAATGTGGCTATATTGAATGGAGAGGTTTCATATGTGCTTTTTGAAAATTGATTATTAGTTTTATTTGAAATGTTCCTACATGTAACAATTATAAAAATTATTTGATGTAGTGCGAATATTTTATTAAGTGTATTTTGATAAAGTGCTTTTGAAAAAAGAGTTTTATGAAGGATTTATTTTGTCTTGTTTTTTTTTTGGAATGGACATTTCCTTACCATAAAAATGGTAAGGAGGAAGCCTTTAATCATTTTATTTTTATTAAATTTTTATTTTCACCCATTGGAGAACCCAAAGGGGGTTTTAAGACCAACACGGGGTGAGGTCCTAAAACCTAAAGATGTTGGCTAGCCTAACTTAAGGATGAAATAAGCTAAGTACCAATGAAAAAGAAAGATAGTCTTAGATTCATACAAAAGTACAAACCCACTATCGATACTCGGAGATAATGATCATTTACCAAAGATGGAAAGAGGAACTTTCCCCAGTTGAGTCATTAGAAAAATCTGTGGTGAAAATTATTATATATATATATATATTCCTGCCTTATCCATCCCCCTTTTTGAAAAGAGGATAAATGAAAACATAAATATATATAACACCTTATTGGGGCACCACACACGCATATATTCTTATTAGGGTGATCAAGTACGATATTAAGGAGAGGTGTACTATCTCAAAAGATAGAAGTCACCACCCTATAATGGACTAAATCACCTCAATAAGGACTCCTAAAGACTATGGGTCTTCGGAATGTACCAGAGATTCTTCCCCTACTTTACATGGAAAAGTAAATACGGGTTTACTTTAAATTGGGTTCATTAAGTTTCCTATAGGGGCAAGCCCCCATAATTAATTACATCATAAGGAACATGATCCCTTAATAATACTATCGATTAAGGTAAATGATCATTATCTTCAAAGATTTTGAAAGGTAGGACTATCAATCAATTGGTTTATTTTTTAGAAATGTCAAGTGGGATCAATCTAGAAGAGGGAGTTCTTATCGAAGCCAAATGAAGATAAGTAGGAAATGTTTAGGATATTGGGAAGCCTAGTAAGCACCCCAAACTATCCTATGGTTAGACTTTATATTTTTGAGATTGAATTGATTTATTTGAGTTGAACTTTTATTAAAAATCTGGGGCTTACAATTCCATGATACAAGGTCATGGAAATGCCTAAGAGGTGAGTATTTATGCTCATTGGCCACAAAGGAGAGAAGCAATCTCAGAACCTAAATCTAGGGAGCTTTGGTGAGGGCCAAAAATATGACCTAAATCTAAGACAAAATTAGGTATTTGGTTTACCTCCATAATAGAGGATAAACCACCGACTGTTAGACTTACAACCACCTGGGTGGCCGCCAACTAACTCCTCCTGAGATTTTAAATACATGTAAGCAAGTCATATGTTTTTGCAAGATAGCTAAGCTGTTATTTATTTAAAAAGATACTAAGCTCTTAAACAAACTCCCTAAGAGACTAGATCATGCAGGGCATGATTTGATGACTTAAATCTAATGCAAAATTTATTATATTTTTATTTTCATTTTGGACAATCAATTTGACACAGGCTTTAGGATTCATATGGTTGATGCATGAGAAATTAGATCATGGGCCAAAATTAGCAAGATAAGAAGGTGTATTTCCACCATGACTCTTAATGGTCAAGTTAAGTTCTCTGGCAAAGGTGGAAGCCCTCCAAGTCAAGAGTGAAATAATATGCTTTTTATGCATGATTTGGTTAAGTAGAAAAAGAGTGATTTTTTATCCATTTTTCATATGTATATTTACAACTATAAAAGGCATAAGTGAGTACATCGCCATTGTTAGCACCAAGGGTATAAGGTACAAGACCTACTTAGGGCTACTTAAATCCTCGTAACCCTGAGGTTGCCCAGACTAATATACCACTTTTTAAATACATGTGCATGCACAAAAAAAATGCATGGAAAGAGAATCATGCAAAAAGTTTATGTTTGTATGTTTGATTTATTTATGCAATTTACATATGCAAGTGTGAATATCCTTCTTAAGTGATAACATGGGAATGAATAGGAAATTGATTTAAGCAAGGGTTATGTTCTTTTCAAATGAACTATACACTTTACAAAATCCTATTCAAAACTATACTAAAAGAAAAGAGAAGGAAAGTCACAATGCACATCTTTATATTTATACTCACATGCAAGATTATAAATAATTATAAGTAGCATACCTTTCAGTTATGATATTTGATTTATTAGTTTTGAAAATAATTTTGGATTTAATAGTGATAATAGCCATTCATATTTTTATTTTAACCAAAACATGCAATTTGACATAAAAGAAATATTTCATTTTTAATTTGATTTTTAAAAAGGATGAATGTATGATTTTCATATGATATACACATTTAACATGTTAGGAAAAAAATAAATGATGTATGTAAATTCATTCATCCTAATTAATTCTTAATGACAATCTTATGAGATAAGATTATTTAAAGTAAATCAAATTTGTTTTAAAGAGATTTTTAGTTTTGTTTGAGTTTGATTTGAATTTAAGAAATGTTAAGAGGTTTGCTAGTCCTTTCTTATTCCCACATGTGTGTATTGCTTTAGTTTAACTTTTAGGGTGATTAGGTTAATTTTATATTTTGGTTAGGTTAAGGTGTACATTAAGTTCATTAATTACCCCTTACCTATCCCACTTTAACATATTTAATCAAATAATTATGAGCCAATGTATGATATAAAATCACACAAGAAATTTAAATCAGCAATGCACCTAGGAAAGAAAGGGCCTAATGCAATTGGCTCACAAATTAATTAAGATAAAAGGTTTAATTTAAGTACTTCCATAACCCATCCCACACATGTGGGTTGAATTTTGATTTATTTAAGCTACTTAGGTTATTGAACACCTAAGTGTCTACCCAAGATTAATTGATTAAGTTCTGAAATATTTTAATTTTGAAATGCTTGATTAATTAAGTCATTTAATTAAGTGATTAAACTATTTAATTAATTTGCACTTTAATTAGATTTTTATCCAAATGAAATAAACTTAGGGAAAATACTTGGGAAAGAATTCTTAATATCATTCCTAAGTCCATTCACTATTATAAGGTAATTAACAAACTTAATTAATTAATTTATCACTATTTAAAATGTTAATTAGTTATTTAATTAATTGAGTAATTAAGAATGACTCAAGCAATTCTCCTAATTAAACCATTAATAAATTCCAAGAAAATTTAGGGAGGCAGAAGTCATCCCACTAAATGCACATGAGAAGTTTGAAATTAATCAGTGGATAATTAGAGAGTAATTAACCTAATCACATTCCTAATAAAACTCAAATTTAGAAAATATTACTGCTCAAAATCAATTGAAATTCATTTTAGATTATCCCCCTTTAAATTATCTTCACAATTCTTTTTATTTTGTATTTTTATGATTGTTTTACATTTAGTTATGAATATTTGAAGATATAGTGATTAACAATTAATTAAAACCCCTAATTATTAACTAATCCCGTCTGTGCCATGTGGACTACTGACATGATGCATACTTTTCACATGGCATGATGGGATTGGTTATTTAAGCTGTCACATCCGAAGCCGCGTTAGCGGCGGTGCTATTCGCTTTCTCTATAGATCATCCGATCAAAGATTGGATGGTTGAGATCGAGCCTAGGATTTCTAAAAGGATTAATCATAGATCCTACGGCTTGATCATTATCGTCCATACAAAATGTGCGGATGGACGGTCCATGATCCATCACTGAGCTCGCCTGTGGGAGAGGGAAACCATCCCTCCTTAGGGCAAGATTTGAGCTCGATTGAGCTTGGATTGAGCTCAAACTCAACCCACACCATCATCATGCAAGGGGGAAGACATCCAATGGTTAATTTTACTTGAGATAAAAATTCTCTTCACAATGGACCACACACTCTCTATTCTAGGCTCAGTTTGAAGGCATACCTCACCAGAGGCTATCACCAGCACTCACAACCATCGAGGTAGCTTCGTCTAGTGTAGACGAAGCCCTGTTGAGGGTTTCAAGCTTTGGTATTGAGTAGATCCTTCTATTGACCAAGGTGGGCTTCAATTGCTTGGGGCATTGGTCTAGAGCACTCTTCCCGTAGCTTGAGAACTTGGATGAAGGCTTGGGTGAACTTGATTGGGTTCCCTCAAGGTGCTTGAGAGAGGAATTGAGTTGGATTTGAGTACTGGATGAGTTTCAAAATCTTGCTACCTCCCTTATTTTTGGCTTAGGCAAAATTGAGAATGGGGAAATTGAATTGGCTTAGGGGAGCTTAGGGATACTTGCAATTGCTTTCTCTAGCTTCTTCTCACTCAATCGAATGTAAGAAAATGCAATTCAAGTGAAATTAGGGAGAGTATATCTCCCGCTAGATGGATCGGATGGTCGAGAGCTGCTAAGCCATTTTGATCAAATTCACCTCATTCAATGGGTTGTTTTGGCATTAAGAATTGCACATGGTTCACTTTTGGTGGGGGCATGGAGAAGCAAGTTGATTTTGGGTGGAGGAGGGATTCCCATGTGCTTATTTTCAAGTGAGTGGTTAGTTTGGCCATTAGGTTGGGTTTAGCTGACTCAAACCCATTGGGTCATGTGCACCATGCTCAATAGTGTCCACTTGGTCCACTAAGAGAGTGTCAAGTGGCTATGAAGAGGATTTGACCAAATTCAAGTGAATTTGGCCAAGAATTACCCTTGACCTAGGGGTAAATTCATTTGGCTTTGATTTAGTTTGAGTATGTTTGGTATGATTGAAAATTGGGTTGGGCCAACTTTCAATGAATTTGGAATTAATTTGATGTGATTTGGCTCATGTTGACCCATTTAGATCAAAATGAGTCAACTTGGGTCAAGTTGACCAATTGGTCAAATTGGGTCAAACTAAGAGTTGGGACAAGTTCATATGACCATTTGAAATGTGATGGCATCATTGGTTTAGTTCAATTTGATTTATATTTGTATTTGGTTCATATGATATTTAGGTCAAATTGGTCAAGTTGACCAATTTGACCCATTTGACCTATTTGGGTTAGATTATGGGTTGGTTTAGGTTTCAATGGTCATATACAATGTATTGGTGTCTTTACTTCCAATCAATTTTGGTTTAATTTAATTTTAGCTTAATTTTACCTTTTAGGTCAAGTTGGGTTCAAGGTAAATTGGGCTAGGTTGGGTCTAGTTGGCCAATTGAGGCTTTGGTTAAGTTCAACAAGTGATTTGAAATGGACTTGACCCATTGATTTCAATCAATTTGACTTAGATGAAGTTTTGACACATTTGGACTTTTTAGGTCAAGTTGGGTCAACTTGGGTCAAGTGGCCAATTGGGCTAGGTTAGACTCAAATGATGACTTGGTCAAGTTCAAACATTCATCATAAATGAGTTTAGATCAATGGTTTCAATCAATTTGTCCTATGGTGGATTTTGGCTAGTTTAAGTTTCAATTTGGCTAAGTGTTGACTTGGTCAACCCTTAGGTTTTACTTGGTTTGACCCAATTTGAGTGATTGATCATCTTATGATGATTATTGCTCATAATGTGAGGCTTAGGTGGGATTAGTTCAATCCAATTTGGTTAGGATTAGAATTTTGCTCATAAGAGGTACTTTAGGTCACTTTAGGTCAAGTGAGCCTAAGTGGGTCAATTGACTTGATCAAGGCCTGAATCAAGTTTGGTTGTCACATATGGACTTATGATTGAAATGTAAATCCATTTGTAAGTGATTTGGAGTCAAATGGGTTTTGATTCATTTGACAATTTCAAGTTCAAAGGGGTGAACATGAGTTTGACTTGGGTTTGATTTTTGAATTTAATTTTACTTTGATGATTGAAGTTTGTGTTTATATTTGGATTCATGATTAAAGGATTGATTGAATCATGATGAAAAATCATTGGCTTGATTTGAATTTGATTTGGCTAAGTTCAAGATTTTGACTTGAAAGGCTTAGGTTGAATTTTGGTTGAATTTAGATTTGAGTTTTGAATTGATCTTGGGATTGATGGTTGAAGTTTATATTTATATTTGGATTCATGATTGAAGGATTGGTTGAAACATGAAGAAAAATCAAGAGTTTGGCTTGATTTGAATTTGATTTGGCTAAGTTCAAGAATTTGACTTGAAAGGCTTAGGTTGAATTTGGATTTGATTTTGTGAGTTTAGTTTTGGATATTTGGATATACATTTCATTTATATTTGTGAATATAAATGGGTTATGAGAAAATTTCTTGAATTTGAATATATTTGTATTTGATTTAGGCTAAGTCCATAAGATAGAATCAAAGTGACTTTGGAAAGATTCTTGGGAATTTGGAATTCAGTCATGGGCTTGAATTTTGAGAAAATCAATTAAGTTGTAATTGATTTAAATTTTTGATGTTGATTTGATTTGGAGTTTGGAGTTCATTTAGACTTGATATTTGGGATTTGACTTGAAGGAAGGAAGTGAGGAGTTGGTTTAAGCTATAGGGTAGGCAAATTTTTCTAACACCCCTAAGGCATGACCTATTCTTATGGTTAACTCTTTTAAGTCTCTAGGGTTAGGTCAAGTGTTCACCTAATTACTAGAAGTGTCTTAAGACTAAAGAAACTCTTAGTTTCTAAGAGATGTCTCATGTCTAAGATGGATGGGTTGAGAGCTCATTCTAAAAATGAGTTCAACACCATGTTTGGTAAATGATCGTTGTCTCCAAGAATCGATAGTGGATTTCTATTTCATATGAGTCCGAGACTATCCTTCTTTTTCGTTAACACTTAGTTCATTTCATTCTTATGCTAAGCTAGCCAACATCCTTTAGATTTTAGGACCTCACTCCATGTAGGTCTTAAAATTCTGTTGGGTCTCCCAATAGGTAAAAACAAAATTTAATGAAGAGATTACTAAAGACCTTTTTCTTACCATTTCTATGGTAAGGCAAAGTTCATTCCAAAAATAAAGAAAAATAAATCCTTCAAGATTGTTCCAAGTATGATCATTTTCAAATAAAGTCAAAATTATCTTTCAAAAGCACATATGAACATCCTCATTCAATATACCCAAACTTATTGAATGAAAATTTCATTTCCAAATAAAATTAAAAAGCATCTTTTCAAAAAGCATAAATAAACATCCTCATTTAATTTACCCAAATTTATTGAATGAAGATTTCATTTTCAAATAAAATCAAAAATCATCTTTTCAAAAAACATAAATGAACATCCTCATTCAATATACCCAAATTTATTGAATGAAGATTTCATTTTATAAACAAACTCAAAATTGTCTTTTCAAAAAGAACATATGAACATCCTCATTCAATATACCCAAATTTATTGAATGAAGATTTCATTTCAAACAAAATAAAAAATCATCTTTTCAAAAAGCACAAACAAAACATCCTCATTCAATATACCTAAATTTATTGAATGAAGATCTCATTTTCAAATAAAACCAAAAAAATCATCTTTTGAAAAAAAGCACAAATGAACATCCTCATTCAATATACCCAAATTTATTGAATGAAGATTTCATTTCCAATTGAAATAAAAAATAAACTTTTCAAAAAGAATACATGAACATCCTCGTTCAATATACCCAAATTTATTGAATGAAGATTTCATATCCAAATAAGAATCAAAATCATCTTTCAAAAAGCACATATTGAAAATGAACACCCTCATTCAATATACCCAAATTTATTGAATAAAGATTTTATTTTTAAATAAAATCACATAATTGAAACTCCCTTTCAATATATATTACATATGTTGAAATTGGAGTTTCTTCATTTTTCAAAAAATTACAAATTTAAAGATAACAATATGTCCAAACTTATTGAATGGAGGCTTTGTCTTTAAACAAAAGCACACCATTTGAAACTCCACTCAACAATTCCACATGTGTTAAGTTGGAATTTCTACCACTTTAAAAAGCAAAAGAAATCACACCATGGATTTTATTTAAAATAAAATGGATTGCATTTAACACACCATGTTTGTTAAATAGAAATCCCTCCTTTCAAAAAATAAACACAAAAATCAAAACGCATTTGAACTTTCTTTAGCATATCCAAATTTGCTAAGTAAAGATCTCATTTTCAAAAATAAATCAACACAAAAAATCAAAACACATTTGGACTTTATTTAGCATACTCAAATTTGCTAAGTAAAGACCCCCTTTCCAAAATCACATTTGAAACTTCATTTAGCATACCCAAATTTGCTAAGTAAAGACCCTCTTTTCAAATAAAAAAAACTAAATCAAATACACTTGGACTTTATTTAGCATACCAAAAATTTACTAAGTAAAGATCTTCTTTTCAAAATCATAAAAATCTAACACATTTAGATTTTATTTAGCATACCCAAATTTGTTAAGTAAAGATCCTCTTTTCAAAATCATAAATATCAAAACACATTTGGATTTTATTTAGAATACCCAAATTTGCTAAGTATAGATCCTCTTTTCAAAACCATAAAAATCAAACATATTTGGATTTTATTTAGCATACCCAAATTTGCCAAGTAAAGATCCTCTTTTCAAATCAAAATCACCAAATCAATCACATTTGGAACTTTATTTAGCATACCCAAATTTGCTAAGTAAAGATCCTCTTTTCAAATTCAAAAATAAAATAAAGCACATTTGGACATTATTTAGCATACCCAAATTTGCTAAGTAAAGACCCTCTTTTCAAAATAAAAAACAAAAACAAAACATATTTTGGGCTTTATTTAGCATACTCAAATTTGCTAAGTATAGATCCCATTTACAAAATCAAAATCAAAAATAGATTTGGACTTTATTTAGCATACACAAATTTGCTAAGTAAAGATTCCTTTTCTAAATTCACACATGATTCACATCATAAGCAAATAAGCAAAACAAGAAAATTATTTTCAAACACCTCACTTAGCATACCCAAATTTTCTAAGTGGGTAAATTCCAAAATCACAAATAAAAAAATAAAAAATATAAAAAAAAAGAAAATCATTTGTTCATACTCAAATATAAAATCAAATTCAAATATGAACCAATGGAAGCATCAAAAATCTCTTCAAAATGTTTGAACCCATTTTTAACATACACAAATTTGTTGAAAATTGATTATAAACTCAAAATTACTCTTCAAAATATTTGAACCCATTTTCAACATACTCAAATTTATTGAAAATGGATTCTAAACTCAAAAATCTTTTTTCCAATTCATCCAAAATCTCTCTCCGAAAATCAATGAACCCCACTTAACATATTCAAATTGTTGAGTGTGAGTTCAAATTCTAAATCAAAATTCAAAAGTTAGGAAGAAGTAGAAGTTTTGATTCGAGTTTATTTTCAAATATTACAGAACTTCAGCTCAATTTCAATTAGCTTTTTACTCAACTTTAGTACAGTTCAAATGGATGCCCAAAAGTACATCTTCACTTTTCCTTTTGGGATGGATTTGAACTTGGATCTGGCCAGCCTCTCACAGACTGACTTTACCCATCTGATTCATTTTGGCCGAGGACTCGAGGGGGCTAAGATCATTTGTGAGGGGGTAGCCCTCACAACTGTCAACAGGAGTGTGGTGACTGGGCAGAAGCCAATCATCCATATCGAGATGCCTTCGGATTCTGAATTTCCCTCACTTAAGAGAAAGGAGGTGGAAGTTCGCACTAGTTACAGTTTTAATGTCTGTTTGTCTAGTTATTCCCATTATTGCCCCAGTACGGGCTAGCATCCACTTGTTGGCTTCTTCCAAGGGAAAGACTACCCTAGCTTCAGGGATAGTCTCCTACATGAGGTAGGGTCTAGTTCCCATACTGCTCCTCCCAGCAAGACCCAGTGTCGCAATAGAAGTTGCAAGATCAAGCGGCATCATGTGTGCATAGCCATGGAGATGGAGGCAATCTCTCAGGTTGCAGTAGAGGAGTCACCGAGGATAGCTTCTCCTCTGATTACATAGAACAAGTTTCATTCTCTTTCCAGATCTGATGGAGAGGAAGATGTTTGGAGGTTTACAGTGTCACCTCCACCTGCAGTTTAGTATGAGGCTCCTATCAGAGATAGGAGGAGGTCATATGGTATCCTTAGAACAGTTCTGCATTGAGTTGGCGGGGCATACAGACGGCCAGAGTCTGGTGGTCAATTTGATTTATGACTGGTTATCCCTTGCAGCCGTAGGTGAGCATATCAGATAGAAGAGGGCTAGGAAGGCTTGTGTATCGGTGCATATTACTAACAGAGAGAGGTGAAGGTATGCCAGATAGTCAAAAGTCTCAACCCTCTTGGATTTCCCCGTTCTACGTGCTACCCGCATCAGTCATACTGATAGTATTCTATTGACTGGTACTACCCACCATAGGAGGGGAGCCCCTGCACAGAGAGAGTCGGTGGTGCCACCACCACACCGCTCTACTCCACATCCACTATCTCCAGTACAAGTTTCATCTTCCACAGTTTCATCAAAGGCCATGAAGGCAGCATCCAGGGAGAAGAAAGCCCCACTGGTGATCCAACTATGGCCAAGAAATCCCATTTTATCTACATGGCCAATTGAGGCGAAGCCGAGCTGTCCTACTTGACCTTCCTCTTTAGTTGTGGTAAAGAGGGAATGGCGACCTTGTAGCATAGTAATCATGCTATCACCACCACCACCACCGTAGCAGATCATGGAGATAGCAGTAGTAGAGGGAGGAGGAGATAGTTCAATTACCCCCATGGAAATAGATCTTCCCAAGAGTAGCACTCTACCCACATCAGGTGACAGTCAGGAACATGTATCATTTAGTGAGCATAGTCCTCACAAGATTAGCTCTTCAGTGTTAGGGGAGGTTAGATGTATCTCTATTCATGAACATGATCCTACCACCAGTCAACCATGATCATTTGTGTCTGCACAGTTAAACTGCTCCCTAGATGATATTGTAGCACAATATTTTGTTAAGAAGAAAGAAATTCTAGGGTATGACTGGCCTGACCTAGAGAAATAAAAGGTTAGCATTAATCCCAATGAAGATGATATGTTAGAAGATTCAACAGAGATGCATATGGTTGACACTAGAGGTTCCCTCCTTTAGGATCAACATAGCTTGGAAGGTGCTATGGCCAAACTAAAATGATACTGCCTATTCGACCCAACACCTCCTTCAATAGCTCAAATAGAAGGATGAACAAATTGATAAAATGGGAAAGAGGCTAGAAGATTTGCTAGCAGTAGTTTTGGCACTTCAAAATCAATCCCTAGTAGCACATCCTACTATTGTATAGACCGGTCAGCCAGAATTATTGCATATCTTGGATCAAGCCAAGAGTTCACCTCCAATGGAATAGGGTAGAACTAGCTTGTATAAAAAGGTAGTGGATAGTACCTACATACTATAAAATGATATTAAACTCATGGTCAAGTAGCAAGTGAGAGAAGCATTGGCGCAAGCCCGAGGAGGATCATCGGTTCCAAAGGGTAGACCCTACCCAAAATAATTTGATGTTATCCAATATCTTAAGGGTTTTATGCCTCCTTATTTCAAGAGCTTTGATGGCAGCGGGAACCCATGCCAGCACATAGCGCACTTCAGAGCCAGCTGTTGTAATGTTGGTGTCAACGATGCATTACTATTACATTTTTTTGTTAGCAATTTAGTAGCATAGACTTTGATTGATATGCTGAACTCCCTAATAGTTCAATGAATACTTTTGTTGAGATGGAGAAACTCTTCATTAATAGGTTTGCTGGAGCTCACAAAAGGTGACTATGGACGATCTCGTTGTAGCACAACAACACCCCGGTGAGTCCCTCATTAACTATATTATCAGATGGTGTAATTTGAGTATGAAATTAGAACAACAACTATCTGAACAATATGTCATTGAAATTCTACTAAAGAATATTCATGGCCTGGTCACCTTCATGCTCAAAGGTTTTACCATCAAGACATTTAAGAAGCTAATCAACAAGGTAGCTACTCTACAAGGAGAGGCCAAGCAGTTGCCTTTTCAAGATCATTCAACAAAGCTTGTAGAAAGCTTATGAAAAGAAGTTAGAGGCAGTTGCAGTAGTGGATAAAGGGAAGCAACCAGCCAGAGAGCAGCATGAGAGTCCTTGTGCTCCACAACCGTCACTTCCACCTTCTCTACCACCACCTAGGCCATCCTATCGGCTACCACAACAACTTCCATGGCCTTCACCGCCTCCTCCTCAGCTATATTCATAGCAGGGATACACATACCCGCTCTCAGGTAGCTACCATCTGCCTACTCTTTTGAATAAACTAAACAAACCTTATTCATTTAATAAGAGATAGTCTAGAAAATCTTTAAGAACCTCTTAAAAAAACCTAATTTTCAGCCACCCGAGCCTAGAAAGTTAGAAAGTGGGCAGAAGCAATGATCTTAACTTTTTCTTCTACCACCGCATGCTAGGCCATATTTTGGAAGATTTCTTTACATTCAAGGACTGGCTAGAGCATAGCTACAAGATATGCATCATAGTTATCCTAAAGGAATACATAATGGAACAACCATCCTATTCTATTAGGGTAATCCTTGGGGATACCTGTGATCCTCTCGAAATTGAAGAAGGTTGGAATATCTTCTTATCCCGAACCTCTAAAAAGATTATTTTAAAAATCAAGAAACTTTCTTTGCAGGTGCTTGAGGCTCGAACCTTCAACATAAAGGAAGATTTACAAGCTATCAAAGATAACTTATGGAAAGTGAGAGCTCAACAACAGCAATAGCAGCCTATACCTACCTAGGATGGCCAAGTAGTGCAATTACCAACTGAGCCCAGCCTCTAGTCCACCGTTGTAGCTACTGCTTCAGCTGGTACTTCTACTTAGCTAGCTCTTCTTCTAGTAGACATCTTATATCGGTGGATGAGGGCATCAAATCTCTCACCTCACTTACTTTACTAGATTTCTACTATGTACCTTATTCTAAATCCAAGAAATCGAAGAATAAAGGTTTAAATTACATTTGTGTCACTTCTGATGGGTTGTCTGACTCTACTCTTTTAGAAAACTCTCCAAGTCTAAATAATTATAATAACAATGATCTTCCTCTTTTAATTCAGAGATGTACTTTCCTTCTCTGAATAATACTAGTTCACCTCTTGAGATAGACTTGTAATCATCTGATTCTGAGGGTCCTATAGAAGAACCTATAGGTGAGCATGACGAGCAGGTAGAATCTTCCACTAAATTGCCACAAGAGATCACCGAAGTTAACCTCTGTAGTGGCTAGGGTCTACTTTCTAGGGCAGCACCTCAAGATAATGAAAAATAAATTATTGGTACCAATGAGCAAGAAGCCCCTCCACAGGATGCTCCACCCATGGATATGCTTATGGAGGATCAGTCCAAAGTTGATTATAATGTCCTCTCTCATTGCCAGCTAAGTTTAGCATATATGATGCCCTTGTCTTATCCAAAGAGATGAGGGAATCATTAATCAAGGCTCTTCTTGATTCAGGGATATGCTTAGCTCAACTAATTGCTATTGGAGAGGAAGCATATTATTCAAGAGAAGCCCAGGAAGTCACGTTCATAGATGAAGACCTTCTTCTGGGAGACTTGGAGCATAACCGTCCCCTTTACATAATAGTGGATATAGACAGATTCAGACTTTCCAGAATTTTGGTTGATCCAAGTGTATCGGTGAACATTATGAGTCTAAAGACCCTCGCTTATTTGAAGATTGACATCTCCGCACTCTGAGGAGATCGAATGATGTTGAGAAGATTTAATGAACAGGGTGAGATGGATATAGGCTCCATAGTGTTACCTTTGGAAATAGGTTATTGGAAAACTGAAGCAAAGTTTTATATAATTGATTCGAATACTTCATTCACTACTTTGTTTGGTAGGCCTTCGACACACCATAATAAGATGATTCCATCCTCCCTTCATCAGTGCATCAAGTTCCGAAGGGATGTAATTAAATACTGCATCAAAGGAGATGAAAAGCCATTTTCAGTTAGAGAGATCGATATATATAATAATGCAACTTACTATTTTTCAAAACCAAAGTACATTTCTCATGAACTTGGTAAAAATTCAAATACAAAGGAAAAAGAGAAAGAAGAAAAAGAAAAATAAAAAGTAAAAGAAGTGAAAAAGGAAAATACAAGTGAGCAAGAAAAGGACACCGAGGAAGAAGTAGAGCCGCATGTCACATTCCACCCACAATTTGTTCTACCATATGGACATATGGATATGATGACTTAACCTGCACCAAGTAGAGGCATTTCTAGAGGTGGAATACCCCCTAGTTGGTGACCAGCCAATAGGGGTTATGTTCCAGTTCACAGGAGTACTTCTGTAATTCACATAGATTTGGAATCCAGCTCAGAGGATGAGTCTCATGTGATTAGCACACCAGCTAACCCCTCTCAGTGGGTTTCATTAGAGGTGACACTTGAGCCAGACAGTGATGAAGACTAGGCCTCCAAGCAAAGCAAAAATGTATTCGAATCAAAAGTATGCAAAACCATCAGACAGCGGTTGAAAACTTTAGCTCTAACCTCACATTCCTCTCAAAAAATTGAAGGTTTAGTAGTTAAGGAAGCCCCTAAGTCTTCCATGGATGGCAAGCCAAAGAGATTCTAATTGGGATCATCATCCTCAAGTCTAGAAGCTGATGTAGAACTTGAGGATAATTCATATAAAGATTTAATAGAATTACTTTTTGATTGGTACTTGCCTTGCGTTCATAATCTTACAAAGAAAAGTATGATTCCTTAAACATGGTCCAGGCACAGATCAAAGTATTTTGAGAAGCTGTGGAACAACAAAGGTAGTGATGCAAAATCAAGATTAGGACTAGGATTCGGTATAGTGGGTCTAGTCAACGATGATGATTACTACTTAGTTGTCACCAATCATCTGGAGTCTGATAGGATCTTCTCAAACCATAATAAATCTTATGAGGAGGTGTGTTTAGAAACTTCAGATGATTAAGATGATCTCCAAATCAAAGATGTACCTCTAAATTTGAAGAAGAAATCCATTCAACTATTGACAAGCTTAAATAAATCAACCTCAGGATAGAAGAAAATCCATACATCAGTTCTTTGTTAAATGAAGAAGAAGCTAATGACTTAATTAGGCTATTGATTGAGTTTAATACTACTTTACATAGAGTTATGAAGAGATTCCCAGATTATCTGCTGATGTAATAGTCCATAAACTAGCAATAGACCCTAACACTAACCCTATCAAGCAAGGTAGTAGACGCATGCGATTAGAAATCGAACAATAAGTCATTTCTGAAATCAAGAAACTGATCGATGCTCATTTTATTAGGGAAGAAAAATACCATATCTTGTTAGCCAGTGTCATGTCAGATAAAAAAAGAATGGCCAAATTCGCATATGCGTCGATTTCAAAGACTTAAATAAAGCATGTCCTAAGGATGAATTTCCACTTCTTATACCAGAGTTAATGGTGTACATTTCCTCATCTCATGCAGTATTCTCCTTCATGGATGGGTCATCTAGCTACAACCAAATCAAAATGATCCCCGAGAATGAAAGAAATATTACTTTTGAACCCAAATCAGAATATATTGTTATAAGGTCATGCCTTTCAGCTTTAAAAATACTGGTGCTACATACCAACGGGTCTTGACTCAAATTTTCAACGAACTCATTCATCATCAAGTTGAATGCTATGTTGATGATCTAGTTGTCAAAAGCAAAAAAAGGAAGACCACCTCTTTGACTTGAGCATAGTTTTCAAACGGTTAAGATAATTTAACCTCAAAATAAATCCTTTGAAGTGTGCATTCAGAGTAGCTTCAGGAAAATTCCTTGGGTTTGTTGTTCAACACCAGGGAATAGAAATATACCTAGAAAATATCAAATCCATTTTAGAAATGCCACCCCCTAAAAGCCTAACTCAACTCAGATCTTTCCAAGGGAGATTGGAGAATCTAAGATGCTTTATCTTCAACCTATCGGGGAGATGCATGACATTTTTAGAATTTGTCAAAAGACACCAAGTTCAAGTGAGATGATAAGTGTTAGCATGCCTTTGAAGATATTAAGCAGTATTTGGTGAAGCCGCCAATTTTAGCGACTATCAGCCATTGATCCCTCTTTTGCATTCGACTCCCGCACTTTGTTAGCCGAAGCCAACGATGAAGGGAAGGAGAATACTCTCTACTACCTCAACCATCGTTTGATCCCTCTGAACTAAACTACCCACTTATTGAGAAACATTGCCTAGCTTTAATCTTTGCATCCCAAAAGCTATGACACTACTTGCTTTCTCATAAGCTGGACTCGATTTCAAGAATTAAACCACTACAGTATCTCATGACATGGCCAATGTTACCCAGACTGTTGGCATTGATACATGATCTTCTCACAATTTTATATTACATTTGTACCCCCTCCGTGCAGTGAAAGGACATGCACTAGTGAATTTCTTAGCAGCACACCCACTTCCTGCTAACTCTCTACTTAATGATGACCTCCCTGATGAACAATCATAAACTTAGGGGAGGTTGACAATCACCATGGGACATATTTTGATGATGATGCTTTCTTTTGAAAAGGAAAAGAACCACAACCTACTCTTCCAGGAATGGCAGTGGTAGGAATAGTTCTCTTAACTCTAGACCGCGATGTGATGAGATTCTCATACTATCTCTCCAATACATGCACCAACAATGAAGTTGAGTATGATGCTTTGATTGTCGGTCTAGAGTTAGCCATTACAGTGTGTGCCAAAAGCATCAAAATCTACAGGGATTCTCAGATGGTCATCAACCAGATTGTTGGGTCCTACAAGGTTCCAAAATCTAGGTTTCGTCATTACCATGAGTACACCATGAAGTTGTTGGCCCAAATCCCTGAGGTCACCATCTACAGATTCCTTAAGGAGAGAACATAGTAGCAGATGCTTTGGCCAAACTTGCCAAAGAATTGATATGTTCGGAAAATGAGTCCATTCCAATAAGGTTCCAAAATAGACAAGTCCTATTCTTTATTGATGTTGAACTTGTCAAAAGACTTTCTCTTGAAGGAGAAGTTGTCGTTGTTGAAAAGGATGAGGAGCTGGATTGGAGGCAACCATTCATAGATTACTTGACTCGAGACAAACTACCTCAAGAGAAGTCACAAGCCCATCATATGAAATGAGAGCTCTCTCCTATGCTCTTGTGGATGGCACCTTGTACTATGACAGTCTTTTGATCAAATGTGATTACGCTATTTAGACAAACACAAATCCTGTAAGATCATGATAGAGGTACATTTAGGTCTATGCGAAGTGCATCAATCTAGCCCAAAGATGAAAGCAAAGATCAAGAGACTAGGATACTACTAGCCTTAGATCATTACAGATTGCATGAACGTAGCTAGGAGATGTCACCAGTGTCAGGTACATAGTATGGTCCTACATCAACCACCCAATATTATACATCCTACATTTGCCTCATGGCCATTTGAATGTTTGGGTACTTATATTATGGGTCTGATTGACCCTCCTTCTTCTAAAGGTCATCGGTTCATCTTAGCTGCCACCGACTATTTTTCCAAGTAGGTGGAAGCAATTGCACTTAGAGAGGTTACAGCTCAGCATGTGCTCCAATTTTTTAGGAATCATATCGTATATAGGTTCAGGGTGCCTCGATGAATTTTATCTGATTAATGATTCCCTCTTATCTTTGGATAAGATGATGGCATCGTATATGCTTCGCTTAGATGGCAACTTTCTTATGTGAGAGAGAACATTATAGACCACCTCAGGCTAATCCTCCACAAGCATATCCAAGGTGGAGCATCCTATGGAGGGGCTTCTCGATCCTCTAAATCAATGACTTGTTTCTCTCTATCTTGAGGTGCTACACTATGAGGTAGAACCTTACTGCTACGGAGGTTGACTTGGTGATCTCTTATGCAGGATAATGGAAGGTTCTACTTGCACATCAGGCTCACCTACAACTTCTCCAATGGGACCCCAAAATTAGATGATTCCAAGTCTATCTCAAGAGGCACAGCAGTGAGTAGAAAATCCAACTCAATCGAAGGAAGATACATTATTATTATTATTGTTTAGACTTGAAGAGTTATTAGGATTAGATTCAGATAACCCATCAAAAGTGACACAAATGTAATTCAAGCTAGCTTTATTCTTTAATTTCTTGGATTTAATAGGTGGTACAAAGTAGAAATCAAGTAAAGTAAGAAGGGTGAGGGATTTGATGCCCTCATCCACCGATACAAGATGTCTACTAGAAGAAGAAGAAGAAGAAGAACTTGTTGAAGTAGCAGTAGTCACTAATGTGGTAGTTACAATGGTGAACTGGAGGCTAGACTCGGTCAGTGGTTGTGTTATTAGTCTATCTCAAGCTAGCACATGCTGCTGTTGTTGCTGCTGAGCTCCTCCTTTCCCTGAGTTGGCTTTGGCAACTTGTAAACCTTCTTTGATTTTGGAGGTTTGAGCTGACTTAGGCACCTACAAGAAAATTATCTTGATCTTCGATACAATTTTCTTAGAGGTTTTGGATAAGAAGATATCACAATCTTCTTTGGTTTTGGAAGGATTACAAGTATCCCTAAGGATTACCCTAATGGAACTGGATGGTTGTTCTACAAGGTACTCCTTTGGGATAACTATAACATCCGTCTTGAAGATATGTTCAAGCCAATCCTTAAAATTTGAAACAATCTTACAAAACATGACCTAGCATACAGTGGTAGAGGCAAAAGTTAGGATCATGGTTTTTGCCTACTTCCTCTAGTCTCCTAGGCTCGGGTAGCTGAAAATCAAGCTTCTTTAAGAGATTATTAAAGATCTTCTTGATTACCTCCCTCTTAAATGAATAAGGCTTGTTAAGTTTATCCAAAAGAGTATGTGGACCATAGCTACCTAGTGGCGAGTATATGTACCACTGCTGATGATGATGAGGAAGCGGTAGGCATGGAGGCTATAGAGATAGGGTACCTCGATGGTGGTAAAGGAGGTGGAAGCAATGGTGGAGCACGAGGTCTCTCAAGCCTCTGGTGGTGTTTTTATCCACTACTATCACTGGGTTTCTTCTCATATACCTTATGTGGCTTTATCTTTCTTGGTGGATCTAGAGAAGGTAACTATTTAGCTTCTCCTTGCAAGCTAACCTCCCTACTGATTAATTTCTCAAAGGTTTTGATGGTGAAATCTTTGAGCATGAAGGCGATCGAGCCTTGGATATTCTTAAGCAGAATCTTGATGATGTGTTGTTCAAACAGCTGTGGTTCTCATTTCATACTCAAATTATGCCATCCAAGAATATAATCAATAAGGGACTCACTAGGATTTTGTTGAGCCACAACGAGATTGCCAACAGTGACCCTTTGTTGAGCTCTAGCAAACCTCTTGATAAAGAGTTGCTCCAACTCAGAAAAAATCTTCACTAAACTATTGGGAAGTTCAGCATACCAATCAAAAGCTATCCCTGCTAAGCTACCAACGAAGAGACAAAAAAGTAAAGCGTCACTCACCAGCATTGCAATAACTAGCTCAAAAATGTGCGATGTGCTGCCTCGGGTACCCATTGCCATCAAAACTCTTGAAAGAAGGTGGCACAAAACCCTTAGGATATTGGATTGCATCAAATTCCTTCGGGTATGATCTACCCTTTGGAACTAATGATCCTCCTTGGGCTTGAGCTAATGCTTCCTTCACCTACTACTCAACCATGCTCTTGATATCTTTTTCTTGTATGGAGGTACTATCCACTACCTTCCTATACATGCTGGTGCTACCATTCTTTACTAGAGGTAAAGTCTTGGCTTGGTCCAAGACATGCACCAACTCTGGCTGATTGGTCTCAACTATGGTAGGATGGAACTTGGATGCAATGCTAAGACCTAATAGATCTTCAAGCCTCTTCTCCATCTATCTATCTTTTCATCTTTCTACTTTATCTGTATTAAGAGGTGTTGGGCCGAGTGGGCTGTGTCTTCCTGCATGACCTCAACACCTTCCATAGTCTGTTGCTCTCTAACGAGGGATCCCCTAGTTTCTACCATGCAAACCCCTATTGAATCTCCCAAGAAATCATCTTTTTTGGGATCAAAGCTAATCTTCTCCTTATCATACCAGTCATATCCTATGATCTCTTTGTTCTCCATAAAATAATGAGCCACTATATCATCTAGAGAATGATCTATCAGAACTAACACAAATGACTTTGGTTGATCGGTGGTGGGATCACCATCATGTATTGTGAGGCACCGGACCTCCCCTATTGTTGGAGAATCAACCTTGTGAGGCTATACTTGCTGGAAGAAATGTGTTTCTGACTGTCATTGCATGGGGTAACACTCCTAGGAGGCTTTATCATCATATGTGCAACTAAACTGCCACCCTCTCCCTCGATAACTGCTGTAATCATCTCTATGTCTCGCTGCGATGGTGGTGGTGAAGGGACGACCACTATGCTTCGAGATTTTCATTCCTTCTTCACCACTACTGGGGCAGAAGGTCTAGAAGGAGAGATCGACCTCGCCATAGTAGGTGGTGTAGATAATATGGGATCTCTCGGTCATAGTCGGATCACCAACGAGGTCCTCTTCTCCCCATATGTGGCCTACATGGAGCGGTGTGGTAGAGACACCACCAATTCTCTCAGAATAGGAGTTGCTCTTCTATGATAGGTAGTCCCTGTGAGCATAATACTATCTATATGATTGACGTGGGTAGCGCGCCGATCAAGAAAATCAATGAGTTTAGAGGCTACTGACTGCCAACTAAACCTCAACCTCTCCCCACTGGTAATCTCGATTGAAGTGCGGGCCTCCCTAGCCCTATCCTGTTGAAGATGCTTCCCCACACTACGGGGGATAACATATCTCAAATCAGCCCCGGATCATCAGTAGGCTCACAACTGCATAGAATTGAGGCGCATATGACCTCCTACTGGTGGTGTGGCCCAAGCTGGTGGTGGAGGATCCTCCTAGCATCCTCTATCGAGAGAGGATGGATGGGTTATTGTAAGTGGGGAAATCAAGTGGGCAACTCCTCAATAACAAATCGTGTTGCTGCCTCCATCTCCCTAGTGATGTAGATGTGGTACCACTTTATCATGTAGTTTTATTCCTCCTTTGGGTCTTGGTGGGGTGGGCAAAGTAAGAACTAGACCCAACCTCAAAAGCAGGGGAGACAATCCCTAGGATCAGGGGAGCCTTCCCCTTAGAGGTGCTAATGAGTGGGTGCTAGCTTAACTAGGGTAGCATGGGAAACCATGGGGTGTAGAGCCTTGTCGACACTTTCACGGTGGGAACTACCACCTTCCTCTTCAATGAGGGAATTAGAAGGCATGTTGACCCTGACTCCAACCACTATGCTCCTGCTAACATTCATGAGGGGAGTGCCCTAACACATAATTCGAGCCCCCTCAAAACCTCATTCAAAGTGAATGAGGTGGGTGTAGTCAGAGCAGGGAAGGCTGGCCTAATCTAGGGCGATCCATCCCATGGGGAAAGGTAAACACATATCTTATGCAACCATTACTATCAACTAGAACCAAAATTGAATTGTAGCTGAAACTGACGCTGAATGAAAGTTTGCAATGTTGAAAATAAACTTGAATCAGATTCTTGTTGACTTGGAATTTAGAATTTAGAATTTAAACCCATACTCAATATTTTGAATGTGTTAAGTAGAGCTCAAATGACTTAGAATAGATTTTAAGATTTGATTTGATTGGAAAGAATTTTTTGGATGTAGAATCCACTTTCAACAAATTTGGATATGTTGAAAATGGGTTCAAATATTTTTTGAAAAGATGCTTCCATAGGTTCATAATTGAATTTTAATTGTGATTTTAAGGACCCTTTATTTAACAAATTTGGGTATGTTAAAGTAAAAGGTCAATTTGCTTTTGTTTTAGATTTGTGATTTTTGGAATTTACTCACTTAGCAAATTTGGGTATGCTAAGTGAGATGTTTGAAAACAATTTCTTCTTTTTATTTCTTTGTTTGCTTTGTTTTGTAAATCATTTGTGATTTGAAAAATGGAATTCTCATTTAGCAAATTTGGTAGCAAATTTGGTATGCTAAGAAAATCTTAATGTGTTTCTTTTGATTTTAATTTGATTTTGAAAAAGTAGGATACTTAGCAAATTTAAGTATGCTAAAGGAGTCCTAATGTGTTTCTTTTATTTTGGATTTTGATTGAAAATGGAGACCTCACTTTAGCAAATATTGTGTGCTAAAATGATGTTTCAAATGGAAATTTCACTTAGCAAATTTGAGTATGCTAAATAAAATTCCAAAAAAAAATGTGCTTAAAATATTTGTGTTTTTATTTTATTTTGAAAATGGAGACTTCATTTTAACAAATATGGTAAGATATAGAATGAAATCCCAAAAGTGTTTCTTTTTTGTTTTGGATTTTTGTTAGAAAAATGGAGACTTCGCTTTAGTAAATGTGGTATGCTAAAATGAAGTTCCAATGCATTTTTTTGAAATTTTGTGAAATGGACATTTCACTTAGTAAATTTGAGTGTGCTAAATGAGATTCCAAAATGTTTTAAATTTTTGTTTTAGAAAAGGGAGACTTCGTTTTAGCAAATGTGGTATGCTTGAATGAAGATCCAAATATATTCTAAAAAATTTTGTTTTTGTTGATTTTGAAAAGAGACATTTCCTTTTAACAAATTTGGGAATGTAAGATGGAAATCAGTTATCTTTCATTTTTCCAAAGATGTATTTTTGTGTGTGGTTATTGTTTTTTGAAAGAGGAAATTCCAACCTAATCATATATGAAATATGTTAAGTGGCATTTCAAAATAATGTTATTTTATTTGGAAATGAAATTTCATTTAATAAATTTGGGTATATTGAATGGAGATATTCATATGTGCTTTTTGAAAATTTATTTTTGATTTTAATTGAAAATGAAACTTCCATTCAATAAATGCGGGTATATTGAATGGAGAGGTTTCATATGTGCTTTTTGAAAATGTGAAAATTCCAACCTAACACATGTGGAATGTGTTTAGTGGAATCTCAAAATTGTGATTTTTCTTGAAGATGTAACATCCATCTAACATATTTGGATGTCTTGAATGGAAAGGCCCATCTTCAAATTTTATGCTTTTGAAAACATGATTGTCGGAATTTTATTTTTGAAACTGAAGTCTTCATCAAAATGAATTGATGAAGAAGTTCATTTGTGCTTTTTAGAAAATGTGATTATTGGAATCTTATTTTTGTAAAGATGATCATACATATAACAACCATGAAGATTGCTAGATGAAGGTAATTTAGGAAAAAATTTATGTAAAATATTTTATTATGTGCATTTTGAAAGAGTGCTTTTTGAAAAGCAAGATTTTTATTAAGAATTTATTTTTTCTTTATTATTTTAGAATGAACCTTTCCTTACAATAAAAATAGTAATGAGAAGTTCTTTAATTAATTCTTTTTTTATTAAACTTTTATTTTCACTCATTGGGGAACCTAACGGGGGTTTTAAGATCAACACGGGGTGAGGTCCTAAAACCTAAAGATGTTGGCTAGCTTAACTTAAGGATAAAATATGCTAAGTGCCAACAGAAAGAAAGATAGCCTTGGATTCATACAAAAGTATAAACCCACTATCGATACTTGGAGATAATGACCATTTACCAAAGATGGAGAGAGAAACCATCCCCAGTGGAGTCACCAGAAAAATCTGTGGTTGAAAATTTTATTTATTATTCAAAGATGTATACTTTCATCTTCAATCTATGTGGATAAAATGAAGATAGACATATACTCTTATGCATTTGGACACCATGTAGATTCATAGATGTTCTTATTAGGGTGATCGGGTATGACATTGAGGAGAGGTACTATCTCAAAAGATAGGAGTCACCAATAATGGACTTAATCACCAATAAGGACTTAAGGACAATGGTATATATGTACAGAAATTTTACCCTATTTTACATGAAAAGTAAAGTAGGTTTATTTTAAATCTGTCAAGTTCTATGGAGGAAATCCATAGTTAATTACATCATAAGGAATAAAATTCTTAAGAATACTCTCGATTAAGGTAAATGATCATTATCTTCAAAGATTTTGAAAAGGTAGGACTATCAATCGATTGGTTTTTCTTAGAAAGTCAAATGGGATTGATCAAGAAGAGGGAGTTCTTATCGAAGCCAAATGAAAACAAGTAAGGGATGCTTATGATACTAGGAGGCCTAATAAGCATCCCAAACTACCCTATGATTGGGATTTACATTTTTGAAATTGAATTAATGTGTTTTGAGTTGAATTTTTATTAGAATGCTAGGTCTTACAATTCCATGGTACAAGGCTATGGAAATGCCTAAGAGGTGAGAATTTATATTTATAGCCCGCAAAGGGGAGAAGTAACCTCATAACCTAAATAGGGAGCTTTGGAGAGAGATGAAAGCACGACCTAAATCTAAGGCAAAAATGGGTATTTGGTTTACCTCCACAAGCAAGGATAAACCACCCGACTGTTGGACTTACAATCGTCTAGGGGTGGTCTCCAACTAACTCCTACGATTTTAAATTCATGTAGATAAGTCTTATGTTTATGCAAGATAGTAGGGTTATTATTTTATTTAGAATGAGATTAAGTCCTTAAACATACTCCTAAGAGACTAGATCATGTAAGGACATGCTTTAAATGACTTAAATCTAATGCAAAATTTTCACATATTTTATTTTTATTTAGGACAATAATTTGACTTGGGCTATATGATTCATATGCTTAATGCATGAGAAATAATTATGGGCCAAAATCACTGAGATAAGGAGGTGTGCTTCCATCATGGCTCTCACAAGTTCAGCTAAGTCCTCTGGTAAAGGTGAAAGCCCTCCAATCAAGAGTGAAATAATATACTTTTATGCATAATGTTAGAAAAAGAAGTACACATCCAGCTAAAGGGTTGCTAATTCTTTTATCTTGATTTTCACTTAGGCTTTAGATGAGGTTATAAGTTATTTATTTTTAATTTTGAGCTGATTAATTTGGTAGAAGATTTATTTTTCCTTAGAGCCTAATCGTCATCCAAGCCATACATCAAGCAAGAAAGAAACTAAGAAAAGGATGCCATCTTAAAATGTTAAACAAAATATCAAATATTTTATAAAGCTAATGCAAAAGAATAAAAGGCCATTTGTGGTATTCAGACAAACCTAAAATAAATTTTGAGCTTCCCTTATACAGATTACAAATGAAATAATTACAATTAAGCAATGAATTCATGTTATGGGGTCTTCATTTCTTCTTTCTTCTATCTTCTTTCTCTTTTCTTCTTTGGTTCCTTCTTTAGTGGTTAAAATGTGGTTGCCCCAAAGTTTTTTTATATGGTACATAAGATGAGATCTTATGACCAATGCTTATCCTAATCCCCATAATAATCATTCTAAAATTCTAATTACAAAACTACATAAAAAAATAAAAAATATTATTTATTTTTAATTTTGAGCTGATTAATTTGGTAGAAGATTTATTTTTCCTTAGAGCCTAATCGTCATCCAAGCCATACATCAAGCAAGAAAGAAACTAAGAAAAGGATGCCATCTTAATGCACAAGTTAAACAAAATATCAAATATTTTATAAAGCTAATGCAAAAGAATAAAAGGCCATTTGTATTGGGCACCACCGACAAACCCAAAATAAATTGGTATGAGCTCTACCCTTATACAACCCGGATTACAAATGAAATAATTACAATTAAGCAATGAATTCATGTTATGGGGGTCTTCATTTCTTCTTTTCTTCTATCTTCTTTCTCTTTTCTTCTTTTGGTTCCTTCTTTTAGCTGGTTAAAATGTGGTTGCCCCAAAGGCTTTACATGGTACATAAGATGAGATCTTATGACCAATGCTTATCCTAATCCCCCATAATAATCATTCTAAAATTCTAATTACAAAACTACATAAAAAAATAAAAGTTAATCTAACTGACACTTGTAAAAATAGAGATTAGCTAAACAAACCATACAATTCTTAAGCATGTATATTAAACTTAGCACCCCACACATGACTAACTAAGTCACCTGGCCTATTGGATTATGTTTAGAGGTATAAGCACCTGCACAGCAAAAGCATTTATATGTTTATTATAGTGCCCCTTAAGCACAATCCCCTACAGAAGATAATGATTAGACTAAATCTTCTTCCATTCATTCTAGGCACATTCAACCTAACATCCAGACTAGAAATAATACATCACAAAACAAAAGAAAACATCACACCATGCACTTCCCTAACCTAAAGCTAGAAGTGGTGACTTAGCTTAATGTGTATGTTTTAAAAGGTTTGTGTGGTATGCTTAGCTACTTTAAGGTTTAGATTCTCTAAGTATGAAAATGTTCAACTTAGAGGATGGTTTCAATTTAAATTATTTAGTTGCTTTGGTGTTAATTTTATTTTGTATTTTTATTAGGTTTGAGTGAATCCTACAATTAATTACTAAATTGTAAAGAGAGGAAAAAGAGAAGAGAACTTCTCTTTTCTTCCCTACCTTAAGTAATTTCTAAAGTAGGTTCATGTTTGATTTTATTTAGTGGATGTTTTATTAGGTGTTTTAATTAATCCTAAGTTTAGATTTTCCCTAAACAAACCTATTCAAAAAGAAAGGCATTTTGAGATTAAATAAAGTGAACTAATATCACAAAACACACATCACTTCATTTTCTTTCGCAACATATATAACATGCATATGAATGAATACTAAGCATATCTATACATACAAATGAAAATGTTTAGCACATTTTATGATGAATGCTAAGAAATATTACTTAAGAAAATTGGAATGCTTTATGATGCATGATTTTCATTAAGTAGAAAAAAGGGTATTCTTTTATCCTTTATTCATATGCATATGTGTATGTATGAAAGGCATAAGTGAGTACGACGCCATTATTAGCAGCAGGGATGTAAGGTAAAAGACCTACTTAGGACTACTTAAAGCTTCGCAACCCCGGGATTGTCCAGACTAATATACCACTTTTCTTAAATACATATGCATGTACAAAAAAAAAATAGAAAAAAAATGCAAAGTTTATGTTTGTTTAATTTTTGGTTTGTTTATGCAATTTATGTGTGTAGATGTAAAGATCCTTCTTAATTTATAAAATGGAAGAGGATAAGAATAGATTTTAAACAAGTGTTATGTTCTTTTAAAAGAACTATTCACTTTGTAAATCTTATTCAAATCCATGTTAAGAGGAGAGAAAGGAAGCAAACATAAGACACATTTTTATATTCACATACAAGCTTATAAATAAAATACAAGTAGTATACATTTTAGTTTTGATATTTGATTTATAAGTTTTGAAAATAATTTTGAATTTAATAGTGATAATAGTCATTCATATTTCTACTTTAGCCAAAACATGTAATTTGACATAAAGAAAATATTTCAATTTCAATTTTGATTTTTAAAAGATATGAATGCATGAATTTCATATGACATACACATTTAGCATGCTAGAAAAGAAATAAAGTGACAAAAATAATATAAATTCATTCACTCTAATTAATTCCTAAAGACAATCCTTTGAAATAAGAAAATTTAAAGTGAATCAAAGTTTATTTAATGTGATTTTTGTTTTGAATTTGCTTTATGTTTGGTTTAGGAAATGTGAAAGAATGTTTGCTGGTCCTAACTCATTTCTCCCATGTGTATGGCATTTTTGTTTAATCTTTGGATGATTAGATGACTTTTTTTTATATTTTGATTAGGTTAATATGTGAATTAAGTGTGTTAATTACCCCTTACCTATACCACCTTAGCATATTTAATCAAAAATTATGAGCCAATGATATGACAAAAACCACACAAAAAATTTAAATCAGCAATGCACCTAAGAAGAAAAGGACCTAATGCATTTGGCTCATGATTAATGATTAATTAAGCTAAGGGTTAATTTAAGTAATTTCATAATCCCCCTCACACATGTGAGTTGTATTTTGATTTCCTCAATGCACTTAGGTTATTGAACACCTAAGTACCTACCCAAAATGAATTAGTTAAGTTTTGGAAGGTTTTAGAATTTTATCAAATTAATTAGGTAGGTAATTAGTGGATTAATCCTTAATTAAGTTTGAATTAAGGAAGAAAGAGGGGGTTTAAGAAATAGCTTAAGGAAAATATCCCAAAATTATTCCCTAAACCTCATATTCACTTAAACAAATCTTAATTAACTCAATCAAAGGATCAAACCACTGATTACACACTTAATTAGGCTTAATTACATTAGGAGAGTAATTAGGAATGAATCTAGCAATTACCCTAATTAAAATATTAATAAATTCCAAGAAAATTAGGGAATGCATAAGTGATTCCACTAAATACACATAAGAAGTTTGAGATTAATTAATGGTATAATCAGAGAGTATTTAGCCTAATTACATTCCCAATAAAACCTAAATTCAAAAAATAACAATGTTCAAAATTCACCAAAACTAATTTTATAATATTCTACATTTAATTATCTTTCATATGCAATTTATTTCATATTTTTTTTATTTTTCTACACTTAAATATGAATATTTGAAGTTTTCTTGATTAATTAGATAATTTAATCTCCTAATTATATAGCTAATCCCGTTGGCACCATGTGGAGGCTGACGCGGTGAGCTTTCCATGTGGTGTGATGGGAGTAGCTATTTAAGTAGTCACATCATAGCCGGCGCGTGCCACGCTTTTCTCGTCCATCAAAGATCAGATGGTTGAGATTAAATATACAGTTCTTAAGGGATAATCATTGGATCCTACATGTTTTAATCATGGTCGTCCATCCAAAATGCGCAGATGGGCCACCCATGATTCACCCATGATCTTCCCTATGGGATATGACCACCATCCATCTTCTAAAGGAAGATCCGAGCTCGATTGAGCTCGAATTGAAACAAAATTCAACCCAAACCATCACCATGCAAAGGAGATCATATCCAACGGCTAGTTTCTCATGGGATGAAACTTCACTTCACAAAGGATCAAAATATGGCTAATATAAGCTCTATTTAATGGCATACCTCACTGAGGCTATCACCGGCGCTCGATTCCCTTGAAGTAGCTTTGTCTAATGGAGACGAAACCTTGTTGAAGTTTGAGGTGTTGAAATTGGATGGATCTTCCTATAGGCCAAGTTCACCTTCACTTGAGCTCAGTCTTGGTCAAAAGCACTCCTCTCTTGCTTAGAGAACTTGTGTGAAGCTTGGAGTGAATTCGATTTGATCCTCTAAGGGTGCTCAAAGGAGGAATTGGGTTGGTTTGGAGTATTGAGTGAGATGGATTTCAAGTGGAGCTCCCCTATTTTTGGTCTATGAAAATTGAGAAAATGGAAATTCAAACTCACTCTAGAAAGCTTGGGGAGGCTTGCAATGGCTTGCTCTGACTTCCCTAAGCTCAATCAAATTGGAGAATCATTTGGAATTAGGGGGAGTATATCTCCCCCTAGAGCAATCAAACGGTCGAGAAGGATCTTGCCATTTTGATCCAATTGACCTCATTCCATTGGTTTGTTAGGCTATTATGTGTGTCCTTGCATTCGATTTGGAGTGTAGAGTGGAGTATTGGAGCTCCCATGTGCCTAATTCAAGTGGAGGAGGGATTCCATGTGCTTAATTTCAAGTGAGGTGGTCAGTTTTATCCTAAGGTTGGGTTGGGCTGACCCAAACCCATTGGGTTAGGTGCACCACATTCACTAGTGTCCACTTGGTCCACTAAGAGGGTGCCAAGTGGTCATGAAGAGGATTTAACCAAATTCTAAGTGAATTTAGCCAAAATTTACCCTATGGCAATAGGGTAAAATGGTCATTTAGCTTGGGCTTTAATTTGAATATCTTGGTATGATTTAAAAATGGGTTAGGCCAAGTTTCAATGAATTTGGAGTTGGTTTGATATGATTTGGCTCATGTTGACCCATTTAGGTCAAAATGGGTCAACTTGGGTCAAGTTGACCAATTGGTCAAATTGGGTCAAACCAAGGGTTGGGTCAACTTCATATGACCATTTGAAATGTGTTGGTAATTTTTGTTTGGTTCAATTCGATTTATATTTGGTTTTGGTTCACTTGAGTTTATTTAGGTCAAATGGGTCAAGTTGACCAATTTGACCCATTTGACCTATTTGGGTTAGGTCATGGGTTGGCTTAGGTTTCATTGGTCATATGAAATGGATTGGTATCTTTGTTTCTAATCAATTTTGATTTAATTTGATTTTAGCTCAATATGACCTTTTAGGTCAAGTTGGGTTCAAGGTCAATTGGTCTAGGTTAGGTCTTGTTGGCCAATTGGAGCTTTGGTCAAGTTTAAAAATTATTTTGGATTGAACTTGACCCATTGGTTTCAATCAATTTGGCTTAGATCAAGTTTTGACATATTTTGACTTTTTAGGTCAAGTTGGGTCAACTTGGGTCAAGTGGCCAATTGGGCTAAGTTAGGCCCAAATGTTGACTTGGTCAAGTTCAAACATTAGTCATGAATGAGTTTTGATCAATGGTTTCAATTAATTTGGCCTATGGTGGAATTTGGCTATGTTGGGTTTCATTTTGGCTAAGTGTTACTTGGTCAACCTTAAGTTTGACTTAGTTTGACTCAATTTGAGTGATTAATCATCTTATGATGATTGTTTCTCACAATGTGAGTCTTAGGTGGGCTTAGTTCAATCCAATTTGGTTAGGATTAGAACTTGGCTCATAAGGGATACTTTAGGTCACTTTGGGTCAAGTGAGCCTAAGTAGGTCAAATAGCTTGGTCAAAGCTTGATTTGAGTTTGATTGAACTCACATATAGACTTATGATTGAAATATAAATCCATTTACAAGTGATTTGAAGTCAAATGGTTTTGATTCATTTGATAATTTTAAGTTCAAAAGGGTGAACATGAGCTTGACTTGGGTTTAATTTTTGGATTTAGTTTTGGTTTGATGATTGAAGTTCGCATTTATATTTGGACTCATGATTGTATGGTTGATTGAATCATGAAAAAAATTCAAGGGTTTGGCTTGATTTGAAATTGATTTGGCTAAGTTCAAGATTTTGACTTGAAAGGCTTAGGTTGGATATTGATTGAATTTGAGTTTGATTTTTGAGGTTGGTTTTGGTTGTTTGAATTTATATTTCATTTATATTTATGAACATAAATGAGAATATAAATGGGTTATGAAAAAATTTTATGAATTTGAAGTGATTTGAATTTAATTTAGGCTAAGTCCTTAAGAGGGAATCAAAAGACTTAGGAAATATTTTTGACTTGGAATTTCAATTTTGGATTTCAATCATTTGTTTCAATCATGTGGAATTGATTTGAGCTTGGACAAAATCAATTAAGTTGGAATTGATTTAAGTTTGACTTGAAGGAAGAAAGTGAGGAATTTGGTTCAAGTTATAGGGTAGGAAAATTTTCTAACACTAAGATTTTTATTAACTCTCTCTAGTTGAGTGTTAATCACTAGATGTGTCTTAAGACTAAGGATCTCTTAAAGTCTAAGAGGAGTCATATGTTAATGATGGAGGGGTAGAGAGCTCATCCTAAAAATGAGATCAATAACGCCCTTTGTTGACCTCACTTTTAGAGTGAGCTCTCAACTTCTCCATCTTGGACATAGGACTCCTCTAAACACTAAGAGTTTCTTAGTCTTAAGACACTTCTAGTGATTAGGTGAACACTTAACCTAATCATAGAGACTTAGAAGAGTTAGCCATAGGAATAGGTTATGCCTTACGGGTATTAGGAAAACTTGCCAACCTTATAGCTTGAACCCAATCCTTGCTTCCTTCTTTCAAGTCAAACTTCAAATTCAAACCAACTTCAATTCAAATCAAATCAAAATCACTTACAATTCAATTGATTTTTTCAAATCTTAAATCAAATTTAAAACCTTTTCTAAGCCCTTTGATTTCATCTTATGTGCTTAGCTTAAATCAGATCCAAATCACTCCAAATTCAAAAAATTTTCTCATAACCCATTTGTATTCGCATTTATATTCACAAATTTAAATAAAATATAAATTCAAATAACCAAAATAAATCCAAAAGTCAAATCCAAATTTAACCAAAATTCAACCTAAACTCTTTCAAGTCAAATCCTTGAACTTAGCCAGATCATTCTCAAATCAATGCAAACCATTAGATTTTCTCTTCAAACAATCAATCCTACAATCACAAGCTCAAATATAAACATGAACTACAATCACCAAACCAAAATCAAACCAACCCAAGTCAAACCTATGTTCACCCTTTTGACTTGAAATTGTCAAATGAACCAAAACCCATTTGACTCCAAATCACTTGCAACTAGATTTATATTTCAATCATAAGTCCATATATGAGTTCAATCAAACTTGAATCAAGCCCTGATCAAGTCAATTGACCCATTTAGGCCCACTTAACCCAAAGTGACCTAAAGCACATTTTTGAGCCAAATTCTAATCCCAAATTGGATTAAACTAAGCCCATCTAAGCCTCACATTGTGAGCAACAATCATCCTAGGATGATCAATCACCGAAGTTGGGTCAAACCAAGTCAAACCTAGCCTTTGACCAAGTCAACACTTAGCCTAAATGAAATCTAAACTAGCCAAAATTTGCCATAAGCCAAATTGATTGAAACAATTGATTTAAACCAATCCAAAATCAATGATTGAACATGATCAAGCCACCAATTGAGCCAAACCAAGCCAAATTGGCCACTTGACCCAAGTTGACCCAAATTGACCTAAAAGTCAAAATAGGTCAAATCTTGATCTAAGCCAAATTGATTGCAACCAATGAGTCAAATTTATTTTATATTATTTGTTGAACTTGACCAAAGCTTTAATTGGCCAATTAGACCCAACCTAGCCCAATTGACCATGAACCCAACTTAACAGAAAAAGTCAAATCAACTTGAAATCAAACCAAACCAAAATTGATTGAAACCAAAGCTTACAATGCATTTCAAATGATCAACCAAGCCTAAACCAACCCATGACCTAACTCAATTGGGTCAAATTGGTCAACTTGACCTATTTATCCTAAGTGAACTCAAATGAACCAAAACCAAATCTAAATCAAATTAAACTAAATCAATGATACCCATTGGCTCCAAATGACCATTTGAACTTGACTTAACCCATGATTTGACCCAATTTGACCAATTGGTCAACCTAACCCAAATTGACCCAACTTGACCTAAATAGGTAAAATTGAACCAATTCAAATCAAATGAACTCCAAATTACTTAAAATTTAGCCCAACCTATTTTTGAATCATTTTAAATCTATTCAAATCAAAATCAAGGCCAAATGGTCATTTTACCCTTAGGTCAAAGGGCAACCTATGGCCAAATCTACTTTGAATTTGGCTAATTCTTTCTCAAGGACACTTGACATCCTCCTAGTGGACTACATGGACACCAAGGAGGGTGGTGAACATGAACCAATGAGTTTGGGTCAGCCATGACCCAACCCAAGGCCAAATTGACCCCTCTGATGGGAATTCTCCACTTGGATCACCCCATACACTGACCTAGCACATGGGCACTCCCTCTCCTCCCCTCCTTTGCCTAAAACAAATCACATGGAGTACTAATAACCCAAACCGATCAATCAATCAGAGCAATTGATTCAAAATGGAAAAGCTAGTCTCGACCATCCAATCCAAGGAGGGGAGATATACTCCCCCTTATTCTCACTCAAACTAGAGACATTGCATTCGATTGAGCTCTAGGAACTGAAAGCAAGCATCCCCAAGCTTACCAAATTTCTCCTTCTCGATTTTTCTCAAAGCTGAAACAGGGGAGGTGAGGTGAAGATCCAACTCACTCAATTCTCCACCAAACTCAAATTAAACTTGCAAGAACCATCAAGGCACCTCGTGAGCTCAAGAAAGTAATTTCCTAAGCCTTCAAGCCACGGGAAGCCTCGCCTTGATCAAGCCTGATTACCATTGAAGGGGAGCTTGGTCAACCAAGCCATCCACTTCAAATCAAGACTTGAAACCTTCAACAAGGATTCATCTCCACTAGACGAAGCTACCTCCTCCATTGGAAGCACCGGTGATAGCCTCCGGTGAGGTATTTCTCAAAATCGATCCTCCCTTAAAAATTTCTTTGTCCTTTGTGAAAGGAATTATAATCCAATTAGATCATAGCCGTTGGATGTTCTTCCCTATACCTCTTGATGGTGTGGACTAAATCCCAACCTAATTCAGCTAAGGTGAGCTCGGATCAGGCGGTGGAAGACGGATGGCCCCAGTCTCTCGCAGCTTAGGCAGGGATGAATAATGAGCCGTCCATCCCGCATGTTTTGGATGGATTACACTTAGATCTCTGTTTAAACCCTTTAAAACCACGGGATTAATCCTGACCATCCGATCCTTGATCGGATGGCCCAGGGAAAAGCATGTCCGACCACCAGCTAACGCGATGCGCGATATGACAACTTAAATAAAAAATCCCATCGCACCATGTGGAAAGCGTGGTGCCGAGGGATTAGTTAATTAATTAGGTTGTTTTAATTATCCATTAATCACATAAACCTCATAAAATCATAATTAAATGTAGAGAAATTTTAAAAAATACAAACTCAAGTTCATTTTAAAGATAATTCAAAGGGGAATGATATAAAATTAAGTTTAATTAATTTTGAATAGTAGATTTCACTCAATTTGAGTTTTATTGGGAATATAATTATGTTAATTACTCTTTAATTACTTCAACAATTAATTTCAAACCTTCTAAGGTTGATTAGTGGGATGACCTCTGCTTCCCAAGATTTTTTTAGAATTTATTGTTGGATTAATTAGGGGGATTGCTTGATTCACCCCTAATCACTCCCTTAATTAATTAAGTGATTAATTAATCTATTAAATAGTGATAAATCCATTAATTAAGCTTGCTAATCACTATAAAATAGTGAATGGACTTAGGGAATGAGATTAAGATTCCTTTTCAATCTCTTCCCCCAAAGTTAACTTCATTTGGAAAACATTTAATCAAGTTGTAATTAATGGCTTAATCATTTCATTAATAAATTTAATTAATCAAATTCAAAATCAAATCACTCCAGAATTTAATCTTTTAATTCTTGGGTAGATTCTCAGGTGTTCAATAACCTAAGAGGCTTCAAAAGAAATTATAATCAAACTACATGTGTAGGATGATTATGAAAGTACTTAATTAAACCCTTTAGCTTAATCAATCAATAATTATGAGCCAATTGCATTATGCCCCTTTATTTCTTAGGTGCATTGCTTATTTAAATTTCATGTAGTTGCATATCATATGTTGGCTCATAATTACTTGAATAGTTATGTTAAGGTAGTGTAGGTAAGGGGTAATTAATGGATTTAATTCACACATTAACCTAAATAAAACATAAAATCAACCTAATTATTCTAAAATTAAACTGAATTAATTCACACATGGGGAAATGGGTTAGGACCAACAAACTCTTTCTCATAGATCATTTTCAAATCAAGTCCAAAAATAAAATAAAAATCTTCTTAAAGAATTTTGATTCACTTTAAATGATCTTATTTCATAGGATTATCTTTAGGAAGTAATTAGGGTGAGTGAAGTCATGTGCTGACATCCTTTTATTTCTTTCCAAGCATGTTAAATATTGTTTTCCATATGAACTCATACATGCATTTTTTTGAAAAATCAATTAAATAAAATATTTTCTTTATGTCAAATTGTATATTTTGGCTAAAGTTAAGAATATGAGTGGCTATTATCACTATTAAACTAAAAATTATTTTCAAAACCTATAAATCAAAGATTATGAATGAAGTGATGCTACTTATAAGTACTTACAAGCTTGCATGTGATTATAGTATAAAATGTGCTTTATGTAATTTTCTTCTCTTCTATTAACATGGATTTGAATAGGATTTATAAAGTGTATTGTTCATTTGAAAAGAACATAACACTTGCTTAAATCTATTCCTAAGCACTTCTATGTTATGACTTAAGAAGGATCTTAATATTTACACATGTAAATTATACAGTCAAATCAAACAAAATCTTTTGCATTATTCTTCATCCATTTGTTTCTTTTTGTACATTCACATGTATTTAAGAAAAGTGATATATTAGTCTGGACATCCCGGGATTGTGAGGCTTTAAGTAGCCTCAAGTAGGTCTTGTACCTTACACCCTTGGTGTAGAAAAGAATGATGACGTACTCACTTATGTCTTTTATACTTGCGGATGTACATTTTGTTAATGGATAAGGAATTCCCCTTTTCTACATAATAAAAATATGCATTCATGGAATATCCAAATTTTCTTAAGCAACAACTCTTTGTATTCATCACTAAGGTGTGCTAAAATTTGCATTGCATGTATATTTATGCTTAGGATTATTCATATGCATGGTATACATGGTGGAAAGAAATAAATGATTGTGTGTTATGTGATAATAATTCACCTTAACTAATCCTAAGATGCCTTTTTTATTGAATAGGTTTATTTAGAGCAAATCTAAACTTAGGGTTAATTAAAACACATAATAAAATATTCAATAAAGACAAAAAATTATTAATGAATATACCTTAGAAATTACTTAAAGTAAGGATGAAAGAGAAGTTCTCTTCTCTTTTCTTCTCTTTACAACATTCATCAACTAAATGTAGGTTCATTCAAACTAAATCAAATCATCAAATAAAATTGACAAATCAATTAAATCACTTAAAATGAAACCACCCTTATAAAGTGAATTTCTCACACTTTAAAAAGTATAATCTTAAAGCCTAGCTAACATATGACACATAAGCCTTAAATGACACACATATTAGGCTAAGTCACCATTTCTAGCTCTATGTTAGGGCAATGCATGGTTTGATGCCTGATTTTATTTTGTGATGTAATATTTTAGATGGGGTGTATGTCGTCAATGGTATGGTGATCTTAACCTAATCATGTCTTCTGTAGAGGATTGTGCTTAAGAGGCGCTGTAATAAAAATATAAATACTTTTGTTGTGTAGGTTGCTTATACCCCTAAGCATAATCCAAACTAGGACAGGTGGGCTTGGTTACCCATGTATGGGGTGCTAAGTATAATTTATTCATATAACTGCTTGGGTTGTGTGGTATGTTTAGCTAATCTTTATTTTGCAGGTTTAATTAGATTTTACATTTCCCATTTTGATGTAAATTTTGTAACTAAGATTTGGAATGAATGTTATGGGGGATTAGGATGAACATTAGTCATAAGACCAGGTCCTATGCACCATGTGAAGCTTTGGAGCAACCACATCCCAATCAAACTAAAAGAAGGAAAGAAATGAAGAAAGAAAGAAATGAAGAAAAGAAGAAATGAAGAAATGAAGAATACCCACATAACATAAATTCCTTCTAAATTGTAATTTATTCATTTGTAATACGGGTTGTATAAGGTTAGAGCTCGGCTACCCATTTTTCTTTCGGGGTTGTGCAGTGGTGCCACATTGGCCTCTTATTCTTTTGTGTTAATTTATAAATTGATTGATGTTTTATTTATGATTGCGTAATTAGGATGACATGATTTTCCTAGTTTCTTCATTGATTGATGAATGACCTGGATATGATTAGGCTCTTAGAAAAAAATAAATTTTCTATCCAATTAATCAACCCAAAATTAAATTAAATAACTCATAACCTCACTTAAAGCTTAAGATATAAATCAAGAAAATAAAAAATTTAGCAACCCCTTAACTGAATGTTTTATGTCTCACATCATATAAAATCATCTTGCTTCACTCTTGCTAATGGAGGGCTTCCATCTTTCCCAAAGAAAATGGCTTGACCTTTGAGAGCCATGGTGGAAATACATCTCTTTCTTTCTAATTTTGGCCCATAACCAATTTTCTCATGCATTAGGCATATGAAATCCCATAGCCTGTGTCAAATAAAAAATGTCTAAAAATTAAAATAAAACATAACAAAGTTTACATTAGATTAAGTCATTACTCATGCCCTTTTATGATCTAGTCTCTTACGGAGTGTGCTTGAGGACTTAGTCTCCTTTTTAAATAAATACAACTATCTTTCAAAGTATAATACTTGCCTACATGTATTTAAAACTGTAGAAGGATTTAGTTAGTGGCCACCCCCAGACGATTGTAAGTCCAACAGTGGGTAGTTTACTCTCTTATGAAGATAAATCATATGCCCATTTTTGCCTTAAATTTAAGTCATGCTTTGGCCCTCGCCAAAGCTCCTTAGATTTAGGATCTGAGGTTGATATTTTTCTTTGCAGGCTACAATCATAAATCCCCACCTCTTAGGCATTTCCACAATCTTGTATTGTGAAAATGTAAGCCCTAGATTTCTAATAAAAATTCAACTAAAATACATAATTCTCCTTAATTTCAAAATTCCAACCATATGATAGTTTGGGATGCTCACTAGGCTTCCTAGTATTATGAGCATCCTCTACTCATCTTCTATTAGTTTCGATAACCAATTGATTGATAGTCTTATCTTTGAAATCATTGGAGACAATAATCATTTACCTTAATCGAGAGTATTCTTAATGAATCTTATTCCTTATGATGTAATTAAATATGGGGGCTTGCCTCCATAGAGAACTTAACGAACCTGGTTTAAAATAAACCCTACTTTACTTTTCTATGTAAAGTAGGGGAAGAATCTCTGGTACATTAGAAAACCCATCATCCTTAGGAGTCCTTATTAGATGATTAGGTCCATTATAGGATGGTGACTTCTATCTCTCGAGATAGTAAAACATTCCTCAATGTCATACCCGTTCACCCAATAAGTACATCTGCAGATTTGCGTTGCGTCCAAATAGCGTATTTTGTTTTCATTTACTCAAGATGAAAATAAAATAAAAACATCTACAATTACATAATCAAATCAATTATAATTTGATTTGATTTGGTCAATTATGTTTAATTTGTTTAAAGAGTATTTAATTTGTATGTTGATCATTTAAATTTGATTTAATTTAATCTTTACTTATTTGATTTAATTGATTTAATTTATTTGATTAGCTTAATTAAGGTTTAATCATGGGTTGATTGAAGTCTTTTTATCAAGTTGATTAGAGTTTAATTTGATTTAGGTTATTTGATTGTTGAAGCATTTAATTTAGTTTCATGTGTTTAGATTAATAATGTTAATAATAATTTGATAAATTAGGTTTATTTAGTTGAGTTTAATTTGGAACTTAATTAATTAGGTTTCATATAGTTAATTTAATTAAATTTAGGTCAATGTTTGATTGGATTTAGGTTCAATTTGAATTAAATTGAGGATTATGTGATATTCACTTTAGAGTTTGGTTAATGAGAGCTTAATTATTAGTTTATTTGTAATCTTGGCTTGATAGTTTAATTTATTGGAGTCTAACCTTAATAAATTTCATTAGTGTTGATTTTAATGATTTATTAAACCCTAATTTTAAGTAATTCTAGATTTAGGTAACTTCAAAAAGTTATATTATTTTCTTAAGGTTCCTTGAAGTTAATTAAAATGGTTTAAACTATTTTAATGATTTCCATAATTTTCTAGATTTTCTTAATTGATTATTTCATGAAATTAGACATTTGGACTTTGAAATTCAACAACTTTTAATCCACCCATCATTTTGATTTGAATTTTTTATGGTAGGTGTATTTTAAACTCAATTTCACTCCCTAAAAATTTATTTCAATTTGATTAATATTTTTGATTTAATTAGAGTTTAATTATTTTAATTTAAACTCAAATTATATAAAAAAACCCAATAAAATTTGGCGATTTTGAGTTTAATGGATTTCTCTCATTGAGATGAATCCATAGAGCCCTCATTTGCATTTTTTGGATGAGTATTTTATTTTTTATAAAATTTTGAATTCTGAGAATTTCTTAACATTTTTTAAATCGAGAAATATTGGATTTTTCTATTTAACCATGCCAGCGCCATGTGGCACTGACACGGCGAGACTTTTGTGTTTCTACCGTGGATTGGTCCACGTAGGATCCACATGAAATAACAACGAAGATGTGGGATCGTTGGAGCCGTTCGATCACCGATCGAATGACCCAAATTTGATCCTAATTTTCCTTAAGAGATTAAATCGAATGGTGCAGTTAGATCAGAGTTGTCCATTCTAAATAGATAGAACGAATGGCTCGACTTTCATCCTTATTCTTGCTGACAAGAATCAAGAGTTGTTGGCTCTTTGAGCTTGATCGTCGATGATCTAGGTGGCAAATGCACTTGATTTCGATTACAAATCAATCAAAAGTCGATTTTCAACCAATTCAAGTGGTTGGATCTCAATGGTGAGCAATCTCATTTCAAAAATGGCAAAGCAAATTGAAGAGTGGTCAAATTTAGTGATCACCTCACCAATGTCGATCATCGATAATTTCTTCCCATTTAAAATGCTCTACATCGGGAAGCTAGAAGTTTCATGTCTTGCCTCTGCCTTGCCGTGGAGACCAATGATCACACTTTGCCATCGGCCTTAGTTATTTTCCAGCTCGATGGCAGTGAGGGCTTCAGGTAAAGGGTCAATCGAGTTCTCCATCGCCTTTAGAACGTGTAGGTGGGTCTAATTTGAGGGAAGAATGGTATTTTGCCATTGACCATGATTAAACGTCCTCTAGCCATCAGCCATGGCTGAACTCGGGTTTGGCGGTGGTGGGGAAGCCAGGAGAAGGCTCAATTATGCTTGTTTTTCCCTTTAGATTGTGATGGTAGAGCTGGAATGGGAAAATAGATTATTCCCTCTCTTCTTTGAGTTTGGTTGTGAGCTATGGCTAAAAGAAGTTTTGGGATGGCCAGAATCCGACCGGCGGTGACTAGAGACTTAGAGAAAGGATTGGTTGAGCTCCTCTCTCTCTTTGGAATGCCTTGGAATGGTTCTACTACTCTTAGCAACCCTCCTTCCCTTCTTCTTCTTCTTGTATGAGAGCCATTTATTTTCTTTTTCTCCTTTTTTTTTTTAAGTCCAATATGGCTGCTATGGTTGATTGGGAATTTTGGAATGTAGCTGGTGGACGTGGTCAATTGATTGGAGTATATCCAATTCAATTGAATGAAGAAATGAGAGGGTATGGATGAAGGGCTGACTTCATTCATTATTTTGGTGACTTTCTTCCCCATGGATACATCCTATCACTCTTGGCCACCTCATCTCCATTTTCTTTTGCTCATTGGTTGCCCAACTCAAGTCCAAAATGGGTTATGAATTTGAGCTTAAACTCATTTGATTTGGATTTGAGCTTAAAAATATTAAATGCATACCACTTGGTTTTAGATTTGGTTTAAATTTATTTGAGTTGGTTTGATATTATTATTATTATTTGAATAATTGATTTTATATTTGAGTTTTAATTAATGTTGATTGTTCAATAGATAATTTGGAGGCCAATTGATTCAAAGTTTATTTGGGTTTGATGTGGTTTAGCTTAGTTTGATTCATTTGATCTAAATGGCTTAAGTTGGATCTCTTAGCCTCTTTAACTATTTTAGGACTTATATTTATGTTTAATTGTGTTTAGTTAATTATTTGAGATGATTTTGATTAATCAAATTTACTTAATTTGAACTTTTTTATTTGTTTATTTAATCACTAAGTGTAGTGTCCTAAGTGCCTAATTAGGGAACTTCTAATCAAGGATTAGGAGACCTAATTGCTAACTTTATCCAAAAATTAGTTCAACACTTCATACCATCCCTAAAGAGTTAGCAATAAAAAAACTTGTGCTAATCATTCCAACATATTTGATGATTCAAATATGGAAAAAATTTAGATTTTTCATGATAACCCACTCATCATTAATATTAGGATTAGTGATATTGGAAATTAACATTAAGGGAATCAAGATCAATAACTAAAATTTTGTTAATATTCTATTCTAACCTATATTCCTTAACATCTGATTATAGAGAAACTTTAGTAAATAATAAAGTCATTCTATGGATTCAACAGTCAATCAGTTAGGATATAAGCAATAATCACTCTTCCCACCACTCATGGAGAATTTTCTTGCAAATGACTCACTTTATTCAAGTCATTACAATGAAGTCAAAGTCAATTTATAATGTTATATATGGGAGGGACCTTTGCTTAATCTTATGAGCAACCACTTTTGTGTTGCACTTAAAGATAAAGTTCCCAACACCTATTAGAATCAATGAAATATATGAAAATCAATAATTAATGCAATATTATTTTCTTAGGCAACTTTAACTACAACCATTAATAACTTTAAGCATTAAAAATTTTGATCAATGAGTGACCATTTGCTTCATAAGACCAACTTATGAAAGAATTGGTTCATATCCCACTATTAAATGAACATCCATTATGAACGGAAAGATTCAATTTTTGCTCTTTGAGAAGAAGAGAATGGAGTTTATAAATTTTTTGTGACAAAATCAAGAAATTGCTGCCTAAGTTTGGCAAATATGCATTAATTAAGATAAATCTGTTATTTAAAACCAGAATTTAAAAGACAAACATTATGCTAAACTGTTTGCATGTAATTTAGCAATAAGTTAATAAAATCTGAAATGTTAGATTCTTTCAAGCAATTTATGTTATCCCAAATGGTTTGAGATTCTAATTAGAGTAAAAAGACTAGTGAAGCTTAAAGAATGTGTATATTACATTGACTTAAATAACACATTCTTGAAAGATAACTTTTCTTATTCCTTGTATAGATTTATTAGTAGGTGTCATCTCTTAACATCAAATGCTTAGTTATATGAATATTTATTTGAGATATAATTAGATAAAAACAAATTCTATTTATTGAGAAGATGTTTCTTTTTAAACAAAAAAAGAATTGCATAACTATAAGTCATGCCATTTTGATTTAAGAATGTTGGTGCTACCTACCAACATCTTATAAACAAAATCTTTAAGGATGTTACTACATTTTTTATGAAAGTTTACATTGATGATATGTTGGTCAAAATTTTTGAATGCGTAAAACGATTTTATGATTTGGAGTAATGATTTCAAGTCCTCTTGCAATATAAAATACGCCTTAACTCAACTAACTCTTTTGGGGTTACATTAAGCAATTTTTTTTAATTTATGGTTACCGTTGTTAATGAGTTGATTTTAAGCCGATCCGTAGTAGGCTCCTAACCAGCTCAAACCAATTTTGGGCTAGCTCAAAAGTAGATCATCGCTCAATCCTTTAGATTTCAAGCTGGCATGTTTTGTGATCAAGCTGCCTCGAAATCGAAATGGCAAATATTTTTTGTGCTCAAAAATGAATCTGCGCTGGCACATTTTAATCGAGCTAGCTCAAATTTATACATCTTCAATCTAACTTTTTGGTGCTTATGATAAAGGATGCATTTAGACAAATGCTTTTAAGTGACAACAATAACAAAATGGTGTAAGCCTCTTGCATTACATATATTTTAACAACAAAAAAATGTTTACAAATTACAAAAAAAATAAATACATTATACAATCTATTCTAATACATTACAACTTGCAACTCTTTGCACTAATACCTTGCAACAACAACAACAAAAATAGTTAAAAAAAAATACTGATTTTAATTTTTCAATAGGTCGCCGAATATCCTTGCTGCACCATATAAAACTAAAAAAAAAGTTATATTTAAAAAAAAATGATGGTATATATATGTACAATTAGAATATATATCTAAGGCATCTGTAAATTAAAATTCTTTCAAAAATTTTAAATGATATAATTTTGTGATGAAATCTTTGAGAAAAACAAGAGCACTGTTGCGTGATAGAAAACCAGTTGCGGTAGAGTAAAAGTTTTCGCCTTAGCTTTGTTGTGAAATCCAGCACACACATAGGTATAAAAAGTGCGAACAATAAAACTCTGAATTTTAAATGAAAATCTCGAAAAGAGGAAAACCATGAGACCTAGCAATAAAAAAGCTCCCACTATGTATCGTTTGAGTACAAGATCGATCACGGATTAGTGTATATGAAAGGGACAATAGTTGCTAATAATACGATGTTGATGGCGATGTTGATGGCGATATTGTGATGATGTTGTGATGATGTTGACGGCGATGTTGGCGATGATCGACGATAGTGGTCGGTGATGGCCAAACAGCGATGTTACGGCGAAAATCGGTGGCCAGCGGCCGGCCGGCGGCGATGGTTGACGACCGTCGAGTGGCGGCACGATTGTTCTTTAGAGCTCTCTCCTCTCTCTTGCTTGGGCTCCCTTCATGATGAGAATGAGGGCTATTTATAGATTGAGGAGTGGCGTCTCAGAATACAAAACCCATTACCACTTCATCACGACACAATGATCCCTTTGATCATTTGATGTTTTATTTTGAATGCTCAAATGAAGTCGAATTGTAAGATTTTTTTGGCTTGGGCGGCTCGTCGAGACGCTCGATTTGACTATAAACACTCCATATTTGAGAGCTTTTTAGAATTTAACTGATGTCTAAAATTTCAATGATATTTTAAGTGTTTGATCTCAACCAATTTCAATTTGATGCTTCGGCATCAAGATTCGTGCTTATTGAGAAATTTTTGGTCATATCGGTTGCTATTTTGGATGATATTATCTCAATCATCAAAAAATATATGTGCCAAGTACTTCAAAATAGCAAATTCTTCAATGAAATCTGTAGGTCCATTAACCACACATTTTAGAGAATAGTTCTTCATATAAAGATTATGACTGAGCGATCGCACAAATATGCATAGGTATGTCTTGAATGAAATTCTGAGGTTCATCCGGTATGAACGGCCATGACGGCATGCGTCAGGCGGCATGGCCAGCGCACGCCGTGCGAACGATTGGCTGGCGTCGGCGCGGGAGCGGCGGCCAGCTGGCGGGTTCGGGGGATGGCCGATGGTCGGGCGCAGCACGGTCGCCTGGTAGGGTGGACATTTTTCGCAGACACTCATGGTCCGAGGCACTGAGCGGGGCGCAGGCCCAACTAACAACAGTTCGTGATTTTTTGCGATTTTTTATTTTCCCTGAAGGTCTATAAAACCCCAGGCGAGGAGAAGACTTCTTCAATGGTCTAGTGCTTTTCTTCTTCTTGAGTGAGGTTGTTTGGAGTCGATCAGGCGCATCTACGTCGTTGTTCCGTTTTCCCTCGAAGAGGCGACCTCGTCGGACCGTCCGGGTTTGGAGGCGATCAAGGCCCATACCGTCGTTGTTCCGGTTTTCCCTTGAAAGAGGCATCAACCGGCCTCGTCGGACCGTCTGGGTTTGGAGGCGATCAAGGCTACTTACGTCGTTGTTCCAGTTTTTCCTCGAAAGAGGCATCAACCGGCCTCGTCGGACCGTCCGGGTTTGGAGGCGATCAAGGCCACCTGCGTTGTTCGGTTTCCTCGAAGAGGCGCCACCGTCGGACCGTGTCGAGGGTTTGGAGGCGATCAAGGCCCACGGTACTTACGTCGTTGTTCCAATTTTCCCTCGAAAGAAGCGTCAACCGGCCTCGTCGGACCGTCCAGGTTTGGAGGCAATCAAGTCCCGCGGTTTCAAATTTTTCTGTTAGAAAATTGGATTTCTCACGACTTTAATGGATGATTTAGCAGTTGATAACCGCCAAGATGGCGAGGGAGCGTTAGCCAGGAACTATCGTTCAAACGACTCAGAAAGTTTGGCAGGTAATTTATGAGCATCATCAGAGAGGAATATCTTCTCTCTCCTCTTTTTTTTTATCTTTTTCTCATATGTATGTGTATCCTTTTTGTCAGATCATAGGCGAAAAATTTTATCACAAGCTATCCGTGAGCGAGAGAGTCAAAAAAAGGCGTAAAGCGTGAGTGAGTTGCTTTTACAAAATTTTTAGATTTTTATCATTTCTCCTTCTTTATTTATTATGTATTTTCACAGGGTGATGGCCAGAAGAAAATCCATTATGTGACGGCTACAGACGATATATCATCCACTATCACATCAGATAGTTTAATGGTATTCCGCAAAAAAGTTTTTCTTCCCTAATGAGTTGGTGGCCATTGTTGCCAAAAGTCGATCGAACCGTTCACCTCGCGGGTACTTTACTGTTTAAGAGATGATTCTTCGTGCGGGGCTGCGATTCCCTTTGGCTCCTGAGTTGATTGAGATATTCAAAATATGTGATGTAGCTTTGTCCGCTTTTCATTTGAGCTTTAATGGTCATCGTCGGTTTCTACTTGAGGCGTGGTGTTACTTTGAACATCAAATACTTGTGTCAAATGTGTAGATTTACATGTGATACCCAGGGATGTGTTTCTTATCGGACTATAAAGAATTGGATAGAATTTTCAGCACGGGATCAATCTAGAAATTGGTTTAATGGATTCTTTTTTGTGAAAAATGAGTGGGGCCTTCCTGAGAGATGGGGAAGATTGAATGACCTTCCAGATCCATATATGATGGTGGAGAATGAGATCCTGGCAACTCTTAATATCCCTGATGTAGGAAGCTTGTAACATGAGTTACGTCACATTGGCAAATATATAGTTGAAGATAGAATGTTCAAGGTTGGCTTTTCTATCGCGGGGAGATCTCATTCTTTTCCAAAGAGGTCAAGTAAAGGTGATGAAAGGTCTCCTTATTCATAGGTTCTTTCAAGAAGCGATCATGGTGGTGGCAATATTTCTTCCTAAAGAAAAAGAAGACATCTGAAGTGACTCGTCGGATATCTTGAAGAAGATGTTCGCCCAGTTGACCTCACGAGTTTAGCTATTTCAACTCATGATGGGGAGTTTTCGTTTCACACATTCTTGAAGAGGTGTTAAATCACATATGCTTGGGTCAGCAACGGTAGATTAATTATTGTCTTCCATTCTTTCTTCTTTTCTTCTTCTTTTCTTTTGTGTAATATTTGTGATGGTTTTTTTTCTTTATAGGTAACTCAAACATTAGGGCAGATGGATCATTTGAGTGTCGCTTTAGATGAGTGGAATACTAAATTTGTGAAGATAAAATATCTGCAAGGAGAGTATGAGCGAAAGATGAGTATTAATGCCAAAGAAGTGGCGACTTTGGAGGATCGGTGGCAGGTCGAGAAGCGAACATGTCGACTTCTCTTTCTCTCCGTGTCGAGGTGGAGGCGCACTCGTGATGGCGATTGAGGTGAGCAGAGACTCGTCGAGAAAGAAAAGACTCAAGGCACTTGCGAGGAGAAGAGAGCTCAGCTGGAGAAAGCATTAGATCGTCTTTAGAAGGAGCATATAATGTCGAAGCGGAAGCAAATGAAATCTCCTTGAAGGCGGTGGAAGACTTTAAGAACTCTCACCTCGTACCTCGAAGACCATGTTCGGGAAGCTCGTAATCATATACTTGATGTTGAAGTGAAGGACTTGGAGCACAATGAGGAGGGCTTCATCCAGGGTTCTAAAAGAATCCGACATACATGACCAGAGCTAGTATTGAGGATCTATCTCCCAGCCAAGTATCAGAAGACTCTTTGTCAGATTCAGAAGATGAAGGAGTTGAGTGAGTCCAAGGAGTATCTCTAGTGGTGAGGAGGACATTGATATCCAACGATATGATGTATCACTTGAGGATGCATTTTTTTTATATATGTATTGTTATTAGTGTGTAGAATCTTGATTCTTTCTTATATCATCATGTTAATGCTAAATTTTTTTTAGATGATACGCTCTTATTTTATTTTTACCTATCCGAGGTAATTGGTGAATATTATTCGACAACGGATGCGGATGAGGTTGAATTGAATCCACTCCGAGGATTTTGACCTATCAGGTTGTTTGTCAGTCTCTGATGGCGTTAACGTATGGAAGAGGTTGTAAGGAGTCCACCAAGGACCTTTTGACCTATCCTAGGTTGTTTGTCAGAGTCTTCGCTCGATGACGTTAACCTGTGTGGAAGAGACCATGAGAAGTCCACCAAGGACCTTTTGACCTATCCCAGGTTGTTTGTCAGAGTCTTTGCTCGATGACATTAACCTGTGTGGAAGAGGTCATGGAAAGTCCCCTTGGGATTAATCATTGATTGAGATATAACGGAGTTGTATATTTCTCAAGTAGGATTAAATGAAGAAGAAATAAGTTTATAAGAAGAAAGCTATAAATTCATTACTCGATAAGTTGATGATAATCATAAGACGATTTTAACACGGATATGAGTTTTAAGAGAAAATGACAACAACAACAACAACAACAACAAGTCTTTATCTCACTAAGTGGGGTTGGCTACGAAGAAAATGATAAACGAGACAAAATAAAAGCTGCGATAATTATGCAGTAGGAATTACTGATAATATTTTCGGAGATTCTCAGTGTTCCAAGTTCGAGGTAAAATTTTTTCCTCTGAATCCTTGAGCTTGAAAGTTCCTGGCTTCACCATAGCTATAATCACATATGGGTCATCCCAAAGAGGTGAGAGTTTATTACGTTGAGGACCTTTGCCTACAGCTTCGAGACTTCATAGGACCAAGTCACCGACAGATATGGGACGAGATTTTACTCTTCTATTGAAGTGACGAGCTACCCTTTGGTGATAGGAAGCAGTCCGAACTAGGGCCATGTCACAGTTTGAGTAGGTCAGTCTTGTCGGAGTTTTTCTTCATTATCATGATCGAATAATTGAACTCTTGGACTTGGAACCCGATACTCTTGGTATAATAGCTTTTGTCGAAACACAAGTTATATGGTGTCTCACCGAGGAGTGCGATGTAGTCGGTAAGCCAAAGAACATTAGAAAGCTCATCAACCCATTGCCCCTTCTCGAGATGTGTTTTAGTCCTTTGAGTATAGTCTGTTGGTAGCCGTCTGTTAGTTTGAGGATGTGCTACATGCGACGCGAATGTGAAGATCTTTGCAAAATGACATAAAGACTTTTCCAAGATATGTTCCGTTGTCGGTGATGATCTTTGCGGGAACCATCGACATACTATATTTTTTCCAAACAAATTGTTTAGCATTTGCCTCCGTAATTTTAGCGAGTGGTTCGGCTTCCACCCATTTAGTGAAGTAGTCGGGCTAAAATGATGAACTTTCGTTACGATCTTGTCGAAAAGGTCCCATGATATCAATCCCCATTGAGCAAAAGGTCAGCTTTGAATGGATGAGAGCTCGCGCATGTGAGGGATGTTAGAGTGCATAACAACTTGCACATTTTTTCATGAACTCAAGGCATCTTGTTTCATTGTAGGCCAATAGAAACCTTGCCTTATAATTTTAAGGCTAGCCCTTCCTCTGTGTTCTCCACATATCCACTGGTGAACCTCTCTTAATACATAATCGGCCTCACGAAGGTGAGAGACATTTGAGATATGGTCCAGAAAGCTTCGTTTGTATAGTTCACCTCGATAATAGTAAAGTTTGAAGCTTGTCTTGAGGCAATGCGAAGTTGGATCTTGGGAAGAGTTCCTTCTTGTAGAAAAAAAAGGATGGGGTCCATCCACCGAATGTTCCTTTATCTCATCAATTGCTTGAATTACCCATGACCCTTGGATACTGAAAATATATTTCTTCAACATGCCTTCTCTTAAGATCCCAGTAGCGAGATGAAGCAAGCTTAGTAGGCGTCACTCGAGTATTCTTCTCTCACAGTATGTGAATGATTTGATGTGTCTTGAAATGGACAAGAAGAGACTTCACTAAGTGGAGGTATAGTGCCAGCTGGGGATTATGAGCATTAAAGTTTCCCTCAACTTGGGAGGCTGACAAGTTGAGAATTAGTGTATCACTAAGTCTTGAGCTTCAATGGCGAGTCTCAACCTGCATAAGAGCCCATATTGACCATATTATTAGTTCTGAGAAATTTTAAGCGAAGTCCATACTCTAGGGTATTCTGCTGGGGGAAAATAAGTAAGATTCTCGACACCGGTATTTCACAGCTCCATCAACATAAAGGGTCCATTGAGGGATGAAAGGCATGTAGCGGATAGCTCCTCACGGGTTGGGAAGCATTCCACTATAAAGTCTGAAACTTGAGACTTTATAGCGAGTAGAAAATTTATATCAAACTCTCCAATTCTCTGAGACCATTTGATTAACCTCCCGGATGCTTACGGTTTTACGTAGGATGACCCTTAATGGTAAATGAGTGTAAACAGATAGTGTGAGCTTGGAAATATGAGGCAATTTGTGAGAAAACTAAAGCGAGCCACCTTATCGCAAGTGGATAACAACTTTTATATTAGAGAATTTCTTGACATAATAAATTGGTTGTATCCCACTTTCTTAAAAGCGAGCTTATCGCATGGGAAGAGGCTGAGATATAAGTATAACAACTCTCCTTGAATAGGCTTGGATAGTAGGGGTGGAGATGCTAAATACTCCTTTCAAAGTAGGCGACATTCATGATTTGAAAATTATTATTTTTAGCTCCCTTTAATATTTTAAAGAATGGCAAGTATATCCCAGGCAGCTAGGAAGCGGGATAACGCAACAATTTGCCCATTCAAATGAACTTCCTTAATATTCTTGGAGTCATATTTTTTGAGAGCTTTGATTTTTCGGGGTTGGCCTCTATCCCACGGTGGGTTACCATAAATCCAAGAAATTTTCCCGTAACTCAAAAGCACATTTGGTCGGGTTGGGTCTCATGTTATAACGTCGAAGAAGGTTAAAGCATATTTCTAAGTCGGAAATATGTTGTGATTCTTCCAAGCTTTTCACTAACATGTCATCCACATATACCTCCATTGTGTGCGGCTTTAGGTCTTTAAAGACCTTATTCATAAGGCGTTGATAGGTAGCACCAGCATTTTTTAATCCAAACGGCATAACTTGGTAACAGTATAAACCTTTATATGTTTGAAATGATGCTTCTTCATCCGTTGGGTTCATTTTATTTGGTTGTAAGCATTAAGCATTTGATGTAAAGCATCAAGCGAGCATTTGATGTCCGTAGCATCAACCAATTGATCAATTCGAGGAAGAGGAAAACTATCTTTGGCAAGCAAGGTCGTGTAATCAATACACATTCTCCATGTTCCATTTGTTTTCTTAACCATGACAACATTAGCTATGTAGGGTAATGTCACCTCGCATTATGAATCGCTTCTAGAAGCTTGTTAACTTCTTGCTCAATAGCTTGGAGGCGATTAGGTGAAAAACTTCGCTTCTTCTGGATGATCGGTTTGAATGTTGGATCGATCTTGAGAGAGTGCATGATCACATTGGGGTCGACTCCCGGCATGTCCGTCGGACTCTTAGCGAAGATGTCTTGATTTCTACGCAAGAAGTCTATGTATTTTTCCCTTTGTTCGTCTAAGAGCAGAGATCCAACTTGCAATGTTCATAATGGTTGGTCATCTGATAATGCAACAAGAGCAAAATCTTCTGGAAGCTTTTAAGGTACTTCTTCATCTCAAAATTAAAATCTTGATCTTGAAGGTCACGAAGTGTGGTTGAGCTTATGCGAGATAACATGATTGTCTTTATCATGATTTTCCGCACCACTCCAACCGGGGTTAAATTTCATCTTAAGATGAGATCGAAGTGGCAGAAAATTGATTGGAGGGCCTTCCAAAGATATATGTTGAATCGATTTGACCACCATGAATTGGATTAAATGAGCCACTTGTGAAATTCACCGGACAGAATGGTGATTGTCCCCCCTCTACTGCGCGAGGCGATTATCAAACATAATGGTCTGCGGCGGGTTGGAGCTTTTCCCAACGGCCCATATTAAGAAATGTGGAGTAAAATAAGACATCAACAACTCTCATTGTCAATCAAAATTCTCTTAACATTATAGCATGGGTCACCGATCCACGTCGATGACAAGTGGATCTTGATGAGGAACATGTACTCCTTCTAAGTCATTAAAAGTGATGGAATGATCTACAACTTCTTTAACTTTCTTGAGATGGTAATGAGAACTTGATTAGATAGTATTGGTCCTCCTGCGATTGTTTCAATTTCTCCGTTGTTTGATGATTATTTATTGTTTACGTGATGATTGTCATGGTTGCCCCAGTTGGAGGTATGTTTGTTTGAGTCGATTGATTCTTCACAAATGGCGTAGATATCCTTTTGAATGAGCCTCTCAATTTCTTCTTTGAGTTGTTTGCATGCCCTGGTATGTCGACTTGATGGAAGTGATAATATTGCTCGATTTCACGAATTTGGTTTCAGGATGTACTTGATATTTTCTTCATCTCGAATAGCCATTAGGAGGTTAACACGAGATGTGTTCGGCGTGTATTCCTTTTCCGTGGTTCACGTCGTTGATATGGGGGTCGTGGAGGAGATCCGGCACTTGTTGCTTCTTTTGATAGGGGTGTCGGCATTCCCAGGGTGCTTTTACATTTTCACGTAGATTGCTCAAATTGTTTGCATGAAGATCATCATGAGATTTGTGCTTCCACCGATGAACCAAGTCGGCATATGGCGGACCGTGTGTCATTAGTGGCAGTAAAAGACCTGATGGAGTCCTCCAAGGAAAACTCCTCTTAATAGTTCGGTCTACTCGGGTATTTGGCGAGCTTCTAGGAGGACCTCGAAGTATTCCTTAAGTGATTCACCCTCATTTGGCGAATCTCGGAGAGATGAGATGAATCTTTAATGATCCTGATTTGCAATGAAGCTCTACAAAAAATCTTGGCGAGTTCATCAAAGGTATGGATGGATTCCCTTGAAAGGAAGGAACCAAGTCGCTTGTCCGTGAGTAACGGAAAGACTTGACAAAGCGTGTGTCGGCTTCGTTGGATATGCATGATAGTCCTGTAATGGTCGATGTATTCATGTGGGTCAGTCGCCCCATCATATGAATCAATGTTGGAAGCTTGAAACCCAGAATAGGATGTTGAAGAATAAGCTAAAGGTGAGGATTCCTCATAGCCGCGGTGAGGGGGAAGATGATTTCTATCTTGGAGGTGAAATTCATCTTGCATTAAGTGTCGTAATTCTGCATGTATAACATGACGAGTGGGGTCAACAGGACGAGAATGTGTCAAGCTACCAGCAATAATTGGTGGATTAGCAGTCGGTTGAGCTGCACGTGATGGATGAGTAGAACTAGCGGTGTCGAGGAGATCGACATCGGTCTACGGAGGAACTTATCAAGGAAATTAGCATTTTGACCTCCCACTAACGATCTTGGGGAGATGTGTTTTCAGCGGTAGTGGCATTGTGTTCCTAAAGTCGGATCATCTCATTTTGAGACTCTTCCATTCGTGCACCGAACTTCTAAAGAGATTTTTGCCTTCACCGATGGTCGCTATCGAAGTGAGGTAGAAGGTTGGCATCCTTGGTTCAAGGATTGGTTTTAGTGGCGGGAGTTGCGGGAGGCTCGTTATTCTAGTATGCTATTGGCCATATGAGGGTGTTCTGAGGATTGAAGGGTTGTTTCCACGGCGCCAAAGCTGTTGCGTCTAGAAAACCAATTGCGATAGAGTAAAAGTTTTTCGCTTAGTTATGAAATCCAGCACACACAGGTAAAAAGTGAACAATAAAACTCGAATTTTACGGAAAACCTCAAAGATGGAAAAACCACGAGGCTAGCGAGCTTCCACTATGTATCATTTGAGTACAAGATCTTCCGATACGGGATTACATAATTATATGAAAAGGACAACGATTCTTGTGTAACGATGTTGGCAGCGATGTTGGCTCGATGTTGGGCGATGTTGGCGATGATGGCCGACGATAGTGGTCGGTGATGATGACCGACAACAGTGATCGACAATGGCGAGAATCAGCGATGGAGACTGACGGCGGCGGCCGGCGATGGTGGTTGACGACCGTCGAGTGGCGACACGATTGTGCTTGGAGGATCTTTAGAGCTCTCTCCTCTCTCTTGCTTGGGCTCCCCTTCATATGAGGAATGAGGGGCTATTTATAGATTGGAGGAGTGGCGTCTCTGTAAATACATGCAAAACCGATTACTCCACTTCACGGGACAATGATCCATTTGATCATTTGATGTATTTTAAATATTTGAATGCTCAAATGAAGTCAATTGTAAGATCTTTGGCTTGTTGGGCAAACTTGTCGAGGCCGATTTGACTATAAACACTCCATATTTGAGAGCTTTTTTGAATTTAAGCGATGTCTCAAAGTTTCCAATGATGTTTTAAGTGCTTGATCTTGACCGGTTCTTTGACTTGCTTTTCGGCATCAAGATTCGTGCTTATTGAATTTTTGGTCATATCAAGCATAATGATTATCCAACAAAAAGTTTAAAATAAATTACTAAGAAAAGACCAAAATAAGGAAGAAAAACTTGCTAAAAAAGACTAACTTGCCAAACACTTAGTATTTTTCTTGAAACATCATCATTTTTTCATAATCAAAATAAAGATGTATTATTGTATTAACTATTATGATCTTGAGATAAATGACTTTCCATGAGAGAGATTGGAGCTTCATCATAAAAATAATAAATTCTGGATAGTGCTCTTAACTTTGCCAAATAATTCTATACTATTGGTAGAGATATAAGGAATACAATTTGTCTACACAATATAATATTTAATCTCTTTTTCTTAAGAAAATACAACATATGAAGGGGGATTTAAGAAGTGTGAGATTTCCTCTCAATTAGGCATTTATGCTTGAAGACTAGAATATTATTTACTAATATTTTAATTTTTTCAAGGCTATCAAAAAATATATTGTAGAATTTTGGCTAAATTACTAAAAATATAAGTAAAAAATTATAAATAGACTCTCATTCTACATATGAAAGAGGCCTACATAAGAAAGATGAGCGCTTAAAAGTCATAAAAATTCTAAATCCATATCTAATGCTCGGCTTCGACGATTACCACCAACTTTTATTACCAAATCGTTATTGCCCATCCAACGTCACTTGATCGCCATCATTTAATCATGTTCACTAATCTATCAATCTATCAATGTCAGTCCTCAAAATGAAATCGCTATCAACCAACTAACTTCATTTGTTGGTCATCAACAAACCATCATCATCATTCCTCAGTACTTATCTAACATGCTCAACTATAATTGTAGTATATCATGCTTTTGTTCCATGCTATATAATCTCATCTTCTTCTATTTAAAAAAAAAAAGAGTGAACCATTATAATCTTTGTTAACATAGTTGATTATATCATTTGGGATAGGTCTTTTTTTATATAAAAAAAATGCATATAAATTTTTTTATTATTTTATGTATTTTGTTGTTTTATTTTTGTGTTCATGATTTTTTTATATATGATTCAATTTTTGGATTGATATAGATTTTTTTTGTTGGATATTTTATTTTCATATAATATATTAACAATTGCTTCTAATTTAAAAAAATCAATTTCATTAATGTCTTAAAGCATATTTTAACAAATTATATCACTTTTTTTATCCTAATAAATTTCCCCAAATTTTAAAATGCTACAAACTCAAAATTATTAAAATAGAAACCCTAAACACAATAGCTTCCATGTTTTACACATAGCTTAATTCTACATAGAACTGGATTAATTCCCATGGGATGGTAAAAATTTCAATCTAGTCCAATATTAATTTTGATACAAGCCATAGATCAAGAATCAATTTAGAAGAATCTAATCAATTATTGCATTTATTCAAATTATTAATAAAAAAATTAAACAAGTTGAACAAGATGTGAACATTATTGTACAAACTTATAAGGTGAAACTCATCTTGTTAAATATATCAATATTACGATCATTTGAAATGGAAACCAATAAGGACAAGCCTTTTTGGTGTAACACCCCCTTTCTTCTTTCCTCGAATATGTTAATGGACTTCGATCATTTTAGAGTTCATGTTCATCTATTGTATTACATATATTGTCCATATAAAAATGAAAAGATGTTATCAATTTTCAATGGCCTTAACCAAAAGGTGATGAACCTCCCAAAATTACTCCTACCAATTTGATTATTAAAACTTCAACATATCACCATCAATGCGCTTATAGCTTCGAGATCCATGGCATAGTAAATTATGATCCGCGATAAGAAACAATGTCAATGGTGTCCACTGATAAACAATCATCGTTGATTTATTATCAGTCACCTAGGTTAATTTGACGCTAAAGTATGTTGCCAATGTAATAAGCTGATAGCATTCAGTCAAATTTGATCATAAAAATATAGTCTGGCCATGACATACTAAGAATACTCATAACGAATGTTTTCGAGAATAACTGATATACTTTGGTAAAAACTATGAATAGTCTGTTATCTATTTCATTTCTATCGTCGTATTAGTAAATCTGAAGTTAGTGAAGCTTTAAAGAAAATGAAATATGAAAAAGCAGTAGGACCGGATAATATTCCAATAGATGTGTGGAAATGTTTAGGAGATCAAGGAATTTCTTGGCTTACAAATCTTTTTAATGTTATTTTAAAGACTAAAAGATGCCGATGAGTGGAGAAAGAGTTTGTTGGTTCCTTTATTTAAGAATAAAGGTGATGCACAAGAGTGTGCAAATTATAGAGGAATTAAGTTAATGTGCCATACATTAAAATTATGGGAGAGAGAAAGCATAGGTTAGATGTGATACGTAAGTTTCTCACAATGGTTTGGTTTCATGCCGTAGATCTACTATGGATGCTATACATTTGTTAAGAGGTTTGATGGAGAAGCATAGAGAAAGTAAGAAGGATCTACATATGATATTTATTGATTTAGAGAAAGCTTATGATAAAGTCTCAAGAGATATTCTTTGGAGAGTTCTAGAACGAGCGAAAGTTAATATTAGTTATATTCAAGTCATTAAGGATATGTATACTAGAGTTGTTACTTGTGTCCAAACACAAGGAGGATTGACAAAATATTTTCCTATTTCAATTGGATTACACCAAGGATCAACATTAAGCCCTTATCTTTTTTACTTTAGTTATGGATGTTCTTACGAGGCATTTATAAGAAGTTGTACCTTGGTGTATGCTTTTTGCTGATGACATTCTTCTTGTTGATAAGACTAGAGAGGGAGTCCAACAGAAACTTGAATTATGGAGGTCAACTTTAGAGTCTAAAGGTTTTCGTTTAAGTAGATCTAAAACTAAATATATAGAGTGTAATTTTAGTTGTAGAAGTTTTAGTGATAGTGTTGTGAGTTTAGGTGATCAAGTCATAATAAGAGTGAATCGATATTTATGCTCTATTGTTCAAAATGATGGTGAAATAGATGAAGATGTTATTAGTAGAATTCAAGTTGGATTGTTGAAGTGGAGGAATGCATGCCTATTATGTGATAGAAAAGTTTCACTTAAACTTAAGGGAAAATTTTATAAGATGGTGGTAAGACCTGAATGACTTATGGTGCGAATGTTGGCCAATAAAGAGAAGCATAAGACTGTGTTACGAGATGAGGATGCTCGTGGATGAGTGGCTTTACTCTTAGAGATAGAATGCAAAATGAGTATGTGGGAAAAAGTTGGAGTAGCTCCAGTGGTAGATAAGATTAGGGAGAGTCAGATAACATAAAGCATCACGTCCATGATGACAGGAGAGTAGATGCATTAGATTTTTTATGTTAAGAAAGGATGTAGACTAAAAGACTTGGTTAAGATGTAAAAAAATGATCTTAAGATACTTGAATTAAATGAGAATTTGACACATAATAGGACACAATAGAGACGAAGGATTCATGTAGCCGACCCCACCTAGTGGGAGGCTTTTGGCAAGACAAGTAAGAACTAAAATATATTAAAAAAAATTAATTTGATAGCAATCTTTAATTACTAAGTCAAATAGCTTTATATCTTCCGTTTTTATTATATAAAAGGACAAATTTAATTGATCATAAATATTTAATAATAAATTATAAAAATTTTAGCAACTAAATTAATTTACTTACACTAATTATCTTTCAAAATCTTTTGTCTTTTTTTTAATGATTTCTCCTTAATTATACGTGCCTTTCATGTTAGTGCATCTTCTATTTTTAACTATTCATGCTCAAATCATCCATGTCGATGATTCATTATTTCATATAATAAATGTCACTGTTATATGTACCATCTATCTCAAAATAATTATATGATTCATAATACTTTATAAAATATAGTCATGCTCTCTTTATTTTAGCATAATTCGTTTTAAGGTCATATCCATTTTAATTAATCACTTAATTTGAACTATAAAATCAATCAAATTCTCTTCTATAATCATATGTTTAACATACTTAAAAAATCTAATAAATCGCTCATATTTAGATATCACTTAGGTTCCATTTAGAGCTGCATTTTACCTGCGGTGCGATTAAAATAGCATTATTTTTGGTGTTTGACAAAGTATGATGAGACTGTATTTTGAAAAATCTATAATAAAAAATTTCTATTTTCCAACCTGACCTGACCAAATAGGACGAAAATCAAAAAGCTACAATTTGATCTTTTAAAAAAAAAAAATTTATAATACTCATCACTTCTTAAACAATAATTTTTTTCTGTAATAACTCCACTATTTTTTTTCAAATAACTATACCAATCCCAAACCGACCCTTAATCTCCAATAAATAATTATAAACACAACATCCAGCAAAATTAAAGTCAATTTTCTAAACATTTTTATACTTAACACTAATTACTTATTGCCTTCTAATAATTTCTTGTTTATCAAAATTTTTACTTATTAAACAATATTTAACTTATCAATAACTAACGAAAACTTTATCTTGAATATCTTTTTAGTAATCTCCTTCCTTATAAATGCATAACTTTACAAGTTAATTGTTTATATTTACATTTGATTCAATCTAACTTCACTTCCATTTTCTTTTGATTTTTCTTAGGGTGGTGTAGAAGCGCACATTATGAAGAGTTCAACAAATAATATTTTATGGACAAAGAAAGTAGACCATTGTACATAAAAAATTAATTAATTAAAGGACTAGACTTTGATTTAGCGAACAAATAATTATTTTTTAAGGAATTAAGTTGAACATTAAGCAATCTTTATTTACTATCAGGCTACATACAAATTGAATTTCAATTAAAATCAATATTACATTTAAAATAGAGAAATTTATAAACTTATCACACAATTCTTATGTATTTACACATTTCTCTCCAACAACACCATGCAATTATAGTAATAAATATTCTGCATCAGATAATTAAACTAGCACAAGGCTGTTGAGATCAATTAGTTCAACAAAACTGGATTGCATATCTGCATTTAGAACTTAAAAATTTTTATTAATATTATTTTGTTAATTTACAGATGACAAAACCACACAACAATGAAAAACAAGTCATTATAAGCAAAAACCACAAGATCCCTGCAACTATTATCTCCATTATATTTTTAAGACATTCACATATCAACACATAATTCTTATATATTTACTTACCTATCACATAAATATTAATATTACATAAATAACATCTAAATTTTTAATATTATATTAAAAAAGTCATCATCAAGTACGACTTTTCATATATAAAAAAGTGATATATTTATAAATATCAAACTTTAGTTATCAGATGAATAAGAATTATGTGATATATATATCTGATATAATTATAAATATTAAATTTTAAGTGTTAGATATGTAAATGCAAATGAATTATGTGCCATATACCTAAATCTCCCTTTGTTTTTTCAAAAGAAGCTCAGCGCTCAGTTGTACAAATTTAAGTATCTGTTTCCTTACCAAGACAATGGAGATTTTCAATATTGGTTTGGTTCAGGAAAGAATGATTGGCTTACCACAGAGCGATTCAATTTCATCTTCAAGAAGCCTCAATAAGTTTGCTTTAGTCCGACGATAAACCCAGGCTTTCTGCGTCTCATCCCAATCAAATCGAGACGGTCCGCTACAGTAAAAAAATGAAAATTAAGCAGCCAGATTCTTGGACATGAAGACGAATAGAATGTGAATTCAATACAGTAGAAAGCATGCAAACTCTTGAGTGTTACGAAACAACAAAAAGGTTGACAAATAACAAAGAAAACACCCTCCAACGCGTGAAGTTTTGATGTTTTAGCATCTAATAAATTTCAAAAATAGTTTTCCGACTATTTGTATGTGACCAATTTAATCTGGTAGCATCAAATTTCTACGATTTAGTTCTATTATACAAAACAACAACAACAACAACAGCCTTTATCCCAATTGGGTCGTATGAATCCTTCGCTCCATTACCCATTATGTGTCAAATTCTCATTTAATTCAAGATACTAAGGTTATTTTTATACATCTTAACTAAGTTTTTTTTCTACCTCTATTTTCTTAACATATAAATTGATCTACTCTCCTAACCGGGTCATCGGACGGCCGACGCTTTATGTAGCCAAACTTATCTGCCACCGGAGCTACTCCAACTTTTTTCCGAACATATTCATTTCACATTTTATCTCTAAGAGTAAAGCCACTCATCCACCTAAGCATCCTCATCTCAGTAACTTAACTTAGCCTGCTTCTCTTTATTGGCCAACATTCTGCACCATAAGTCAAAGTCTTACCACCATCTAATAAAATTTTCCCTTAAGTTTAAATGGAACTTTTCTATCACACAACAGCCGATGCATTCCTCCACTTCAACCATCCAACTTGAATTCTACTAATAACATCTCCATCTATTTCACCATCATTTTAAACAATAGAGCCTAAATATCTTAATCGCTCACTCTTATTAATGACTTGTTCACCTAATGTCACAACACTACCACTAGAACTTCTACAACTAAAATTACAAAATTGGTCCAAAATTGTCCCTCGGAAACCAGAGTTGGGATCAATTTTGTATCAATATTAGTACACCAGGCATCAGTTTGAATCAATTTCATATGATCAAGATACAAAGTTGGAGAAATGTGATAGTCAGGGATAGAGATAATCAGGAAACTATATTGAGATTTATTTCATTTAGTATCGAAAGTGATTATGAAATTCTCTCGCTTTGACAGAAATAGAAATAAACAGAGAATGCAACCAAGTAGAGACATACGGTTCAGTAGTAGAATAAGTTTGTCTGAACTTTTTGAGTTAAATAACTAAACACCACTGCAATCAGAAGACCACAGGCTTGTATGAACTCGCTGCTGAACAAGTGGATAGGGGATAGATGCTCATGGAATAGCTAATAAATAGTAAGAGAATCAAAATAACACTGAATGGCTTCCATATTGAACAAGCAACCATCTATGGTGTTCAAACTTAATTGAATGTTTTACTATTACTACTTAGACTAGAAAGAACATCCAACAGAAAAGGAAGTTCAATTTCATCCTAAAAACTGTTTTTTTTTTTCCTAAGACAATTATGTTTTGGAAGAATCTACAAGTTTGGGATCATATTTTGGTCCCATAGTGCCGGATTTTGCTTGTTTGATAGAGATGGTGATAATAAGACCACCATTGACAAGAAAGATAATCTAAGTACAAGTCAAGAGTGTAGATAGATGAGATATAGCATGTGAATCTCATATTCGCTTTAATGACTCATAGGAAGCCATCTAAAGTGCACCAACAATATAAAATACAAATGAAAGAGATTGACCGGATAAAAAATCGGAAGTAGAGGTTTAAGATTCAATAATTCGACCGAAGTTGAATCGAAAACTACCTTCAAAACAAGACAGATCGTTCAGATGGCAATCCAAAACTGCGAATACAGCGTTTCAAAAATGAGGAGCATCATAGGTACCAAACACCCGCAACTTCTCAATATTGACCACCTCCTTATACGCCCATAGGCATGTTGGTCACCCCTTTCAATGGGGTGAAAAGAAAAAGGATACCTAAGTGCTAAAAAAAGAACATCACTAAGGTGAAGCATTTACCCTGCCCAACCTACCACAACATTTAAGTTATAGACAGATGCATCTAACCATGTCATTAGTGTTGTCCCCATCTAAGATGATCGATAATGGCATGTAATTAAGAGATGATTCAAGGTGCTCATAAGAATTATTTGACCTATGATAATGAGCTATTCATCTCGAATCAAATAATAAAGCACTGAAGACACAACTTATTAGGGAAGGGGAATATTTTGCATACAAATCACCAGCCACAATAGTACCCATAGACCCAGTCCAAGATACAACAAGCTAGACAAATAAAGTAGATTCCATAGCTGCAACAGTTCAAGTGACCAAGAATAAGAAGAGAGCACACAGAAAGAGTAATTTGTTGGCCCGACTAGTTACCAATGCAGAACCAATGCACCACAAAAGAGTATGATGCATCATATGCAACAGTCTAGATTTTTGGAAAGCATGAAAAGCCCATAAACGAGTCTAACGACAAACTAAAAATATCCCCTCCAACATCAACTGCAAGGTGACGAGTGGGGTCTTAAAAGGCCAAAAGGTTGGATAAGAACCAAATGGTCATGATATAAGTGGTAAATCTATTTGTGACCATGCTGGTGCAACCACTGCACTACACAGAGTATGATGTGTCGTACACAAGAATCCAAATATTTAGGAGCATAAGAAACCATAGAAGGCCCAAAAACAAATTGAAGATGTCCTCGAGACATTGCATTAATGCAATTGAGAGAAGGATCTAAAGGGCTATATTTATTGTTTGAAGATGCACTTGGATATACAAAGGTTCTTAAAGGGATATCTACCCTACAATACCTCGAAGACTTCCAATTGGTAGTGTGTTGGTGCATGCCCTTACCAATATCCACTTAGTCATGGGAGTCCATTTCAGCGGGCATCTTGGGACGCTTGCTACAGACACGATGAGGATTTAATTACGTGTTCATTTAAGTTTATCATTTTAGTAAGATGGTGAGCTGATTTTGTATCAAAAGAACAATATAGGAGAAAATGATTCAATTTCAACTAATTGGAAGTACTTTGGGTTGCCTTAATTCATTATTTCTGACAAAGATAATAACTTTCTCAGTTATTTCTGAAAGGCCTTCTGAGGCTTGATCGATACCGAGTTAAATTAAAGATCCACAAATAGATAAATAGACAAAGGTGGTGAATTGGATGATGATCCACAAGGCGATGAGCAACAATTCATAACATTCAAAGACTTAATGATGAGTCTTCCATATAGTTTCTGTCCAATTAAGTCATTCATATGCCAACATCAACATCACCTTCAGAGATATGTGTGAGCTCCGAAAATTCGTCGCCGACCTCTCGACAAATGAAGAGAGTATGATTTGATGTGTCGGTGAACTTTTGCGAAGACAGATGAAATAGTAGATAAGACACTACCCAGAGATTTCGCCCTATTTTGTGAGGACTTTAGATCTGGTTCCAGATTTCCTATATGAAAACACCTATAATTAATTATCCCTCTCAATGCTGAGAGAGAACTTTCGATTAAGGCTAGTCATTAAATCGCTAAATACATAACGTATAATAACAGCATGTAGAGTTTAAAATTTAAGGTTTAGAATTTATGAAATTTATAATTATTAGCTTAAAGCGCATGGTTGGGAGAATGATGATGTGCTCGATCTTGATCTCATGATTCTGCCATCCCTGGTTATCGTGGTCCCTAGTCTACTTAATCAAGAGCTAGACAACCCGACAATAATCCTTATCGCAACATTACGGTAGTTATGTCAAGAAATCATCAGAACCCGGGATGGTGTTTAAAGAGACAGAGCTTAAGTCTTAGAAAAAAAGACTTTGTCTATCAAATATACTCATGATTCATAACTCTGATGAGAATATACTGACTACAATCGCGGATCGTAATATAATGGTATCATTGTTAACCACGTCGAGGACTGTTTGTAACCGCATCATACGTGGAGCATCAAATTACAGAGGATAATGATAATGCCCTACTAGCGTAGATTATTTGAGTTTGAATATAGTGATTTATTTGACATTAACTTTGTGATAGAGTTTTCTTAATCTGTTATCCTCAACAAAGCGATGGTAGATGATAATTGTTTGCTTTAAGCATTTAAATAATGAATTTAATTTAGTTCAGATATTTACTTAGTTGAAATTTAGTTTTAAAATGAATTAGTTTAAAGCTCGAGCATCTTTTGATGATAATATCCCCTCCGGTTGAGATTTTCAATCAACTATCATCGTAGACTCAAACTCGCTATTCTACCAGAGGATGCCTATGACTTTTGTGTAATTAAAATTTTTAATAAATTAATATCACGCTTGTCAACTCCATTACAAATATGTAGAGAATAAGTCTTATGATATAATATAATTTAAATTCATTTAGAAGTTGATTATTTAGTAATGTTAACTCTATTTCAAACATAAAGGATTAAAGCCTACTATATGATTATATTTTATGAATAATACTTATATCTTTCATCAATTTGAATTAGTATATGTATATTAGTTCATATGCATATATATAAAGGATTGAATTGATTTTATCATTATTCTATTTTTTTTAAACCCACGCAGCATCCTCAGACACCAAATTTAGGTACTTAGTATAAGTGTCGGGGCCCATGCGGGTAATTAGAATACTTGTACGAATTTTTGGAAAGCTCATATTGAATTGAAGATTGTTTTATATTTCATACAAAAATTTATTTCTTTCAAATAATTGCACAAATTCTGAAGTATTTTAATTGAGTGATAGTTGACTCCATAATTTATACAAAATTAATACATTTGAAGTCTATTTAGAATTTAAGTCAACGTCTTCTGTCTGCTTGTACGAAGAGTTGCAAATTCGGTGGCGTGGAATACATTTTAAATTGTTCTAATATCTTATTAGATCCCTTGGAATAACATATATTAAAGTGCTAAATTTATATTTATTGCCAAAATATTCAATTCACTCCATGTTCATAAATCTGTTTGAGTTCAATCCACTTTTTAATTTGAAATATAATCTATAAATTCATTTCAAATTCATTCTCACTTATAATTCAAAATTCAATTTGATATCAATTTTATTTTAGCAACTTAGGCGACACTATTTGTTTAGCTTGAATTTTATTTGAAAGTATGAATTTTGGACAAAATTTCGACAATATTTCGACAAGAATAATGTCATCACCACGTAGTGGGCTATATCGAATCATAGCTCTACCCGTCAAACTGGAGCGTGTTTAGACTCTACTGAGCCAATCTCTACGCCTGATGAGATAACGGTTTCAATCACCACATAAGAAAATATATACAATTTCTACACATTCAAATCTCCTTCCCCCTTTTTTTAAGTCCAGATTTTAGTCAAAATTTCGACAACATTTCGATATAGGGGGAGCAACATCTAACGGTTTTGGCTTACTCGTATAGTGCTTGTCTCACACACCATAGATTTCATCTCACATGATGAGCAGGCCTTGAACCTACAAAAGAACCACATATATAATTTCTTTTACACATTTAAGCATCTCCATACCAACCAAAGAACAATAATAATTTTGCATGGGAAAGAATTGAATAAGAGATTATCTTGGTTATTTGGGTTGAATAGGTGGAGAAGATGCCGAAAATGGAACTTGTGATGACAGTTCCATTGTTAGGAGGAAGGGAACCGCTACTCGTGGATGTGGAGAAACAGAAGGAAGAGTTCTCTTTTGTTGTGTGTTGAAAGAAGAAAATGTGAGGGGTTAGAGGGTGGTCTGAAAAGGGGAACCTGGGATTTGGAAGATAGTGGAGTCACGCCACTCACCAGGGAAACAGGGAAATGACGGAGTTTGAAGAATGAAGGAGGAGCAAGCCAGCGTGGAGTTCTGGAGAGGGAACACTGAGGGGCTCATACCGCAAGAGATCAGAGCTGGAATGAGATGATTGCAAGTGTGTTTTGGTGGAGACAGGAGGTGGGTCAGGGAGCTCGACTGCTGGTGATGATCAAACTAACGTAGCCAGTTCAAGGGGAAGAGGAAGAGACAAGAGAGAGAGAGAGAGAGAGAGAGAAAACCTGTGCGGGGAGGACGAGAGACGAATGAAAGGGGGGAAAAGCAGAGGCTTGAAGGAGCGAGCAAGATAGAGAGGGTGAGAGAAGTTTTGTCGGGTGAAAAAAATCTTGGCCTCTTTGTCTTGGGAGGAATAGAGACAGGAGCCAATAATTAATTAGTTTTACGATTTAGGGATTTCCAAAATCTTAAGCCAAAATTGAGATCGGTTAGGAAGGAATCATTCTCAATTAATTCCATATCATACACATAGAAATTCTGAATTAATTTTGGAATAATCAATCATTTAAATTATGATTAGTGAAATCAAGAATAAATATCTGATAATCTTTTGTTATTATTATTGTTTTTGTGGACTGATTTTTCTTTTTTTGTGACGTAGTATTGAAATTTATGCAAATTTTACCAAAACCTATAATATGGATGTCGTTCCTAAGCAAATTTGGCGCTCTGAACTCAATGGTGCACCCCATTTTGCGATCGGAGGTCATTTGAGTGAAGTCGGCGCCGAATCGAGTCGATTTTGGTTCAAAGTTACGCATCGTTGCTTCCGATCGCTCGATATTCACGCAGACTCGTCCGAATTGAGCACGAACTGTCTCATTTGATAGGTTTCGATGTTTCGACGCTAACGATGCGATCAATTTCACAAACGGAAATCATTTTGGCATCGTCACAGCTTCCTGATCTCGATATGTGCGTCGGCACATCGGTCGTCGAATTGTGCAATACGTATATTCTGATCAATTTTGACGTTCTGAACGCGATGGTAAAGTCCGTTCGTCGATTGGAGATCATTCTGACTGGTTTCGATCACGATTCATATGCTTTCAACTCTTATTTTCAGGACGGTGCATCTAATTCTTGTTAATTTCAATATATTTGCTTGATTAAGCATATGAAAATTACTTAAAGGTCAACAAATGTCCAACAAATATGGTGTGCGTATGAAGCGGACCATATTTGTTACAAACTAATTGACCATATAAGATTTTACCTGATTTGCCTTTATTGACTCATCAAGTAAGAAGAGAGATACCTTCGGCCATAAGCTTAATGCTTTGATGGGCTTGTCGAAGGTCTCATTTTAGTGGTTTGTATATTTAATCTTCCTTTTCCCTTAACTTCATGCTTAGTAGGCTTGGTGAAGGAAGAATTTTATCTATTTTGTGATTTAGGTTCCTTCGCTAGCTTGAGCTTGACTTGATGAAGAGAATCTAATTTGTATAACTTCGACCTGGAGGTTTATTACTTTGGTGGACTTCTTGAAGGATTAACTTGATTTGTCGGAATTGACTTGTCAGGAGAATGTGCATACCTTCGGTCCTTTACTTGTTGGTTTAGAGGACTTGTTGAAGGATAAACCTGATTTGTCCAGATTGACTTGTCAGGAGGATGTGCATACCTTCGATTTTTTGTTTATTGCTTTGATGAACTTGTTGAAGGATTAAGCTGGCGACCTAGTCTTCAAGACGAGCATTAGGTCTATAAAGAAGTCAAACCAAGTGGATGTTGACTATAAAGTTCTCTGGAGAGTTTTTTACGAACTCCAAGATAGACCTTTGCTGCTTTCTTTGAAGTTGAAGTTATATAGATTTATGTGGTTACTGGGATCCACTCTTGATTTTCGATCATTCTTCAAATCTGGATCGCTTAAATTCATTGAGTTGGATCGCTTTGGAGGATAGATAGCTCTAGCCTTTGAAGTTGTCTTTTACATGCTTTAAGTGAACGTGATCTTTCCTATTATTCGCATAGCCACCTGTAACCTAAACAAATATAATTATAAATATTATTTGAGGATTTCAGCACGAGTCGTGATGTCAACCCAAAATAGACATAAGTGCTTTTCTAATATAAAAATTTAAAAAATGCCCCCTGTCTGACAGGAGGATTTTCGAGTTAAGATGAAGAGGTACTTATATCTATTTTTATATCAATTATAAGAGTAGATGAGACTTATTGCCAACCACCATATATGTATACTTTCATCTTGAGATATCGACAGAAGGCACGATATCAACCCAAATAAATATATAAAAAAACCCCTGTCTTGCAGGGGGAATTTCATCGTAGCTCGAAAATGTGTTCTCGCAATGCAAGAGAATTTTTGAGTACTATTTCATATATATATATATATATATATAATATGAGGAGTCATGAATGTAATGTTTATCCAATCATGCAACCATGTGCACTCAAATATGATACTTCTTGAGATAACGACCATTGATGGGTGGCATAGGTCACACCACCAATCAACAACCGGTAGGCTCTTTCGTATACCTTCTATGATGTAAGGGTCTTCCCAATTAGGTTCAAATTTATCCATTCTGAGAGATTATCGATCTTCAAGACGATACCAACTCTACTCTTTGAAAATTGAGAATGCTCCATCAAGTTTTTAGACATTCTTACCGATAGATTTCTAAGCTTTGTTGGGCTTGAAGTCTAATTCGAGCATGTAAAGTTCTTCCATCCAGTGTTCTCCTCTTGAGTAAGATTATATTGATTTACGGGTGATGGTAGTTCGACTTCTAGTGGCAAAACCGCCGACCAAAAAAAGTTAGAACATAAGAAGTGGCTTTAGTTGGCGTCTTGTAAGTAGTTCTATATGCCCATAACGTCTCAAGCATTTTGATGTGTCACTCTCTGTTATTCCTCGTGAAAATCTTTTTGAGTAGCTTGATCAGTGTTTTATTAAAAGCTTCTGCCAAACCATTGGCTCTTTGATTATAAATTGATAAATATCACCAATCAATTTTGCATCGATCAGCGAATTTATAGATCTTTGCACTCTTGAATGTTGAGCCATTATCTGAGATAACTCGTCATGGTATACCAAATCTATAGACACAATTATGAGTGAAGAAGTCGACGACTCAATCAGCAGTAACCTCTTTAAACTGAGTCGCCCACCAGAAAAATAGTCGATCTATAAGATAAAGTGATAACTTGCTAACGATGGTGGACCAATAGGTCCAATTATATATGTTCCCCAACACTCAAACAACCAAGATGCGACCGTTGGATGCAGTGGATTCGGAGGTTGATAATGAGATTTTCGTGGACTTGACATTCATGACACCTTTTGGCATGATCAATACAATCTTTCACCATCGATGGCCAATATTCTATTCTCTTGATTTTATCATTTTTTAAGACCTGATTGATGTATCCCACAAAGTCCTTCATAAATTTCAAACATAACTTTGTTTCATCCATCCCCAAGCAGCACACATTTGTTCAAAGGATCTACGGTACAATGCATCATTAATATAGGCATATCGTAGGATCCTTTTCGTAATTTGCATAACTAGTGATTTATTGCTCGACAATTTGTTTATCTTGAAATAATAGATGAAGGGTTGTCTCCAATCATCAGGCTCTTCCACTATGAAACTTCACATGATTTCTTTGTAGTATTTTTGAGCTATTCTATCTCTTGTACTTGTTCTTTGGGAGAATGAGGAGCAATTTGAATTGCTCACGGCTTGAGTTTGATGTCCCCCCACTGGAATATAGATTCTTGGTGTAGAACTCAACGGGTGAAGACTTCTATCAACACGTGCTCATCATTCATGCTTGCCATCTCTTTGACTAGTTTAGCTAAGTAGTCGAATCGAGAGACTCGAATTAATGTAACATTTGATATTTGTGTCATTAGCTCGAAAACTTGCTTAGGATAATAAGCTAACTTAAGCTTAGTGATATTATAGATTCCCAAAAATTGATTGATGATCAACTGAGAGTCTCCAAAAACTTGCAAATTTTGGATACCTATGACAATAACTTCTTCAAGACTCGCTATCAAAGTCTCATACTCGGCTTCATTATTACTTCGGGGTTCAGTCAAGCCATATGAATGTCTTATGATGCCTTTTTCCAGTGTTATGAATACGAGGCCAATACCGAGTCACGCCTTGGGTAGATTCGGAGGTTACGTTAGCTTGATCAATGATGCTCTATCAAAATACATCTCCCAGATCTGCAACTTTTCTCTTTCATTAATAGATAGAATCTGCTCATCAGGCAAGTCATCATTAAGCGGTGAGTCAACTAGGATAGGATGCGCAGCAAGGAAGTCCGCCAAGAACTGTCCCTTCACTATTTTCTGGGGTACGTACATAATATCAAATTGTAATAAAAGTACGGCCCATCGAGCTGAACGACCTGTCAATGTTGGTCTCGACATCAAAAACTTTAGCGGATCAACCTTCGAGATTAGTGTGATTCTATGAGAGAGCATGTAATGACAAAGCTTCTGAACTACAAATATCAGTGCGAGACAATGCCTCTCTATTGGAGAGTAGCGTACTTCGGCCCCTACTAATCTTCGACTGATGTAGTATAGCTGCATTTTTTTTATTTTCTTCATTATGTGCAAGTAAAGCCCAGGACTCTAAAGTGATGTATAAGATAAGAGGTTTCTCGGGATAGAGCGCTAGAATCATGGATTGAGTAGATACTTTTTAATTCTCTCAAGTGCTTCTTGGCATTCCTCATCCTATTTGAATGAAGCGACTTTTTTCATTAGCTTCGCAAAAGGTTGGCATCTTCCTGACAGGTTTAATATTAAATGTCGAATGAATGCGAGTTTTTGTAAAGAAGCGAAGGCTGAAGGTTCTTTGGTGGAGGCATCTCACCATACTTGATTTTTTTGGGGTCAATCTCAATTCTTTATGTCTTACAATCGAGAAATTTTTCTTAAAACCCAAAAGCACACTTGAGAGGATTCATCTTGAGATCATACTTTCGATCCTTTCAAAATAATCCTTAAATCTTCAAGGTGATCTTTTTTTTTATCAATGCTTTTAGCGAGATCATCAACGTAGCATTCTACCTTGATGAATCAACTTCATTGAAGATATGTGTTATGACCCATATGTAGCTCCACATTCTTCAATCGAGCGGCATGACTCGTAATAAATACTAATTGGTGTTACGAATGATGTATGTTTCTCATCTTCAGATCTTCTTGATCGATTATAGCGACGATCCATCCATAAATGAGAACATGTCATAATTAGAAGTGTTATCCACTAGCAATTCTGACACAGGGAGCAGGAAATCATATTTTGGGCATGCCTTATTTAGATCTCGAAAGTCGATGCAGACTTGAATCTGACCATTCTTCTTCTTTACAGCAACGATATTGGCTATCCAATTTGCATACTTCTCGCAAATTAAACTTGTTTCAATTAGCTTTTTTGTTTCTGCGACCACTTATTCTTCAACATCTAGCCTCATTCTTCTAGGAGCTTATTTGACTGGTATTGAATCGGGATTGATAACTAGCTTGTGAACTGCCACATCGGGATAAACCATCAGAATATGTCCAACGCAATTCGAAGCAATGCTTTTATTCCTTCAGCCTTGTCGTCAAGCAGAATGACACCAACGAAGGTTGGACGGGGTTCTCCTTTAGTCCCCAAATTAATTTCTTTCAACTCGTCCATGGTAGACGTCTGCCCACCATCTTCAAGTTCTTCAAGTGCCGGCTCGGCTTCTACTTCCCCATCAATCGTGAGAACTTTATAAAAGTCATCTTCATTTTCAATTTCGGTTTTAATCTCACTTTCGATTACTGTATAGCAAGTATTCCTTTGATGATGCTTTTGTTGGATGTATCCAAGATCTTTAGTGGTATAATTATCACTTCTTCGAGAGGTCTGTGGGCTCTTTGAACTCCATAAGTTATCAAAGAAGAGAGTTCGCCATCTATCAATTCCAACATCGATTCCAAGTTTGTGTATCATCCTTGGATTTTTGGAGGATAGATCTCATTCGATGGGTCTCTTCTGCATTGAATAAGCCATTCAAAATCATAGTGTTGGCATTCCTCATATTTATAGAATGAAGTTCCCAATCTGTTGCTCCCAGGTAGTGGAGGTACATAAAAAATTTTTAGTTCCCCAATATTATGAACATCACGTAATGTGATTTCTTTGAAATATCAGGGAGGAACCAATGTAACTATAGATGAATCGTTCGATACTAATAGGTTAGCAACCCTCTAGAAGAGACACATTGAACTTCACTTGCAGATGGAATCAAAATCATAATCAAGTAATTTATCTCATTTGCTTTTGTTGAAGGCTCACATTTCTCCTTGAGTTCAACTAGAATATCTTCTTCTCCTTCTGTATCACTACCCAAATGAGCAACATGCCTCTTTAGCTTTGGTGATATGTCATAAGTTTTAGAGAGATTTAATGTAACCTTTTTTTCTCCTTTTCGCTCTTTCTTTTCTTTAGGTTGCTTTGTAGTTTTTGAAGTTGGAGTTGTAGATTGCTAAGGCTTACTTTCTTTTGAAAGAAAATACTTTACATCCTCATAAATTTTCGCCCCATGAACTGTAAATGGTTGAATAATGTCGAGAATCTTGTGTTCTCCGCTTATATACTTCATACATTGATGTACGAACCATACCATATTCATGAAGCCAAGGATGGCCTAATAGAGCTTTGAATGAGGTGTGAGTATCTATCACATGAAATTTAGCTTGGGTATAGAGTTCTCCAAACCTAAGCGGAAGAATGAAAAATCTGAGAGTCCTCTGCCCCATTTCATTGAAAGCCATGGACCATCAATTTATCTCGTCCAAAGTGCTGAATATCTAGGGACAATGCCCTAAGTTCTCGCAAACTCATAAGATTTACTTATGAACCTGAGTCAATTAAAATTCGAGTGATCATAATTCCATCACTTTCTATAGTTACATATAATGGGTGATTGTGTTCCGTTGTCCCGAACATAAGATCTTCTTCAGAGAAAGTGATCATCGGGAGGTCCTGAGCATGCAAAACTTCAATCACGCGTCATTCGATAAAATAAGTTTCATATATCTCTGGATCTTTAAGAGCTTGAAACAATGTTTCTTGAAGGTCCTTTGACATCAAGAGAGCCTCATACACACATTGTGTGTGGAGATTTTTTCTCATGCAGATATTATAATTGATTCCTCCACTTGAATTTACTTTCTTCTTAGGGTCTTTAGCGATGATATCTTCATTAACTTGAATATTTTTGTCTTCATTTCTGATTTTGTGCTTATTGGATGACCCTTTCCTTAATGGAGGCGGTAGTATCTTACCACCCTAGTTGCACTTGACCGCATTTTGACTAGACTCTTCGAGGTAGCTTCGGAGTCACCATCTACCCGAGAACTGTAAATGCTTGAGTCTATCAAGCTTCAAGCGCCCATTTGGGATGTCTTTGAAGGCTCTCATCCCTAGGAAAACATAAGTCTTCTTCTGAATTGTCTTCAGTTTGTCGCACCATCAAGCACGACTTTGATGTTATGGGCTTAGGAGTTCTTCTGCTTGGCAGGACAAATTTCTTGAATTCGTTTTTACATATTGCATTTTTCAAAGCTGCTTGATTCCAATTATCCAAGCATGGATCACATTGGGGGTTGTTTGACACCACAGAAATAACTCGACACGTTTCTCTAGGAAGCAAGTCTTCATTACTATTTCCTTCTTCATTTGACTAAATGATCCGTAGTCCTGACATGTAATCGACAAGTCTGATAGTCTGTCTCATCAGTTGATGATACTATTCTAGATTATTAATGATCTTTTGAGTTACAGTTCTCTTCTTGATCTTCTTTTTCTTAACCGACTTCTTTGATTTATGAGGTCTACGTTTAACTGACTGCTCCTCGTACTGTGATGAAGTAATCTTATCAAAATACCACTGAGAAGCTAAAATACTTAGTTTAGGCATTTCTTTTAAGTCCAATATAGGTTTAAGTGGTGATTTTCACTTAACACTAAGAACATCTTTTAGTTGTTTCAACATTTTTACGGTCTTCTTAGAAACTACTATCTCTCATTGCTCTTCTTGTATTACTTTTCCTTTTGCTTTCTCTTTCATCAATGGTACTGATGTGGACGTAACCACTATAGCAGATTTTCTTTTAGGATGAACGATGACATTATCAGACAGTGTGAATTCACCCTTTCTATATTTTCTCTCCAGTCAAATCCTTAAAGACATAGCAATCTTCAATCGAGTGGCTAATCACCCGATGATATGGACAATATTTTAGATTATCAGTTCGACCTGACTCTTCGGGCCTTTTGGATTCCGGCAATTCTAATCTTGCTTTAAGCGCTTGGCGTAATAACTTAGCCACACTTTCCCTCTTGAAAGAGTATTCCTTATTCATCTTATCTTTTAGAGATGAGGGCACTCGCTCATCATCTCTCATTAATTACTTTGATTGGGGGTTAACTGATCGCTTTCCCCCTTTCATCCGCATAAGGGGGCTGTTTTCCTTTATCAATATTATAGGTTGCTCATTTTCCACTGCTCGAGCTATAGGAGATTGTATGAGACTCATTCCTCATTGAGTCTGAGAATTTATTCTTCTTTAACTTTTCTGAGTGACCCTCAAGTTTTGAGCGATTTAGCTTTTCAAACTTTGCCACTCGGTCTAATAACTCTTGAAATGTTGAGATAGAGGCCATACATAAATATGGTGTCATTTTATCATCGATTTTGCTCATCAGCAATTGGATTGCATGTTCCTCTTCTAGATGTTATTCACATTTCCTGCTCATATTTTGCCGACGTAAAATATATCTAGTCATTGACTCATCTTTTCTTCTTCGCTCAGCGAGGTCAATTGTAATCTTTTCGTTGTAATCACGAATCTCTTGATGAACATCATCTAATTCAATAAGTCTTGACCGAAGTCATTAGACAATTGCTGCACCATTCAAAAGCAGTTGAGGTTAAACTACTAACGAACTAGCGGAATAATAGTATATCATTGCCTCCTGTATTGCCACATGTTGCTTTAAATTACGCCAGGTATTGTTTGGGGTTCTTAGTGTCATTGAATGTATTGAATTTAGGTATTGAATAACTCTTAGGGTATGTCACTTGATCGTACTCTACCTAGTATGGACGACATTTTCTTACCAATTTTTTTGCCTTATCCGCAACAATGACAGCTTTGATCTTTTTATTTATAATTATTTCCAATTTAGTTGTTGTCACGGGCTCAAATATGTTGAGCACATCTTGAGGGATGGGTCGAGAAGCTAGCTGATTGACTTCATTTCTCCCCTCGGGTGCATTCTATGCTTTGGAAGCTTGAGGCACTAAGTCAACTGGTGGATCAACAGATATAGCATTAGCTGTCGAATGGTTGGCAAGTGGAGTAGTGGTACCGCAGCCGCATCATCATCTCAGTAGCATCACATTCATTTGTGCGATCATTTGGTTCATCTTTGCATTTAACTGGATGATCTCCCTATCCTTTGCCTTCATCTGTCGTTGCATTCGTTTCTGCATTTGGACTAATGTGACAATGTCGACAAAGAGAGAGTAATTTTATTCTCTTTCCAGTTCTTCCCCCTCTTTATCACCTGAGGACGTGCTTGAAGCTCCTCCTTCTGTTTGCTCAAGAGCTAGTTCTTCAATATGAGTAAGAGGTGCGGCTCCACGCCATCTATATTGGTGTTGTTGTGCACTAGATGGTTCTCCAACGTGCTGTACCACATACACTACTTCCACTTCCATAGTATCCTCATCATATTCTTCATCTTCTTATAATTTGACTTCAAAATGTCTCCTACAGTGAATTTTTGGCCCTGGATTCGAGACAAACCTCTCTTCAACCGGAGGGCTACGATCAAAGTCAACTTTCTTTCGTGGAGTTTCGGTTGACCGATGATGGGATTCCCTGGAATGTTCACCTAGGTGTCGATCATCCTGTAATTCATCATCATAAGATTTCTTCTTTTGAACCCATTTTTATCGGTTGTTATCATTGGCGGATTTTCGGGAATGCAAACTAGATGTCACGCCTCTTTCTTTATTTTCAGCTTTCTTCAGGCCTTGTCTGTTTTTGCTTTCTGGGACCTTTCAAAGTGAATTCTAACATATGGTGCGGTGTCATGCTTTGATGCTCACCGTATAGGATTTGCTCGAATCGATCATGAGCTCTCACAACAGGTGGTAGTCTACCAGATGAAACATTATCAACTTCATTCATCATAGACCTTTGGACCCTTCTTTTCATTAGGTCTATTTCCTTAGCACCCTTCAGCACTCGATGTACTCTAGCGGATAAGGTTTCAGGATTTTTCTTTTGGAGCACCGAAGCTTGTCGCAGTGGTGGATCCCAAAAAGATTGTTTCAACTCACCAGTAAAGCTATTCCTCTTTACCCATTTCAGGTTCTCGAATTTATTCTGGGTGAGAATACTCGCTTCTGATTTTGATGCTAATTGCATAACTTGTCGTTCAGACAACAGTTATTGAGCTTGTAGCTCGTTATTCATCCTTCTTCTCTACCTTCTTGTTAGTTTTCCTCCAGACGAGGAAGTTTTATGATCATGCTTCCCTGGTACTAAAAGTTCAATTGACAAAGTGGTGGTTACAAGCATGACTGAGACTTTCTACCTGACAATAGTTCTCTTCATAATTAGAGTGTCTGAATATCCCAATCTTTGAAACACAAAAGCTCTCTTTTGGGGAGCTTCAAATAATAACTACTAAATTTTCTCATTGCGATGTGCACGACGCGTGATGTATCCTAAACCGAGATGTGACATTATTTAGCAATTGTCGGAAAATCAATACTACCAAATTGAATGGTAGCCCAAGACTCCAAAATTGGTGATGATAGATGGGGCCGATCTACACCCAAATGATCAATAATCAATAAATCACAATCTAAAGAGATCAATATTCAAAATTTCAAGCAAATAAAATCATACTCAACAAACTATAAAGTTCATTAAAGATTTTATTTTATGATTAAATTTCAATTTTGATTACTTATACTCCACTGCTACTATACTCCAAATTTGACTAGCCAAATATGAAAAGAGAAACCAGTTCTGCAGAGTGCCAAAAAAATCTTTAAAATTCCACCCTCTGACAAGAGAGTATGACGATGTGAAATTGAAGGAAGAGATAATAGTAGATAAGACACTACCTGAAAGATTTCACCTCATTTTGTGAGGACTTTAGATCTGGTTTTAGGTTTCTATAAAAGCACCTATAAGCAATTACCCTCTGAGAGAATTTTCGATCTATTAAATCGCTAAATACATAACAGATAAGTAAAGAAAGATGTAGAATTTAAAATTTAGATTTAAAATTTATGAAATTCATCATTATTAACTTTTAATGGTTGGAAATGATGACGCGTCTAGATCCCATGTTCATATCCCAGCCGTGATCCCTCTACTTAATCGGAGGAGGCAGAATGACTAACTGAAGGATCCTTATCGAACACATGGGTCGTAATCAAAAATTTGTAGACTGTTGTTGTTCAGGAGATAGCTTAAGTCCTACCTGACAAAAAAGTTTTGTGTCTATCAAATATACCCTATAATTCATAACAAAGATCGTGAACATACGAAGTTATAATCGTGATCGTAATATAATGGTGTCATTTGGCAAACCACATCGAGGACTCAGAATCAAGATCATACGTCATCAGCAAATCACGCAAGGACATCTATCCTACTACATGATTATTTTGAGCAATATAGTGATTTATTTGATTTGACATTAACTCCTTTGTAAGCTAGAGTTTTTTTAATCTGTCATCTCCAACAAATAATGGTGGATGAGTGGATGAATTGTTTGCTTTAAATATTTAAAAAATATATAATTCATTTAATTCAGATATTTACTTAATTGAAATTTAGTTTTAAGATGAATTAGTTTAGAGCTTGAGCATCTTTTGATGATAATATCCCCTCCGGTTGAAAGTTTCAATCAACTCAACTATCATCGGGGTAGATATTTTCAACTCTATTATTTTGTTACAGGACTGCCACTTACGCAGTAATCAAATTCTTTAAGAAATTGATATCATAACGCACTCACAACTCCATTACAAATATAGTATTGGTCTTATGATATAATATAATTTAAATTCATTTAAGTTGATTATTTAAGAATGTCAACTCTATTTCAAACATAAAGAAAATTTACCATGATCATATTTTATGGAGCTAAATACTTATATTTTTCATTGGCTTGAATTAGTATACAGAGACATTCATTAGCTTGCATGTATATAATTGTAAAGGATTGAATTGATTTCATCATTATTCTATTTTTTTTAAACCCACGCAGCATCTTCAAACACCAAATCTAGATACTTAGTATAAGTGTCAGGGCCCATGCGGGTGATTAGAATACTTGTACGAATTTTTGGAAAGCTCAAATTGAATTGAAGATTGTTTTATATTTCAAAAATTCATTTCTTTCAAATGATTGACAAATTCAAGATTTTAATTGAGTGATAATACCCATAATTTATACAAAATTAATACATTTAAAGTTTATTCAGAATTTAAGCCAATGTCATATGTCTGCTTGTACGAAGAGTTACAGGTTCGGTGGCGTGAAAGACGTTTTAAATTATTCTAATATCTTATTAAATCCCTTGGAATAACATATTGAAATGCCAAATTTATATTTATTGTCAAAATATTCAATTCACTCCATGTTCATAAATCTGTTTGAGTTCAATCCACTTTTTTTATTTGAAATATAATCTTTAAATTCATTTCAAATTCATTCATACTTATAATTCAAAATTCAATTTGATATCAATTTTATTTTAGCAAACTTAGCAAATGCTATTTGTTTAGTTGAATTTTATTTGCAGTATGAATTTTGACAAAAATTCTAACATTTTCATCAAGATCACATGCCGTGATAGGCTACATCTAACTGTTCTACCCGTCTCCAACGATGAGTGCGACGGTATTTTGAAGACCTACCGGTTTCAATCCGTTACGCTCGATGAGATAACACTTTCAATCACCCTGCGCATAAAAGCAAATATATACAATTTCTACACATTCAAATCTACTTTCTCATTTTTTTAAATCCAAATTTTAGTCAAAATTCCGGCAATATTTCAACATAGGGGGAGCAACATCTAACGGTTTTGACTTACTCAGATGTCCGATAAGTCTGAAGCGCTGATACCAGCGGATTCATTTCACACGCGATAGCATGACGAGGCCTTCGAACTTGCAAAAAGAAGCACAAGTACAAATATACAATTTCTTTTTACACATCCAAGCATCTTCATACATTCACCAACAGCAACAATAATAATTTTGCATGAGTTCGGCTAGAAAGAATTGAATAGGAAGAGATTATCAGATTGGTTATTTAGGTTGAATAAGTGGGGAAGATGCCGCAAACCGAGAGGAACTCGTCTGATGACAAAGTTCCCTCTTGACTGCTATTGTTTGCAAGGGAGGAAGGGAGCTGCTACTCGTGGATGTGGCCGGGAACAGAGAAGGAAGAGTTCTCTTTTGTTTTGCTAGGGTGTGTTTGAAGAAGAAAATGTGATGAGTTGGGTGGTCTCGAAGAGTCAAGGGAAAAAAAAGCAACCTGGGGTTGGTTGATTTGGGTGAGGAAGATTGGCCTAAGTCAAACACAGTTATCTACGCTACTCAGGAAACACGGGCTCGGGGTGACAAAGGGAGTTTAGAAAATGAAGGAGGTCAACCGCCATGGGAGTTCAAGTGGAGGGGAACAAGGGTCCATACCGCAGATGCTTGGAATTCGTGATGATCGAAAAGCCAGTGGTTTGTCTTCTGGATGGATAGATAAGGAGGCCGGTAGAGCTCAACTTAGTTATCATAGGAGATCGAAGTGAGGTTCAGTCGGCAAAAGGAAGAGAGAAGAGATGGAGAAGAGAGAGAGAGAGAGAGAAAACCTATGCGGGGCGGACGAGGGACGGATGAAAGGGGGGAAAAGCAGAGAGTTGAAGGAGCAAGCGAAACAGAGAGGGCGAGAGAAATTTTTGTCGTGTGAGCTGAAAATCTTGGTTGTCTCTTCATCTTGAGAGGAAATAGGGGATGAGGAGCCCTAATTGCTGATTAATTAGTTTTCTTATATATTTAAGTGAGATTTTCAAAATCCTAAGCTAAAATTGAGACAGTTTAGGAAGGAATCATTCTCAGTTAATTCTATATCATACACATAAAAATTCTGAATTAATTTTGGAATAATCAATTATTTAAATTATGCTTAGTGAAATAAAAAAATATCTAATTTTCTTTTGTTATTACTATTTTTTTTTGTGAACTGATTTTTCTTTTTTTTGCGATGTAGTATTGAAATTTATGCAAATTTTGTCGAAGCCAAATCCATACAATATGGATGTTGTTCCTAAGCAAATTTACCAACTCAATAAATAACCCCATTTTCATCGTCGAGAGGTGGTGTCAAATCAAGTTGATTTTGGTTCAAAATTGTGCGTCGTTGCTTTTGATCACTCGATATTTCATGAGACTCGTCCAATGAAGCCAACAATCTCATTTAGATTTCGACTATGGTAGAATGAACTAATGCACTCGTTGAACTACTCAACTCGCTCGAATACTGCTCATGTTTGTTCAAATTAATAAACAAATAAGCTTGAACATTTTTTGAAAACTCGAAGGTTAAAAGAACTAAACATGAACATGATCGTACATGCTTGTTTATGTTCATGAAAATATTTATTTATTGTTCGACAAATAACTTATTAAATACTTAATATTAAGTTTGGAAACAATTCATATATTATCTTCAAAATATGAGTAAATATAACATATAATTTTTTTTAATTATATATTTAATAAAAATATTATAATTTACTAAATTTAATAGTATAATTTATAAAAATATATGATGCATTTAATTAAATATTTATAAAATATAATTGATACTATAGTTATATAAATTATAAGATAAATACACAAAAAAACTCATATATTAATTATTAAAATATTTAATTAAAACTAACAAAGTATTTTATTTAATTATAAAACAACCTTAAAAGGCTAAACCTACACGACACAGTTAAAGTCCTAGCCGCTGGGCGCAAGTTGCGGAGTAAGGGCCGAGGCTTCAATCTCGCATTAGCATTCACAATTGCAAGCTTTCACGCCCTAAGCTCTGTGACTCTGTCAGTTCGTCCTGTGAAGCAGAGTGTCGAAGCCCTAACTTGCTTTTGGCATCAATTTTTGTCAGCATTCCCTCATCTTCTTATCAACTTTCGTCAATCGCTCCCTCCATTCTTTTCAGTTTATTCACGAAGTAAAGCGGAGGTAAACCGTGGCTTGAGCCAATCATTATCTCTTCCTCTTCGACTTCCCACCTCCCTTTTTCAATTTCTCTCTTTTTCCTCTTCGATTTCTGTTGGTTGGTCGCTGTCTCTCTCTCAGGTTCTGAATTTTTGGTCATCTTAGGTATGACATTGAAAACATTATTTTGTGCAAACTGCTAAGATTGATTTTATTTTGGTCAACCTCTCATCCTTTGTCTACTTGTATGTATGCTGATGCCCTCACTTGCTGATATGCTTGCGTGATAATAATGAATTTTTTATGCATTAATCTTGATAATCCCTCATCTCCTGTTGCATGTATAGAAGTTGGTGTGTTGTTTTATTATTAAGAATATGAGAGGGAAGAAGATTAATAAGGTAAGTTGCTGTTGAGGTCGCATTAAACCAAAAATGGATGGGAAAGCTTGTTATGAACATAAGACAACAATGGGTGACTTAAGTATGTGCCTATTTTTATGTTCGGCAATTCCATTTTATTAGGGAGTGTTTAGACAACAAGATTGATGTATTATCCCATTTGTGGTAAGAAATGATTGAAGTGTCTTATTGATGTATCCTCCCCAATTGTCACTGTATAGAATTTTAATGCATTTGCCGAGTTATTTTTCCATTAGAGGCAAGTCTTTTGAGACTGGAAGAGAAATTTTTGAAAATTATCATAGGAGTGATGTCAACGAGAACATAAAATCTAAACTTGATATTTACTTAGAAGATGGTGTTCATATTCCCGATAATAGTAATGATCATTACCAATTTGGTACTTTAGAGTAGTGGAAAGCTAACAGATTGAAATTTCCTACGCAATCTAAAATGGTTTGTGATATACTATCAATACCTATTGATACTCTTGCATCAGAATCCACTTCAGTGCTGGCAATCGAGTTATAGATACATATTGCTCATCTATGAGTACAAGCAATGTTCAAGTTTTTATGTGTGGAAGTGATTGGTTTAGAAATTATTATAGGATTAAGAAAAAATCAATGATATATTGTTCTTTTTCTATTTTTAAGTTGATAATATATTTATAATATTGAATTATATTAATTCAATTTTACCTAACAAGATAAAGAAGACATCAAAGTCAATAATCTTTCTTAAGGAGTCTTAGAAAGTGATATTATAAAGTTTTGAACCATTCAATGTGAAGAATAGATCATTGTTATTAATCTAATTTGAATATATGAATGATATATTTTGGAAAAATTATTATCAAGTTTTGATTAGAACAATGAATGTTTTTTATTCACTATGAATAGATGTTTCCAATATTAACATTTTATTTTTTTTTTGGAAAAATAGCGATATATTTTCACTCTCTTATGAATTTGAAGCATTTTTCTATTTTAAGGGGTTGATATAAATTTCTTCCATATAGAATGCTTCTTATCCAGATATGTACTCTTTTATTTTTGAGCATTTTTTTTCTTTGAATTAAGTTATTTATTAATTACTTTTGTTACAGGTATTTTCTTTTAGAGAGAAATTGATGCAATTTGGGAGCATACAAATATATAATAAGGTATGTTAAACAAGTTTGATTAAGTATTTTTATGTTTTTGTTGATTATGTGCCTTATTTTATTTTTAACTTTTTTTTATAAAAAAGCGAATACGCCTTCATATTTTTTTTAAACCGATTGATTGTGTCTATATTTTGAAAAAGTGTCAACCTTTTATTTATATGCATCATATTATCAAAACAGTTAGCTCTTGATATTTATGTATGTTTTAGTCAAGCTTACCCCCTTCTAGAATTTTTCATGATTTAGTTTCTTTTAGAATATAGATTTTGTATTGTATGGAGAACTTATATGAAATTTAAGAAAGTAATCCAAACAAAAAAATTAGAGAAAACTTAAGATTCATTTAAAACTCATTCATTAACTTAATTGTATATTTGTTCACCTATTTCAAACAAGTCAAGTACATCAAGCTTCAACATGATAAAATTAAGCAGAAGTCAACATCCATACAAAGCTTCGCTCGAACTCAATGAACATTTAATTTGTCCAAGCCAAGTCCAATCTTACCTGACACACGATCAATTTCATCATAACGAAGTTTGGCATCGCCGCAGCCTTCGTTCGATATGTCCAACGCGTCGATGGATTTTCTTCTTGCCCAACCGTCAATTATGCACGATATGATCAATTTGGCATTCAACTTCGATGGAAGTCCATTCGTCGACTGAAGATCATTTTGACTGGTTTCGATCATGATTCATATGCTTTCAACTTTTATTTTCACAATGTTGCATCTAATTCTTGTTAATTTCAATATCTTTGCTTGATTAAGCATATGAAAATTACTTATAGGTCAACAATATGTTGTAACACTGCTCTTTTGACCTAGAATTTTCAGTAGACAAATGAAAAGATTAGGGGGTTTAGATATACCATTTACATGTATTTACATATCTAACACCTAAAGTTAGATATTTACTTATCTAACACTTTTCTATGCTTAAAAAGATGCATTTCACTTTTAAAAAGTGAATAAAGTGATATTTTTGATGTGATATTGAAGATTACAGTGTTATATATATAAAAATTAAAGTTTAGGTGTTAGATATGTAAATACATAAGAATTTTGTGGTATGTATGTGAATCCCCCAAGATTGTAATGATGAAAAACAAGAGATGTGTGAGCACAAGGATCACTATGGTTTGATCTGACTGACTATCTAATCCCAAATGTTTTAAAATGTGTAAAGACCCTCTATTTTTTAATCTTATTTCATAAAGCTTACTTGACATGACATCCAATTAATTTAACAAACTTTAATATGTGTGTCAGTGTTTGCACGGCTTTGGAAGTTTAAATAATCGAAGATGCATAGAAAATGTCCTGAAGGGATCAATATATCAAATAAACATAAATGTTATATTATCATATTTGGTATTTAGAGCTGAGGACATGTGAAGAACAAAGAAAAAGGAAAAAATTCTGCAAGCTGCATGCAAGTAAACTTTTATTAGAGTATGTGAAAACACATGACCAGGCCAATACACAGCAGCATAAAAAGAAGAAAAAAACTTGAGTTCGTCCTATGCCACATGACTGTTTGATTTTTAGAGCTATAGTACTAGTGGTTACCTCCCCAAGGATTTATCCCACTTTACCAAACCAAGGACAAATAGGTGATGGTCTAGGCTGACTGAAAGCTGAGCTAGGTTCAATGCATGCAACTTAATTAAATTAAAGAGTGAAAAAACAATAACTATAAATGTTATATAAACTTTTAATCCTAAGCCATTGCCAAGATTGACTTCTTGTAAAGTGATTGGAATAGACTTGGACACAGATACTTTGTGATATCCAATTAATATCCAATTAGCTTATTTCCTAATTAATTTCGATCAGAAGAAACCCACTTTACTTTGTGCGCGGATAAGGATTTAACGGGTGTATGGTTGGATCTCTCCCGCGGCTTCCTTATTTCATTCCTCTGAGCCGCAGCGGTAATTCCCTCCTTTCTTTTCCTCTCGCCTTCGGCTTCACTAGGATCCGTCGCCCTCGCCTTCGCCTTCATCGTCGGCTTCGACAAAAAATTTGTCTTGTAAAGCCAGTCTAGCTGATGGAGGAATAAACCAATCTTTGAATACTTTGATAAACTCATCCCATTTGATCTCGAGTCGGTATCATTTCAAATCTTTCTGTGTTGAGCGCCACCACCTTTCGCTTCCCCCTTCTAAAAAAAACAAAAGATTACTCTTCTATTTTCGTGACAAATCATCCCATCCAAAATTTTTTCAATTTTAAGACCTCTTCTCACCAATATAGGATCACTGCTCTTGAATCTTGGTGGTTTCAACGTTTGAAATATCTCAAAATGTTGGTCCACTTCAACCAAACTCGTGATTCAGGCTCTAGTAGATTTTTCCATGACGCTACTTATCAACAACGGAAATCAACAACTACCCTGCAATTCATCGATCTACCTTCACCACTTGCTCAGGTTGTATTTCACCTCTATTAATTATCTCCAAAGACGTGGTTCATTTCTATGATCACCATCTAACCTTTCTCGCATTTCTTGAAATTAATGTAATTATAAAAGTATTTATATGATACATATTTATTAAATATCATACATGCATGAAATTAAGAACATATGGATTCTCCTAACCCAAAATTAATCGCCCTATACCAGACATCAATTCAACACTTATCCCTAAATCTAAATCATGCTTCCATTACTATTACTCATCAATCTTTTTGCTCTATTCTCAACCTTATTGCTCTGATACCACTATCTGTCACACCCCATATGACACCCTACCCTTCTTCTTCAATCGGGTGTAATGTATCAGGATGACTCGACATACGATTCCACCAACACATTCCAACACGTATCATGGCGAACTAGCAAGTGAAATTTGCATCTAATCAAATCATCATTAAATTTACAATTCATATACTACTTAATTCATATCACAAATTAAAGATGAATCTTTAAGCCAGAATAAATACAAAGAACTAAAAGATATCGATAAAATTTTGTAATGCACTAAGCCTTTAATCTTCCCAAAACTATACACCCAAAAAATCACAAATCAACAAAAGACTTTCTACCCACCTCGCCTTTTCAAATTATCAATCAGAAGATCATGCTTTAAGTCATCCATCAGACTTTCTTCCCACTTCCACTCGTATAGAAATCAGAATAACTATTGGTCTTTGATGCCGCCTTTAATCGACAAGCTCGACATTTTAGAGACATATTCAAATATATCTTTCTTCATACCCCACCAAAATGCCGCTTTTAAATCTTTATACATTTTGAACTACCCGGATGAATAAGATATCCTCACTTAAGCCTCCTAAAATTTCTCTCAACTCGATCACCGCAATCTATAATTATGAATTCTTCCGAATAATACCCCTCGATCTACAAGAAAATTCCCACTAATCTGGATTTGTTCAATGAATTTTGATATCCACGATCCAGCTTTTGTTTGATTCTATCAAATAAAGTTGACAGACCGCCAATCGATATAAATGCCCAAGATCACGAATCTTCTAACAGAAATGTAGGTTCTATTTCTCCGATCAACTCGACTTTGATAATAATCCAGATTTTTTTCCACTGCGGCTTAATGCATCACCACCACATTACTTTGCCTGACAATCAATATCTAAATCATAATCTTTAATAAACTCATCTTCATCTTGATCAGCTTCTTTTGTGTAAAGATATATTTAAGACTCACGATCAAGAAAATTTCTGATTTCACTCCATACAAGTAATGTCTCTACATTTTAAAGCAAAACCATGCTAACTCTAGATCATGCACGGATAATTTTTTCGAGATTTTAATTGTCTCAAGATAAGAATTACTTTTCTATTTTGCATTAAAACACAACCCAAACCTTTTAAAGAACATCACTAAATATTTGAATCCTCCTCGATGGAATAGATAAACCGGTATGGTCAAACGCTAATTTCAAAACTCGCCACATTCACCGTCATTTGGAATTTGATATCCTTTCAATAAATTAGATGTATGATACAGAAAATCTCGACAAACTGTAATAACCTACAGCGTAAAACGACTTAATATTCTTTGCGGACCATTCTAAAATTGCTTTTACTTTTGAGGATCAACAGAAACTCCTTCAATCGAATGTGACTAAATGCGACGCTATGCATCCAAAATTCACATTTTGAAAATTTGGATATAATCGATTTTGTTCAACAATTCTAAAACAATCCTCGATTTGCGTTTCTTCATCGCTTTTAGAATAAATCGTAATATCATAAATAAAGATGATAACAAACTGTCCACCAGCTTGAAAACACGATTCATTAAGTCCATAAAGACGCAGAAGATTAGATAAACCAAATTAATATAACAAGAAATTCATAATGCCCATACCTTCCAAAAGTTGTTTTAAAAATATCGATCTTTAACTCTAACTCGATGATATCCATCTCATCAATTTAAAATAGCTCCCTCCATCTCGATCAAATAAATCATCAATCCTCTAGAATGGATACTTTTTGACACACTTTATCAATTCAATCAATACACAATCACATGACTCATCCTTTTCTTAACAAATAATACTGTACTCCACGAGTTGTACAATAAATCCTTTGTCATAATTCTCGGAATCGACACTCAATTCATGCAATTCCTGTGAGCCATCCGTAAGGAGATTTATGTAGAAGTTGTACCCAGTTGCACATCAATCCCAAACTCCACTGTTGGTGGCAACCCTGTAATTCCTCCTAAACACATCGTGAAATTCAAACAACCTGGAATATTTTTCACCAAACACCTCCTTATTCAACACATCTAATTTGACTAAATACAATTTCACCGCTTCTAAATATTTACTCAACTTCACCGCACTAATCAAAGAAGACACTACATTCTTATCACAATAAAAAATAAAATGGTTTTTCAGTGCATGCAAAATTTCACTCTCCTCTTCCAAAGATTCAATTGTTGCAAAATATTTGATCAACCAATCCATACATATAACGCCAAAATGTCCGATTGGTAAGATAATTAGTAGGAAATTGTTTATCTTGAATGTTAATGCCAACAACACATTTTATTATCAGATTCAAACTATCACCGTATTACCACATTCAATACAAATAAATAAAGATCAACGATAAAAGGAATCGAATGAACGAATGAAGACTAATCAAACAATCAACCCAAATGATAAATTTTAAGCATACCGACACCACTTCATTGATTCTTCGCTTTCATGAGTGATAAGAAAACTCGCTTTTCGGAGGGTTGATTTTTCGCTCTGAAGTTTCTCCTTTTTCTTGAATTGAAGGTTTCCCCAAAAATTGTGTTACCTGGCTTCCTGGATTCCAAAAACTTTCTTTGTTGACTCTGTCCCTGATAATTGTACGATTTTATATCATTTTTCTCAATGCAATCATTGCATCACGTCCAACCCGACCACATCTATAACATTTCCGATCCAAATATTGACTAAAATGTCGCTTTCCACACTTATCACAAATAGTTTCTCCAATGAATTTATTTCACATCAAACTTAAGCATAGAAAATAAAAAAGGATCTATATGATATTTATTGAGAAAGCTATGATAAAGTCTCAAGAGATGTTCTTTGGAGATTCAAACAAAAAAGTTAATATTGGTTATATTCAAGCCACAAGGATAGATATTGATCGCCACTTGTGTCCAAACACAAGGAGGATTGACAAACTATTTTCCTATTTCAATTGGATTACATCAAGGATCAACATTAAGCCCTTATCTTTTACTTTAGTTATGGATGTTCTTACGAGGCATTTACAAGAAGATGTACCTGTATGCTTTTTCGATGACATTCTTCTTTGATAAGACTAGAGAGAGTCCATAAACTTGAATTATGGAGGTCAACTGAGTCTAAAGGTTTAGCAGATCTAAAGCAATATATGGAGTGTAATTTTAGTTGTAGAAATTTTAGTGGTAGGTGTGACTTTGATCAGTCATTAATAAGAGTGGCGATTGATATTTAGCTCATTGTTCAAAATGATCAAAGATGGAGATATTATTAAGAATTCAAGTTGGATGGTTGAAGTGGAATGATCCACCATTATGTGATAAAAAAGTTCCACTAAATTTGGAAAATTTTATAAGATGAAAAGACCGAATGACTTATGCACGTACCAATGAGAAACATAAGAGTAAGTTATTACGAGATGAGGATGCTCGTGGATGAGAGCTTTACCCTGAGATAGAATGCAAAATGAGTATGTTTGGGAAAAAGTTGAGTATTCAGATAGATAAGATGGGAGAGTCGCTTAGATGGTTTGGCCACATAAAGCGTCCGTCCAGATGACAGAGAGTAGACATTATATGTTAAGAAAGGAGTAGGCTAAAAGACTAAGAGATGATAAAAAATGATCTTGATACTCGAATTAAATGAGAATTTGACACATAATGGACACAATGGAGACGAAAGGATTCATAAATGACCCCACCTAGGGATTAAGGCTTGTTGTTGTTGTTGTTGTTGTTGTCATCAAACTTAAATTTCTCAGAAATCTGGCTTCTTTCAAAGTTTTGCATTTGGCCAAATCTCACCGTGCGGAAAAATTCAACTCATTTTCAATTCTCCTATCCCTTTCAACTAACACCGAACTCACTGATATCAAAAGGAATCTTAATGATCTGATAAGAATCTAGACATTTTCTCTTCCGTACCGATATAATGTGATATCAAAAGAGGTCAACTTGCATATAGATTATACATCCTTGAGTTATCAATCCAGAAGATCATGTTTTAAAACATGTGACAAGAACGCTAAAGAAGAGCAGGAATCGCATATATGTAAATTTGCGTAAGAGTAAACCGATAAACAATGTCACAGAATGTAAACAATACCAGATCAGACAACGTCATGTCAAAGAGCGGTTATTTAATGAAAATCATTTCGCCTCTATATCAAATCATTTTTCTAAATGTCATTTATAATCGATAGGTTTTGACTTCATAACAAAAGTGCGCCACCCTACCGTCACTAAATCAGCGAGAAGGCAGACCGGAATCATACTACTTACCTAATGTACCGACAATGACAAATTAACGGCTCCAACCTCAAAATGTCGAGTCGGATACTAAGATCCCCCCGCTGCTTCATCTCGTTTTAACTTTACCTATCATAGATTTATAACATAAGATTCTATCATAATTTTTCCCGACATTTTCCTGTTTATCACATTCATTTAAACATTTAATGCGTTTTAAACATTTTCATTCCAACAAAATCATATTAAGAAAATGAAATAAGCTATACTCATTTGTTATCGATACAATAAATAATGTAAATATCTATATATTCATATTATTTATAAAATCTAGAACAAATTCGATTCATAGACTATAAACCGAATTTAAATTAAGAAGCATGTAACTCCATGAGTTGGGAAGTGAGAAAGACAAATGAGAGTTGGTTGAGTTATGTAAAATCGAAATCGAGAGAGATTGAAAGTCGCCGCCGCCATTAATGACTTAAAGCACCGATACAAAATTTTATCGATGTCTTTAGCTCGTATTTATTCTTAAAGATTTACGCCCAATTGAATTGTAAGAATGAATTGTAAATTTAGTGATGATTTGATTATGCAAATTTCACCGTTCATGAAGAAGCGGAATGTGTTGGAATCGTGTCCAATCAGTCATCCTATTCCGTTCTGGACACGAAGAAGTATAGGTCATCCGGGTGTGACATACTTGACCTGCTTGTTTGACCATTTCCATCCAACCATTGAAAGGTCTAATCACAGGATATCCTAACAGCATTGTCAAGGTATAACCTCATTAAATGGATCTAGTTCTCATTACCATTTTTCTCCTAATTAGGATAGACTATAACATCCTAAAATACCTGGTAACCAAACAACGTTGAAGTGATCTCAGGTCTTTTTTTTTTATTTCTATTGCTAAACAATCAGACAAGTATTAATTTCCCAAGAATATTCTTTTTATAAGTGTGAGCTCTAAAAGGCTCAAATAAATACTTGTATATCAAAACTCTGTGGTTTCCATTAGGCATGCTAACATAACTACATTTCAACCCATTGCCATGATTTGGTTTAGAATTGGCATTCTAGTCTTCCTCAAACATCCATAGTTAATTACAGTTTAATAATGGGCGAGCATTGCGAGTTCAGAAGGTCACTCTGCTCTTCACACGTTGAATAATGGCATTAGGCATATGGTATTTGCATGTATATCATATTATATTGCTTCAAACTTGGGCCAAACTTCAATAAATGACTTCCAAAAATTAGGTACATCTAATTTCTATTCATGTAAAGCTCTTGATATGACACTCCCATTGGAAATGAGCACTAAATGGGTAAGGTTGATCAAATATGAAAATGGTTAATCTAATTGGCTAGCTTAAAATAATCCAATTTATTTTGTTGACTAATCAAATCAATAAAATAGTCTAGATTGATTTTATTCATAACTAATGTGAGTCAATTTACATATGTACTTGGGTAGATACACAAGATCAGGTACCATATAATCCTTTTTCAAGTCAATAATAAGTTCAAGGACACAAAATAGTTGCATTAACACTTATGAACATTGCCCATTGCTAAATTTTATAAATGCCTTTTTAATTAAATGATGATAAAATATTTAAGAAATAAAGAGACTTAAAATTAATAGAGCAAAGATTGAATAGAAGATCTGTAAGGTTAATAGATATCAAATTGATAATTATTAGTCAATACTGTTGAAAAGCTAACCAATAGATAAATGTGACAGATTTAAGTATCCTAGATCTATTAAACAAAAAATTAGGGCGTAAATAAGAATATAACTCTTAGAGTGTGAGCTTGGTAAAATTGAGAAGCTTCTTAAGTTTGTTATGCAATTAAAGGGGAATCAAGAAAAATAAAAGGTATTTTTTAAACAAAAATTAGCTAGGCTATGCTATTTAAGATTGAATGTTCGAAAATAAATAAGGCTTTGATATCAAAGAGCATTAACTTAAGTGGTATCTCGTTTTCAAAGTATAGTACTTGGGTTTGAGATGTTGTGGCTATGATACAAAGAATTTCTCTTGCTCCCACCATAAGTTTAAATTTGTATATGGTTTTACATTAAAAAATTTGCAACAAGATTTATGCACATTTTATCATTAATAAAATATTTGGGATAGGTTCATATCACTCTTTTTAAAAATAAATAAATAAATAGACATTGATAGCACAATTAAGAGTAACGAATATGAGATTGTCAAGATGTATAAGTTATAAGTTTAGAAGATAAAACAATGAGACCAAAATGAGTTAAATTTAAGAGAGTAAAATATTATTGAAATAAAAAAAATTAGTAGAACAAAAATAATTTTAGAATATTTAGTAAAAATACAGCTAACAACACATCAACACTTAATAAAATCAAGGATTATCAAGACGAACCCAAAAAGTGAATAAAAAATTATGATAATGAATCTCTAATCAAAGATAAGAAATTAATGGATATGAACAAAAAATAATTAAGTAAATAAGTAATTAGTAAAAAAAATAACAAAATCAACATTAATAAAACAAGATCAAAGACAAACAAAAAAAGATACATAAAAAATTAAAATCTCTTACTTATAAGAACATTAATGGATATGTTTTATTCTTTAATGCAAAATTACATGAATTAAGGTTCAAGAAATTTAAGAGTCATGAGTACACTTCACCTCTAAAATCACATATGTTAGTTCATATCAAAATGCTTCTCATGAGAAAATTTCATGCCAATGCTAAGACTTAAATCCATAGGAAAATGACAAGGATTTGTTCAAGAACAATAGAAACATAATTTGGATAATTTGTGTATGTAGGGTGAGCCACCTACAAACATAAAAGATTATGTGGGGGCACTCTATTATTATTGCATAAATATGCATTTTCCATGAGATTAACATGGCCAAATCAAGGCAAGGATTATATGCTATGTGGTGCACATAATTGAGATGCAACATATCATTCCAACAATGACATTGATTTGCATTGTTCATCACATTTTGTTCAAATATGACAATCACATGTTACATGATCATACATTCCAACTGTAAATAAATAAACAACAATCAATCTGACGTAGTGAAGAATCAGGAATTCAATAATCACCTTCATAAAAAAATATAGCACCTATTGACATCCGAAATTTTGTTTAAAAATCAATTAACAAAAAGCTAGTGGGTGAGCCTAGAGTTGTTTGTTTAGATCTTCAATTGCCACTACACATGGGCGTCTAGCTCAACACTTCGTGCTAAATCTTATGCATATGGAAAGCTTTGACTTTAAACAAGATGTTATTTGAAATCAAATAAAATCCATCCAAATCAAATATTTGATCTTGATTTTGTATCGCCTTAATTTGGAAGGCAATTTAGGGCAAAAAATCCCACTTTCACCAAATATTCTCCAAATTCACACTTCATCCAACCTTGCAATCCTAATATAAAATAAATCACTCCCTTGATTGATTTAATCCAAATCAACCCACATCTAACTAAACCTAACCTAAATTCACCAAAACCTAAGGTCCTTTCACCCTAGAATATTATGACTTTGCTTCTCACATTTTTCATCATAATTAATTAAATTTTTTTGTTTTTGTGCGTTTGTCAATCAATCCTCTTCAAGTTTTATGTTTGGTAGTTTGGTTGATTTTAATAACAATCATTATATATTTCTTCACAAGTTTACAAATTTACTATATCCTATCCCACATGAGCTGTATTGTCCATTCTCTAATCGTACCAAGATATTGAAAACTGAACCGCACATTAAGTCAAAAGAAGGAAAGCTTCAAGCTTGTTCAAGATTCAAAGGTTCAACTCAAATTCAAGAGGGAGTTAAATTATGATGGAAAAACAAGTACTTGGTAAGACGGTAAAACAAGATGCCAACTAAAGATACCTAGATGACCCAAAAATACCAATAAAAGATTGCCCCTAATTGTTTGAGAAGTGTAGTAATTCTAATTCTCTAAAAAAGATTTCTTCAAAATTTGTTGGAATCAATGCAAGACAACCAACATCATATAGGATCAAGTATGAGATGGCTAAGGGGGTTCAAGTCAAGCACAAACTAATAATCATAAGTCAGACAAGCATGGAATAAGGTACTTAAGACAAGCACTTATTGGAAGCCTTAGCATGGGGTAACCCCCCTTGGTTGAATTTTACATTGGTCTTTTTAATTTACTTCCTCATATGTTATTATATCAAATATACTCGCATAAATTGGATCGACCAACCTCTTTGTCCCTCTCTTTTGACATTATCTAGCCTCTCCCAACACTCATCTCCTTTTCATTGTTAGTTAGAAAGCTTGAAAGAAATATATATATATATATATATCAAAGCAATATCCCATATCAAACGATTGAAGTAGAAGCTTAGAAGATCTCTCCATTGAAATACTTGGTATGTTCATGTAATAAGAGTGATTAAGATTCCAATGTTCATTAGTTTGAAGTGCATCAATGTTGAAATCATGGTTTCTACCCCTCCTTTTCTCACAAATAATCTCTCTTTAAACCTATACCTTTCGAACACAAATTGAGGACCTTTAGCCCTCCATAGACATGACTTTTGTGATGATAAATCATGTTCTCTCTTGATCTCCATTAAAATGTTTTGAAATTCTTGATTTTAAAAGAAAAGAAGGTTTGATAAAAAAAAATAAAAGAAAAAAAAATCTTGTTTCAAGGAAAAGAAAAAAAAATAATGTTGAAAATATCAAATCATATTATGATTTTGAGCCCTGCATCATTAACCTTATTACTACATTAAAGACCTAAAAATTAATACTTTGTCATGAATCCACTAAGTGAAGATTCTCAAAAAAAATGCATGTGCCTTAAGTTAGGATATGAAATGATGTGCCTTAGGTTAAGATATGACATGTAAAAACATTCTCATGGAGAACTATGTAAATTCTTGTACAACAAGTAAGATATAAGTTGGACAACATTAAATATAGCTTTTTTTTTCCTTTTTCTTCTATTGTCTTAGATTAAAATTAATGTTTTTTTTTTTTTTTGAATGCTTTTATACATGCAATACCAATAAGCCAAACATATATGAAGAACATATAGGATTGCTTTTAAATTCTTCTAGAAGTGAAATATGGTAGTCAAACAATAGCAGCATCTTGAGTTCCCTATATCAATTTTTTAGGCCACGTCGTTGCTAATTAGGCCATGCATAGTAGCAAAAGTCATGATTTAATCTAGTTAATATTTGATTTACAATCCTCATCACATTGCAAAGTTTATTTCGTTGCTTATTATTTAGTCCTATTCAATTTCAACTGCGGCATAATTATGGAACTTAAGATGAGCTATTTTGAAATCAAAACTAGTGCTACACTTTTAAGGTACAAAAATACATTTTTAACTCATAAGTCCAAAAAAGAATGTTATTAAATTAAAAGGAAACTCATCAAATAAAAAAGTAAACAACTCAAAATGAAGACTTCAAATAGAAACCAAGTACCTCACAGGTGAAGATAACCAAATTTGTCTATTTGGTGTTTGCTTGTTAATCACATAGGTGCCTAAGTTACCAAGCTTCAGTGTCAAAACCTGATTCTGCCAATGCAGATGAACAGGACAAATCAGTGAATTTAATCAAATAAAAATAACATTTCATTCAAACTATAAAAAAAAAAAATTCCAAAAGCTTCAATTTCACCGACCCCAAAGTCAATGTCAAAACCTTCACTCTGGATGGAATCACCATATTCCTGGCATCACAATGAGAAAAATAATATCAATAGACATAATCATGGGTTTGCTTCGAACAACACTGAATCTAGAAGCAGAGGACAATGAAGAAAGACAAGATTAGTGAGAAGACAATAAATTTACTTCAAACTTTTCCTGTAGATCATACAAAGTCGAATCTGCTAGCCTGTGAAACTCATCCTCCGACACGAGCATTCTGTCAAGACATCAAACTTAAGTCAAAAATGAAAGCCAAGCACTAACGACACATTCAGCAGTTTACTAAGAAGGGAAAGTAAGGAGCAAAACTGCAGATAAATGCCAAAGCCAATTTCATAGAGAAAAGCAAAGACTTGCCGAAACTGAGATTTTTAAGAGAAAAAAAAAAACTTTTAAAGGTCTCACTGATAATCAATGGTGGTCGGGCCCGGCTCTTCGTCAATCTGAGAAGGATGCGAGCAGAAGAAAAATACCCTACTAGAAAGGCTTCTAGTACTGGGGAACTCAAATAGCAAGAGATCAGCTCTTCGGATTGAAGAGAAAGCCGAAGGAGAATGACGAACTCGAGAAAAGAGGAAAAAAGCAGAGGACGAGGAAGGAGAACGTGGAACCATGAAAGGGAGAGACCTCCCTGCTAGTAACCGCCGATATAAAAGCTTCGGGGTAGACGAAGACACCATGGGCATTCTGAGAGATCTCAACAAACGAAAAAAAAAAGGGTTTTGGACCGATTTTGAAGAATTGGAAGGACTGAATACCAACGCACAACACGGATCACAGATGATATCAACTCGTCCTGTTGGTAACGTATCAAACAGTCCGCCCAAAATAAATATACAGTAGAACTTTGTTTAAGATGAGAGTTCTTGTAGAACTGAAGCATGACCAGATACAAACCTTAATTTTTACTGAAAACTTCCTATTTAAAAACACAATTAAGTTTATAATTTTGAATGGCATTGCAAAAATATTTTTTTTAGAAAGTTATTGTAATTTTTGTTATTGTACATAATTGTATCAAATTAAACACACAATTGAGTAATATTTAGAAGGAGAAACTTATTATTGAAAATCCAGAAATTTTTTAGCATTTGAATTCATCTTCATTCTTCTCCTACTTTGTTGCGTAAGTCTTAAAAATAGAGTATTTAAAGGGCAGTTTGAGATCACATTTGTTTTCTAATTTTATTTATTTTTATGTATTATGTTTTTATATTTTGATTTATAATAAAATATGTTTGATGATAATAATTATTTTTAAAAATAATTAAAATTGTTTAAAATTATTGTGAATAATTTTGAAATAATATTATTAATTTTAAAAACAAAAAAATAAAAATAAAAATAAGTAGAAAAATACTCTAAGAGGCTTTTTGATATCACTTTTATTTTTTTTAGTCTTTAGCTTATTTTATTGTATATTGAATTGAAATAAAATATATTGGGTGATGATAGTTATTTTTAAAAATAATTAAGATATTCAAAAAAAATTTTGAGTGTTTTTAAAAATAATGTAATTTATTTTTAATAAATATATTTAAAAAATATAAAATAAAAACAAAAAACACAACAAAAGTGATCTAAAACATGTTCGACTTTATTTATTTATTATTACTATTATTTTTTTTTTGTGAAATCATTTGCTAATCAGATTTTATGTTTGAAGTTTCCTCTCATTGCTAAATACAAAATTGGTGGAAAATTTTTGAAATACCTAACTTCTAGCTTCTAATCAGTTTAGGTTAAGTACAATATGAAGTTATAGTGTTATCATGCAATTATCCAACCACAATTTGTGTTGGGATATTAAATCACAAAAAAAAGTTCAAGAGATCCAAAACAAAACATTGAATAGAAGTAATCAAAACACACAATAACATAAGTACATAAGATTTAATGTGAAAAAATCTAAGAACGAAAAAAAATCCTATAAAATTATACCACATTAAGAAATCCACTATAAGGAATATGAGGAGAAATCTACAAACTAGACTTCACTCAAGCCTTTCCACACTTTTCACACTATAGAGCATGCACTCTCCACTTATACTTTTAAGAGAATGGTGAAAGATTATAAAAAATTTTGAAAAAATTACAGAAAATTGTCTATACAAATTTTGTCATTTTATAATGCTGCGCCTTTGACGCTTAGGTGTAAACACCAATATCCTTCAGGCTTTTTTGTATGTGTTCTAACTCCAAAGTGCTGCTATTGTAGCGCCGTGTTACTAGCCTTTCTAACTTTCCGCAATGGTACTCAGATTCTAGTGTTGTCGTGATGTTTGATGTAGCACCAAGGCGCTATATTCTGTCTTTGTGACACAAATTCATGAATCCTAGTGTCATGGCACTGTCCTCCCAACATTAGGGCGTTGCATTCTCTATCTCTGAACCAAGACCTTCATATTATAATATCGAAGTGCTAAACACCAAAAAAAAAAAAGGAGGGTGCTGCCCCTAAACCCCAACAGTATTTAATATTTTATGATATTTACATAAGCTGTAAGTGAATCACTCGCTCAATAGATAACTAAAAGAACTAACAAACAAACTTAAATCAATCCTAACTTAACTCATTAACTCACAAGCAAATTAATTTAAAAAATATTAATACAAAACATATTAATATTTAATAATCAAATATAAAATTATTAAAAATATTTAAAAAGCATTTTTTTTCTTATATCAAAATAAATTTTTATTATTTTTCTTCTAATTTTTAATTTTATTATTATTTTATAATAACTATTATGTGAATCAAAATTATTTCTCTTCAATATTGAATGAGTTGACTATCAACAGACTGGAACAACTTTTTTAAATCTAAAGAACTGTTACGAATAATGAAGAAACTAATAGATTTAGGTAAGAAGCAAGATAAAAGAATCCGTATTTTATACCTGAATATTCGGTTTGATAACCTGCTACTAATTCCTCCTCTGCTTCGTAAATCAAAAGTAATCTTTCACATTCTGCTAGAGAAGACATTAGAAAACTAGAAATCCTATAGGTCGCCGCCACATATTCCATCCCCAAAACCATATTTGACTGGGCCTCAATTATATATCAACTGCATTGAACTGTTAGACAATTATAGTCGATGATAACATCACTGCTCCCATCGCTATTCCAAAACCATACATGAAACCTAAGCTTCATACGGCTCCATATTGGCAATGTTATTGTTGCTGTAATCAAAGAAGCAGTGCCCAACATGCCTCTAGAAAGATCAAATAATTAGAGTCTGATTATATGCATGTAAAGAACTCAAACGTGACAACGTAATGATAATACGATATGATGACAATGCAGAAGTTATCATTGATCAAGAAGGAAATCCAAAAAGGAACTCAAATCTTTGGTGCGTTGCGAGAATTGCAGCTTGAATTTTACTAAAATAGTTTCATTAGCACCCGAGGTCTTATAGATTCTTATAGATGATCAATTAATTAATCAAGCTGACATTAAGTGAAATGCGACTTGAGCTCCCCTAGGTTCACACACACATAATATATATAACATTTTAATCATGCTGCACAAAAGTATAAAATGTCACTATCCCAAAATATACACAGCAAATTAAGAAGGATACATACTATACAAATTGAAAAACAAGAAACAAAACAATGTTAGGTCTGGATATACTGCCTACATCCTAATCTACAAAAAAATCATTTGCAAATACACTACTCTGACTGAAGAGAAAGAGGAAAGTTTGCTCATCATACAAACATTTCTGATGCATCAATTTTTCCCCTTTTAGGAGGGTTCAAGGAGCTCGCCGAAGGCCAAAATGTCTTAGTCGCGTCGAAGTCACTATAATCGTCGAAGTCGGAGTCGTCATCATCATCATCATCTTCATCAGTTTTATCATTATTAAAATCATCAACAACATCATATCTCTCATCAGCCTCGCCATCATCGGCGAACGAAGCAGCGTAGCCATTCGATCTGGGATCATATCCCTCACCAGCTTCATCTCCATTAGTGTTGATTTCATCATCAAAGCTTCTAAGATAAGCTTCATCACTCTCATCCTGAGAAAAGGAATGTAAGAAAGGAGAAACATTAACTGATAAGCAAAATGAGAAATAATACACAAAACAAAAAAGAAGTTCAGCAGAACTCCAGATTATCATACAATTTAAAAATCAAATTATGACATTTTTTATTTCAAAGTTAATTTTTCAGACTTAATTTAGTCTTAGCTTAAACTTTAATAAAACTAATAAATTTTAAGTATTGGCATTTTCCTCATGAAGATTCAGATTGTTGCTCGTGAGCTTATTCAAAATTGTGTCATCTTGTATGCAAATTTTTTCCTTATTTACTGTAAATTTTCATTTCCCATGCTCATCGATCTCATTGTTATCCTCATTTTGCATGAAATTTACATCATTTTCCTTCGAGCAGCAAATTTGACAGTGCGAGAGTCCTTTTAAAACAATTTTGGCATTCCAAGCACATTGACTCATTTTGATTTTCTTTTTTAAGCCTCACTTCACTCTGATGAACATCCATGGTGGCATCTAGCCATTGGACATTGGGCGATCATAGCACTTTAATAGTCTAAAGAAAAGATAGTGCATCCATGAGGGTGGCTTCTCTAGAAGAATCCATCAATTTCCCAAGTTAGAAATTGAGCTCATGAATCTAGCTAATCAATATAGGATGTTCATGGTATGACCACAAAGGCAGGGCATACATAATGTTGATGTTGATTTAAAATAAGATAAACAAGCAAACTGGCATAAGGCCTTCTATATAGACTTCTAAGTAGGAATATTAAGGAAAAGACAAAATATTTGCCATTAACTTTAAGTGTATGGCCACGATGCTTGTCAACCCAATATTCTTAAGCAATGTATAATAAGACTTGAGTGATTTTCCCTCACCAAGATTCGCCGTCCTTGGATGAGTTACACTGGATATAGATTACGGCGATTTAGATGCACCACATGTAGAAGGGAAGCAGAGAGGCAGTTGCAATGACTAAGAACATTGCGAGGATGGCCAGAAGAAGATGATTAAATGAAGTTTGTGATAAGGAGCAAAGCTTGCAACAAGGAAGCATATACAATAGTGGTAGTATGGAGAATTTCATGGTACTGCAAATGTTCTATAGTAATATAATGACAATAGCCCTTGCCCTCATTACATGTTTGGTATGATTGCTTCAAAGAGCAATGATCCAGGGAAGCCCCTTTGATAAAAATGGACCAGCTTTCTTAAATTTCTTCATTGGTTAGTGACCCGCCGGGACAAATGAGAAGGTCGTTGAGTTCATCATCATGGACTCAGTCTGTGATTGGCTGTGCGTCTGCACCAGTCCCCATGCTTTAAGCTGGAGCATGTAACTTAAACCAAGAGGAAAGGATGGTGGTTTCCATTAGAAACCAGGATGATTGGGTCGAACTAAACCATTGGGTCTTGGTCCATTTGACAATTATTATCTTGACTAGATGCTCCTTGATGATAATTTTGAAGAACCCAATGTTTCCATTCAATAAATTTTGAATATTAATTTCTTAAAGTAAATTAGAAGACATCTGAAAAGTGTGCAGAATTTTAATGAAAAATAACTTTAAGGAAAAATCTATTAATGCATTTCCATCAATAAAGAAGCCTTGCGACATCAACATGAATAAATCATATTCTAATGAAGGAATAGAGACGCTACTTCGTTACAAAGGTAAAATTCAGAAACTGAATTGTAGCTTCATAAATAGAGAGGTTAGTTACAACGGTAAAATAAATGTACTGGTTTGTAAATTATTCTAATTGAAATTATCAGGTATATAACGGAGCTTGACGATTTTTTACAGTTCAATAAACCAGAATATTATCTTCTAAGAGAAGGCATAGAACGTGTACAGCATCATTTTATTCGTATTCATAAAAACACTGGACTGAGTATCATTTGTATAATTTATTTTACTATAAACTTGTATATTTACCTCATTTTCTTCCTCTTCACTATTATAAGCTTGATCAAGTTTGCTGTACAATTCATCATCACCTTGGCCTTCGACATCTTCCATTTTATCCTTTGAAAATAAATACAACATTAGAGAGGACATAAGCAACAAGAAAGAAAGAAGAAATATGCAAAACATTAGAATGCAGACTCAAAATTTTTTTTTTTTTTAAATTATTACAGAACTTTTTGTCCAGTAGAGGTTTCTCGTAGAACAATAAGCAAGCTCTGAAGTTCAAACAAAAATATGGCACATACCAATTCAGCCTTCAACTTCTCAACCTTGTTGACCAAATTTGAGATATGACGGCTGAGAGCCTGATTCAGGAAACAATTAAAAGGTATTAGCAAAGTATAATCAGCTTCTGCGATATATAGCTTCTGAGCAATGAGGAGAAAAATTCATGATGCAGCAGCTAAAGGTTGTTTACTGCATTTAATCAAGCAGAAGTTTACCTCATGACGCTGAAGTTCTATAGAACGAGCTAAGGCCTTCCTCTTTGTAAGGAGATTTTTTGGCCGGAGTGTATGCGGTCGATGATAGTCCTTTCCACGAAACACAATAATTGCATAACCCTTAGATATCTTGTCCACAGAAACCAAAACTCCACCACTCTCAGCTTCAAGTGATAATGCGATGTGCTTAACTTGCATGAAATTTTTGGCCTTAACAATGACCTTCACCAGCTCTCTATACTTCCAATGCAGATGCATGTTCTCAACTGTTCCATCAAAAACTCCTCTCCTTCCTGAAACCAACTAGCACTTTGGAAACTGAGCAAAACATACACATAAAAGAGATTGCACAGAACGATCAAAAGAGCAAATTTCTTATGTTCCCCCCTTTTCTTGTGAAATATCTCCCCACACCATAAGCATGCATGCAAGAAGACTAACCTTCATAATGTTCATAAGGATTACGGGTAATTTAACTTTGTGAAATAACCCTAAAAGTATTCCAACGCTTATCCCTATAGTTAGTTAATTAACGTTTATACTCGGCCACTATTGTGGATTGGGAGATCAAAGGAGCAATTAGATCCTAACAAAATTTGCTCCCTCCTTAGCTAATATTAACAAAAAAAACAACAATATTATAATCCCTGTTAGATCTAATTAATTACATGGCTATACTCATTTATCTCAAGTAACAGATCAGAACAAAAATAGCTGATGAAACTGAGGATTTGACATTTTACTGGTAAATTAATTAAATCAAATTCATAAAAATAAAATCCGTACAAGAAAGTAAAGAATGATGCAACTTAAGAATTAGGCAGCAAATTGATATGTAGAGAAGGTGAACCAAAGTGATAGAAATGCTAAGTTAGAATGCAAGACTGATAGTCAAGCAAGCTTTTGGTTTTGAGATGATTTTGTGTGAAACAGAGTCCACAAGTGAAGGGCGATTGCGCATACGCCCCCGGCATAAATAGAAACGTTTCTCAAGAATCTAATACATCCAAGTGCATGCTATAATAAGTTTGCAACCACATAAAAATATATTTACCAATCAAAACATAGTAGAATTACCAAGAAGCAAGAAGGCCTTCATTCTCAGCCCAAGTTTTCGAAACATGAATCTTTCTTCTTCAGTTATACTTTCTGGGTCTGCTTTACGTTCTACAGGTCTCAAGGATTCCTCCACCTTGGCTAAAGCTCTTTCAGCTCTCATTACCTTGCGTTCAGCCTGAAATAGTCAATAGGCAAATTAAACAACTAAATTCAGACTCTTTACAAAATATTTTCTGTGCATCACAAGGAACATCCAAATTATATTTGTGGCTATTATCTTTCCAATGCAAGATATGGCGAAATGAAATTACACTTTTATGACTGTTATGAAAGAACGTCAAGGTATTTAAAAAAAGTGTCATATCCATTTTTGTTGAATTATCATTGTATTTTTTTTATTAGGTCATGTGTAGTCATTACTTGTCTTCATTAAATGAACAATATAGTAATCTGTCAGTTTGGGATAGATATGCTCATTTAGTCTGTAGGATCTTTTCTAATATATATAGGCCAAGGTGACATACAATAGTTAGAATATGAGACCATTATTTGGGAGGAAATTTCGATGCTTTGCATTGTGATATTGGACATTAAAAGTTTAAGGTTTTCTAATGCAACCTAGGATAAGATGTACAATAAAAACATACAAAAACGCAATCTAATAGTTCCCAATTGATACTAAAGCAAAAAATTAATCACTTTTAATATAAAAATTAACAAACACCCTTCTTTCATTCTAGATAACAACTAATAGTCAACAAAATCTGAAACACCAAAAGAATAAAACAGCAAACAACTACAGAGAAGATCAAGTTTCACATCAAGAAAATGAATTCAGTAAATATCTTACTAGATAAAACTTCAATCATGCACGCACATCAACCATTAAACAAATTAAAATAAGAATAAATATATAGATCACCCAAACAAAATCCAAGCTTCATGTCAATACAAGGAGACTCACCCCCAAAGTAGTCAATAAAATCTATGAAGTGCTTAAAGAGTACACATCCAGCCAATATGGATATAAGAATTGAAAAAAACTGAAAATTATTTTTTAATACTCAATATTCAAATTTTTTACGCACCTTAAGAGCTCTATATATAACCCACAAAGAACTCAAAACAACAACAATTCCTCAAAATCCTCCTAGAACTAGAACATCAAGTTCCAATTTTCCTGACAAGTAAATAGTACAAATCAATCTTCAATTTCAAAACTTTCAAACGAACTCATTAACAAAAGAAAAAATTGAGAAAAAAATATGATTCAATTACAGTAATCAATGTCAAGAGATACCTGAAACTATAGCAATCAGTGAGAAATGAAGATCCTAACAAAAGTATTATTTTAATAATTAAAGTACATTTTGAATTGAAAAATGAAAACATTTGAGATTCAAGGGTTAGATCAAGGTTGGAACAAGGGTTAAATTGTGATGATGGAAAAAAAAAATACAAAAGAATTACTATATATATATATATATATATATATATATATATATATATATATATATATATATAATAATCATAATAATAATAATAATAATTCATTTAATTATTAAAAATAAAATAAATTTTATCATGTAAAAAGTACATGAGTGTTACATTTTTAAAAACAAATTCATGTTATAAATATCTAATCAAGCAAGCAAAGGACTAAAATGTTATTGTAGAATACCATCATGAGGTGACTAGCCTATTTTCCTATCCAAGCTCTTGAAAATCTTTTGAGAATCAAATAACCAATGCTCCATTACTCAAAGAAGAGAGGGAAAGCTCGAACAATTAAAATAATATTTTTACTCATATCTAGACTTAATTTTTAGTTATATAAAAAATTGCCTGATTCTAAAAACTATGAGCATTTCAGTGACTCTACCATCACTTGTTTTTGTCATGCTAATTTTTTCACTCTAAACAAGTTATTAGCTCATGGTCCGACCACCTGAAAAGGTTAGCTCGTTCAGGTTTCAAAACCATGAGAAGAAGATAGAGTAGTGAAGTAGAAGTTATGAGAAACGGAGATGATAATAGTGTAGTGGGGAACTATGAAATGCCAAAATCAAAAGGTATCTAGAATTTGAGATTCTAGCATTAGCAACAACATGCTTCTAAAATATCACGAGAATATAGCGCAATTAAAGGTAGTAAGCTTTTGAGACTATAACATTAGCGGAATATAAGAAATTTTAGACTGTAGCACCAACGATGCAAAAATATTGTGGGATCATAATCTAATTTAACACTTGTAGATAAAGAATTCCATGACTCTTAACACTAGAAAACATGCGGCTTCCCTAGCAGATTGTAGCATATTATGGTTTCCCACAAAACAATATAAGGGAAAAAACAAAAAAAAAAAATCAAGTAAAAAATAGTAACTATAAAGATATCTTAAATTTAGTAAATTAGGAAACCCTGAAAGCTAAAACAAAAATTATTTATGATATTGATTAAACTGGGGCTCCCTGACAATTAACAAAACCTAGAGAAGTCAAAATATTGAGGAACACATGCCATTCTCAATGGGATCAGCACACACACACACACACATATATATATATATATATATATATATATATATATATATATATATATATATATATATATATAATGTTTTAACAGAAACTAAAAAAATACAATGTAATTTAAGTTCACTTTATGTGCTTCAATGAGAACACTTTCAGATTTTCATCAAATTTGTATATCTCAAGAATTTTTAGCTTTCATAAATTGAGTATTTGATATTCATTACTCTAAGAAAAACTATTATACTTTTTGAGAGTAATCTATAATTCATTATTACAAGTGGCTTTATCATTTCTATGAATAAGATACCTCTAATCTTTGCCATTAGTAACAGACATAATATTATCATCCAAATTACTATAGGAACAAGTTGAGCAAACCAATCTGGTAAGATGTTGGTTATGAAATTCACGGGGAGATAGAATGAGAAAATGATTCTCGATACAAATAGCAGATTCATAAAATAAAATCAAATCAAATAAATTGAAAAGCACATAAATATCAATACCTCACAGATTTCTAGTTTATAAGTGTTAGTCCCAATAAGTCATAAGAACCCTTCCTTTCTTGTAATTAATTTTTAGAAACCTTCTTAAATTTAGATGCACTATATCTTATCACCCGGTTTGAATTCCACATATTTCATATTCATATAAATAGTATGATTATAATAGTCATAATTAATTACTATTTTCCTATTAATTTTTAAGGTAGATCATTCATATATTATGCAAATGATTGTGCAAATTCATTATGATCTAAATTCAATAAGTTCAACAAGATCAATTGTTTTTCTAGGTTACCTTACCTATCATATAATGCAAGCACAGTTATAGATAATATCAAAGCCCAACCAGATGTGTGTTCTTTAATTAAACAACATAACACATCACCCAAACTCTTATTAACTACCTTTCATTTGACCATCAATTAGTGCATTGAAACAACTGAAAGCTTTAATTGGGTTTCCACTTCCTATTTTCTTCCACAGACTTTGACAAATGTACCTCATGAATTCTGCATCTCTATTGGATACAATTGTTTTAGGTAATCTATGTAAGTAAACCACGTCTTTTAAGTATAAATTTGTTATTCAAGATAAATCAATAGTTTTAAAACATAAAATGAAATGATCGATTCCCGAAAAGTGATCAGCAATTATTAAAAAAAATCATATTTCCTTAGTATTCATGGTGATCCTAGAACAAAGTCTATGCTCACATCCTCCAAGAATTTATATGAAATAGACAATATTGTATGAAGCCCTATATTGTTTCTTTCCTTCAATTTCCAAGCATATTCTACATTGTGACACTATGCATGCAACATACCATTTTGAATCAGTCATTATTATAGTCTTATCTTGAATAATATTTCCTACCACACCTCCAAAATGTAATTTTAAAATAAAAATAACCTTGGAAAAAATGAATCGAAGCCGTAGGGTTCAAGTTCCGCAAAATATAAAGTCATCCTTAATCATGAAATCATATTAAGCATACGTAAAAATTTAGATATATTCCACTGAACTCTTTACAATTGGCTTAATCCTCTTTCATGTGATCGAAAAAAAATTACCTTAACTTGCATAGTGTGTAAGAAGACAACAGCAAAAAAATTTCATCCAAATTAACATGTATATACTCTAGCTTCTTTTGAAGCTTGATGATCCAAATGCAAAACAAATTGCTTAGGTAACAAGTAATGTCTCCAACACCGAAGTGATTGCATAAAAACAAAAAATTCTCTATCATAATTGGAGTATTTTTAATCTGCATCATTTAACTGCTCATTAAAATAAATGATTGGCTGCAATCTTGATTTTAAACACCCTTGATTCTTATAGCAAAAATACTACATTATACCTTAACAACATAATTAAAATTAGATAATCTTAATGCAAGTGCATTAACTAATTTTATCAATTGTTTGACAATCCACACATTCTCTCACTCTCATCCTTTTAAGCTATGAGTAAAACAAGCACCATACAAAGGACTTGCACTTTCATTAATAAATCCTTTCCAAAGTAAATTCATTAACATGCCTTATTAGCATGCATGTTAAGTAGGATCTATTCTACAATGAAGTAAATTAAGTAATGATAATCCAAATATCAAATTAATGGACATGTTGAATATCCCAAAGTGGTGGTAATTCATCAAGCAATTCATCACAACATATTTCCTTAAATTCACATAGGAATTGACTAACACCCTCAAAATGTATAATGATTAAGGGTTTAAAAATACTAATGCAACCTAGGACGATAATTGAAAATAAAAATAAAAATAAAAAAGCATAACTCGTAAGTCAGCACTTCATGATTTTAGCAAAAACTTGTTGGTTTTAAGGTATGAGTTAAGAAAGGAATGGCCAACATAAAATTTCAGCGATGAATTATATAAATGCTTCAGAAGAAGCTCACACATATGTTGACAATTTTAATGACTACGCAAAAATAATGACAATAATTTAATGGACAGGAACAAAAAGAGAAATCACACAAAAGGGAAAAACTAAGCCTCATGATAATACGAAGAGTTTCCCTCTAGAAGTAGTTGTTCACATTTATGAAGCACTAAAAAAATATTAATCGAACAAGTAAACACACCAGAGAAAAAAGCTTATATTTTATTTTAATAATCACAGCTCAATTTCAATGTTTTTCTACATGTATCTAAGACATATTTAAGAAACAAAAATAAAAAATATACATAAATTATGCAAGAATAAACTCAAAAACAACTCTCAATTTACCCATCCTGAATTATAATAATAGAATTTTCTTCATTAAAATTCACTATGTGAATCGTATTAATGATTCATAAAAAATATAACTTTTTCCCACAATAATAAGCTCACAAGATCGAGTGCTACAACTGTAGCAATTAATATAATTTAAAGGTGACACAAAGACTTAAGAACAGAATCGATATCAACAATCAACAGAGGTAAAAAAAATAGAATTCTGGGAAAGTAGCAGAAATGACAGCAACAATAGTAACAAGCAAATATAGCAGCAAATAGTGGGAGGAGTGCTGCAGCAGAGGAATCCACATTAAATAAACTATTCCAAGTAATCAAAGCAAAAATTTATTCTTTAAATTTGCTATTCTTTTCAGAAGCATGTTGAATTAAGATATGCAAATGTTTCATTAATTTATTAGGAGAGCTTGACTCTTTGGATGCAAAAGAACTCTTAGATTTGTTAGGTCTTGGAACGCTCCATCTCCCATTGATCTTAAATGTATATATATTGGATTTCCAAAATATTTTGCATATAAATTGTAAGATATCACACCTAATCTTACCACTATAAGTAGCAAGTTGAATGAATACCAAGCATCTCCGAGTTACAGAAAGCAATTTTAATTGCTCAAACTATTTTATAAGGTTGTAGCTATAGTTCAACTTTTAAAATGCATCCATTCCAAAGCTAACTTGGCAATAAAATTCTAGTAATTGTAGTCATGATTAGCTTATAATGTTTTTCATCAAGCTTAAAATCCATCTGAAATATTGAGATCCTTTTACAATAAAGTTAAAGTTTTGGTGTGCAATAATGTATCATATGACATTCAAATAGTTTTCAATCCAAACATTCTTGTAATTATTTCCTCAACAAATTCAAGGCTTTTTTCTCCTTTCACCTTTATTATCTTCTTCTTCATCATAAATATCTAAGTTCTATTGAGATATTCAAATATAAAGTGATCCGTTGATCACTTTAGAAAAACACCTTTGAAAACCTCCTCAATCTTTATAGAATGTTAAGGGAGTTTATTCTTCATGAGACCGATTGATTTATATTCAACCAGATTTCCCCAAAACTTATATTAGGATTTATTTAAATTTGGGTTCTACTTCTTATGAAAGCAAGCATTCATAGTTAATTAACCCTCTTACAGTAGTAAGAGAGTACTCTCGATTAAGATTGGAAATAAATTTCCGATATAAATCGATGTCTAGTGGAGTGGTGTGAATGACTGTTTAAAAAAAAAAGGTGAGTCGTCCCGATCAAATCCCATGGTTCTATCGTCCTGAGATTGTTATTATTCCAGTATACCAACATCAGAGGACTATTAGCCATAATGTCCAGGGAGTCTGATTAGCAGTCATGGGTTGCCTCGTCTTAGATATCCTAAGTAGACTAGAGTTGTAGTGCAGGTGTTACTGTAAATGCAAGTGTTTATTGAATTATTTAGGCTAGACTTAAATTATAAGCCTATCTAATAATTCAATTTAATGATGTCTACATTACAGATAAATATTGGGCTTATGTCTATTGAAATGCCAATGTTTTAGGTTGGACTTGTATCTCTTTGGAATACCAGTAGAATTTAGAGTTCCCATAACGAACATATAAGATGGACTTATATCCCTTTAAAATTTCAATTATTATTTAGGTTGTGCTTGCATTGCAAGCAAAGGTCAGATTTACATCTATTAGAAAACAGTTAGATTGGACTTACATCTCTTTGAAATGTCGAAATTATAAGGGTGTTCGTATGATGAACGAATGATAGACTGGGCTTACATCTATTGGAAAATTAGTTAGGATTAGTGTAATGTTTGCATGACAAACATAGGTTGGCCTTACATCCCTTTGAAAAGCTAAAATTATAAGTGTTTGCATAATGAACATATAAATTGGACTTACATCCCTTTGGAATTGCCATAACTATAGGTGTTCACATAACGAACATAAATTGGACTTACATCCTTTGGAATTGTCATAACTATAGATGTTCGCATAGCGAACACATAAATTGGACTTACATCTATTTGGAATGCCAAATGGGATTTAGGTTAGACTTACATCTCTTTGGAATGACAAAATTATAGGTGAGTTCGCATAGCGAACTAATATATTTAACTTATATTCCTTCGGAATATTAGAATTATAGGTGAGTTCGCATAGCGAATATATGAATTTGACTTACATCCCTTTGGAATATCAGATAGGGTTTAGAGTTTGCATAGCGAACTAATGGATTGGACTTACATCCCTTTGGAATGTTAGAATTATAGATGAGTTTGCATAGTGAATAAATGAATTGAACTTACGTCCCTTTGGAATTCCTGATAGGGTTTAGAGTTCGCATAACGAACAAATGGATTGGACTTACATCCCTTTGGAGTACTAGAATTAATAGGTGAGTTCACATAGCGAATATATGAATTTAATGTTTGCATTTGTAAACGTAGATTTTTTTATTCTTACCTTTGGTGAGCAACGCCTCAGCGCTAAAAGAGAAGCACATCAACACTAGAAAATTGATGTCGCAGCATTAGAAGGCAGAAATTTAAACCAGAGAGGCCAGCGCCTTGGTGCCAAGGGAGCAATGCTTCGGCTCTGGGTGATTAGCGCCCAGCGCCAGGAAGCTCATGATAATGTATATTATACAGAGTGAGCGTCATAATATTTAACACTGTCACAGGAATTTTGAAAGATAAAGAAATGCAAGTTGACTTGACCGGCATTCGAGCATTGCCAAAGTAGTATTGTGACACCAGTCAAAAAGCCATTAAAAAAAACGAGCAGATGGCAAGCGCATTTAACAGAAAGTACATAACTTTTGACCAGCGTCACGGCATTATATCAGAGCATCGAGGCGCTGCATAAATGTCTTATGTGTTTTACATACTCTGTCGGTTATGTAATTCATGATAATAAATGTTATAAATACACATTTTTTATGGGAATAGTAACTGCCTTGATCGACTAACTAGCACCTAGGCGCTACAGGCCAAGCGTTACAACACTGTACTTCGCTTTTTAGAACCAAGAGGCCAACAAAAGTGGCACCGCGACATTAGATCCAGTTTATAAATAAGACCCTTGAGATATTTATTTTTATTCTAAAACCTTTGTTCATTTAGAAATTCTTATAACCTTCCTTTCTTAGCCTTCGCCAATATCAAGGACAACAAATATACCAATCAAACACTTCCAAAAAGGCGAGAAGAGGGCAACCCTGCGATGATGCAGAGGAGCGATACCAACATTCTCTAATTCACAAGCATCTCATCCTAGAAAGGAAATTCTACAACCCGGGTGGGAGTGTGGAAAGGATCAACAATGAGCGAGGATGATAATATTTTATCTACAACAACAAAGCTTGTGTCATTCCTGTGGTGCGTGAGTTCTTCGCCTAAGCAAAGGAGCACCAAGATAATAAAATATTTGTAAGGAGGTGTTGTTGACCTCCATGCATGCTACGTAAGTCGAGTTGAGCTTACAAGGCAAATTTGACGGGCTTCAAACGTAATATCCCACAAATTGAAGTTGAAATACACTAAACGTCGCCGAAACCAATCAAAATAATCTCCAATCGACGAGCAGACTTCGTCATTGCATTAAGAACATCGAATTTGACTAAAATATACATTAATCGGACGGCCGACCATCAAAAATCGAGTCACGCGCGCCAACGCGTATATCGAGTCGCCACGATGATTCCCAAATGGTCTCTGCTCACCAAATTGATCACCTTGTTAGCTTTAAAACGCGTTTATCAAACGAGGCTGCTCGATTCAGGCGCCGACTCAACGCCGAAAGGAAGCGATAATGCACATTTTTAAACTGAAATCGATCCAATTCAATGCCGACTTGAACCAAATGACTTCCGACAAACCGACATCGCTGTGTCGTAACATCGAATAACCTAAAATTGACATATATATTAACCATATAATGATGTTGCTGCAAAAAGTTCAATTAGGGTTGATTTAATTATTTAAAATTCACAAAAAGAAAGCTCTACATAAGCATATACTAATACCTAACCCTAACTCTCCTATTCACAACCCGATACTCCCATTTGAACACCGCATATCCTCAGTTCTATGTTGGAAGCACGAAAAAGCCGAACGCCTCAAGCCCTCTTCCTCTGTCTCGATCGAAGGCTTAACTCCCGTCTCTTCCTCCCGGCCGAGCGGTCGAACTCCCTCTCCCATTCACCTATCCAAACTGCACCAGTCGAACCAATCATTCGAATCCATGGCCTTCCTCCCATCCCAACCTCCCGTCTGCCCTGGGTGTGCCGATCACAAATCTCCTCTTCCTTTCCGGCTCTCGCCTCGACGGAGCCACAACTCACATCCTGAGATGTAGAAATTCCCATCTCAAATCGCATCTAGTGCTTCACTTAGGGTTGAACGACAGCAAGCCAAGTTGCGATTCGACCACTTCAATGCAACAAATAGAGCGCCCTCATTTCCATTCCACCGGAGTTGCTGCCCTCTACCTTGTCGGCCCCATACATCACGCAGCCATCTTCCTCCTTCCCACAACAACAAGCCTTTATCGCACTAAGTGGGGTTGGCTATATGAATCCTTCGTCTCCATTGTGTCATATTTGTGTCAAATTCTCATTTAATTCAAGTATACTAAGGTCATTTTTTATACATCTTAACCAAGTCTTTAGTCTACCTCTACCTTTCTTAACATAAGGCAAATCTAATGCATCTACTCTCCTAACCCGTCATCTGACTACCGACGCTTTATGTGGCCAAACCATCTGGCGGCTCTCTCTAATCTTATCTCACATGAGCTACTCCAACTTTTTCCTAACATACTCATTTCACATTTTATCTCTAAGAGTAAAGCCACTCATCCACCAAAGCATCCTCATCTCTCAACACTTAACTTAGTCTTATGCTTTTCTTTTATTGGCCAACATTCTCGCACCATAAGTCATTGCGTGTCTTATCACCATCTTATAAAATTTTCCTTTAAGTTTAAGTGGAACTTTTCTATCACACAATAAAGATATGCATTCCTCCACTTCAACCATCCAACTTGAATCCTACTAATAACATCTCTATCTATTTCACCAACATTTTGAACAATAGAGCCTAAATATCTGAATCGCTCACTCTTATTAATGACTTGTTCACCTAATGTCACAACACTACCACTAGAACTTCTACAACTAAAATTACACTCCATATATTCAGTTTTAGATCTACTTAAACGAAAACCTTTAGACTCTAATGTTGACCTTCATAATTCAAGTTTCTCTTGGACTCCCTCTCTAGTCTTATCAACAAGAAGAATATAATCGAAAAAGCATACACCAAGGTACATCTTCCGTAAATGCCTAGTAAGAACATCCATAACTAAAGCAAAAGATAAGGGCTTAAAGCTGATCCTTGATGTAATCCAATTGAAATGGAAAAATATTTTGTCAATCCTCCTTGTGTTTGGACACAAGTAACCGCTTTAGTATACATATCCTTAATGAGTTGAATATAACCAATATTAACTCATTTCTGTTCTAGAACTCTCCAAAGAATATCTCTTGAAACTTTATCATAAGCTTTCTCTAAATCAATAAATATCATATGTAAATCCTCCTTTCGGTATACTTCTCCATCAAACCTCTTAACAAATGTATAACATCCATAGTAGATCTACCAGCATGAAACCAAATCGATGTATCACATCGTAACCTACGCTCAATTACTCTCCCATAATTTTAATGTATGACACATTAACTTAATTCCTCTATAATTTGCACACTCCTGTGCATCACCTTTATTCTTAAATATAGAACCAACAAACTCTTTCTCCACTCATCGCATCTTTTAGTCTTTAAAATAACATTAAAAGATTTGTAAGCCAAAAATTCCCTTGATCTCCTAAACATTTCCACACTATTGGAATATCATCGAGTCTCTTGCTTTTCCACATTTCGCTTTTTTTAAAGCTTCTCTAACTTCGATTTACTAATACGACAATAAAAATAAAAGCCAACCCTTCCACATCTTCCTCCTTCCCAAACTACACAAATAGCAAGTTCACATTCACACACTTCAAAGCCAACCCTCTCTGCTTGTAAACAGTAACCGTTCAACCCATCTTACACCTCATAATGGAGGCAATATGTGTTTACTGTTAATTACTAAAGCATTAAGCGGAAGAGAAGGGAATTGAGATCTTTAGTTTGTATGAGTTTTGGCATTATTGTACTTGTCATTTGATCAAGTTCATTTTAAAACTTTCTTACAATTTTGTTAACCAAGATTAGTTGTGTGGCATGACAATTGTTGTTTCATTTGTTAAGTTTGGAAGAAGTAGATGGTGTTTTAGATGCTTGGCATAAAGGAGATTAAGTTAAATTAGATTTGTCGAGGATATGTGGTTGGCATTACGATTTGGAAAATCCAAAGAGTAAAAGATGAGTGGAGTGTTTGGATGATTTCATTTGTGCACTAATTTTGATTGTATTTCACTATTAAATTGTTGTTGTATTTATCAAACTTGAGAAGAGTGATAGTGATTTGATGTTTGACAAGAAGAGAGTGGAATGGAGTCTAGAATCGATGCGGAATTGTGGTTGTTATTGTTGTTTGGTAGGCTCAAAGAGTCAAAAGATGAGCAGCATAGTGATAGGGTTGTGATGGGATGTGGTTATTTCATTTGTATCCTGATTGCCTCACCTCTATGTATTCATGAAAATAAAATTATAAGAAATGCTGTAATTTTAAGTACCCACTCGTGATTGATTCAACATGATGGGAAAATTTGCTAGACATAAGTACTCGTGCATGTTGCTTTTAGCATAATGAGGAAATCATGATGCCTTTTACTTAGGTATTGAAGGCTTGCACGCTTTTTTAAGCATGGTGAGTTTAGAAGAATATTTGGCAAATATTTTAAGCAAGACAACATTATGGAATTTCCAATAAACATGCACGCAAAAGAACTTAAGAAAGAACTTATTCTTAACATAATAACATGATAAAGGTTATGATGCAAGACTTAAAATGAAATAATTACTTGCATATAAAAATGAATTGAACTTTTATATGCAACACGTTGTATCAATTGGATTGCAATAGTTTAGAATCGACATATAATCAAGTACGAAACTCAATGACAAGGGACTTTATAGCTCATTAATGAGCATGAGTAGAACTTGTAGTGGACTTAAGAGCGAGTCTTCTAATAGGAACAAAGCTTTCACAAACTCATAGTGAATCCAACGATTGCTTACGAGCATGAATTGATTTTTCAAAGAAACACTTGGATTATCATATCTTACTTTTTGAAGCTGATAGTATAACGACTATCTCCAAATTCTCCAATGATGGCTAAGTTGATTGAAAATAGTTCTCTAGATTTCTCACTCTCTCCCCCTCTCTCTCGTGGGGGTGTGTATGAAGAGTGCGTAGAATTTTTCTTTTTTAGCATCCCTCCCTTTTTAAAGGAGGCTAAGACTTAACCGCTCCCACTCCCGCTCCTCTCCTAGGGTAGTTTCGCTGATAGGGATGGCGGTTACCAGGAGTAGTTAGGGTTTCGAATTTACCCTTTTTATTATTATGTTTTTCTTGCTTACAAACAACCATTTAGTGACATTTAAGATATGCCTTGGTAAAAACCTACAAGCATCACTTTTCAATCCTCCTTTATTTAAGAATATAACAACAGAACTTCAAATTTATTCATCTGCTTAGTTGCAATTTTGGTTATTGGCTTTAGTGAGTTAAACTCATCCAACAATTGAACTCTACAGGATAATAGAAGTATTTTTTTTAAACAACAATTTTGTTTCATCCCATATCGTGGTTGTTTCTAACTTCCATCAATACCTTTGTCTCTCTACACCCATCTAGTAATTTTTTGCTTAGTACATAAGTTTTAATTTTAGAAGCCTTACTTGAAGCTCCACGACATTCTTCATAAATAAAAAGATTATACATATTCATAATTCAATTAAAAAAAAGCTTTAAAATCAATTCTTCTGGCAATAATACATCAACTTTAACATTGCTAGTTATATCCCATCAAGTTCATAGGTTTGTTGCTAATGATTTTCATTGGTGTGTTCTCCATGATATCTTGATTTTTTTTTTGTGATATTTACAAATCAACCACCTAAAAAAAATGCATTTACAATTTAACCACCTTCATCGTTTTTTTAAACTAAGAAACCCATGTATTTGCACATGCCACGATCAAATCATTAGGAATTTTACAAAAATGAAAAATATGGGTTGCGCTTTTGTTATGAATTTCAATATTTGAATGTCAATTTTAAATTTTGATGTTGAAGGTGATTAATTTGTAAATATATAAGAATAGGGTGATAGTGTATATAAAAGCCCCTTTTTTGTTTCATAATGTCTCTCGTCACTTAAAACAATTGTGAAAGGTTCTTCATAAAGGCTAGCGAGATTCATTATCTAGTTCTTGTATGAATTTGATTTATTTCAAATATATCAAGACACTCATTAATTTAGTTTCTTATTGTGTGTAGTTGAACATATATTTTGTTATTAATTCTTGTAGTTCATTTCAAAATACTTAACAACATCATCCTTCTGGTGATCTATGAACTGACCTGATAATTTACCTGATTTTTGCATGAAATATTGACACCAACTAAGCTTTAATCTAAATTTGATATAGATCACTTTTAAGCTTACAAATATATCCTTGAATAAGATGCAAAATAAAAGCACAATTGCACATTACTAACTATTAAATATAACAAAAATTAATAGGTTTTTTTCATTTTAAATTTTGAGAAGTTACTGAAATTTCAAATTCCATAAAAAAAAAAGAATGATTATAAAATATCAACAAAATGATCAAGTTTCACACAGCAAAAAAAATTAACATGTATCACACTTGATAAAACTTTAACCACACACACACAATAACCACTAAACAAATTAAAAACAAGAATAATGATAGAAATCACCTAATGAAAAATTCAGATCTCATGCTGGCATAAGGACTCTCGTTCAAAAGTATTTATCAATGTATATGAAGTACTCAAAAGAATACACATCCAACCAACACACACATAAAAATTAAAGAGAATTCAAATTTCATACTAATACTCAATGTTTAATATCTTTTATATATCTCAAGGATCCTATATATAGCTTACAAAGATCCCAAAATATGAAACTCTCTAGCATCATCCTAGATATGGTCATAAACTACAAGATTCAATTTTCCAAAAATATAAGCAATAAGAATCAGCCTAAAGTTTAAAAATTCCAAATGAACTCCTTCACGAAAGGAAAACTAAGAGGTGGCAAAGGATTAAGCTGTAGCAATTAACAACGAGAAGTAGTATGATATTGTCGCAATCATGGGAAACAAAGACATTAAAGGGAGATAGAGGCGTGAAATAGAAGTTACAGGAAACAAATGTGATAATGATAGTAGTAAACAACAAAAAATAAAAATCAAATAAAACTAGAATTCAGGATTCTAGCATTAGCGACAGTAGACCTACAAAACAGCATAATATTACAAAAAGATGGAAATGAAGACGTTTGAGGTAGATAGATAGAGGCGTAAAATAGAAGTTACAGGAAACTGATGTGTTAGTGATTATCAATGTTCTAAAATAATAAATTTCATAAATTCTAAACTCCACTCACAATGAACATTGAACTGGAATGAAAGATTCAATCAAAGAAACTAGATATCATAATAAATATTACAATTATTCAAATATGTGGGATCCAAAAATTCGCTACCGACCTCTTTGATGAAAAGAGTGGTTTAAATGTCAGTAAAAATTTCAGAAGGCAGATGAATAGTAGATAAGACACTGTCCAGAGATTTCGTCCTTATTTTGCGAGGACTTTAGATCTGGCTCTAGGTTTCCTATAAACGCAAGCTCCTATATTTAATTACCCCTCTCAATACTGAGAGAGTACTTTCGATTCAGGCTAGTCAATGAATCGTTAAATAACGAGTGTATAATAGTAATGAGTGGAGTTTAGAATTTATGAAATTTATCATTTTAATTTAAAACTTTGGTTGAAGGAACCTTGGCGTAGATCCATGGTTCCGTTATCATACATGTCGCGGTCATTAGTCGCTTAGTCGAGGAGGTAGTCGACCAATAGGATCCTTCGACAACATGGGTTCGTCATCATCAAAGTGTGTGAAGACACAGGGTAGAGTTTGTCTAAGGGACAAATATAAGTCAACCCTTTAGAGAGTTTATTTTGCAACCAAATCGTTATATTTCACGCTCAAGCAAACCATTGGAGAACATGATGCGGCGTGGCAAATTAGTAATTGTCGCGGCCACCCGTGGAGAACTTGTAGCCATTTATGTGATGTCATTTTACGGCAAAATCATGGGGACAGAGAACGCGGGTCACGTCCTTACGAGTTTAAGATTATTTGAGTGTGAAAATAGTAATGCATTTGATTTGACATTGGTTCTTTGTGAGCAAAAATTTTCTTAATTTGTCATCCCTAGAAAAACAGTTGCGGAGGGGTGGATTGATTTTAAGTTTAAATTTAAATAATTAATTTCATTTAATTTATATTTTATTTTATTTTTTTATTTGAATTTTGATCTTTTTATAATTGATTTAGATTTAAACATGATTATGATCATTTAAACCATCTAATGATAATCTTTTGAATATAATAGCATCGACTCTGCATGCTTCCTTTGAGGATCAGTCTAAATTCATTGTCTCAAGAATTATAGTCATCTAAACGTCATTTCAAAGCGTATAAGATCGAGTTTGAGACTTTTCCTCTTGAAAGCTTGAACTTGAGAATTGAGACTTTTCTCCTTGAAAGCTTGAACTTGAGAAGTGTCAATAGATTTATCATTCATCATTTTATGAATTAGCTTCTCATTTTAAATTGAAATTAGTATAATCATTATTATATTTTTTAGGTTTGTTAACGGAGAAAAGACCAAGCGTATAGATATTTGTTCTTTCGTTTTGCACATGACTTGCATATCTTTTTAGATGCTCTAATGAATCTTCAATATATACTATCATTCTTTTAAAATATCGTATGGATATTTAGATGTAAGTTGAAAGTATTGACATTACATATGTCGGTCTGACATAAGTTTTGATATGATTTTGAGTTTATTAACGGGACCCGGTCCACAAGACCAAAGTGTAGATATCTGTTCTTTTTTGTTGTATATGACTTACATATTTTTCTAAGTGTCTGACTTAGTGAACGCTTTACGAGTATCTGTTCTTTTAAAATATTATATGGATATTTAGATGTCTAAGTTAAAGCGTAGATGTCAAATTGCAAGTTTTGATTTTGATATGGCATTTTTGGGTTTTGTTAACGGGACGATAAAACTAAGCGGGATGTAGATATTTGTTTTTTTTTATTGTATATGACTTATTTTCAAGTGTTTTGAGTGACAACTTGGCATACATCTGTATATATGTTCTTAAAATTTTAATGGACATTGAGATTCAAGTTGAAGTGTAGATGTATTACAAGTTTTGATTTTGATATGACATTTTTTTGGATTTTGTTAAAACAGACTAAAGATGTAGATATCCATTCTTTCACTTTGGGTTTGCATATTTCCCAAATGTTTGATCTCAGTAGGCATTTCAACATACATCTGTATCTGTTAAAATATTGTATATTTGAATACAGTTGAAGTATGTTTAATATGACGTAATATCTTTTATCATGTTATAAAATAAATAACGATCTATTCTTGATCAAACATGTATCTATTCTTGAATTCAACATTCCCATATGCAAACCAAATGAGTATCTATTATAGATGATCAAACATATATCTGTTCGAAAGAGGTAAGATAGATACTTTCACATCAAATGAGCATTTGTTCTTTAATGATATGAATTTAAACCCTTCTTGATTTGTTATAAATCAAATATGTATATCTTTATAGGATATATATTTAACCTTTTAGCGAAGCATCGAGTGCAATATCTATCTTAAAGAAAATTTGAGGAAATGTTAAATGTATAATCAACTAGAATTTGAGCTCATATAAAGCAATTAATTTTGGAGGATCATATCCTACCTTTATAACAATGCAAGATATAGATTTGACACTTGTTTATGGATGTAACATAAACATTTATTAGGTAAAATGTCACTTTAATATTATCAATCAGCAAGATAAAAGGAGCTTAAAATTGCACTAAACTTCTTTTCAAATGGCATTTTAAAAACCTATTAACTCAAATATGAAGCCATTCGTTTTTCCTTTCATTCTCTTCCTTAGCTCATGACAATTTCATAGAACTTAGAGATTTCATAAGCTAAATAATCATACTAAATTTGATAAACTTAGAGAAGTCTAAAATTTTCCTTACACAAGATTAGAAAAATCTGAAATAATGACTTTTATGATTGAGAAAATCTGAAATCTTTCTTACACAAGATTAAGGAACTCTGAAATTTTTTCTTACACAAAGTTAAAAAAATATGAAAAAAATGATTTTCATGATTGAGAAAATCTGAAATCTTTCTTACAGAAAGTTAGTTAAATCTGAAATAATGATTTTCATGTTTGAGAAAATCTGAAATCTTCCTTACACAAGGTTAAAGAAATCTGAAAATTTTCTTACACAAGGTTAAAGAAATCTAAAATAATGATTTTCATGTTTGAGAAAATCTGAAATCTTCCTTACACAAGGTTAAGGAAATCTGAAAATTTTACTTAAATGAATATTGATCCTTATGATTACAAATGATCAAGCCATAGGAGGAGGCAAAATAAAAGGGTAATCATAAGCTTGCAACATTTAGTTCATAGCAACATGACAACTTAAACATGTGTCCATCCCCATTAAGCCTTATCTTTATCATGCTTTGCATGAGCCTATTTGTAATGCTTTGTACAAGCTCATTTATAATGTTTTGTACAAGTCCATTTATAAGACTAAACCTAATGAGCCTTCTCTTTTGTTTTAAAAAAAAGAAAGAGAGTGCACAAATTCTAAGAATGGACTAATTGCTTCTTTTTTTTTACAAGCCTATTTAAGAATTTAGTTTAGGATAGGCCAAGTATGAAGAAGAAAGTCCATGACATTATGATTCATTCATAATATCATTTATTATTATTATTTTTTAAATTATTTGTCATATCTCCCTTTTATTATGACGTACACTCATAAATGAAAGGAAGACTTTTCTTCCCATTTTTTTTTTTGCATGACACACATTTTGGTTGAAAAAGAGAGCTTCTTTCTTTTTTACTCTTTTTTTTATTTATTTCCCTCTTAGATTCATGCTCATTTCATGAGTGATTAAGAAGAGGAATGACAAAAGAAATAAAATTTTCCTTAATTTCATGCCCATTTTAGAAATCATTAAGAAGAGAATGACAAAAGAAATAAAAGCTTCCCCTTAGATCCATGCCCATTTTAGGAAGAGAATGACAAGGGGAATGAAAGCTTCCTTAGATCCATGCCCATTTTAGGAGGAGAATGACAAAGGAAATAAAAGTCTCCCCTTAAACCCATGCTCATTTTAGGAGTCATTAAAAGGGAATGACAAAGAAAATAAAAATTTTCTCTTAAACTAATGCTCATTTTAGGAGTCAGTAAGAGGGAATGACAGAAAATGACAAAGAAAATAAATTTTTTTTTCTTAAACCCATGCTCATTTTAGGAGTTATAAAGAGGGAATGATAAAAGAAATAAAAGTCTCTCCTTAAACCCATGCTCATTTTAAGAGTCATTAAGAGAGAATGACAAAGGAAATAAAAGTCTCTCCTTAAACCCATGCTCATTTTAAGAGTCATTAAGAGGGAATGATAAAGGAAATAAAATTTTTCTCTCCTTCTTAATGACATGTAGAAAACTATAAAATCAATGGGATGACACAAATCTCATTTCCATTTTTTGGTCTCAATCTTGAAACTTCATTATAAATAAGTCTTATAAAAGTTTTACTCTTCCACTTCTCCTGTAATATCCAATTAATTCAATAGCTTATTTCCTAATTGCCTAATTAATTCTTGTAGCATTAGAGATTTATGCAGAAAAAGCATGGGGATTAAACCATTCGGCGTGTATGGTTGGATCTCCATGACTTCCATTTTCATTTCACCTTTTCTCATTCTGATTTCCTTCACGCTGCGAGTTCTTCTCCTCCTTTCCTTCCCTCGGCTTTGTCTTGGCCGCTCCGTGACCGAGCAGAACCGCTCCCTTCCCTCGGCGTCGGCGTCGGCACGAGCTAGCTCGTGGCCTTGACAGCGGCGTCGCGGCAAAGGATTGCGTCGGCTTATTTGGAACCGCGTCCGTAGCCGCTTCAGCGCTTCGCCTTTCGTCGCTTGGAAATGCAGCAGAAGTCGGTTGAAATCTGTAAAATCGGAAATCCAGGAACCGTCGGCTCGGTTCGGATTTCACATTCTGGCCGATCGGAAACTTAGAATTTTGTAAGTTCTTTAATTTCTTTTCCCTATCCTTTTCTTTTGGTAGACCTTCTGGTGTTAAAATCGTGATTGGGGAGTTCTGTTTTGGCTTGGGAGTTCGAAGTATTGAATGGGGATTTAGGATTGACATTGTTTGTTAATTTTAGTTTTGTTGATTGAAGCAGGTAATATTGGCGTTAGTAGATTACTTTGGAGTCGTACTCCAGTATTTCGAAAGCTTATGAGGCGATATCAATTTCAGGTAAGATTGGTGTTAATTATCAGTTTCATTTATGAGTTGCATGTATTAGAAGTGTTTAAAAGAGTTATTTAATGATAGGTTGTGTAGCTGAGGAGAAATCGAGCGCGACACACCTATGAATTTGAGGTGAGAACGTAATTCTTAATTTAAATTCGAGTTTATTCACATGTATCTTTGTTTACACTTTGTATAAATTATACGAATGACGTATAGATATTTACGTATTGTATGCAAATACAAATATTTATTACTTGACTGGTATAGATTATGGATTTATAATGATTATAAGGCAGTTAGTTCATAGCGTATGATTTCATTTGGGAATTCTTACGGGTTCTGGGTTTTGCAAATTTAAATGTAAATGCGCATTATTCTCTTGTCTTTGTCTTGAAACTCTTTCTCCATGAAAACTTTGCTTATGATCTTCTAGTTGATAATTTAGGAAAAGGCAGTGGGTAGAAAATTTAGTGTTTTGTTGAATTGTATAATTTTGGTATATAGTTTGGAAAGATTAAAGGCTTTTTTTGGAGTACATTAAATGTCTTTTAGTTCTCAGTATTTATTTACAAACTTAAAGATTTCATCTTAGGTAATTGTGATATGAATTAAGTTAAGTAGTATATGAATTCGCAAATATTTGTGATGATTTGATTAGATGCAATTTGACTTTGCTTTCGCTGATACCGGGTTGGAGCGATGTCGTGGAATCGTGTCAACCGAATCATCTATTACATTACAGTTGAGCAGGATAAAGGTAGGGGGTCATCTGGGGTGTGACATCTCCTCATTCTCTTTACAAAATATATTGCAAGTCTAAGTCTCCTAAGAGAGTTCATCCACCCTTCAAAGAAAGAGATCCCTAACAATTGAGTTTGTTCTTAATTCATATCACATTAATTTGTAAGTTATGTCTAACTTAATACTTTTGATTTTATCCCTCATCGTCTCATATGAATGGATGTTTGATAATAAAATAAGACTTAAATCATGAAACCATAAGATACTTTCCTTTCCATTTTCAACTATTCATAAGTATATAAAGATTGTTGCAAAATAAGATAATGAGATATAGACAAATATTCATACTAAATTTGTAATCACAAATCTAAAATTCTGAACTTGATGAAGTAATCACTCATGCTTGATATTTTTATCTCCTATTTCATGACTTAGCAAGGGGAGGCAATCATATAAATATATGCTTGATAATAAGACAAGATTTAAACATAGCGTATAAGGTGTCTTATTTTCAAATAACTCACCTGTATATATAAAGGCATACTTGATAATGAAGTAAAGTTTAAGTCATATAATGCATTGGGTGTCACATTTTATCTCACCATTTAGTTAAATATAGCATACCATTTAAAGAAAAGAAATTTGAATTTAAACAAGTAGTTCTATGATGTGAAGATTCAAATAATAATGTAAGCATGAATAAACATATGCATGCTTTCTTAAGAATTTAGGCATTTATTTTTTTTTGTTTACCAAAATTTTAACTCCTCGTCGTCATATGGCGGGAGAGTGGCCTTCTTCCCAAGAAAGGCGTGCATGATAGGTGTCATGAGACAACCACCAAAAGTTATTTTCCACCACGCCAAGAAAGGTGTGCGTAGGTTAACACGTACAAAGCATTTCGCTGCGCGTTGAACAATGAGCAATACTTATATATTAAATAATTTTCTATGCTTATCACATCAGATTTTCTGGCGTTGGAATAGCGTGAGCGTACTTATCTATGATTTTCCGTTGAAATGCGAGCAGTGCTTATCATAATAGATTTTTTGTCGCATTGGAATAACGTGAATAAGTATTTAGTTTCCGTAGCATTGCATAATGTGAGCAGTACTTATCAGCGTATTTAGAAACTTGCATTTGCATCTATATGATATATGATTTTTTTTTTATTTGCATGTAAAATTTGCTTGATATAAATCTTAGCATACCATAAAAAAAATAATAATAACATACTTAAATGAAGCATGACATAAGATAAGAAAACCCCAAAATCATATAAAAGGGATTTTGAATTGATGCCAAGCTCATATACTTTTAACTTTATATTAGTTTTGCATTAATAATAAGAAATTTCAGCAAATTTATTCAAATGATTCCACTTGCAATCAATCAAAGAGTGTCATTTTGGATTGCATGCCAATGAGATTTTGTATAACCTTTTCTTTTTATACCTCTACTTGCATTACTTATCACATTATCACTTTATATTCAAAAAAGTAGAGAGTAGAAATTTCAGATTTTATCAAAGAGAACTACATAATCAATGTGATTCAAGTAAGAATCAAATTTGATATGAACACATGCTCATAAACTATTTTAAATGATGCACAATAATTATTTCAAATTGAGTGCGATAGGCTTAAATCTGAAATCTCATATTTTGGCTAAACATATGCTCATATGATAATAAAATTCAAATAGAACCCAAGCCAAATACTTGCCCAAGAATAGAGACATGACGCAAAGTCAAATGAGTTTAAATTCAACCCTTCCACTGGGCTAGATAAACTTTCTATATTCCAAAAATCCCCACAAGTGAAACACTAAGGATAGTTCCATCAAGTCATAAAGAGCTTTCCAATTCCATATTAATATAGAGATAAATTCAACATTTGAAACCAATTATGATTGGAAGAAAGGAAAGCAAAGCCAAAGAGGGATTTTTATTCCTCTCCTCTCATTTTTTTTTTTACTTTAATCACATGAATCATAAAGGAAACATTTGTATACCAATAAACTCGAATGACGTCAAAATCCATCTTTAGCAACATTAGTCAACAGTGATAAGGAAGTAAGTACACATGCAAAGCTCATATATATAAACATGCATGACGATAAGTAATCCAATAGTGAAAAGGGATAAGGAGAAGACAAGGAAAACACATATGCTAAACTCATCAACACAAATCTGGAAATTTCAGATTTAACCAAATGGCTACTTGATAATCTCACTTTAACATTGCCAAATAGTAAAAAGAGACAAATAAAAAGTAAGACATAATCATGCCAAGCCTTAACACAAATCTGAAAACTTCAGATTTAATCAAAGGATCATTTGTGTGATAATAGATTGCCAAGCGTTAGAAAGAGTCAAAACAGAACTAGGGTAACTTCATACAAGCAATAACCCTATTAATTTCCCTTTCATTTCACTCAAGCATTCAAACAATAAATTGGAACATGAAAAGAGAAGACAATTTACAAATAAGTTAGGGTTTGAGCCACACAACATTCCTAAACCCATTTCCATGCTTCCAATTGTGTTTTAGGCATATATAAGAGACTTAACAAGTGTCAATCCCTCTCAAACAGCAAACTGAAGAATAAAAATAAAAGACAATTTGCTAATAACTTAGGGCTTGAGCCACACAATATTCCTAAACCCATTTCTATGCTTCCAATTATATTTTAGGCATATAAAAGAGACTTAGCAAGTATCAATCCATCCAAACAGCAAAACTGAAGCATAAAAAAGAGGAGGAAACTTGCACATAACTTAGGGTTTGAACAACACAATATTTCAAACCCTATTTCAGATTTTAGATTTCATTCTAACATGTGAAAGAGGCATAGCACATATCATTTTCACCCATAGAAAATCATTTTAAGCAAAATAAAAAAAATGAAATCCGTAGAGAATGGCAAGCGGCATGAGATTTGGGCCATACATCATCTCAAATCTCAAGATTAAAACCCTAGCATCATTTCAACCAAGGAAAGGAAACATTCACCTCACTTTATTCACAAGAAATGAGATCATATATATGTAAAAATGCGCTTAGGGTTGAAAGGAAACAACCTGGAGTTTCCGATTGCAAGGAAGAAAGGAGGAGAGAAGAGTTTCGGCTAGCTAGGGCTCGGCCGAATGGATTTCATGCGAGGGAGGAGAGCTCGGACGAAGGATTTTCTTCGTGTGTGTTGTTCAGCTAAGAGGGAGACCGAACGGAAGAAGGAATCAAAAGAGCTCCAAGACGAGAGGGATCACATGCGAGAGAGGGAAGCTTGGACAAGGATCGCACGCAGGGGAGGAAACGAGATGAAGGATTTTCTTTGTGTGTGTTGTTCAGCTAAGAGGGAGATCGAACGGAAGAAGGAATCACAAGAGCTCAAAGACGAGAGGGATCGCACGCTAGAGAGGGAACGGGACGAATGATTTTCTTCCGGAAGGCCGAGAGAGTTGCATGAGCCTTCGGTTTATCCCTTTGCTCGGGTATTAAGGCAGCAGCAGTCTTTAATTGGTCATTCGAACGGTGCCCAATAGGATTAATTGGGCAGCAATTGGGAGTGGAGAAGTGGGCGGCCGGATTAGGGCAAGGATTAGGAGATCGACTGATCATTAGCATAATAATAATATAATTAACCCTAACTGTAGAAATTTTGATGAATCATCTCGATAATAAACCCTAACAATATGGGTGTCAATTTTAGATATTTATTGGCCGGATCTGCAACGATCGATTTTGTCAATCGTTTGGACCATGTCGGCGATGATCGAAGTGAAATTGGGCTTAAATTGCGCGACATGGCATTCGAATCGTTCGACGTTCGCGTAGACTTTGCCGATTTGATCGTAGAAGGTGTCGTTAGATAAATTTTGACGTTTGACAATGATAGCCGGTCGTTGAAACGGAGGTCGTTCGACATCACTTCGACGACGATATGCGAGTAATTTTATTAAAATTTGATTTTTATTAATTAATCAATTATTAATTGGTCTGATATATTTCATTTAATTAATTTTGATAGTTCAGACGCATTACGAAGCCGAATTTTCAAATTGAGATGAATTTGATCCAATCTGTTCGCGCTTAGGGCATTTTAAACCCGATTCATGCGATGTTCCTCTTGTTAATTATTTATTTTAAATTTCATAGTTCATTTGACCTGTGAACCATATGTAGAGGTCAACAAAATATTGTTTAAATGATGCAATATGATGCGAGCATGAGAGCTAATATTGTAGGGTAATTTTTGTATTGAGAGCTTAATGATGTATCTTTATTTTTCACTACAGTACATGGGTATTAATATTTTTACGTTTTAAAGATTGAAGCTCATGATTATGATTATTTTTGGAGTGATTTAAATTATTATCCTTACAAGTTAATAACTTAATATACTTGAGAATTTAAGGAATAGCATCTAGAAAATTTTATAGTTTTATTTAATCAAAATTATTTATATATAGTCATACAATTTTTAAAAAAATGGTGCTAAATTGGACAAAAATGGTTCTACCTAGTTCCATTAAGTTTAGACAAATCTAATTTTGGATATGGATCAAACTAGGCAAGGGGTGGTTTACAATTGAAGTGGTGTGAACAGTCGATTCATTCCAATCTTTTAAACTTCGGTGATAATAGAAAACAATGAACAAAATTGTAAGGACAACTAAATTTGGTATTGTAACATTTGCAATAATAAGCTTTCCAAGAGCACAAGACTATAGCTTATTTAGCACAAATAAGCTTCCAAAATTGTAGCATTAGCGACACATGGGGTAATTCTAGTACTGTATTGCAAATAGCATCTATACCACTTCATGAAAAAGAATTCCATGATTGTAGCATCAAAAAACATACGACTCCCTAAAAATGCAGCAAACAATTTATCAAAAGAATATTAATAGTGAAAATAAAAAAAGAAACTGCACAAAAGAATATTGCATACAGAAAATCCTAAAATCTTATAGAATAGGACACCTTGAAAGCTAAATCTAGATTGTTTATGATGTTGAGGACACCTGTAAGAGTAAACCAAACCCAAAGAAAGTTCAAATATTAAGAAATACAACCAGTTCTCAATAGGATCAATATCATAGGCTTTTTTGGCATAAACAAAAAAAAAAATTACAATACAAGCTAAAATGCAATCTAATTTAAAGTTCACTTCATACTTCCAACAGGTATATACTTTAGATTTCCTTCACATTGCTTCTCCCTCATTCTAAGTTGTGTTGGGCTTCTTCTCCTCTCTTCTTCCCTATTCATCCTTCTTTCTCAACTTTTTTTTTTAATTTCGAAAAATCCACTAAAACTGTACATTAATTGCATCAATTTAGGATGTGAAATCAATGGTCTTGAATTTTTTTAACATATTAGAATGGGTTGTATAAGAAAAAGAAGTTAGAACATAGAGAAAGATTGAATTAAGAGAGAGCGTCTGTGCCATTTAAAGGAGAATGTTAAGAGGACAATGAGAAGAAAGAAAATAAGAGATGAAAAATCCAAAAGAGAAAAGAGATACAAACAGGAGAGAAGAGAAAAGTTATTTGAGGGAGCAACAAATGAGAAAAGGGTGGAAGAGAGAGAATCAAGCACACGAGATAAAAAAGAGAAAGACGCAAAATGTGTGTGAGTGCGAGAGAGAGGTATAGACAACTAGAGAGGGGAATATCATGTGATTACTAGAGAAAAATAATGCATTACTCATTCTATCCCATTAAAATATAAAATAAAGACTCATGAAAATTAAAATAAAGGGTTATATACATAACAATCAAAATATACATATTCACAAAAATAGTACCCACTATAATTTTTCAAATTCTCACTCAACAACAACAACAAGCCTTTATCCCACTAAGTGGGTTAGCTACATAAATCCTTCGTCTCCATTATGTCCTATTATGTGTCAAATTCTCATTTAATTATGTTGACCTCCATGTATGCACCATAAGTCAAGTTGAGTTCACAAGGTGAATTCGACGAGCTTCAACAACGTCATCGAGCTGAAAGCGTCTTCGGCGGTCTGAAAATCATCGAAAAGATCTCCGTCGGACGAATCTCACGCGTTGAGAATGTCAAAATTAATCAAAATATGCATATTGCGGTCGATGGTCGGCCGTCAAGAAGAGCGTGCGCGGCACATGTCGAGGTCGGAAGCTGCGGCGATGCGCAACAACTTAGAAATTAATCGTGTCGTTATTCAACATCAAAATATAAATGAGCTGACCGTGCTCAATTCGAACAAGTATGCGTGAGTATCAAGCTGATATCAACAAGATCAAATCTTTGAAATACAATTGGCGCGAAAATCGTCAAAACGACCCGTCGACGGCCGGACTCCACCATCACGTTCAGAACGTCGAAATTGATCAGAATATGCATCTTGCATAATTCGACGGTCGACCGATCAAGGAGAGTCGTTGATGTGCTAAGACGCATATCGAGGTCGGAAGGCTACGACAATGCTCAAATGACCTTCGATCGTGAAATTGATTGTGTCGTTAGTGTCGAAACGCCTAAACCTATTAAATAAGTCTATCCTCGCTCAATTCGGACGAGATAGCATGAATATCGGCAGCGGAGAACGACGCCAGCATATTTGAGGAAATTGACCGATTGGCCGACTTGACCAAATGGCGCCGTCGCGAAAACGGATTTGCATCGTGATCGAGTAACTAAAATCAACATATATATTGTCTATGTGACGATGTTAGCGTGAAAATTCAAATTATGGCAAATAAAATAATAAAAAAATAAATCCTATAAATACCCCCCTTTAACCCTAAACCTAATTTTTCATATTCTCCCAAACCCTTAGTCGACAGCTCTCTCCCTCTCTCTCTCTCTCTCTCCTCGATCCGTCTCCGGGTTCAACGTCGATTCACGGAGATTTCCTCGCGAAACAACAGTCGGCCTTATAGCGATCTTGTTCCGACGTAGCATCGCATTGTTCATGTTGCACCAGTATTGCCTTGGCAGTCTGCCGTCTGAGCACCTGCGCATATACCCTCTGGCCTTCTTGTTGTGTTGACCATAGTATTTTGTACACATTTCTTAGCATGGCGAGGAAATCTGTGTTTGTTTGTTGGTGTATAAGTACTCATACACATCTTTCTTAGTGTTGCAGGGAATTTTGTACTGCGTGTATATAAGTCTGCCTGGCTCTGGCGTCTTGGGAGAAATTTTGTTTGTGAATCTGTAGCATATATGACTTTCTTGGTATGGTGGGAAGGCATTCAGTCGTGGTTTATACCACTCATACTTTCTTGGCATTGTGCTGGATACGAAATAATATATCGGGACGAGAGATCTTTGCCAAAATGTTGTCAAACTTCACCAAACGGGGATCTACACCGTTTGACATGAAATCATGCCGCAATATAAAATTGTTATTTAAACTAATATTGCAGGTGCATAAATACCCGTACACATCTTTCTTGGCGTGGTAGGGAGATCTATTCAACTTTTAGAGCATACCTTTCTTAGCGTGGTGGGGCGCATTCAGTGGTTTATACCACCGCGTCTTTGTTGGCATGGTGGGGCGGGAGCCCAAGTAGCCTACATAGGGATGATGTCGGGATGCTACCAAACTTTTACACTAGCTTAATAAAAATTCAACAATAAAGCTAAAATTAATGTTTTAACTTGACATTGTAAGTGTATAAGTATCTGTACACGTTTTTCTTGGCGTGACAGGGAAGTATATATTTCATACAGGTACTTCAAAGACACATACATGTCCTTGACATGATGGGTTGACGCATTCAGCAATGGTGATTACACCACCCATACATGTCTTTCTTGGCATGATGGGCCCCGTTGTAGCCCCATGGGGACGCTGAATCAATCTTGTCAAAATTTTATCAAAATTTATACTTGTAATGAAATTCGTAAAACAAGTAATATCATTATTATAATATCTTCAACCTAATAAAATATCCTGGTAGTTTCTACTCATACGACAACAGATTTGATCCTCTATTATTAAATTAATAAAAGCCGAGGATTCAAACAACGTAAACAATGAGCCACCCGATGATACTGAAATAAAGATTTCAACCGAAGGGGATACTTACGTTTGTAACCTCAAATTGAATTAATCAAATGCAAATATAAAATCAAATAAATCACCAAATTATAAGTGCTTAAATGAAATTCAATTTTTAAAAAACTAAAGCTAAAAATCAATCTACCTTTCGCAATTGTTTGTTGAAGGTGACATATTAAGAAAACTCTAGCTAACAAAGGAGCCAAAGTCAAATCAAGTACACAACTATGTTTACTCTCAAACAATCTCATGCCAGCGACGCGCGGACGGTCATGGTTTGGCCAAGAGCTACGATGCCATTACAACCAAAATCCTGGACCGTGGTTGTCACCAAATGACTTATATCACCACGACAGAACAGGTTTCGATCTTGGCCGGTCAAGAGGCCCACACATGAGCATTTAACCAAAATCCTCCGACGGTTGTTTAAATGACCCCACTATATCACGGCCACGACTAGCCTTTATTTCTCCAACGATGCTTTGATGGAACCATAAGGTATACTTGATTCGAAAAGCTCTCTAGCGTAGACTAAAGCATGTCTCCTTAGACAAAACATCACCCCAAGTCTGCAAAAATTTCTTGGAAGACGTAACCCATATATTGCTGATAAGGATCCTTCGGTCAGGTTAGGTCGACTACCTCTTCTGACTAAGTAGACTAGGATCATGACAAATGGACGATAACCACGGGATCTAGACGGACGTCCATCGTTCTCCCAACCATCCGCTTTTAAGTTAAATATAATGAATTTCATAAATCTAAATTTCAAAACTCCAAATGCTGCTATTATACGCTACGCACTAAGTGACCTAACGACTAACCTTAATCGAAAGTTCTCTCTCAGCATTGAGAGGGATAATTAATTATAGGTGTTTGCACCTATAGGAAACCTTGAACTAGATCTAAAGTTCTCATAAAATGAAAGTGAAATCTCTGGGTAGTGTCTTATCTACTATTCCATCTGACTTCTGAAAATTACGCCGACACTTTAAATCACTCTCTTCATCGAGAGGTCGGTGGCAAATTTTCGGAGCCCACAAATTCAAGCATACTAAGACAATTTTTTATACATCTTAACTAAGTCTTTTTAAGTCTATCTCTACCTTTCTTAACATAAGGAAAATCTAATGCATCTACCCTCCTAACCGTCATCGATGGATTAACACTTTATGTGGCCAAACCATCTAAGTGACTCTCTAATCTTATCTGCCACTGGAGCTACTCCAACTTTTTCCCGAACATACTTTTCTATCACACAATAGGCCAGATGCATTCCTCCACTTCAACAACAATCCAACTTGAATTCTTCTAATAACATCTTCATCTATTTCACCATCATTTTGAACAATTGAGCCTAAATATCTGAATCGCTCACTCTTTTTAATGACTTGTTCACCTAATGTCACAACACTACCACTAAAACTTCTACAACTAAAATTACACTCCATATATTCAGTTTTAGATCTACTAAAATGGAAACCTTTAGACTCTAAGGTTGACCTCCATAATTCAAGTTTCTCTTGGACTCCCTCTCCAATCTTATCAACAAGAAGAATGTCATCAGCAAAAAATATACACCAAGGTACATTTTTCTGTAAATGCCTAGTAAGAACATCCATAACTAAAGTAAAAAAAGATAAGGGCTTAAAATTGATCATTGATGTAATCCAACTGAAATAGAAAAATATTTTGTCAATCCTCCTTGTGTTTGGACACAAGTAACAACTCTAGTATACATATCCTTAATGACTTGAATATAACCAACATTAACTCCTTTTTTTGCTATAACTCTCCAAAGAATATCTCTTGAAACTTTATCATAAGCTTTCTCTAAATCAATAAATATCATATGTAGATCCTCCTTACTTTCTCTATACTTCTCCATCAAACCTCTTAACAAATGTATAGCATCCATAGTATATCTACCTGGCATGAAACCAAACTAATTATGAGAAACTTTTGTAATCACATCGTAACCTATGCTCAATTACTCTCTCCCATAAATTTTAATGTATGACACATTAACTTAATTCCCCTATAATTTGCACACCCTTGTGCATCACCTTTATTCTTAAATATAGGAACCAATAAACTCTTTCTCCACTTATCTAGCATTTTTTTAGTCTTTAAAATAATATTAAAAAGATTTGTAAGCCATGAAATTTCTTGATCTCCTAAATATTTCTACACTTCTATTGGAATATCATCAGATCCTATTGTTTTTTCATATTTCATTTTTTCACTTCAATTTCTCACTCAAATATTAAAATTCACATTAAAACCCCAACCCATATATTTTGCTTTTATCAAATTTTTAACAGTTTGACCATAGCACACGCAAATACATGAGATCGTTAGTTCAAAAAATGAACTGGGTGCTAATTCTATGAATATAGAAGTTTTGAGTGTTATGTATGCAATTATCCCAAAAAAATGCCATAAACATATTAAAAATATTATGTTTGATGAAATAAATTCAAAACAAAATTAATTAGAATATTTTAAACAAATCAACTAAGAAGAAAAAAAATCAGACACGCCATCAACTTCGAGCATTTGTCCTCATGAGACAATCACCATCAATTTTCACAAGATACGAACTCACTTTGAAGAATAATGCTAAAAAGAATTTACCATTTAAGATCATATCGCCGATGAATTATTTGATGGAGAATGATGTTCTCAACGAATGAAGTACCTTAAAAAATTTCCCATATCCACATGCCATCACAAGTTCTAAAATAACAAACAAGCACATTGAGAAAAATTCTATAAAGATAAAATTAAGATTAATTCCTAAAATAATTCATTCATTATTCATGTGTGGCCTATTTAGTCCCTTAACTAAACAAAATTGATCCAAAATAAGTCCTTAAAAGACCATTTTAAATCAATTTTGTATAATTGAGAGATTTAATTGGAGAAATGTAATACTCTAGTACTTAATTGAACACATTTGAATAGTTAAGAACCTATTTTGGAGTCTAACCACATATGATTATTCTGTAGAAACATTTTCCCATCTTCATTTAACATGCATTAGTTGCAGTATGTAGATTAGCATCTTCATTAACGCTACTATGATAAATTGTTTAAGTCTCAGATTCTTACAAGATAAAGTTTCTTCTCAAGCTTCCTCACAATGTCAGCATGCCTTGCAGCTTCTGCAGCTTTAATCATCTTTTTCTCATAGTCATCATCTAGTTTCTTTCCCCATCTGGCATCAGCTTCTAGCGTCTCTCCAAGGGTACCGGCAGTGCCTTGCTCTTCAGTTACTTCAACAGTCTCGATGTTTGAGAGAACTGAAGAAGAGGCCCTTATTCTTGCCTGTTCCTCTTCATCTTGCAGGTTCTTCGCTAATATTTCTCTCTCAACCAATGCCTCGCTTACTTCTGCAGATAAGAAATCTTTCCCTCTATAAAATACTATATAATCCTTGTTCCTAGAAAGAATTACACCCCCTGTTAAACTCTGCAAATTAAAGACACTATTAGCAAGAATAAGAAACGTTTAGAAAATATACTAAAATTGCAATATTAACATAATAACAAAAATACATTCCATAAATAGGGGTTAAAAAAAATGCAATAGAAACTTCAGCTTATACAAAAAGGCACATAAGATGGCATAAACTAAAAGGTTTTGAATCCATTAGCATACATGAAATCATGAATACAAACGAGGTTATTAAAGATTTAAGATGTGATAGAAATCAGTGTCATTCCCTGAAGATAAGTTCCCAGCAGCAGTCTCCTTCAATGAAAAATAACTAATGTATCTCAATAGACTTTTCTAAAGGATAGTTGAAATAAAAACTATTAAACTGAACTACATAACCTTTTTTTTTTTTTTTTTGATCGAAACATAAGTTTATCCACACAAGTAAATATCATGATGCGCATGAGAAAGAGATTTAATTCAATGACATGAGCAGAAAAATGCAAGAGACAAGTGGGTCATCACAAGTAGCTGGAGTACATCAGGTACAGGAGAGATGGCAAATGTCACAAAGCCAATATTCAGTATGGAGTATGAAACTGTCACTTAGAGTTTCAATAAAATGAAAATGATGACCATGATGCTAACAGGAAAATATTTTACCTTGATTTCTGCAGCAATTCTTTCACTAGTAGTAAGTTGCACTCCACGCTTTAAAGCAATCTTTGCTATACAACTTTTTTCCCACAATTTTGCCATAGCCAAAGCTAACCCTTGATGCTGCCTGCTTCTGCCTGTTCAGACCCAAAAAATAAATAGAAAGAAAAAAATACAAAAGGATGACATAAAAACTTGGTACTTAAAGGAGGTACTGAAAAGCCTCGCTGTAAAGATATCAGAATTATTACAATGAGGTACACTTACCAAGGGCAAAATGAGGAGGCAACATCCTTGCAAGCCTCCTTAATGCAGTACCTTCCTTTAGTCCCAGAGTACGCCTAACTCCATAAGGAAGTATTCTGAAGGGTGGTTTAAAGCCACGAACAATCCCAGGAAGTAAATCAGCATCCACAGGTAATGGATCACTTCCAGGCCAATCTGTGTATCGTGGACCAAGACTATCTAACAGCTTATCTATCTCATCTTCGTACTTGATTTCATTAGACAGTACACTGTCATTTTTCTTCTCAACAGGAGTCAAGTAATCCTCCTTAACTCGGACATCAATGTTTTTTATGTTATAATCTTGTATATCAATGCTTTTTGCATGATCATCTCGCAAAACAATGTTTTTCACTTTATCTGTTAAAATTCCTGAATGCTTAATTCCATTTAACGGTCTATCGTAAGTATTTGGTATATTATGATATTGCTTTTTCACTGGTTTAGTATGTTCATAGCTTACTCCTCTATATAGTGAAATAGATGTTCCAGACCTCCATATCACCAGCCCTCCTGTTTTCCTCTAATCATTGTCAGATGACAGACATCAACAATTAGCTTAAATTTTTATAAAGAATAAGAAAATGCAGAATAATCTAGAGAACTTCACGGAAGGTTTGGAAGGATCGTAAATACCGGGAAAGTACAAAAATCAGCATTTACTAAGAGAGAGAGAGAGAGAGAGAGAGAGAGAGATTTAAGAAATCCATGCCATTAAACACTTTTCTAAATACAAATCTTGGTTTTCCAAATGATCAAGATCCTTGATTAATGTAATTTACTTTATAGCTGCAGCACTCTTAATCACTATTCATTATTTTTTGGATAGAATTACTAAAAACTCTGGCATGGCATGAAAATATATTCAGTCCCGTTACTGGATTACATGAAGATACACTAACGCAAGTTCTATTTGGTTTTTGATTGGGCAGACACTGGTAAGATGCTTAATTAGAATGGAGATATATTAAGTACTGAAATGTTATTAAGCATTATGTTTCCCTCATTACAAACAACAGGTTCGGTGCATTATACTCTATATGGTACAAAAAATTTGTATCAATTACTTAATGGTTGTCTAGCTTTTCATCATAAAACTTTTTTAAAAAACACACACATCTACTGCTTGTAAGTATTTTCCGAAAAACAGCTTATTTTCATAGCAGATCAACTTGGCATTATTTGTCTATTTCTCAGGTTATTTTAGTGGCAAAATATTAACAGAAATAATTTCCACACATAACCTACTGGAGCATGATAGTTCAAAGCTGCTTCTTCCCAAAATCTGGAAATCACGAGGTTTTTTAGAAATAAATATTTCATTATATTTTGTTTAAATAAATTGTTATCAGAAATAATTTCCAGTAACAATAAAAAAACTTTTTTTTACATAAATAATGGTCCAACTGCAAAATAAATAAATATGCTACTCATCTTTCAAAAAAGTACATGGAAGTTGAAGTCGTGCATCTTTGCATTTACAGTTATCTGTTTTCAGTCCTCTTTTATTGCATGTTAATAAATTCAAATTGAAACTACAAGAATATCATGAACTTAAACATAAAATGCTAAATAAATTAAAAATTTTGTTGATAAAAAAACGAATATATAAAAATATGTATTACTCATTTATTCTTCTTTACAGCCATCTTCACTATCATGTAATTTCTTAGCTTGATATGGTTCTTAATCGTATGAAAAAGAAAAATAATTAAATATTATGCTTGAACTAACTAATAAAAGTACCTCATATCAGTAAAGATGACAATTACCTTACATGTGCATAAATTGTGGCCATTCTTATGGAATCTACAAATTCTATTTTTGTTTTTAGTAGATTTTCGGTGGAGGCTCAAACCTTTGAACTATCCTATGTGCTTTTCTATTGGATGCATTGACCATAAGGAAGGTTGACCTCGACAACTTTCAAAATTCATCTTTTCTTTAACATTTGTTTTACTTTCCAGTGTCTTCTCCCAATGTTGACCAAATTCATCATTTGATTTATGGCAATCCAAGATTATCTTGAATACTACACTAATATTTTAATTCTTTGTGTTGTAGTTATGAAACCAATACATATATCCACTACAAATTTAGGTACAATATAATGTCGATTGCAGTACAAGTAATTAAGGTATAGATTATCTTCTTGATGATATTTTTTATTCATAACACTCTACTTTTCTTTAGATTGATCAGTTGTCAAATTCATGACTAAAATTTGGTCTTGAAGAAAATAAAATGTCATATGCTTCCTTTTTTTCCGTATAAACATGCAAAAGATAAAAAATGACTAAAGATACATGACAGAACTTTAAAAATGACCTTCATTGTTGGATCTTGACTTTTTATGAATGATTTAAGATATATTTCATGCATTGTTTTTAGCTGTATCAAGAGAATCTTAGTAAAAGATTCTTAATCTCACGTCTAATTAAAGCACATAAATATATAATAGATTGTTCATGATGTTTTACTCCTACAAAAGTAGTGAAAGACATGTTAGAACAGTTGGTCATATCTATATCCCAAAATTATTTTAATGTGCCAATATTAACTGTCCATCCACCTATCATCAATCCATATGATTTTTGGTCTATAATTTTAAAAATATCTATTTGTTGTTAGAAAATCGACATCATGTACTTCTCTTCTAATATTTTTCATTCTGTTTGCATTTTTTGTAAATCTAACATTTTGATTTCCTCCATGATCAGATGAAATAGCATCCATCATTTTCCATGCATGCTTGTAGCTATGTCTAAAAAATCAAATCAAGATACTCTGCAATCCCGTGTTAAATCAAAAACACATCTAAAAGAATAGATTGTTTATGAAAATTTACTTCTACAAAAAAAATAATAAATAAATAAAAATTAAGGTATATATTATATCAAATGCAATTGTATTTCCAAATTATTGAAATCTTACTGTTACCCTTTGATCCACCGAAAAAGATTTTAATTTCTAGTCCAATGGCAGAGCCAAAATTTTTTTTATGGGGGGCATTACTTCGCAATTTAAAAAATATTATCAATCGTTAGATTTAAGAATAATATTTGTAGTTTTAAATTTTTTTAACTAGAATATATTTATAAGAAAAAGATAAAATAAATATAGATAAAAAACTTATAATTGACAACGTTTAATCTTTACATTTTCAAAGCATTGAATAATTACATTATTCTCAATACTATCTAGTATATCTTTCTTAATGCAAGCAACCAAAAGATCATTCATCCTCTAATCTACAATTATATTATATTGTCAAATTTTCATAATATTCATAGTAAAAAAAAGCTATTTCACTACATATTGTAGCAACAGTAAAGACAATATTAATTTTAATAGTTATATATATATATATATATATATATTAAAAAAGCGTTCGAGGCATACACCTCGAGGTGCGCCTCGAACTAAGGCGCATGAAGAGTGCCTCAAGGCTTAAGCCTCAGTCGGTCTAGTGAGGCTTACGCCTTTTTCAAGCGAGGAGAACACCTCGAGATGCTTTGAGGCGGTGCCTCACTTTATTTTTTTATAAAAAATAATTATTATTAAATGTTTATAATATTAATTTATTTTATAAATTATAATAGCTATTTATTCATTTATCTCACCATCTTAACGAGTTAGAGTTCTTAATTTTAGCGATCTACCTCTCTCAAATTATACAAGTCAGTGTTACTTTTCTTTTCCAAGTAACACGAGCAAGAATCTCTGGGCAATGACACGTCTCTAAGAAGCACGAGCTAGATTAATACTTTTATTTTCCTTCCTATTTTTAATCTATTATTTTAATTTAAATTTATTTTAAATACATTGTTAATCACTATAAAAAATAAGAAGAAAATTGTAATAGCTTAACAAGATTTTGAGCATGATGAAATATATTATTAGGATGATAGTTACATATAATAATTTTTCTAAAAATGATAAAGTGATGATGATATTACTATAGATCTTGATTCTCATTATGTATTTAAATTTTAAGTTAGTGCTAACATGAAATCTTATTTCAATTTATGTTTTATATTAGCATTCGATATTATGATTTGTGATTTGTCTTTAAGATAATGAACTAGCCGAATATATTGATAGTGTCATTTTTCTGATTTATTTTTTATTTTTTTTTATTTCGAGGATTGCGCCTCACCTCACTATGTAAACCTAGCATTTCAATACCTTCATAATAAAATGCAATAACATTCATCATTTGCTTTGGTGAAATGTTTTCTTTATATATGGTTCTTATTAAGTCCCCATGACCAATTTTTCTGCAGCAAAAGAAGAATCATGTCATAGTATGACTTATTTATAGTTCATAGATATGTTGTGTATGCTCTTCACAAAAAGAAGATGCAATCCATTTTTTTTATGACATCTTGATACAAAATCTTAAACCAATGTGCAGCAGAAAACTCTTTATGAGGTTATCCACATTTATAAAAGAAGTATCTTGATTTTTAGCGTACTGTCATGCCCCCAAATTGTGCTAGGAGGTTGGTCACAACACCTTGAGCATGACATGAAAAATGTGGCCAATAGATTCTACTAAGATTGTATTAAAGTGGAGCACAAGGTGCTAGAAAGTTTTTAGAAGAATCTACACAAGTCTAGATTATCTGAAAGATTCTAGAATATTTTAAAAGACTTTGGATATTTCAAAAATATTTTTAAAGTCTTTAGAATATTATATAAACTTAAAGAATAATAAGGGAGTCTCTGAATTCTCCATAATATGGTAGATATTTAGAAATGGTGTAGAGAACTCCAGAGATATCAACATATACGAATATTATATTATAAATCTCGAATGTTCTTAGGTAGGAGAAGAGGACTATAAATAAGGAGTCACTCCATCATTTATAACTATCTAAGTAGAGTTCTAACCTTGTAATACTCTTCTGTCAAGTGATAGTTTTGTCTTTCCTTCTGATTCTTTGTAGTATTTGTTGTGTTATATCCTAGTATTGTGTGAAAGTTATACTTGCAGAGTGTACTAAAGTCCCCTTTTACACATGGATATTTGACTGATGATGTAATCTTTTGTTGTAGATTTGTAGTGCGCTATTTTACAAATCCCAAATCCTATACAACAAGCATATTTTCATAAAATTAATTTGCATCTTTGATTCTATCAAATTCCATTCCATTACAGAACTCTAGCAATTATGCGACCATCCATATTTAAATAAAATGTAACTTGATTTTTATTAAACTATCATTTACACAGTTGAATGCTTGATTAGTGAAGCAACTTTATCCATTTTTGTAGATTTGAAGTGTTTTTCTTTGTGATCCCAAACCCTACATGATGAGCTTACTTTTCATAACATCTTTGATACTATCAAATTCCATCCCAAATTTAAGAAGTGAATTTTCTTCATCCAAAGTTTCCTGCATATTATATAAACATTCATTAAAAGATGTAATAAAATTCTTCTAAGCTCCATTTACTAAATGGGTTTGAAAAATGATTTAAGTAATGAGCTTTAAAAACTCTTATGCAATGACCACCTAGATTAAAAAAAAGTTAACAAAAAAAAAACCCTTCAAAAGAAATGACTTACTTGCCGCAAGCAACGAGGCTTTACAATCAATAACTCATTGTATCCTTCCATGAATCTAATTAATCAAGAGTAGGCAGCTTATTAAACAACCCAGGGAAGAAGAGTAATGGATGCTTTGAACAATTAAAGCCAAACAATAGTGATTAAGTGCACTACACCTTTAAAGTAAAATACATTGATCTAGGATCTCAATCATTTGGAAAACAAAAGTGCTCATATTTAAGTGTCATTTGGGACAACTTTTCATAGTTTCACTTTTTCAAATGGATCCCACAAATATATTTGGCTACAACTTGCTTTTCTTAATTTTTAAACGAATTATGTGATGAGAAATAATTTTTTATAACTAGATCAGTTAGAGTGTAATAGTTGTAAGAAAGTTATTATCAGATATGTTTAGAAGAGAAAAAGTTGTGATTGCAACAACTTTCAAACAATTTGATTGCCCCACAACAATTCTATATCTAATTTTACAAGCAGTTGTAGCCACCCTAAACATATCCTTAATAAGTAAATTTAATGGCATAGATCTCTATTAACGACAAACTGTTGGATGGTGAGAAAAAGTTGATGAAAAGCTAGATGCTGAGTATGATATATAAAGAGTTTTGGCATGCAATAGGGCTTAAAATTCTAGTCTCCCATTTATCTATTGCGCCTCACAAATTCCCTATCAAACAATGACTCCTGTCAATTTGATAGGAGATACAAGTTTGCTTGAATGAGACATAGAAAAGAATGGCAAAGTACTATAATATGGCAGATTCAGAGGTCAATCGGACATACAAAACAATGCTGATCTCTTCAAAAAACAACACATGCATAGGATCATAATCCAATCTTAGAAACCCAAACTACAGTGATTAGTTAAGAAGTCGGTTGCCAGATAGCTGAAAGAAAGTTCAGCTATCACGTATTAAGGAGCGAGTATTATTCATTCTAGCCCATGCCTCATCAACGTACAATCTCAGAGACCTTGTGTGATAAACATAATCCCTAAGGTAGCACGTAGCAGTAGGAGCAGTATAATTTATCTTTTTATAAGAGGAAAGAGAAAGAATGTAGTGTATGCCATAAAAAACTAACGGCTAAGGAAAAATTTTGGTGTTCTAATAACTGCAAGAAAAATGCAGTTCATAAGACTCTTACTTGAATCAATAGCAGTTCCTATCAACTAAAACCTGGTTTTTGTTTAAAGTTAATCACACGAGAATAGAAAATCTACATGTCTATTTTCTTCAAAATTTAAATCTTAAACAGAAAGGATATCAAACCTCCAATATCTCATGCATGCGCTTCATGTTGAGGGCTGGCGCCCCCTCACATTTAAGCCTCACCACCTCTGCGGTCTGCCACTTCTCCCGAATGGCATCAACAATCTCATGGGTCACACCCGCTCCACCAATCTTTGTTTTCGACTTGGCCCTTATAGCAAGGTGCCTCAACCTCCTCAGCTCCCCTTGAGGAACCGTCAGCTCTGCCAACATAACCTTACTTCTCTTCTTCCGCAGTGAGTCCCCACCATTACCCAACCCATCCACGCCGCCCCGAGGCTTCTCCCACGGAAACTGAACCTCCTCGTTCAAATCCAACGACAACCCACCTCTAGAATTGGGCAAAATCCCATCCTCAGCATAAAAGATGTCCTCCACAGATCCCTTCTCAGGCAAAGGCTGCTCCTTTACCTCACTACTGTCATCCATGTACCCAAATTTCTTGAGCTTCTCCACGATCCTCGACATTGTGCTGCTTCCGGTACTCGCGCTAGTGCCGAACTCCTCGTCGTCGCTGGAAATTCCGTCGCGGTAATCAAGGGCGGCACGTGGATGCTTTGGGAAGAAGCGGAAGCGGGATTCTTCGCCCCAGCATTTGATCCATGCGGGGGTGGACATGGAATCGTCCTTAGGAAAAGGAATTCTTGTAGGGCTAGTGACGGGGATTCGAAGTTTAGCGTCAGGTTTTCGGCTGCGGATGGAAGAGTGGTTGAGAGAATGAAGGGGCCATTGTTTGAGGTTCAAGGGAGAGGAGGATTGAAGACGACGGAGGTGGGCGAATCGGCGAGAGAAAGAGGAGTGCAGTGAGTCCAAGAAGATTGTTTGCTGGAATTGGAAGGTAGAGGAGAAGGCCATTGGTGGGTGAGTGAGTGAAGTTGATGGTGGCGATCGTTGGAACGGAAATAGCCCCGGCGAAAAAACCAGTGAGTTACGGATAGCAGATTTTTCGGTTCGCCGAACTGAAAAATTCGATCGGAATCTCACTCAAAACAATTCAGGGTCACACGGACCCATTATTTAGGTTGAGTTTAAATTGATTCAAATAATTTAAAATAATTTAAATATGACTTAATTATTATTTAGATTTGAATTTTATATATTAAGATCATATTAATTAGGTTAAATATTTTATATTTAAATTCATTGAGTTGTGTTGATCCAAAAAACTTTAGGGGCTTTTGGTTTAATTTTGGAGTAAAGTAAGTTTAACTTTGGTGTTTAGAAGGTGAGAAAATTTATAAGTTAATATATATATTTAAATTAGCGATAATTCAAAATGATCGACACAGAAGTGTTATGGCCAGCCGCCACCTCTAATCGCCACTGCCATCGCCGGCCAGTCGCATCACCTCGTCACTTCCGCCGCCACTACCGCCGGCCACCGATCGTCGCCGCTCACAACCTTAAGAATATATTACATTACATTTATTTAAAAAAAAAAAACTCATGTATTTATAGAATTTTCATCCAAACAATCCTAAAGTAATCCAAATACACTACATTTTTTTACACCATATTTCTTTTTCAGACAACCAAATAACCTCTCAGTGATATATATATATATATATATATATATATATATATATATATATATATATATATATATAGTAAATGAGCTATAGTGTTTGGTTTGAGTGAGATAGGTTCTCATTAAATCTGATATGAACAAAGTATATTTGAGTAAAGTGAAATTAAAATTAAGCTTAAATTTGACCTACCTACTTGAATTGAAATCCCTTCCACACATTTTTGCAAATTTAATTTTGCTTCAAAGATCAAATATTTTAAAAAAATCCAAGAAAGTTTTTAACTTGATGGAATAAAGGACTTATTTATTTGAATATGTTAGTATTGTTAAATCAAATAAATATTGGAATTTTAAATATTTTTAAAAATTAGATTAATTTTTTATATAAACAAAGGGAGTAGTATTTGTTTATTTTTAAAAAGGTGGCTTAGAGTGATCATGTATTTTTTTTTCTTACAAAATTAGTTCCATACTATTTATTTTAGCTTTGATTCTAGATATTATAAATAATTTAAATTTTCTTAAGAGCCTATTGAGATATAACACATAATTTATATTTCTAAAATAATGCCAATAATTATAGTTAATATGTAATATATATTCAAATAAATAGTATAATACATCACATTGTGGTGCAACAAATTTTAATTTCACCTTAACTTGGACTAAAAAAAAAAAACTAAGATTATAGCCATGATAATATTTAATGTGTGCATTAGTCTATCCTATTATGTGAGTCATCTCATATGATTGGGATAAAATTATCAAGCCTAATCAGTCATAAGGCATCAAATAAACTAAAAGAAAATATTATCTTAATTTCTTAGTTTTGAAAATATTATTTTGAAATATATCTTATACAAATTTAAAAATAATTTTTTAATATTTTGATAATAATTAAAAAAAACATAATATAGATTTTTTAAAAAATAAAGTTAAATATAAAAATAATTGACCTCATGACTAATTTAATTGTAATGCGATGATCTTAAATTATTTGATTTTTTATGCAATTATGTAAGGTTCAAAATGCAATAGAAAAGTCGTCGAGTAATGACATGTCATTAGAAATGACTAATCATTATAAAATATTAGGTGATCTTAATTTAAGTTTATGAACCTAATTCCTTTAGTAGGTAGAAATGTATATTAAGTCAAATCACTATGCTTATTTGCTAAGCTTAATAAGAGCTAAAGCTTAAACCAAACTCAAATAAGCTTTTAATAAACAAGTTTGAGTTTGGACATTATCACAAAAGCTTAAATTGAGCTTAAGCCAAGCTCGAACAAGCTTTTCGTAAATAAGCTCGAGTTGGCTCGACTCGACTCATTTATCTTCATATGTAAATGATAATATGAACCTAAGATGATGTAGGATGAGATAGATTGACTCTTTATAAGGTTGTTAATATTCATTGGGACACAAAAACTCAACCTGAACCAATAAAAATAAAAATCAAATTAGATCAACTGGTGTAGTATTTAGATTGCGTTTAACTCAACCTACATGTCTCAAAATTTTCTAATTCAAGTTTAGGTCGTGTCTGGTCGAGTTTATATCTACCTAGAAAAATAATATTTTAATTATTTATTATTTTTGATAAAAACTTATAGTAAAATATTTTTATTTTTATTGAGCAATTATGTCTAGTAAAAACTCATTAAAACTTGATTTGGAATCGCTCCCTAGTGCATGATAAAGTTCCAATGTGATAATCCCCTCTCACCTTCTTTGTAGATTGCCCCAATCATCGTTCATTGCCATGGGTTCATTAGAGCTTGATGATTTTTGGTGTCAGAGAGTTTTGGATGAGGGGAGAGATCTTGGATTGGCTTCTTTTTTTTCTTGAGAAAGAGTTTTGGTGAGTTAAAAGTCACTGAAATAGGCTGGGTTAGTTCTTTTATGCTTGGCTGTGAGCTCCATTAATGGAGGAGGTTGCCATGGTCAACCATGGAAAAGAGAAGCCACCTTTAGGCGATCAATTGATTGTGGAAGTCCCTGGAATTAGAGAGGGAGAATGGGAGAATTTTCTCCATGTCCTTTACGAAGAGCCAAGATGAGCAAAGATTTTGGATTTTTTTTTTTTTTTTTGATTTTCAATAAAATTTTGTTATGTGTTATCTTCTCTCTCTCCCATTCAAATTAATATTTTATCTAATTCACTAGAATTTTATGAGTCAAGGGTCCAACTTGCACTCATCATAGAAGTTTTGAGTTTAGGTTGACTCAATTAGGTTCATTTGGATCAATCAACCAAATTAACCAAATTTAGGTTGAAAGTTGGGATGAGTTCAATTAACCATTTTAAGTTATTTGAAGTGATTAATTTGATTTAATTTTAGTTAGATTTGATTTTGGTTTAATGGGATTCAAATAGATAAATTTAGTTCAATTGAGTAAATTAATTTGGCTTGAATTAACTTTAATTTATTTGAATGATAATTTTAAATCTTTAGTTTGGGGCAATTTGATTTATATTTGATTAATTTAATTTGGGCTTAATTAGGACTCAATTTGGCCAATTTAGATTCATTGACCCAATTGATCAAAATTATCTCTAATTGTGTATAGATTTAGTTTAATTAAATTTGCCTATGAAAGTTATACTTTTGGGGAGGCTAAAGGCCATGCACAATAGATTTTAAGTTTTGAGTTCAAATATGATGTTAGACATTGATTGACAAAAGGGCTTCATGCATATTATAATTACATGCAATGTCATACAACGTTGTACTCTTTTATTGTTATGGAGAACCATACTTGAATTTGAAATTTTTTTTTTTTTTTTTTTTTTTTTCAAGTACTTTTGATTAGTTTATCTTTTCTTCTCCATGTTATTTTTAAAGATGTGTGGATTAGATCTCATCCAATGATTCATTTGGAGCAGTTGCACCTATTGAAAACACAGCTTTGAAGCTAATACAAAAAAGGTTGATGTCTAAAAAGTTGCAATGGGTATTTTAGTTTTTTTTTTTATTTTGAAAATAATTAAATAGTAGCTTTCTCAAAGCCACATACTCTATCAGACTAGGTTGAAAAATGTAACTTTTGAACTGATATATCTCTTTAAAATTTATAATTCAACCATGAATCTAAAGTTAAAGCATGTATACAATAAAATTAATCGACTTAGTAAGATGAGTCAAATAACATTAGAATCGGGTCAAATTGAGCCCAAATGAGCTCAAATTAAGTCCAAAACTACATATGAAAACTTCAAAATACTGATTGGATGATCAAATTACTTCCAAATTTGAAGTGCTTATAGTCGAATCGAGCAACTCGACGAGACGAATCTAACGATGTGGGATCCGAAAATTCAATACAACTCTTTTGATGAAAAGGTGTTTTCGGTATGAAAATTTTGGTAGATGAATAGTATATGCATACAGAGATTTCACCCTCATTTTGACTTTTAGATCAAACAAGTTTCCTATGCAAAGCCATTCAAATACACCCAATAATGAGAAATTTATTATAATGAATCGTTAAATAAGAGTATATAATTGAAAGGAGTGGAGTTTAGGATTTATGAAATTTATCATTTTAATTTAAAACTTTTGGTTGGGGGAACGATGACGCGTCCGATCTAGATCCCATTGTTCCGTCATCCCGGGCTATTGCGGTTCTTGGTCCGCTTAGTTAGAGGAGGTAGTCAACCCAACCTGAACGAATGATCCTTATCAGCAACACATGAGTTACATCGTCCAAGGTGTCCTTGTAGACCTGGGGTGGAGTTTGTCTAGGTGACAAATATAAGTCGACCTTAGCTAACAGAGAGTTTTTTGCCCAACCAAACATATTATATATTTCAAACTCAAAGAGCAAGCTGTTGGAGAATATACGGGCTGCGGCTATGAACATAATTTAGTCATATCACAATAAAACCACCCTGTTAGTTCGTCATAAGCCATTTATGTGGTGCCTTTTGGCAAAATCATGTGACAGAGGACACGGGTCATTTCTTACGAGTTGAATAGATTTAAAATACATGATTTGATTTAACATTGGCTTTTGTGAGCAAAGTTCTTAATTTGTCACCCCTGCATAAACATAAATAGTAATTTTATTTAATTTATATTTTATTATTATATATTTTTTAATTTTAATTTGATCGTTTATGATTGATTTAGATTTAAATATATGATCATTGATCATTTAAACCATAATAATGATAATCATTTGAATATAGTATACCTTGTCAACTCTGTCTGCTTTCTTGCAGAGGATTGAGTTTAAATTTAATGCTCCCATATTTGTAATTCTCTAAACCTTGTCAACTCTATCTTGAGCGTAGAGGATCGGGTTTGAGACTTTTCTCTTAGAATTTGAATTAGAGAATTATTAATAGATTTATCATTTGATATTTTTATGATAGAATTAGCTTCTTAGATTTTATTAAATAAAAATTCTTATAATATCATAATCAGATTTTTAGGTTTTATTAACCCGGATCTAGTCCTAAGACCAAATCGGGGTGTGTAGTATCTGTTCTTTCATTTTACACATAATTTGTATATCTTTTTTTAGGTGCTTATTTTAATGAATACTTCAACATACATATAAGTATCTGTTCGTTTAAAATATTGCATGGACATTTAGATGTATGAGTTGAAGTAATTATGTTTGGCATGACCTATGTGTTAGATTACAAGCATAAGTTTTGATATAGATTTTTAGATTTTGTTAACTCGGACCTGGTTCTAAGACCAAACTAGGAAGTGTAATTATATGTTCTTTTGTATCTGACTTAGTAAACAATTCAATATATATACAAGTATCTATTCTTTTAAAATATTGTATGAACATTAAGATATCTAAGTTGAAGTGTAGATGTCAAATTGCAAGTTTTGATTTTGGTATGATAATTTTTTTTTTTGGGTTTTGTTAACTCGGACTCGGTCCTAAGACCAAACCGAGAAGTAGATATTCGTTATTTCACTTTGGGTTTGGCTTGCATATTTCTAAATGTTTGATCTAGTAGACATTTCAACATATATACGAGTATCTATTTTTTAAAATTTTGTATGAATATTTGAATGTCTAAGTTGAAATGACTATGTTTAGTATGACATGTCATCTTTAATACATGTTATAAAATAAGTAATGATCTATTCTTGATCAAGCATGTATCTGTTCTTGAATTCAACATTCTCAAATGCAAACCAAATGAGTATCTATTCTAGATGATCAAGCATGTATCTGTTTGAAAGAGGTAAGATATCTACTTTCACATCAAGTGAGCTTTTGTTCTTTAATGATATGAATTTAAACCCTTCTCGATTTATCATGAATCAAATATGTATATCTTTATAGGATATATGTTTAACCTTTTAAAACATGTGCTAAGTCTCGAGTGCAATATCTATGTTAAGGGAAATTTGAGGAAAGGTTATGAATCACACATAAGTTTGAACATCACATCCAAACTCTTTTATGCATATTAGAATTTGGATGGATAGAGATCAATTCAAATGTAGACTTATATATGAGTTTCCATTCGATGCTTCTTTGAATTTGAAAGAGAGCTTCATGCTTAATGAATAGCCATTCTTACTTTAAGACACCCTTCACATATTCATAGAAAGGAAAGAATGATGATGCTAATGAAGCTACCTACTCACTTCCCATCTTTCATTCTCTCATTCTTTTAAATAATAATCCATTAGCATTTGGGCTTCGTATAAAACAAGTAATTTTGGAGGATTATGTCCTATATTATGCAATATATAAGTTTGACACTTGTTTATAGGTGTAACATGAATATTTATTAGGTAAAATGCCACTTTAACATTACCAATCAACAAGCTAAAATAGGCTTAAAATTGCATTAAACTTCTTTTCAAATTGCATTTTAAAATCCTATTAGCTCAAATATGAAGCCATTCACTTTTTTCTATCATTCTCTTCCTTAGCTCATGATTGAGAAAAATCTAAAATCTTCCTTATACAAGGTTAAAGAAATATGAAATTCTTTCTTAAATGAAAATTGATCCTTATGATTGTAAATGACCAAACCATGGGAGGAGGCAAAAAGAAAGGGTAATCATGAGCTTGTAACATTTAGTTCATGGAAACATGACAACTTAAACATTTGTCCATCCCATTAAGCCTTATCTTTATCATACTTTGCACAAGCCCATTTGTAATGTTTTGTATAAGCCCATTTATAATATTTTATATAAGCCCGTTTGTAATATTTTGTATAAGCCCATTTGAGAATTTTTTTTAGGATGGGCCAAGTATAAAGAAGAAAGCCCATAACATTATGATCCATTAATAATATCATTTATTATATTTTAGTTATTTGTCATGCCCCCTTTTTATCATGATATGCACTCATAAATGAGAGAAGAGGGAATGACAAAAGAGTTAAAAGCCTCCCCTTAGATCCATGCTCATGTTATGAGGCATTAAGAGAGAATGACAAAGAAGTAAAGATATATCCTTAGATCCATGTTCATGTTATGAGGCATTAAGAGAGAATAACAAAAGAGTTAAAAGCCTCCCCTTAGATCCATGCTCATGTTATGAGACATTAAGAGGTAATGACAAAGAAGTAAAAGTTCTCCTCTTAGATCTATGCACATTTATGAGACATTAAGAGGGAATGACAAAGGAGTTAAAAGCCACCCCTTAGATCCATGCTCATGTTATAAGGCATTAAGAGGTAATGACAAAGAAGTAAAAGTTCTCCCTTAGATCTATGCACATTTTATGAGACATTAAGAGGGAATGACAAAAGAGTTAGAAGCCTCCCCTTAGATCCATGCTCATGTTATGAGACATTAAGAGGTAATGACAAAGAAGTAAAAGTTCTCCTCTTAGATCTATGCATATTCTATGAGACATTAAGAGGGAATGACAAAGGAGTTAAAAGCCTCCTCTTAGATCCATGCTCATGTTATGAGTCATTAAGAGGTAATGATAAAGAAGTAAAAGTTCTCCCCTTAGATATATGCACATTTTATGAGACATTAAGAGGGAATGACAAAGGAGTTAAAAGCCTACCCTTAGATCCATGATCATGTTATGAGGCATTAAGAGGGAATGACAAAGATGTAAAAGTTCTCCCCTTAGATTTATGCATATTTTATGAGACATCAAGAGAGAGTGACAAAAGAGTTAAAAGCCTCCCCTTAGATCCATGCTCATGTTATCAGACATTAAGAGGTAATGATAAAGAAGTAAAGGCCTCCCCTTAGATCTATACTCATGTTATGGGACATTAAGAGGTAATGACAAAGAAGTAAAGGCCTCCCCTTAGATCTATGCTCATATCTCGATACATTAAAAGGTAATGACAAAGAAGTAAAGGCCTCCCCTTAGATCTATGCTCATGTCATGAGACATTAAGAGAGAATGACAAAGAAGTAAAAGATCTCCTCTTAGATCTATGCTCATGTCATGAGACATTAAGAGGTAATGACAAAGAAATAAAAGATCTCCCCTTAGATCTATACTCAGGTCATGAGACATTAAGAGGTAATGCCAAAGAAATAAAAGATCCCCCCTTAGATCTATGCTCATGTCATGAGACATTAAGAGGTAATGACAAAGAAATAAGGTCCTATATGTCTTGAGACATTAAGAGGTAATGACAAAGTAGTAAAGGCCTTCCCTTAGATCTATGCTCATGTCATGAGACATTAAGAGGTAATGACAAAGAAGTAAAGGCCTCCTCTTAGATCTATGCACATTTATGAGGCATTAAGAGAGAATGACAAAGAAGCAAAAGATCTCCCCTTAGATCTATGCTCATATTATGAGGCATTAAGAGAGAATGATAAAGAAGTAAAGATTTTCTCTCCCTCTTAATGGCATGTAAATAAAACTATAGAAATTAATGGCAAGTCCCATTTGTAATTTTTTTGGCCTCATGCTAAGCAGCTAATCATTATAAATAAGAGAGAGTCCTTCTCTCATGAAGACTTTACTCTATTCTCCCCATTTTCTTACAGGAATCTAAGTCTCCTAAGAGAGAGTTTATTTACCCTTCAAAGGAAGATATCCCCAACACTTAAGCTTGCTCTTATCATAGTACATCAAATTATAAGTTATGTTTAACTTGATGCTTTTAATTTTATCCCTTCTCACCTCATATGAATAGATGTATCTCAATCTTATTTCAAGACTTAGGCAAAGGGGAAGCAATCATATCATAATCATATGCTTAGTAATAAGACAAGATTTAAATCACATGGCACATAAGATGTCTTATTTAAAATAACTCGTTCATGTAGCACATAAAGATATACTTGACAATGAAGCAAAGTTTAAGTCATACAATACATTGGGTGTCGCATTTCTATTTCTCACTCGTTCATGTAGCATAATCACCATTTAGGCAAAATAATTTTGAATTTTACACAAGTAATTGTCACATGCTATGAAGATTCAAATAATGATGAGCTAAACATGAATAAACATATTGTAATTTCTTTTCTTCTTAAGAACTTAAGCATTTATACAAACTTTTTTTTACCAAAATTTTTAGCAGTCTCCTGACATCATCCTCACATAAGGGGGTTGCTTCGAGAAACTAGGCTTTCCCACCACACCAAGAAAGGCGTGCATGGTAGGTGTCGTGAGACACCACAGTTGAAAATTTATCTACCCACCATACCAAGAAAGGTATGCATGGGTTACTACAGCATGACACAACATTTTCATGCCACGTTAGAATAATGTGAGTAAGTACTTATATCATAAAAATAAATATTTTCCTACCACATTGGAACAACGTGAGAAGCTACTTATCACAATAAATTTTCTTGCCATGTTGGAACAACCTGAACATGTACTTATCACAAGTTTTCCCGCTGTATTGGAACAATGAGCAGTACTTATCATTAAATTTTACGTTGAAATAATGTGAGCAGGATATTTAAAGTTTTCATACTTGCAATTTGAGTACATCACAAAGTATATTTTCTTGCCACATTGGAATAATGTGAGCATGTACTTATCATAGAACAGGTTTCCCTGCCACATTAGAATAATGTGAACAAGTACTTATATCACAAGTTTTCCCATCGCATTGGAACAATGTAAATGAGTACTTATAGGAGAGCATATTTTCACAAATTTTCATTCACGTATACATGAAATTAAAATATAACTGATACCCCCTTGCTATAGCATCATTTTCATCACCATTTCACCTAAATTTTGTATTTGAAATATTCAAATAGCAAGCTGTAACATAAACTTTAGATCATATGTAAACATAATTTCATCCTTGTCACTTTGAATATAAAGGAGCAAATATCTTTCTCAAAGGCCAATATAAAATAGCGATTAAATTAGAAAGAAAACTTTTCATGTCCTAAACTTCCAATTTTCATCACTTTCATGTCAATGCAAGCTTCTATTTATTAAAAGATATGATAGAAAGAAGAATAATTTAAATCATACTTTGCCTCTTTTGACATGATAATTGTTTGCAAGTAAGGCTTGATTTACATAAAGTAAAATAATCAAGTTCACTTACCAAGCATAAATCTGAACTTTCTTCTTTTCATTTCAATAAGACATGCCATGTTACTCATCTTAGGCTACTAAAGAAATATCACTTTAGGTTGTATACAAGTAAAGTTCAACCCCTTAGTAATATGAAGAAAATAATTGTGGTGAAAATTTTTATTCTTTATATACATTTCTTGCCTTCATCTATCCTCTCACCCTTTCAAGAAAAAAAGGATAACTGAAAATAGAACTATATATAAAGAATATACGCCGTGTTGGGACACCACATAGATCCATAGATATTCTTATTAAGGGTGATCAGGTACGACATTGAGGAGAGGTGAATTATCTTGAAATATAGAAGTCACCACCCTACAATGGACCTAATCACCTCAATAAGGACTCCTAAGTACAATGGGCCTACATATGTACCAAAGATTCTTCCCCTACTTTACATAAAAAAGTAAAGTAAGGTTTATTTTAAATTGGGTTCATTAAGTTCCCTATAGGGGCTGGATCCCTTAGGAATACTCTCGATTAAGGTAAATGATCATTGTGTCCAAAGAATTCAATAGGTAGGACTATCTATCGATTAGTTTATTTTGGAAGATAAAATGAGATTGATCAAAGAGAGGAAGTTATTATCGAAGTCAAAGGAAGATAAATAGGAGATACCCATGATGCTAGGAAGCCTAGTGTGCATCTCAAACTATCCTATGATTAGGCTTTACATCTTTGAAATTGATTTAATATATTTGAGTTCAATTTTTTATTAAAAATTTAGGGCTTATGATTCCACAACACAAGATTATGGGAATGTTTAAGAGGTGAGGATTTATGCTTATGGCCCATGAAAGGGAGAATCAACCTCAGAACCTAAATCTAGGGAGCTTTGATGAGAGCCAAAAGTACAACCTAAATCTAAGGTGAAAATAGGTATTTGGTTTGCCTCCACAAGAGAGAATAAACCACTCGACTGCTTGGACTTACAACCTAGGAGGCTGCCAACTAACTCCTCCTATGATTTTAAATACATGCAGGCAAGTTATATGATTTATGCAAGATAACTAAGCTGTTATTTATTTAGAAAGAGACTAAGTCCTTAAACTCACTCCCTAAAGAGACTAGATAGATCATGTTAAGGGTAGGCTTCAAATGACCTAAATCTAATGCAATTCAGACTTCATTTTATTTTTATTTTTGGATAATTATTTTGACTCAGGCTGATTGGATTCATATGCCTAATGCATGAGAAATGAGATTATTGACCAAAATTAGCGAGAAGGGGAGAGGTGTGTTTCTACCATGGCTCTCAAAGGTCAAGCCAAGTTTCTCTAGCAAAGGTGGAAGCCCTCTAATAAAGAGTGAAAATAATATGAATTTGTGCATGTTATTATAAAAGAAGTACTCATCTATCTAAGGGGCTTCTAATTCTTTTATCTTGATTTTAGCTTAATCTTTAGGTGAGGTTATGAGTTCTTTATTTTTAGTTTTGAATTGTTAAATTTGGTAGAAGATTTATTTTTTTCTAAGAGCCTAATCCACATCCAGGTCATACATAAAGCAAGGAAGAAACTAGAAAAAAGATACCACTTAATGCATAAGCTAAATAAATCATCAATCAATTTATAAAGCTAATCACAAAAGAATAAGAGGCGATTATGGTTGGGTACCACCGCACAAACTCGAAAACAAATTGGGTAAACTCTACCCTTATACAACCTGAATTATAAATGAATTAAATACAATTAAATAAGGAATTCATTGTTATGGGGGTCTTCAAGCTTTATTTCTTCATTCTTCTTTTCTTCTTTCTTTTTCTTTTCTTCTTTCTTCTTTGGTTCTTTCTTTTGGTTGGTTGGAAGGTGGATGATACAAAGGCTTCACATGATGAAAAAGATGAGATCTTATGACCAATGCTCATCCTAATCCCCATAACGATCATTCCAAATCATAATTACAAAATTTACATGAGAGGGAAAAGTAAATTTAGCTAACACCTGCAAAATAAAGGTTTGCTAAACAAATCATAAAATCCCAAGAAAGTATATTAGACTTAACACCCCACACATGGGTGACTAAGTCCACCTGGCCTATTGGATTATGCTTAAGGGCATAAGCACATGCACAAGAAAAAGCATTTATATTTTTATTTATTATAGTAAACACAATCCTATAAAATAATGGTTAGACTAAGATTATCACCATTCATTCTATGCATACATCTAACATCTAAAACATATATCACAAAATAAAAGCAAACATCAAACATGCACCACCTAACTAAAGCTAGAAGTGACTTAGTATGTGTGCTTTAGAGGTTTGTGTGGTATGCTTAGCTATGGCTTTAAGTTAGAATTTTCTAAGTGTGGAGCATGTTCAACTTAGAGGAAGGTTTCATTTAAGTGATTTAATTATTTTTAGGTTGATTTCATTTCATATTTTGATTAGGTTCAAATGAATCATATAATTAATCATTAAATTATAAAGAGAGGGAAAGAGAAGATAACTTCTCTTTTCTTCCCTAACTTAAGTAATTTTTAAAGTGGATTCATGTTTTGGTTTTATTTAGTGAATGTTTTAATTAAGTGTTTTACTTAATCCTAAGTTTAGATGAACTCTAAAAAACCTATTCAAAAAGAAAGATATTTTAAGATTAAATAAAATGAACTAAATTCACAAAATATACATCACTTCATTTCTTTCCCAACATGTATAACATGCATATGAATGAGTCCTAAGCATATCTATACATACAAATGAGAATGTTTAACACACTTTATGATGCATGCTAAGTGATTCATTTAAAGAAATTTGAAAGTTTATGATGCATGATTTTCATTAAGTAGCAAAGGGGTTTCTTATCCAACTTTCACATGCACATATGAATGTATGAAAGGCATAAGTGAGTACGATGTCATTGTTAACCAGAGGTATAAGGTACAAGACCTACTTAGGGCTACTTAAAGCCTCACAACCTCGAGGTTGCCCAGATAACTATACCACTTCCTTAAATACAAGCATGTGTATAAAAGAAATGAATGGAATAGAAAGAATACAAAGTTGGTGTTAGTTGATTTATTTTTTTGTTTATGCAATTTATATGTGCAAGCATAGGTATCCTCCTTAAGTGATAGTATAGGAATGAATAGGATATGGAATTAGGCAAGTGTTAGGTTCTTTTCAAATGAACCATATATCTTGCCAAATCTTATTCAAAACTATACTAAAAGAGAAGAGAAGGAAAACCTACACTAAGCACATCCTTATATTTTACTCACATGCAAGCTTATAATTAAGATATAAATAACATACTTTCAGTTTTGATAATTAATTCATATGTTTTAAAAATAATTTGAATTTAATATTGATAATAGCCACTCATATTCTTACTTTAGTCAACACATGCAATTTGACATAAATGAAATATTTTCATTTTAAATTTGATTTTTAAATAGCATAGATGCATGAAATCACATGACATACATATTTAGTATGTTGGGGAAGAACTAAAGCAATGAAAGCATGTAAACACATTCACTTTAATTAAATCCTAAAGACAATCTTATGAAATAAGAAAGCTTAAAGTAAATCAAAGTTTATTTAATATAATTTTTGTTTGACTTTGAATTTAATTTAATTTTAAAAATGTGAATTGAGTTTGCTATTCCTAACCCATTCCCACTTATGTTTGATATTTTTGTTCAATTTTTAGATGATTAGATTCATTTTATACTTTGATTAGGTTAAAGTATGAATTAAGCATGTTAATTAACCCTTACCTACACCACCTTAGCATAGTTAACCAAGTAATTATGAGCCAATGAGATGACATAAAATCTCACAAGAATTTAAATTTGTATGCACCCTAGGAAGAAAGGGGCCTAATGCCATTTGGCTCATGATTAATGATTAATTAAGCTAAGGGTTTAACTTGAGTAATTTCAAAACACCCCTCACACATATGAGTTGAGTTTTGATTTCCTTAATTAGACTTGGGCTATTGAACACCTAAGCATCTACCCAAAGTAGATTAATTAAGTTCTAAAATTTTTAAGAATTTTAAGAAATTAATTAAGAGGGTAATTAGTGAATTAACCCTTAATTAGAGATTAAGAAAAGAAAAGGGGTTTAGAATAGCTTAGGAAATGCCCCAAAATTATTCCCTAAACCTCCTATTCATGGATCAAACCTTAATCAACTTCAATAAGGGATTAAAATACTAATCAAACCCTTAATTAACCTTAATTACATAAAGGTAATTAGAAATGAATTAGCAATTCCCCAATTAAACCAATAAATCCCAAGAAAATTAGGGAGGTAGAAGTCATCCCCAATATACTCAAGAAGTTTGAGATTAATTGGTGGATTAATTGGGTAATTAGCAATTAAAATTTTCAATAAAACCAAAATGAGAAAAGATACAATTCAAAATCCATTAAAATTAATTTTAGAATATTCTAGATTGAATTATCTTTTTAAATTTTCATATTTTTTGATTTTTTCTTTAGAGATATGAATTTTTTAAAGTTTAGAATTAATTAGAATTAAATAAAACCTAATTAATCCCTTAATCCAACTATGACAGGCGGTGACTTGTCACTTTACCGCATCGCATGAGCGACCACTTAAACATCATCGTAGCAGGCGTGCTGCTGGTTTTATCCATTTTGATCAGGATCAAATGGCTAGATAATCATGATTTAAAAGGTGAAATATTTTAAAAATGTGCTTAATCTCCATCCATCCAAAATCGGATGGATGGCCAAGATCATCTACTCGTGATATGGGGAGATCCATGTTCAGGCTTTGATTAGAAGATTGAGCTTGGATTGGATGAAACTCACACCATCTAACCTAATGGCAATCACATCTAATGGTTGAAATCTCATGCCATTAAAATTTCTTTCACAAAGGACAAACACACATTGAGTTTAGTGGTGAAAATGTCTACCTCAGGTGATCACTGCTCGATTCCTTGGAGAGCTTGTCAGTTGAGAGAAGCTTGGTGAAAGTATTAGCTCTTGAGGTTGAGTGGATGCTCTATGGACCAACCCTCCTTAGCTTCCTTGACTTTGATGGAATTAGATCTCCTTGCCTTTGGAACTTGAGAGGCTTGCAAGCTCGACTTGACCTCCTGGAGTGTGCAAAGGAATTGATGATTTGAGTGTAGAAAGTTTGGAAATCAATGGAGCTCCCCTATTTTCAAGGAAAATTGAAAATTAAATTCAAATCCTTCTAGAAGCTTAGGATCACTCTAGATGGCTCCTAACACTCTCAATTGTGAATTAGATTGAATTGAAGTGAATTAGGGGAGTATATCTCCCCTATGGCAATCAGACGCAAAGCTCCATTTTGATCCAATTGACCTTAGGATTGGGTTGTTTGATCTGTTAGTTGCACATGGTTCATTTTGGGCTAAGTGGATTGGTAACCTCCCATGTGCTTAAATTAAGTGGGAGATGATTCCATATGGCCAATTTGAGCCATGTGCTCGATTTGGCCTTGGGTCAAGTTTGGGCTGACAAACCCATTGGGTTGGGTGCACCACCTACCAGGTTTACTTGACCTGAGAAATAGGTATGAAGAGGAATTGACCAAATTCCCCATGGATTTGACAAATTTGTTCTATGGCCTAGGGTAGAATGGTCATTTGGCTAATTTTTGAATTTGAATATGTTGGGTATGTTGAGAAAATAGGTTTGGCCAAGTTTCATTGGATTTGGAGTTCATTTGATATGGTTTGGCTCATGTTGACCCATTTAGGTCAAAATGGGTCAACTTAGGTCAAGTTGACCAATTGGTCAAATTGGTCAAACCAAGGGTTGGGTCAAGTTCATATGACCATTTGAAATTTTTGGTGGTTTTTTTCAATTTGGTTTAGTTTGAATTTGGTTCATATGACTTCATTTAGGTCAAATGGGTCAAGTTGACCAATTTAACCCATTTGACCTATTTGAGCTAGGTCATAGGTGAGTTTAGGTTTGGTTAGTCATATGAAGTGGATTGGTATCTTTGTTTCCAATCAATTTTTGGTTAAGTTTGAATTTGGCTCATGACCCTTTAGGTCAAGTTGGGTTCAAGGTCAATTTGGGCTAGGTTAGGTCTAGTTGACCAATTGAGTCTTTGGTCAGTTCAACAAGTGATTTGGAATGAACTGACCCATTGGTTTCAATCAATTTGGCTTAGATCAAGTTTTGATACATTTTGACTTTTTTGGGTTGGTTAGTCAACTTGGGTCAAGGCTAGGTTAAGCTCAAATGTTGACTTGGTCAGGTTCAAACATAGTTTATGAATGAACTTAGATCAATGGTTTCAATCAATTTGGCCTATGAGATTTTGGCTATATTGGGTTTCATTTTGGCTAAGTGTTGACTTGGTCTTAAAGTTTGACTTGGTTTGACCAATTTGATGATTGATCATCTCATGATGATTGTTGATCATGATGAGATACATATGTGAGTTTATTCAATCCAATTTGGTTAGGATTAGAATTTGGCTCATAAGGGTGCTTTAGGTCACTTTGGGTCAAGTGAGCTTAAGTGGGTCAAATGGCTTGGTCAAAGCTTGATTTGAGTTTGATTGAACTTGTATATGGACTTATGATTGAAATATAAATCCATTTTGCAAGTGGTTTGAAGTCAAATGGGTTTTGATTCATTTGACAATTTCATATTCAAAGGAAGAACATGAATGGATTTTGGACTTTTGAATTGAGTTTTAGTGATTGAAGTTTGTATTTATATTTGGATTCATGAGATTAGGGTTGATTGAATCATGAAGAAAAATCAAGGGTTTGGCTTGATTTGAAATTGATTTGGCTAAGTTCAAGATTTTGACTTGAAAGGCTTAGGTTGGATTTTGAGTGGATTTGAGTTTGATTTTTTGGAAGTGGTTTTGATTGTTTGAATTTATATTTCATTTATATATGTGAATATAAATGAGAATATAAATGAGTCATGAGAAAATTTCAAGGATTTGAAGTGATTTGATCATGATCTAGGCTAAGTCCTTAAGAGAACTTAAGAAAGATTTAGAAATACATTTTAAAACTTTGAATTTGGTTTGATTGATTTAAATTTATATTTTATTTATGCATATAAATGAGTTATGAGAAAATTCCATGAATTTGAATTGATTTGAATATGATTTAAGTAAGTCCTTAAGAATTAAGGACTTAAGGATTTTAAATTTGGAATTTAATTTTTTGGATTTGATTTGATTGATTTATTTATATTTCATTTATATATGTGAATATAAATGAGAATATAAATAAGTTATGAAAATTTCATGAGTTTGAATTGATTTAGATTTGATTTTGGCTGAGTCTTTAAGAGGAAAATTTAAAGGACTTAGAAAATTTTATGAATTGATTTTGAATTTTGAGTTTAGTTTGATTGGTTTGAATTTATATTTTAATTAAATATGTGAATATAAATGAGCAAATAAATGAATTATAAGAAAATCTCATGAGGAATTAGTTTGATGATTTTGAGTCCTTAAAGAAATTAAGGACTTAAGAAAGATTTGGACTTAGGAATTTCATTCATGGGTTTCAATCATGGATTTCAATAGATTTCAATCACATGGAGTTGATTTGAGTTTAGAAAATCAAATAATATTGATTTGAGTTTGACTTGAAGGAAGGAAGGTGAGGAGTGGTTCTAAGTAGGCAAATTTTCTAACACCCTAAGGCATGACCTATTCCTGGCTAACTCTTTTAAGTCTCTAGGGCTGGGTTGAGTGTCCACATAATCACTAGATGTGTCTTAAGACTAAGAACTCTTAAAGTCTAAGAGTCTTATGTCTAAGGAGGGGTTGAGAGCTCATTCTAAAATGAGGTCAATAAAGGGCAATAGGTGTGGTGGCAAGGAACACATATTATTATTATTGAAAATGATCAACAACAGAAAGATCACAAGCACATAGAAATAATCTATCCCAAAGGTGTAGAAAGAATACTTAGTGCAATGTGGCTCTACTTATGTCAAGACATAAGAGGGAAGAATCCATGTGAACCTTCCACTAGGGGAAGTTCATCCACAAGGGATGGGAGGTTTGATTTGATTTAAGTCTCATGAGGAGAAATTTCCAGGGAAGAGGGAATTTGTTTCAATTTTTTAGATTTGGATTTTTTGGGATGGATGTTGTTGGTTTTGCGATGGATCCTTGAGGTAAGCATGGAGGCCTAGACCTAATTTAGATTTATCAATGGGTAGTCTACTAAAATACATTAGGAAAGCCAACCAAAGGGATGCCTTTCTGCAATGTAGAAAGTAGACTTACATCTTCTAAAGTAGGGACCAATTCTTTGGGGTAATCTGTGCAACGATTGAACCCAACTAGGCTATTGAGTGAATGCTGGGGACTTAGATCAGCTCAAAGATAGTCAAGATTAATTTTATTTTTTAAATTTATTTTGATGGATTCCGTTGGTTTATGATGGATCACATTGAGAAAAGCATATTAGCTAGACCTTCTCAAATTTACTAAACCAAAGAGTAGCTTCGTGGGAGATATTGACCAAAGGAGTGCCTTTTATGATCAATTGGGAAGAAAGCTTGAGGACTCACATCTTCCAAAAAGACCAGGGGTGATCGGTTGCTTTGGGCAATGAACTATAAGTTGGTTTCGATAATCATGCTAGAAAGAATGTCATAGTCTTACATCTTTCAAAGCGGAATGATTTGGGTAACTTCTATGAATAGATGAAAAGGCGACTGGGTGAGTCACGGACTTATCTCAACTTAGGTAGTGAAATTCCTATAGAGTTATGTTGACACCGCCTCTAAAGATAGATGCCCGCTTGGGAAAAGGGGCCCTTGGGGCTTGAATTCTAATCCACAAGCAATTAATTTGTTTATTTATTTAGTTTATTTTATCATGGACCCGTTAGTTTGAGGATCAAACCGAGAAGGAGCTTATATCGCCTAGACCTATCTCGATGATTTACCAAGGAGAATCTGCGTATCCGCTAAACAAATTCTCCAACCACAAGGGTGGCTACTAGAAAAGGGAAACTGTCCAATCCAAAAGTAACTCGGGTAGTGTCTAAATGAGGTCACAAAGGATGTGATCCAAATAGAGTGCCCGCAGGGGATGGGGCCGCTAAGGGCTTAATCCAAAACCCAGAGAAGATGACATGGCTAGTCATATATCCAATAGTATTCGTGGCCAACTCAAGGAGAAAAGCTAGGACTCATATCTGCCAAGAGTGGTGTATCCACCAGTGACACGCCGATAGGAACATCAACCAACCTAAGGTGCCTCAACAATCGCCTCAGAAGAAAGCTCGGGACTCACATCCTCCTATAGTGGAACCGATTGTTGGGATAGTCATCTTCTCCTCGATAAAGTTATCCACCTAGGGTGACTACCGAGTGAATGCCACTGGGACTTATATCAACTCAAAAGTAGTCAAGAGGAAAGGAGCCGGGACTTATCCTAAACCTCAAATATACTCACCTAGTTAGATCATGATGACTAGTTCAAGAAGAAAGCAAGGGACTCACATCTTCTTAAACAAAGTCAACATGAGGTAGCTTATTATGGGAAGAAAGTCTACCATACTAACAAGTGCTTGGTTTGCAATGGTCAAGTTAGAAGAAAGGGGACTCACATCCTCCAAAAAATGACCACTGGGGTGACATACCAACGAGGTAGTATGTCAGCCTGACCTAGAGCAGCTAATGAGTGAGTGGGGCTTGCTACATCAAAATAGCTACAAAAGATTTGTGTTTATTTTGTGCATGTGTTAAAAGGAATAGGATGCCTCCTGGGACTCTTACACCTACCTTAAACATGCTGGGTTTTGATGAATGCCCATGGATGGCAAAAATTCCCACTAAGAAAGGATGTCGCTCTCTTACACCTAACTTCTAATAAAAATAGGATGCCTCTGTTCTCTTACACCTATTCTAATAGCATCAAGAGATTGTGTTTGTGTTGTGAAAGAGGGATAGAATGCCACTGGGGGACTCTTACACCTACCCTAAACACGTCACGGTGGATTCACAAGATAAGCAAACAATGCTTTAAAAGAAGAGAAGATTTGATGAATAGAATCAAATTTTTATTTTATTTTATTAATAATTATTTTCAAACATGATTTATTTCATGGGTAATATTTTAGAGCCCATTAATTGGAAGCATCGTGTTCCCTTTACAATCAATAAGTAATAAGATCCTCCTTGGTAGGCCTTCTCTATGACATGTGGGGCCTTCCCAAGTGGGTTCAAACTTGCCTCCCATCTTTCACAACAATTGGTCTCCTTAGACTAACACAAGTTCTCCTACTAAAGACCTAGGGCACAGCTTGTTGTGAGCTTGAATCATTTTGTATACCTCGATTCTGCACACCCGTAGACTCTCCTCCAAACCTTCGAGCTCTTCTAACCACAACTTTGCATTCTGCTTTGTAGTGATCTTGCTACCCAATGCTATCCTTAGTGATGGGAGTTGAACTTCTAAAGGTAGAACAGCTTCAGACCCATACACTAAGGAAAATGGGTAGATTGAGGATTGATGTGGTGTGGTAGGCCCACAAGCTTCAACCAACCGCTCATTCCACTGCTTGTTGTCATCAAGAGTCTTCTTCAATATTTGATGAGAGTTTTGTTGAATGCTAAGCCATTTGCTTTGGGGTAGTAGATGGTGGAGTATCTCCAATCTATATGTCTTCTCAAAGCTATTGATCTTCATGCTTTTGAAATACCATTATCGATATAATTCATGAGGCACCTCAAACCTATATATATGGTTCCTAAAAATAAGCACATGGTGAGGTGACCTCTCTCGAGTGGGATGGCTTCACCACTTGGAAAAGTAGGCCTAAGATGAACCGATGCCCTTGGAAGAAGGAGGATCGATTGACCCACAATGTTGGTACCCCAACACTCAAATGGCCATGAGGCCAATGTAGGGTGTAGAATGTTGGTTGGTGGAGGACCACACCATGCACCGACATGGCATCTCCTAGCTACATCCATGTATCAGTAATCATCAAGGCCATAGTATCCAAGTCTGATCTTTGTCTTCATCTTGATTGATTGATGCATGGATGAATGTACTTATAATGCCATGGGCTTGTTTGTCTAAATAATGTAACCACATTTGGTCAAAGGACCACGCATGTGGGTGCCATCAACAAGAGTAGAGAGAGCTCGCTTCATGGCTTTGTGACTTTTCTTGAGGTAGTTTGTGTTCAAGTAATCTATGAATGGTTGCCCAATCCAAGCTCCTTGTCCATTTTGGCAAATAACCTCCCTTCAAGAGAAAGTCTCGATGAGTTCAACATCAATGGGATAGACTTGTCTATTTTGGACCCTTATTGAAATGGACTCATCTTCTGACATGCCAATTCAAGTTTTGGCCAAAGCATCTATTGCATTCTCGCTGGGAACCTTGTAGATGGTGACTTGAAACCCATCATGGTATACCATTAAGGCTTTGAGAACCTTGTAGACCCACACTGATGACCAACGAGAATCCCCAAAGATGTTGATGCTAATCGATGTGATAACTGACTAATCAAAGCCTCATACTCGCTTCATTGTTGGTGGGTTGGAAAGATAGTATGAGAATCTCATCACGCATGGAGTTAGAGAACTATTCCTACCCCGCCTTTCGAGAATAGATCATGGTGCTTCCCTTTATGAAAAGAAGTGCACCATCAAAATACATCTCCCATCATGGTTACCCCCTAAGTTCATGATTTGTTCATCATGGAGATCATAAGCAAGAATCAGAAGTGGGTGTGCTAAGAAGAAATTGCTATCCTTTACCGCAAGGGGTAAATGTGATATCAAACTGAGAGAATCATGGACCAATGCCAAACATCCGATAGCATTGGTCGTATCATGAGATACTAGTGGATTTGTTCGAGATCAAGTTCACCTTATGAGAAAGCATGTATGTTGTAGCTTTTGAAGCAAAGATCAAAGCTAAATGTTTCTCAATAGGTGGATAGTTTTCAAGGAATAAGATGATGGTGAGGTAGTAGAGATTCTCCTTCCTTCATCATTGGCTTGGGCCAACAGCACCGAGAGAGTCATCCAATGCAGGTAGATAATGAGTGGCTCCCGGGATAGGGGTGCTAGAACTCGGCTTCACCAAATACCGCTTGATGTCTTCAAAGGCATGACTTGTCATCCCACTTGAACTTGGCATCCTTTTGACAAGTGTCGAGAATGGCTTGCATCTCCGATAGGTTGGAGATAAAGCATCTTAGATATGCCACCATCCTTGAAAGGATCAGTTGAGTTAAACTCTAGAGGTGGCATTTCTAAGATAGCTTTAATCTTTGGATCTATTTCTATTCCCCTGTCGAACAACAAACCCAAGGAATTTCAAAGCTACCAATGCACACTGGGATTCATTTTGAGGTTATATTATCTTAACCATTCAAAACTACTCAAGTCAAAGAGGTCTTCTTTTCTCGCTTTGACTACTAGATCATCAACATAGCACTCAACTAATGATGGATGAGTTCATTGAAGATCCGAGTCATGGCCATTGGTATGTAGCACCAGATTTTTAAGATGAAAGGCATGACCCTAAAGAAGATTCTGAGGGTTCAAAGTAGTGTTTCTTTCATCTTCGTGAGACATCTTGATTTGGTTATATGATGACCCATCCATGAAAGAGAAGACTACATGAGATGATGATGTCCACCATTAATTCTTATAGAAGAGAAACTCATCCTTAGACATGCCTTATTTAAGTCCCTAAAATCAACGATATGCAATTTGGCCATTCTTCTTCTTAATGGACACTATAACCGTAGGATATTTTTCTTCCCTCGATGAAACCAAAGATCAATTTCTTGACTTCAAAAATGACCTATTGTTCAATTTCTAATCGATGTCTAGGAGCTTGCTTAATAGGGTAGCTTAGGATCTATTGCTAGCTTGTGGACTCGCTATGTCGAGATAATCTGCATTTCTTCATAACTCCATGCAAAATAGTCTTTAAACTTAATCAATAGCCTAACTAAGTCATTTTCTTCATTCAACAATGAATGATGTACGCCAAGTGGATTTTCTATCCCAGGTTGATTTCTTTAAGCTTGTCAATTATTGAATGAATCTCCTCTTCAAATTTTGGTGGTGCATCCTTGATTTGGAGATCATTTGGATCATCTGAGATTTCTAAACACACATTCTCATAAGAGTTGGTGTTATGTGAGAAGAACTTATTAGACTCTAAATAATTGGTAACAACTAAGCAGTAATCATTATCATCGATTGGACCCATAATCAATCCTAGTCCCGCTCTTGATTGTGCTTCCCATATTGTTCCATAGCTTTTCAAAGTACTTAACTGCTTGACCATGTATGAGGAACTAAACCTTTCGTATAAGATTATGAACACAAGGTGAGTAAAAGTCAAATGGTAATTCCATTAATTCTTTAAATGTATCCTCAAGTTCTACATCAACTTCAGGACTTGAGGATGATGATCCCAAAAAGAATCTCTTCGGCTTCATGTCACTGGAAGACTTAGGGACTTCCTTAACTACTAAACCTTCAACTTTGAGATGTAAGTGAGGTTAGAGCTAAGGTTCCCAACTACTGCCTAATAGTTTCACATAAACCAGATTCAAATACTTTGCTTTGTCTGGAGGCCTGGTCTTTGTCTCTGTCTGGATCAAAAGTCACCTCCAATGGAACCCACTGAGAGGGGTTGGTATACTAATCACATTAGACTCATCCTCCAAGTTGATTCCAAGTCTATGTGAATAGTAGGGTACTGAACGAACATGACCTATTGGTTGATGGCCAACTAGGGGTCTTCCACCCTGAACTACCTCTATTTTTTGCCTCACGTGGAGGTTGACCATCCTACCCACATGTCCATATGATGGAATGAACTGGGTGGAATGTGATATGATCTATTTCTTCTTCAATTTCCCCTTTCTTGTTCATTTGATTTTCATTTTTCTTTTTTCTTTTCTTTTCTTTTCTTTTCTTTTGATTTTGTTTGAATTTTGTCCAAGTTCAAAGGGTTTTGAGGAAGATAGTAGGTTGCATCCTCATAAATCTCAACCTCTCTAACTAAAATGGCTTTTCATCTCCATTAACGACATTCAATCCCATCTTTGAACTTGATGATGCATGGAGGGAGGATGGAATTATCTTATTTGATGTATCCAAGGCCTACCAAGCAAAGCAAAGGAATGAAGTATTCAAATCAATGATGTAAAACTTAGCTTCAGTCTTCTAATCACCTATCTCCAAAGGTAACACTATAGAACCTAAAGCCCGCTCACCTTGTTCATTGAATCCTCTCAACATCATCCAATCTCCTCGGAGTGTAGAGATGTTGATCCTCAAATAGACAAGAGTCTTTAGACTCATAATGTTCATCGATGCACCTGGATCCACGAGAACTCTGGCAAGTATGAACTTTCCATGTCAATTGGATGTAGGGGACTTGTGCTCCAAGTCCCCAAGAAAGGTCTTCATGAAGGTGATCCCTTGAGCTTCTTTTATATAATGTGCCTCCTCACCTATACTGAGCTAAGCATATTTAGATCAAGGAGAGCCTTGATTAGTGATTCTCTCATCTCTTTGGATAAGACAAGGGCATCATATATGCTTAGCTTAGATGATGAAACTTTCTTAGATGAGAGAGGACATTGTAGTCCACCTTGGGATGATCCTCCACAAGCATAGCCAAGGGTGGAGCATACTATGGAGGGGCTTCTCGATCCTCGATACCAATGACTTATTTCTCTCTATCTTGAGGTGTTGCCCTAGGAGGTAGAACCTTGCCACTACAAAGGTTGACTTCGGTGATCTCTTGTGTTAAGGTAATGGAAGGTTCTACCTACGTCGCTCACCTATAGCTTCTCTATGGGACCCTCAATGATGATTCCAAGTCTATCTCAAGAGGTGAACCCATAGTATTCGTGAGTAGAAAGTCCAACTCAATTAAAAAAAGAGGAAGATTATTATAGTTATTTTGACTTGAAGAGTTATCATTAGAATAGAAGATAACCCATCAAGTGACATAGATGTAATTCAAACTAGCTTTATTCTTCAATTTCTTTTATTTGGAGGTACAAAGTAGAAATCAAGTAAAGTGAGTGGGTAAGGATTTGATGCCCTTATCTCCAATACAAGAGTTCTACTAGTAGAAGAAGAAGAACTAGAAAATGGAAGAAGTCACCGGAAGCTACAACTATAGGTGAGGTTGGGTCGACGATGGTTGCACATGGCTATCCTGTGCAATACATGCCGCTGTTTGCTCCCCTTTCCTCGAAGTTGGCAACTTGCAAACCTTCCTTGATGTTGGAGGTTTGAGCTCAAGCACCTAAGGAAAGTTTCTTGATCTTGATGATCTTCTAGAGGTTTTGGATAAAGAAATATCCCAACCTTCTTTGGTTTTGAAAGGATCACATGTATCCCCAAGGATTACCCTAATGGAACTGGATGGTTGTTCCATAAGGTATTCCTTTGGGATAACTACAACATCGATCTTGAAGCTATGTTCAAACCAGTCCTTGAATGTGAAGCAATCCTAAAACATGATAGCATAGGTGGTAGGGAAAAAAGTTTGATCATGACTTTTGCCTACTTCCTCGCCTCCTAGGTGTATAAAATCAGCTTCTTTAAGAGATTCTTAAAGATCTTTTGATTACCTCCTCTTAAATGAATAAGGTTTGTTAACTTATCTAAAAGAGTAGGTGGACTATCCCATGGTGCATAGCATGCCGGTGATATGGCTAAGGAGGTGGTGGGAGGAGGCCGTGGAGGCCGGTAGACCTCGGGTGGAAAAGGAGGTGGAGGCCGCGAGGTCATGGTCTCTGACTCTACTTGCTTCCCTTATCTACCACCATCATGCTCCCCGCTTCTTCTCATAGACCTTCTTTTTGGCAACTGATCTTGAAAAGGCAACTATTTGGCCTCTCCTTGTAGACTAGCCTTTTGATTACTTTCTCAAATATTGATAGCCCTTAAGCATGAAGTGACGCCATGGATATTCTTTAAAAGAATCTCAATGGCATGTGACAATTTCATATTCATGTTATGCCATCGAGAATATAATCAAGGGACTCACCGGTGTTGTTGTGCTACAACGAGATCATACAAGAACCCTTTGAAGCTCCAAAGAAACCTCTTGATAAAGAGTTGCTCCAACTCAATAAATTTACTCAAATCGGTTCATACCAATCAAAAGCAATCCGCTAGTTACTAATGAAAAAAGTAAAGCAGCCACCGTGTTGCAACAACCGGCCCGTGCTATATGTGCCTTGGGTTTCACTGCCATCAAAGCTTTTGAAGGAAGGTGGCACGAAACCCTTGGGATATTGGATTGCATCAAATTCCTCTAGGTAGGGTCTACCCTTTGGCTAGGCTTGAGCCAACGCTTCCTTCATTTGCTGCTCAACCATGGATTATATTTTTTATATGGAGGTACTTTCCACTACCTTCCTATACATGCTAGTGCTACCTTGCTCAATGGAGGTAAGGTCTTCTGGGTCCAAGACATGCACTAACTCAGTCAATTAATGTCGTAGTAGGATGAACTGGGGCTTATTTGAAGTACTAAAACTATGCTAACAAGTCCTCTTCGCCATCCCATCTATCTCATCTTTTTTATTTCAATTGATATTAGGTGTAATTGGGCTATGTCTTCTCATCAACCTCATCACCTTCCATGGCTTGCTCGAGAGAGATCCTCATCTACCATACATACCCAAAGTCTCCCAATAAATCATCTTCATTGGGATAAGTGACCTCCTCATCGACCAATCAATCCCTTCTTCTTCTATAAGATAATGTGCTACTATCTCCTCTAAGAGAATGATCATCAACGAATAAAATGCTCGTGATGATCATCATGCATGAGAGGCACCGGACCTCCTCCTACCGGAGAGTCAATCCTATGAGGACTGACTCACTAGGATACACTAATCCCACTACTAAAAGGGGTGACACGAGGTTCCACTATCATGGGTAGCTATCATCTCGCACCTAATACATACCATCTATGTCCTTGAACTGGTGGAAGGAAGGATGACCACTATGCTTTGGTCACCCTCCACACCACCATTGGGGTAGAAGGTCGGCAGAGCTCACCTCACCATAGGGTGTGGATAAAGTAGGATCCCTCCATAGCCGATCACCAACGGGTTCCCCGATATGGCCTTCATGGCCTTTAATGGAACTGGAGATGATGTAACATGATGATACGGGGTGAGAGGTGGTGGAGACACCACTCTCTATAAACAGAGTTGTCCGATGATAGTCCTAGTGATGCTATATATGGGCACGGGTAGCACGAGTGAAAATCAACAAGTGGAAGCGACCGATTGAACCTCCGCCTCTCCCTAATATGTGATGTATTCTCTCCTCCCCCTAATAATTTTTCCCATACATGGGATGATAGATCTCAAATTAACTCGACTCAAGGTAAGCTCTGCCAACGGCAAGATTGATCAAGGTCGCATATGACCTCTCTCCTAGTAACATGTCGATTAACCACTGGAGGTGATGAATCCTCCAGCATCCTCTATTTGACCCAGAGAGATGAAATGTTTGTTGTAACGGTGAAGTCAGAAACTCAACTGAATCCAACTGCCTCCATCTCCCTAGCATTCCTGGTGTGATACCGCTTGATCATGCAATTCTTTCCTTCTGTCAGAGAGAGGAGTGAGAGCTAGACCCATCAAAAGTAAGGCAACCAAAAGGGGAGCCTTTTGAGGGTACCATGAGAGGGTGCTCTCAAAAGACGAGAAACCACAGGCACACCAATCACTATGACCGCTAAGTTGTGGACCGCCACCGCTTTCCTCTTCAATGAGGAGATGTTAGAATCAAGGTAGATTGATGATGACACCACCGCCACCATCTCGAAGCCATGAGGGGAGTGCCTCACATGTGATCCTCACTCTCAAATCCCCTACCAAAATGGATAAGGTGTGTATGATCCAATGGGGAAGTTCCCAGTCCAAGCCAAATCCATGCCATGAGGAAAGTGAAACAAACTTCTGAGCTACCATTTTAGATCAACGCAAAGATAAAAATTGAATCAGAAGACTGATGTGAGAATCAATATGGAAATGAGCTTGATATTTTATCTTGTTGATTTTGAATTTGAATTGAAAATTTGAACCCACATCCAACATCTTGGAAGTGTTAAGTGGGGTTCAAATGGATTTGAGAGAAGATTTAGAATTGAAAGAGGAATTTGAATATGAATCCAACTTCAACAAATTTGGGTATGTTGAAAAATGGATTCAAATATTTTAAGGATGCTTCCATAGGTTCATGTTGTTTGAATTTAGAATTTTGATTTGAGGACCCTTTCCTTTAACAAATTTAGTATGTTAAAGTAAATCAATTGATTTATTTTTTTGATTTTGAAATTTTACTTAGCAAATTTGGGTATGCTAAGTGAAGTGTTGAAAACAAATTGTTTCTTTTTTGTGAATTATTGTTGATTTTGAAAATTGGAATTCACTTAGCAAATTTAGGTATGCTATGAAGAACCCAAGTGTGTTTTGTTTGATTTTGAAAATAGGATTCTTAGCAAATTTGAGTATGCTAAGAAATCCTATGTTTTGATTTTGATTTTTGATTTTTTGAAAAGTAGATCCTTAGCAAATTTGGTATGCTAAGAAATTAATGTGTTTTAAATTTTTGTTTTGATTTATTTTGATTGAAAGTGGAGACTTTACTTAGCAAATATGGTATGCTAAAGATGAAGTTCCATAATTTGTGAAATGAAGATTTTTTATCAAATTTGAGTATGCTAAATGAAATTTCCAAAGATGTTAAAATTTTTATTTTTGTTTTGAAATGGAATTTTCTTAGCAAATTTGGTATGCTAAATGAAGTTCCAAATGTTTTTTTTGTTTTGAATTTGGAGACTTCACTTAACAAATTTGAGTAAATGAAGTTCCAAATGTGTTTGAAAATTTTTTGATTTTGATTTGGAGACTTCACTTAGCAAATTTGAGTATGCTAAATGAAGTTCCAAATGTTGTTTGAAAATTTTGATTTTGAATTTGGAGACTTTAGCAAATTTGAGTATGCTAAATGAAGTTCCAAATGTGTTTGAAAATTTTAATTTTTTGATTTGGAGACTTCACTTAGCAAATTTGAGTATGCTAAATGAAGTTCCAAATATGTTTAAAATTTTGAAAATATGATTGTTAAGTTTTGATTTTGAAAGAGGCTTCCATTCAACATTTGGGTATGTAGAATGGAAATCAATCTTATTTTTGAAATATGAAATTTTATTTTGTGTGTGATTATTGCTTTTTTTTGAAAGAGGGAATTCCAACTTAATCATATATGGGATATGTTTAAGTGGGATTTCCAAATGATATATTTTTTATTTGATGACTTCATTCAATAAATTTGAGTATATTAAATGATTCATATGTGCTTTTGAAAATTTAATTTTATTTGAAATGAAACTTCCATTCAAGAGTATTGAATGGAAAGGTTCATGTGTTTTTTTTGAAAATTTTATTTAATTTTGATTTTGATTTTGGAAAGATGATTGTTCATTTTATTTTGAAAATGAAATCTTCATCAAAATGAATTGAAAGAAGATATTCATTTGTGCTTTTTGGAAAAGGTTGTTAGTTTTATTTTTAAAATTCCTACATGTAAGAATTATGAGAATTGTTAAATGAGGGTGATTTAAGAAAATTTTTGTGGAAAATATTTTATTATGTGCATTTTGAAAGAGTGTTTTTTGAAAAGCAAGATTTTAAAAAAATTTATTTTCTTTATTATTTTAGAATGAACCTTTCCTTATCATAAAATGATAAGGAGGAAGTCTTTAAATGTTTTCTTTTATTTAGATCTTTTATTTTTTACCCATTGAGAACCTAATGGGGTTTTAAGACCAACATGGTGAGGTCCTAAAACCTAAAGATGTTCTAACTTAACTTAAGGATGAAATAAGCTAAGTGCCAATGGAAAGAAAGATAGTCTGATTCATACCAAAGTAAAAAAACTATCCATACTCAAGACAATGATCATTTACCAAAGATGGAGAGAGGAACCATCCCTGGAGTCGCAAAATATGGGAAATTATAAATCCTTCATCTATCTCTTCTGAAGAGGGATAAATGAAAATAGAAATATATATAAATTCTTTTGGGACACCACGTAGATCCAGATATTATTAGTGATCGATCAGACATTAGAGAGAGGTGTACTATCTCAAAGATAGAAGTCACCAACAATGGACCTAATCACCTCAATAAGGACTCCTAAGGACAATGGGTCTATGTACCAAAGATTCTTCCCTACTTTACATGGAAAAGTAAAGGGTTTATTTTAAACGTTCATTGTTCTACAGGCAACCCCCATAGTTAATTACATCCTAAGGAATGATCTTAGAATACTCGATTAAGGTAAATGATCATTGTCTCCAAAGATTTCAATAGAAAGGACTATCAATCATTAGTTTATTTTGAAGATCAAATGGGATTGATCAAAGAGAGGAGTTATTATCAAAGCCAAAGGAAGATAAGTAGAGATGCTCCATGCTAGGAAACCTAGCAAGCATCTCAAACTATCCTATGATTGGGCTTTACATTTTTGAAATTGATTTAATTTGTTTGAGTTGAATTTTTCATTAGAAATTTAGGCTTATGATTCCATAACACAAGATTATGGAAATGCCTAAGAGGTGAGGATTTATGCTTATGGCCCATGGGAGAAGCAACCTCAACCTAAATCTAGGGAGCTTTGGTGAGGACCGAAAGTACAACCTAAATCTAATGTGAAATGGGTATTTGGTTTGCCTCGATAAGAGAGAGCAAACCACTCAACTATTTTGACTTACAACCCCTGGGGTGGTGCCAACTAACTCCTCCTATGATTTTAAATACATGCAAGTCATATGTTTTATGCAAGATAGTTAAATTATTATTTATTTAGAAAGAGACTAAGTCTTAAACTCACTCCCTAAAGAGACTAGATCATGTAAGGGCATGAAATGACCTAAATCTAATGCAATTCAAATTTTATTTTTATTTTGGACAATTATTTTGACTTAATAGGGATTCATATGCCTAATGCATGAGAAATGAGATTATTGGCCAAAGTCAGGAGGAGGTGTATTTCCACCATGGCTCTCAAAAGTCAAGCCAAGTTTCTTTAGCAAAGGTGGAAGCCCTCCAATCAAGAGTGAAATAATATGCATTTGTGCATGATGTTATAAAAAAATACTCATCCAAAGGGTGGGTTGCTAATTCTTTTATCTTGATTTTAAACCTAAGCTTTAGGTGAGGTTATGAGTTCTTTATTTTATTTTGAATTGTTAAATTTGGTAAAAGATTTATTTTTCCTAAGAGCCTAATCCACATCCATACATAAAGCAAGGAAGAAACTAGAAAAGGATGCCACTTAATGCACAAGCTAAACAAATCATCAATCAATTTATAAAGCTAATCATAAAAGAATAAGAGGCCATTGTGGTCGGGTACCACCGCACAAACCTAAAAACAAATTGGGTAGCTAAGCTCTACCCTTATACAACCTAGATTACAAATGAATTAAATACAATTAAGCAAAGGAATTCATTATTATGGGGTCTTCAAGCTTCATTTCTTCATTCTTCTTCTTCTTCTTTCTTCTTGGTTCCTTCTTTGATGGTTGGAAGGTGGATGCTCCAAAGGCTTCACATGGTGCATAAGATGAGATCTTATAACCAATGCTCATCCTAATCCCCATAATAATCAATCCAAAGTCCTAAATGCAAAATTGACATGAGAGGGAAAAGTAAATCTAGCTAACACCTGGAAAACAAAGGTTAGCTAAATAAACCATCAAATCCCAAGTAGGTATATTGGACTTAACACCCCACACATGGGTGACTAAGTGTAGATTATGCTTAGGTATAAGACCGCTATTTATATTTTTATTTATGTAAGCATATAATGGTTATAAGTTATTCATTATATTTATAATATATATTCACTCCCTAAATAATATATAACAACACCATACATCATCTATGCACATACATAACATCCAGTCTAAAACATATCACAAAACAAACATCAAACCATGCACCACCCCAACCTAAAGCTGTGGTGACTTAGCCTGTGTGTGCTTTGAGGTTTGTGGTATGCTTAGCTATTTTAAGTTAGAATTTTCTAAGTGTGAAGCATGTTCAACTTAGAGGAGGTTTCATTTAAGTGATTTAATTATTTTGGTTGATTTTATTTCATATTTTGATTAGGTTCAAGTGAATTTATAATTAATCATTAAGTTATAAGAGAGAAAGAGAAGAGAACTTCTCTTTCCTTCCCTAACCTAAGTAATTTCTAAAGTGGATTCATGTTTTCATTTTATTTAGTGAATGTTTTGATTAAGTGTTTTAACTAATCCTAGGTTGAGATGAACTCTAAACAAACCTATTCAAAGGAAAGGCATTTTAAGATTAAATAAAATGAACTAAATTCACAAAATATACATCACTTCATTTTTTCCCAACATGTATAACATGCATATGAATGATCCTAAGCATATCTATACATAAATGAGAATGTTTAACACACTTTATGATGCATGCTAAGATTCATTTAAGAAATTTGAAAGTTTATGATGCATGATTTTCATTAAGTAGAAAGGGTTTCTTATCCAACTTCACATGCACATATGAAAGTAAGAAAGGCATAAGTGAGTACACCATTGTTAACTAGGTGTAAGGTATAAGACCTACTTAGGGCTACTTAAAGCCTCACAAACCTCGGTTGTCCATACTAATATACCACTTTCCTTAAATACAAACATGTGTACAAAAGAAATGAATGGAAAAGAAAGAATGCAAAAGTTGTGTTAGTTGATTTATTTTGTTTATGCAATTTATATGTAAAGCATAGGTATCCTTCTTAAGTGATAGTATAGGAATGAATAGGATATGGAATTAGTAAGGTTCTTTTCAAATGAACCATACATCTTGTTAAATCCTATTCAAAACTACACTAAAAGAGAAGAGAAGAAAAACCTACACTAAGCACATCTTTATATTTTACTCACATGCAAGCTTATAATTAAGATATAAGTAACACACTTTCAGTTTTGATAATTGATTCATATGTTTTGAAAATAATTTGAATTTAATAGTGATAATAGCCACTCATATTCTTACTTTAGCCAACACATGTAATTTAACATAAATGAAACATTTTCATTTTAAATTTGATTTTTGAAAAGCATTGATGCATGAAACCACATGACATAAATATTTAGCATGTTGGGGAAGAACTAAAGCAATGAAAGCATGTAAACACCTTCACTTTTTAATTAAATCATAAAGACAATCTTATGAAATAAGAAAGCCTAAAGTAAATCAAAGTTTATTTAATATGATTTTTGTTTGACTTTGAATTTGATTTAATTTTAAAAATGTGAATTGAATTTGCTGAGCCTAACCCATTCCCACATGTGTTTGATATTTTGTTAATTTTTAGATGATTAGATTCATTTTATATTTGATTAGGTTAAGGTATGAATTAAGTTAATTAATTACCTTACACCACCTTAGCATAGTTAACCAATAATTATGAGCCAATGAGATGACATAAAACCTCACAAGAAATTTAAATTTGCAATGCACCTAGAAGAAAGGGCCTAATGCAATTTGGCTCATGATTAATGGTTAATTAAGCTAAGGGGTTTAACTTAAGTAATTTCAAAACACCCTCACACATATGAGTTGAGTTTTGATTTCCTTAATTGAACTTAAACTCTAACACAAGCATCTAAAGTAGATTAATTAAGTTCTAAAAGTTTTAGAATTTTAAGAAATTAATTAAGGGTAATTAATGAATTAGCCCTTAAAGAAAGGAAAAAAAAGGGGTTTAGGGAATAGCTAGGGAAATGCCCAAAAATTATTCCCCAAACCTCTACTCATTGGATCAAACCTTAATCAACTTCAATAAGGGATTAAAACACTAATAAACCAATTAATTACATAAAGAGGGTAATTAGGAAATGAATTAGCAAATTCCTTAATAAATCAAGAAAATTAGGAGGCAAAAAGTCATCCCCAAAATATACCCAAGAAGTTTGAGATTAATCGAGATTAATTAGAGTAATTAACAAATTAAGATTTCTAATAAAACTAAAATGAGAAAGATACAATTCAAAATCCATTAAAACCAAATTTTAGAATATTTTAAATTGAATTATCTTTCATAAATTTATTTTATTTTTAAATTTTTCTTTAGAGATATGAATTTTGAAGTTTAGGATTAATTAAAAAATTAAATAAACACTAATCCCTTAATGATGTGACACATGTGCACGACGCGCTTTACGTGTAAGCAACTAGCAACCACTTAAACATCTCATGTGGTATGGTCTACAGTTTTATCCACCCATTCGATCAAAGGATCGAAAAATTAATCCACAATTTTAAAAGGATAAATAAAAATGTGTTTTAATCTGACCGCCCATCCAAAATGCATGGATGGACGCAGAGATCATCCCTTCCAAAGCTCGTGATCCATGGGATCATGATCCGAAATGAGCTTGATTGGATGAAATTTGCACACACACCCAACCCTAATGGCAATCACATATAATGGTTGAAATTCATTCCACAACTTTCATAAGGACCAACACACATGGACTAGTGATCAAAATGTCTAACCTCAGAGGTGATCACCGCTGATTCCTTGGAGGAGCTTTCTAGTTGAGATAAGCTTGGTGAAAGTTTAGCCTGGGTTGAGTGGATATTCTATGGACCAACCCTCCTTAGCTTCCTTGTTGAATTAGACCTCTCTTACCTTGGAACTTGAGAGAGAAAGCTCGACTTGGCCCTCCGGAGTGCAAAGAAATTGACTTGAGGTGGAGAGAAAATTTGCAAATCAATGGAGCTCCCTTTCTCTAAGGAAAATCGAGAATGGCAAATTCAAAATCCTTCTAGGAAGCTTAGGATCACTCTAGAATGGCTCCTAACACTCTCTAACACTCAATCGAATTAGCCTCTATTGAATTCAAGTGGAATTAGGGGGAATATATCTCTCCCTATGACAATCGGACGATCGATGCTTAACTTGCCATTTTGATCCAATTGACCTTAAACAATTGGGTTGTTTGGTTTGTTAGAAACTTGCACATGGTCGGTTTGGGCTAAAGGTTGGAGTGGTAACCTTTCATGTGCTTCAAATTGAGTGGGAACATGATTCCCACATGGCTAATTTGAGACATGTGCTCAGTTTTGTCCTTGGGTCAAGTTGGGCTGACCCAAACCCATTGGGTTGGGTGCACCACCCTCCATAGGGTCTACTTGACCTATTAGGAATGTATCAAGTAGGTATGAAGAGGAATTGACCAAACTCCCTATGAATTTTACCAAAATTTGTTCTATCGCATAGAGCTAAAATGGTCATTTGGCTGATTTTAAAATTTGAATATGTTGGGTATGTTGAGAAAATAGGTTTGGCCAAGTTTCATTAGGTTTGGCCAAGTTTCATTAGGTTTGGAGTTCATTTGATATGGTTTGGCTCATGTTGACCCATTTAGGTCAAAATGGGTCAACTTGGGTCAAGTTGACCAATTGGTCAAATTGGGTCAAACCAAGGGTTGGGTCAAGTTCATATGACCATTTGAAATGTTTTGGTGGCTTTGGTTTGATTCAATTTGGTTTAGTTTTGAGTTTGGCTCATATGACTTCATTTAGGTCAAATGGGTCAAGTTGACCATTTGACCCATTTGACCTATTTGAGCTAGGTCATGGGTAGGTTTTGGTTTGGTTAGTCATATGAGTGGATTGGTATCTTTGTTTCCAATCAATTTTGGTTAAGTTTGAATTTGGCTCAACATGACCTTCAAGGTCAATTGGGCTAGGTTAGGTCTAGTTGGCCAATTAAGGCTTTGGTCAAGTTCAACAAGTGATTTGGAATGAACTTGACCCATTGGTTTCAATCAATTTGGCTTAGATCAAGTTTTGACACATTTTGACTTTTTATGTCAAGTTGGGTCAACTTGGGTCAAGTGGCCAATTGGGCTAGGTTAGGCTCAAATGTTGACTTGGTCAAGTTCAAACATAGGTCATGAATGAACTTAGATCAATGGTTTCAATCAATTTGGCCTATGGTGGATTTGGCTATGTTAGTTTCATTTTGCTAAGTGTTGACTTGGTCAACCCTTAGGTTTGACTTGGTTTGACCCAATTTGATTGATTGATCATCTCATGATGAGATGCATATGTGAGTTTAGTTCAATCCAATTTGGTTAGGATTAGAATTTGGCTCATAGGGGTACTTTAGGTCACTTTGGGTCAAGTGAGCCTAAGTGGCTCAAATGGCTTGCTCAAAGCTTGATTTGAGTTTGATTAAACTTGTATATAGACTTATGATTGAAATATAAATCCATTTGCAAGTGGTTTGAAGTCAAACATGTTTTGATTCATTTGACAATTTCATATTCAATGGAAGAACATGAATGGATTTTGGCTTGACTTTTTGAATTGAGTTTTGATTTAGTGATTGAAGTTTGCATTTATATTTGGATTCATGATTGTATGGTTGATTGAACCATGAAGGAAAATCAAGAGTTTGGCTTGATTTGAAGTTGATTTGGCTAAGTTCAGGATTTTTGACTTGAAAGGCTTAGGTTGGAGTTTGGATTTGAGTTTGATTTTTGGAAGTGGTTTTGATTGTTTGAATTTATATTTCATTTGTATATGTGAATATAAATGAGAATATAAATGGGTCATGAGAAAATTTCAAGGATTTGAAGTGATTTGATCATGATCTAGGTTAGGTCTTAAGAGAAGATTAAGGAAGTTAGAAAAGATTTGGAATTTTTTGAATTTGAATTTTTGAATTGGTTTGATTGATTTGAATTTATATTTCATTTATGTATCTGAATATAAATAGGAATATAAATAAATTATGAGAAAATTTAATGAAGTTGAATTGATTTGAACATGATTTATGCTAAGTCATTAAGAGAAAAATTAAGGACGTAAGAAGGATTTTAAATCTGGAATTTAATTTTTGGATTTGATTTGATTGATTTGTATTTATATTTCATTTATATATGTGAATATAAATGAGAATATAAATAAGTTATGAGAAAATATCATGAGTTTGAATTGATTTAGATTTGATTTTGGCTAAGTCTTTAAGAGAAAAATTTAAAGGACTTAGGAAATTTCATGAATTGATTTTGAATTTTGAGTTTAGTTTGATTGGTTTGAATTTATATTTCATTTATATATGTGAATATAAATGAGAATATAAATGAATTATGAAAAAATCTCATGAGTTTGATTTGGTTTGATCATGATTTAGGCTAAGTCCTTAAAAGAAGATTAAGGACTTAAGAAAGATTTGAACTTAGGAATTTCATTCATGAGTTTCAATCATGGATTTCAATTGTGGATTTCAATCACATGGAGTTGATTTTAGTTTAGAGAAAATCAAATAAGATTGATTTGGAGTTTTACTTGAAGGAAGGAAGGTGAGGAGTGGTTCAACCTATGGGTAGGAAAATTTTCCTAACACCCCATAACAATGACCTTAACTTTATACACATGTCTAAAATCTTCATGTTCCCAATTTTAACAATAGTTTAAGAATTAAAATGTATAATAGCACATATGATATAATATAAGATTTTAATTCAATTTCAACTAAATGATAAGAAAGTACTTGTATGCATTAAAATCTTGCAAATCAAACATGTCAATCTTAAGTTTCACATAAATGCATCCCCATTTCTCATTTTTACTTTAAAATTCATTGATTTGAAAGTAACTATGGCTAAGAGAGCAAGTATGAAACCAAAGTCCCAATCCATTCTTGCTTCATATTCATTTGAAAGTGAGGATAGGCTTTACGCATCTAGGTATCAATAATTTTCAACATGAATCAAATTATGGATAGCAATTTAAGCTTCTCCAAAAATGAATCCTTGCTATATTACTTGCCACAAAGGTGAAGTTAGTTTAATATATGAATTTGAATGGAATTCACCCATATCATGCAATCATAAAAAAGACTAAACATTGAATCATAAAAGACCAAAGCAACACTTATATTCATGGTTTTGATTCTAACCAACTTAATTTTAGCATAATAATGAATTCATTACTTGGTATGAGTTAAAACAATGGGAAAATGAAACTTTGGCCTGAGGAACCTCTAATAGCTTAACTTGAGGATTGTCGGATCATCTAAATCATATTAACTACATAGCCTTGTGAGTTGATTTGTGATTCTTTAAATGAATTATGAACTCAAATAACATGTTACTAGTTTCAATGGATGCATTTCAACATCCATAGAAAGAAGCTATGAATGACGAAGAATGAAAATCAAGCATGCATTCACTCATCACTTTAAAAAAAATTTATGAAGTCACAGAACTTATCCCCACTCTTATAAATAAACTAAACTTATCTACTTTGATCCTCTTTTGTTTCAGAGCTATGCACAAATTCCTCAAATAAAAGAATGAACCAGAGAGATCTAGAGGGAATGCTATCATAAGTTTACACAGGAGTCTTACCCTTCATGAGCAGGATGAACGAGAAGGAGGATGCTGATGGGTGGTTCAAAATAGGAAGAATTGCTACATCATAGTTAGAAAAGAATGGACAAGGGGATCCATTAAAATTGGTGCTTTAATCTAGAGATCAATTGGAGGTTCATAGAGTTAAAGAATGAGAGATATGAAGGTCCATTCCATGAATCATCCTATTCTTTTACATGCAAATAGACTAAGAGGAAGGAATTATGAATGAGAGAAGATAAGCTCGAGATTATGATCAAATGAGCCATCTTATATATAGAGGGAACTTTGTTTAATTTTGCTAAATGGCAACCAATTAAAAAATAACTATTTTAATTGAGTGGGTGGTAATTAGTATAGATATTAGGGATATTAAGAGATTAAGAATCAATCATTTTAATTACAAATCAAATAATCAGCCAAATATTATAAATTTACTTTGTGCAAATAGCAATATGAGTCTCAATTTTAGATATTTTTTCAAAGGTTGACTCAAGAATTGATTTCATAATAAGGTTGTTTAGACAATGTCATAAATGTTTAATGATTGTAATCACTGAATCAATAAGCTCATGATTTGTGAATGATCAGAAGGCATCTTGATAGATTTTGATATTTGGCAATGGCACGAACACCTCAAATGAGCTTTCATTCCGGGTACAACTTTGATGTGCATGTAATTTCATTAAAAATTGATTTTAATTAATTAATCGGTTATTGATTTGTCTGCTATATTTCATTTAATTAATTTTGATAATTTAGACGCATTACGAAGCTGAATTTTCAAATTGAGATGAATTGATCTCTGATTGGGAATTTTAAACTCACCCATCGATGTTCCTCTCAAGATTATTTATTTTAAATTTCATGGTTCATTTGACTTGAACCATAGTGGAGCCAACAAATGCCCCCAATAAAACATTGCAATGGAGTGGACCCTTTGTTGTGAATAAGTTGATTCCTCATCTCCAAGAGATTTGCTTATGTCATTGAAGTTGTAATTTCAACAACTTTGATAATACCTAATCTATCCTTGATAAGTGACTATAACTCTCTGAAATATTTGAAATTTATTATTCTAAAGACTATGTTGAACAATACAAGTTATCATGAGTTTGATGCTTTGTGCTTGCTGGACTAGATGAAGGAGATGCTTTAACTTATCATTATCAACTCATTGAGAGGATTTGGTGTATATTCGATCCTATGCTTTGTGCTTTAACGAACTTGTTGAAGACTTCCTCCTGAGAATTTGAAATTTATATTTTTCTCATGTCCTGGCTTTATGCCTTAGTGGACTTGATGGAGTTGATGATTTGTTGCTGAGATGAGAACATCTTCGGTCCTATGCCTTATGCTTTGATGGACTTGTTGAAGATTTCATCTCAAGGATTTAATTTGTATTTTCATCAGCTCACCTAAATACATGATGGAGTTGATGAGATGAGAATGTCTTCTGTTAATTTTATGCTTGATGGACTTGTTGAAGATTTCACATCAAGTTAAGAAGGATCCTTTCTATCGGGTTTCATCCTTGGCTGATTTGATGGAGGAAAGTCATGTCTTGAAGACTTGTCCAATAAGTAAATTACCTTCTTAGCTTTCTTCTTTGTGGTTTGTAGAAGGACATTTTTCATGACCAACTAGAGCTATGTTGGGTTAATGACTAAGAGTCATTAGCCTTATACCTAATGTAATGGACATGGATGACAACTCCTTACCACCTTGGTTTTGTATGAACATTGGGATTACTTCTTGGTCTTTCTTTCTACTGATTATTAGACTTAAAAAAAGAATTTCCTTCTCCCTTTTCGCTTTAATAAACTTGTTGAAGGAGTTAAGATTTGACATTTAACATTGATACCAAACTCGGCTTAGTGCCGTTTTGAGTAAGGATTTTTATTTTATTATTTTTTTGGAATTTTGAAAATGACCTTATGATAAATAGGGATGATCTCCTAGTCTAGGTCACTTGAACTCACCAAGTTGGAGAGATTTAGGGCTTTGTACATCATCTTTAACAATGAAATAGGATGAACTACTACAATCATTGATAAGTGTGATCTCTGATCATTTTCATGTTGAGTCACCTATAACCATTGAGTCTTGGGCAGCAATTGATGAAGGATTTTATCATCGGGCTAACGAGATGGAGATCTCTTACTACGGTATTTATGGTGTGTTGAGAAAGCAGACCTGTCAGTGATTTCACTTAGCAAATTTGAGTATGCTAAATGAAACTCCAAATGGTGTGTTCAAAATTTTTGATTTATTTTTGGTTTTGAAAATGAAACTTAGCAAATTTGGTATGATAAAGAAGGAAGTTCAAAAGGTATTTGATTTTTGTTTTGATTTAGAGACTATTTGGTATGTTAAATGAAGCCCCAAATGTGTTTTAAAAATTTTGAATTTGAAATGGAAACTTCACTTAACAAATTTGTATGTTAAATGAAATTCAAAAGTGTTTGAAAATTTTGAAATTTTGGATTTGGAAACCCACTTAACAAATTTGGGTATGTTAAATAAAGTTCCAAAATATGTTTTGAAATTTTTTTAGAATTTGATTGGAAGCTTCATAACAATTTGTATGCTAAATGAAATTGCAAATGGTGTTTGAATTTTGTTTTGATTTTAGATTTGGAAACTTCATTTAGTATATTTGAGTATGCTAAAGAGGTTTCAAAATATTTTGAAAATTGGAAATTTTGATTTGAAAACTTTGGTATGTTAAATGAAGTTCCAAAGTGTGTTTTGAAAATTTTAGATTTTGATTTGAAACCACTTAACAAATTTGAATGTTAAATGAAAATCCAAAAGTTTGTTTGATAATTTTGAAATATGTTGATTTTGATTTTGATTTAGAAACTTCTTTAATAAATTTGGTATGTTAAATGAAATTCCAAATGTGTTTTGATTTTAGATTTTGGAAAATTTCACTTAACAAATTTGGGTATGTTAAATGAAATTCCAAAAGGTTGTTTGAAAATTTTTGAAATGTGATTGTTGATTTTTAATTTTGGAAGAGAGGATTTCTATCCAACAAATTTAGGTATGTAGATTGGAGATCAATCTCGTTTTCGGAATATAAAGTTTTTATGTGTGATTGTTGCTTTTTGAAAGAGAGGAATTCCAAATTAAAACATATGTGTGATATGTTATGTTTTAAGTGGGATTTCCAAATTTTATTTTTATTTGAGAATGAAATCTTCATTCAATAAATTTGGGTATATTGAATTGATGTTCATCTTTGAAAAGTTTAATTTTGTTTGAAAATGAAACTCATTAAATAAGTGTGAGTATATTGAATGGAAATATTTCACATGTGCTTGAAAATTTTGAATTTATTTTTGAATAAAACTTCAACAAGTGTGAGTGTATTGAATGGAAAGAATGTGCTTTGAAAATTTTGATTTTGATTTTATTTTGAAATATAATTGTTCATTTTATTTAAAATGAAATCTTCACCAAAGTGAATGGATGAAAGATGTTCACTTGTGTTTTGAAAAATTTTGATTTGATTTTAGAAATATGATTGTTCATCTTATTTTGAAAATGAAATCTTCATCAAAATAATTTGATGAAAGATGTCCATTTGTGCTTTGAAACTTTTGATTTGATTTTGATTTTAGAAGATGATTGTTCATTTTATTGTTTGAATGAAATCTTAATCAAACTAAATTGATGGAAGATGTTCATTTGTGCTTTGAAAAATTTGATTTGTTTTGCTTTTTAATTAGGAAGATGATTGTTCATTTTATTTGAAAATGAAATATGAATTGATGGGAGATGTTCATTTGTGCTTTTGGAAAAGATTTTGATTTTTGATTTTGATTTTGATTTTGGAAAGATGATTGTTCATTTTATTTTTGAAAATGAAATCTCCATCAAAATGAATTGATGGGAGATGTTCATTTGTGCTTTTGAAAAGTTTTTGATTTGATTTTTGATTTTGGAAAGATGATTGTTCATTTTATTTTTGAAAATGAAATCTCCATCAAAATGAATTGATGGGAGATGTTCATTTGTGCTTTTGGAAAAAAAATTTTGAATTTTTTGATTTTAGAAAGATGATTATTCATTTTATTTTGGGAATGAAATCTTCATCAAAGTAATTTGAAAGAAGATGTTCATTTGTGCTTTTCAAAAGATGTTGTTAGTTTTATTTTTGAAAATCCCTACATGTAACAATCATGGGAATTGCTAAATGAGGGTGATAAAATTTTGTGGAAATTATTTTATTAAGTGCATTTTTGAAAAGGTGCTTTTGAAAAGCAAAGTTCTTTATGGAAGATTTCTTTATTTTAGGATGAACCTTTCCTTATCATGAAAATGACAAGGAGGAAGTCTTTAAAATATTTTCTTTTTATTTAGATCTTTTCATTTTACCCATTGGAGAACCCAACGGGGGTTTTAAAACCAACAAGGGATGTGGTCCTAAAACCTAAAGATGTTAGCTAACTCAACTCAAGAATGAAATGAGTTATGCCAGAAAGAAGGATAGTCTATTCATACCAAAGTACAAATAATTATCGATACTCAAAGACAATGATCATTTACCAAAGATGGAGAGAGAACCATCCTGGAGTCGCTAAAATCTGTGGTGAAAAATTTCCATAAACATATTTAGAGTCTCCTTCAAATCTATGGAGAAAGGAGAGGCAAAATATATAAAATTCATCTTGGTAAGATGCCAATAGATCAGATGTACTTATTCGGTGATCGAATATGTCATCAAAAAAATAGTGTACTATCTCGAAAGACATAAGTCACTACCCTTTAATGGAACCAATCACCTCAATAAGGACTCCTAAGGACAATGGGTCTAGATATGAGATTCTTCCCTTTTACATGAAAAGTAAAGGGTTTATTTTAAACGTTCATTAAGTTCCCTATGGGCAAGCCCCATAGTTAATTACATCCTAAGGAATGGGAATTTCTTAGGAAAACTCTCGATTAAGGTAAATGATCGTTGTTTCTAAAGATTTCAATAGGAAGGACTATCAATCGATTGGTTTATTTTTTTGAAGATCAAATGGGAATGATCAAAAGAGAGTTATTATCAAGCCAAAATGAGAATAAGTAGGAGATGCTCATGATGCTAGAAACCTAGCTCAAACTATCCTATAGTTTTGTTTTTAAATTGATTTAGTTTGTTGAGTTGCATTTTTCATTAGAATTTAGACTTATGATTCCTTAACACAAGATTAAGAAATGCCTAAGAGGTGAGGAATTATGCTTATGGCCCACAAAGGGAAAAGCAACCTCTAACCTAAATCTAGGGAGCTGAGGGCCAAGCATAACCTAAATCTAAGGAAAATGGGTAATTGGTTTGCCTCCACAAGAGGACAAACCACCCGATTTGGACTTAACCGCAGGGTGGCCAACTAACTCCTCCTACAATTTTAAATTCATGTGCAAGTCTTTATGCTTATGCAAGATATAGTTGTTTTTATTTAGAAAGAGACTAAGTCCTTAAACTCACTCCCTAAAGAGACTAGATCATGTAAAAGTATGCTTCAAATGACCTAAATCTAATGCAATTTAAATTTCATTTTATTTTTCATTCTTGGATAATTATTTTGACTCGGGATAATAGGATTTTTATGCATAATGCATGAGAAAGAAAATTATTGGCCAAAATCAAAGAGAGGTGAGTTTCCACCATGGCCTCAAAGGTCAAGCTGTTCTCTGGCAAAGGTGGAAGCCCTCCAATCAAGAGTGAAATAAGATGCATTTGTGCATGATATTATAAAGAAATGCTCATCCAGCTAAGGGGTTGCTAATTCTTTTATCTTGATTTTAAACTAAGCTTTAGGTGAGGTTATGAGTTGTTTAGTTTTATTTTGAGTTGTTAAGTTGGGTAAAAGATTTATTTTTCCTAAAGAGCCTAATCCTCATCCGTCATACATAAAGCAAGGAAGAAACTAGAAAATCATGCCACTTAATGCAAGTTAAATAAACATCAACAATTTATAAAGCTAACAAAAAAGAATAAAAGGCCATTGGGCACCACCGACAAACCAAAATATCAAATTGGGTAGTGAAGCTCTACCCTTATACAACCCATTACAAATGAATTAAATTATAATTAGGCAAAGGAATTCATTGTTATGGGGGTCTTCAAGCTTTCTTTCTTCTTTCTCCTTTTCTTCTTTCTTCTTTTCTTCTTTTATTTTTCTTCTTTTGGTTCCTTCTTTTAGATGGTTGGAAGGTGGATGCTCCAAGGCTTCACATGGTACATAAGATAAGATCTTATGACCAATGCTCATTCTAATCCCCCATAACAAATCATTCTAAAATCCTAATTATATAAATTTTTACATGAAAAGGAAAAGTGGAAATCTAACTAACACTTGCAAAATAAAGGTTAGTAAATCACACCACACAAATCCCAAACATATATATTGGACTTATCACCCCACACATGGGTGACTAAGTCCACCTAGCCTATGGATTATGCTTAGGGGTATAAGCACCTACAAGAAAAATCATTTATATTTTTATTTATGATAGCCCCTTAAGCACAATCCAAAAAAAATAAAGTTAGACTAAGCACATCCTACCATTCATTCTATGAGCATACACCCAAACATAATCTAAAACATTCATCACAAAAAAACAAACATCAAACCATGGACTAACCTAAAGCTAGAAGTGGTGACTTAGGCTAATGTGTGCTTTGAAGGTTTGTGTGGTATGCTTATTAGGAGTTTGGGTTAAATTTTCTAAGTATGAAGAACATGTTCAACTTAGAGGAGGGTTTCATTTAAGTTGTTTAAGTGTTTTGGGTTGGTTTTATTTTTTTTTTATTTGGTTTAAGTGAATCCTACAATAATTAATTACTAAGTTATGAAGAGAGGAAAGAGAAAAACTTCTCTTTCCTTCCTAACCTTAAGTAATTTTCTAAAGTATGTTCATTTTTAGTTTCATTTAGGTGAATGTTTTGATTAAATCTTTAATTAATCCTAAGTTTAGATAAAAAACAAACCTATTAAAAAAAGAAAGGCATTTTAAGATTAACTAAAATGAATCAAAATTCACGTAACACACATTGCTTCATATCTTTCCCAACATATATAACATGCATATGGATGGACCCTAAGCATATATACATGCAAATGAGAGTAATTAACACACTTTATGATGCATGCTAATAATCCATTTAAGAAAATTTAGAAGTTAAACATGTATGATTTTCTTAAGTAGAAAAGGTTTTTCTTATCCAAAGTTTCACACACATACATGAAAGTAAGAAAGGCATAAGTGAGTACAGCGCCATTGTTAACAAGAGGTGTAAGGTATGAAACCTACTTAGGGCTACATAAAGCCTCACAACCTCAGGGTTGTCCATACTAATATACCACTTTCCTTAAATACAAACATGCATATAAAAGAAATGAAGTGGAAAAGGAATATGCAAAAGTTGTTTGATAGATTTGTTTTCTTTATGCAATTTATTCATGTAAGTGTAGGAAATCTTTCTTAGATGATAGCATAGGGATGAATAGGGTATAGAATTAAATAAGAGTTGGGTTCTTTTCAAATGAACCCTACATCTTACCAACTTTTATTCAAAACTATGCTAACAAAAGAAAGAAAGGAAGGCTACACTAAACATGACTTTATAATCTATCACATGCAAGCTTGTAATTAAGATATGAATAGCACACTTTCAGATTTGATATTTCATTTATAAGTTTTGAAAATATTTTGGATTTAGTAGTGATAATAGCCACTCATATTTTACCTTAGCCAACACATGCACATTTGACATAAAGAAAATAATTTTCATTTTAAGATTTGAAACATGAAATTATGAATGCATGAATCACATGGCATACAACTTAGCATGTTGGGAAAGATTCAAAGCAATGGAAGTATGTAAACAAACTCACTTTACTTAAATCCTAAAGACATTCTTAAGGAATAAGAAAATTTAGAATAAATCAAAGTGAATTTCAAAATGATTTTTGTTTAGTTTGAAGTTTGACTTAATTTTGAAAAGGTGAGATGAGTTTGTTGTCGCTAACCCATTCCCACATGTGTTTGATATTTTGTTTAATTTTCAAATAATTAAATCTATTTTAAGCATTGATTAGGTTAAGGTATGAATTAAGTGGCTTAATTAACCCTTACCTTCACCACCTTATAAAAAAATTAACTAAGTAATTATGAGCCAATGAGATGACATAAAACCCACAAGGTATTTAAATTTGTAATGCACCTAATAAGGAAAAGGCCTAATGCAATTTGGCTCACAATTAAAAGTTAATTGCTTAAGGGTTTAGCTTAAGTACTTTTAAAACACCTTCACACTTATGAAAGGGGTTTTTTTCTTAATTGAACTTAGGCTATTAAACACCTAAGCATCTACCCAAGGTAGATTAATTAAGTTCTAGAACTTTTTACAATTTTTGAAATTTTTTTAAAGGGATAATTAATGTATTAACCCTTAATTAAGAGGAGATTAAGGAGAAAAAAGGGAGTTCAGGGAATAGCTTAGGGGAAATGCCCCAAAATTATTCCATAAAATTCTTACTAATTAGATCTTACCTTAATCAAACTTAATCAAAGGGTAAATCCACTAATCACACCTTAATTACCCTTTAATTACCTGAAAGGAGTAATTAGGAAATAAGCTATTTTCCAATTAAGCCCTCAATAAATCTCAAGAAAATTAGGAGAGAGCAGAGGTCATCCCCTAAAATGAACCCTAGAAATTTGAGATCAATTGGTGACTTAATTAGAGAATAATTAGCTAATTAAAATTCTTAAAGAAACCCAAATTCAAAGAAAAGGGGAATTCAAAATCCATTGAAAATATTTTTTAAATATTCTAGATGAAATTATCTATCCAAGGCATTTTTTTCTTTTTTTTGATTTTTCTATGAAGAGTTATGAATTTTGGAAGTTCTCTAAGTGAATTAGGAATTAATTAGGAATTTTATTAATCCCTAACTAATCCTCCTCACCAAGCAACGCTGGCGAGGCTGGCCGCTTTACACATCGCATGTGAGCCCTTTACTTAAGTTGTCATGTTAGAAGGGAGGTTGGCGTCACATGCATTTATATTCTCGACCATCCGATCAAAGATCGGACGGCTGAGAATTCCCCCACAGTTTATAAAATGGATAACGAATATATAAATGTGCCAAATAATCTCAACTGTCCATCTAAAATGGATGGCTGAGATGAGCCAAGTTCTTCCTTGAGGATTATTAGAGATCATCCATGATCCAAGGGGAGATCCAAGCCCGATCTAGCAAAGAATCATTCAAGACTCAACCCACACCATCTAGAAGAATAGAGAGGCCAATCCAATGGTGGATTTCATATATAACGAAAATTCCTTTCACAAAGGACCAACACCTCCTAATCTAAGTGGTCAAAAAATCACATACCTCACCGGAGCTGATCACCGGCACTCGAGATCGATGAGGTAGCTTCGTCCTGTGGAAATGAAGCCCTGTTGAAGTTCCTAGGCCTTGAGGTTGAGTGGATCAGTGGGTGGACCAACTCCTCTTCAAGATCCTTGCAGCTTTAATTGAATTGAGCTCTTCCTCACTGTGGGAACTCAAATGGATTCTTGGGCAAGTTCAAATTGGTCCTTAGATGAAGAGTGTAGAAGGAATTTGGATGAGATCAAGTGTAAAGGAAATTGGGAATTTAGGTGAGCTCCTCTATTTTGCACTATGCAAAACTGAGAAATGCAAGATTCAAATCCCTCTTATAAATCTTAGGAATGCTCTAAGGTGGTTGCTAAGGATTCCTAGGCTCCAATTGATCAAGAGTAAAGTTAATTTTCATTGAATTAGGGGGAGTATATCTCCTACTATGGAAATGATCAACCATTAATTGCATTTTGATCCAATTTACCATATGGAGTGAGCTATTTTGATGGTTAGATCATTGCACATGATCGGTTTGGCTAGAGGAATGGAATGATAACTTCCCATGTGCTGAAATTGAGCTTAGGGGGGAGTTTGGAAATTGAATTTCAAGCCATATGGTCAGGTTTGGTCTATGGATCAAATGGGCTAACCCAAACCCATTAGGTTGGGTGCACCACTCATGACTAAGTCTCCTTGAGCTTTTAGGAAAGCCTCAAGTGATTGTGAAGAGTGTATGACCAAAATACCCATGGGCTAGGCCAAAATTTGTTCTATGGCCTCGAGGTAAAATGGTCATTTTGCTATTTTTTTTAATTGGGTATGTTTGGTAGTTAAGAAAATAGGTTTGCCCAAGTTTCATTAGATTTGGAATCCATTTGATAGGGTTTTACTCATGTTGACCCATTTAGGTCAAAATGGGTCAACTTGGGTCAAGTTGACCAATTGGTCAGATTGGGTCAAGTTCATATGACCATTATAAATGTTTTGGTGCCTTTGGTTTGGTTCAATTTGGTATATATTTGGTTTTGGCTCATATGACTCATTTAGGTTAAATGAGTCAAGTTGACCTATTTGACCCATTTGACCTATTTGAGGTAGGTCAATGGTAGGTTTAGGTTTGGTTAGTCATATGGAGTGGATTGGTATCTTTGTTTCCAATCAATTTGGGTTAGTTCAATTTTGGCTCAACATGACCCCTTTAGGTCATGTTGGGTCTAAGGTCAATTGGGCTAGGTTGGGTCTAGTTGGCCAATTGACGCTTTGGTCAAGTTCGACAAGTGATTTGGAATGAACTTTACCCAATGGTTTGAGTTAATTTGGCTTAGATCAAGTTTTGACACATTTTGGCCCTTTAGGTCAAGTTGGGTCAACTTGGGTCAAGTGGGCCAATTGGGCTAGGTTAGGCTCAAATGTTAGCTTGGAAAAGTTCAAACATAGGTTATGAATGAGCTTAGATCAATGGTTTCAATCAATTTGGCCTTTGGTGGATTTTGGCTATGTTAGGTTTCATTTTAGGTTAAGTGTTGACTTAGTCAACCCTTAGTTTGACTTGGTTTGACTCAATTTGATTGATTGATCATCATGATTTTGATCATGATGAGAGGATATATGAGTTTGGTTCAATCCAATTTGGTTAGGATCAAAAGTTGGCTCATAAGGGTACTTTAGGTCACCTTGGGTCAAGTGAGCCTAAGTGGGTCAAATGGCTTGGTCAAAGCTTGATTTGAAGTTGGTTGATCTTGTATATGGACTCATGATTGAAATATAAATCCATTTACAAGTGGTTTGAAGTCAAATGGGTTTTGATCCATTTGAAAATTTCATATTCAAAGGAAGAATATGAAGAGGTTTTGGATTTGATTTTTGATTTGGGTTTTGATTGTTTGATTGAAGTTTGGATTTATATATGAGCTCATGATTGTAGGATTGATTGAACCATGAGAGAAAATCAAGGATTTTGCTTGATTTGGAAGTGTTTTGGCTAAGTTCAAGATTTTGACTTGAAAGGCTTAGATTGGATTTTGAGTTGATTTGGATTTGATTTTTGGAATTGATTTTGATTGTTTGAATTTATATTTCATTTATATATGTGAATATAAATGAGAATATAAATTGATCATGTGAAAATTTCAAGGATTTGAAGTGGTTTAATCATGATTTGGACTAAATTAATTAAAAGGAAATTTAAATGATTTAAGAAAATTTTTTTAATTTGAAATTTAATTGTTGCCTTTGATTTGATTGATTTATATTTATATTTCATTTATATATGAGAATATAAATAAAAATACATATATGTTTTGAGAAAATCCCAAGGGTGTGAATTGATTTGATCAAAGTTTAGGATTGATTTTGGCTAAGTCCTTTAATGGAAAATTAAAGGGACTTAAGAAAATTTTCATGAGTTGATTTTGAATTTTGAATTTAATTTGATGGGTTTGAATTTATATTTCATTTATATATGTGAATATAAATGAGAGTATAAATGAGTATGAGAAAATCTCAAAGATTTGAATTGGCTTGAATCAAGACTTTAGTTAAGTCCTTAAGGGAAGGATGGACTTAGGCAAAATTTGGACTTAGAATTTTGATCATGGGTTTCAATCATAGATTTCAATCATGGATTTCAATCATGGATTTGAAATATGGATTTGAAGAAAATCAAATGAGATTTGATTTGGATTTTGACTTGAAAGAGGGAGAGTGAGGAGTGGTGCAAGCTAAGGGTAGGCAAATTTCCTAACACTCCTAAAGCATGACCTAGTCCTATGGCTAACCCTTCTAAGTCTCTAGGTTAGGGGAGTGTCCACCTAATCACTAGATGTGTCTTAAGACTAAGGAACTCTTAAAGTATAAGAGAAGTCCTATGTCTAAGATGGAGGTGTTGAGAGCTCATTCTAAAATGAGGTCAACAAAGAACATATCTGTGTCGCTCCCCTCCTGACATATCTATGAGGGGTCATGTCTATCAATCTCACCAAATAGCCTCCTCGCTAGGATCTACAGATGACAAATCATCGATCTCCAGGGAACATTCTCCTATCAAATAGTTAGAGAAATGACATATAAGAATCCAACAAAAAAGTGGGAGTTATACTAAGAAGCGGTAACAAAAAAGAGGAACAAAAAAAGAGAAAGCAGAGAAAGTCGAAAAAGAGCCAACCAGCTTTCAATAAATTTGACTCACTTCATGCATGAACCACATTTGTTGGGGGGCATTTGTTGACCTCCACATATGTGTCATAAGTCGGGTCAAGCCTACAAGTCAATTCGACGGACTTCAGAAGTGACAATGTGCAAATCGGGGCACAAAATGCACTGGACGTCACCTAAAATGGTCGAAACGACCTCTGATCGATGAGCCAATTTCATCGTTGCATTTAGAATGTCAAAACTGATCAGAATATAAATATTGTATAATCCAAAGATCGACCAACCAACCGATTGAGCTATCAATGTGTTGAGGCGCATATCAGAGTAGGGAAGCTACGACAATGTCCAAACGACCTCCGTTCATGAAAGTGATCACATCGTTAGCTTCAAAAATGTCAAAAATTACCAAATGAGACTATACATGTTCAATTCAGATGAGTCTGTGCAAATGTCAAATAAGCAGAAGTGACAGCACACAAATTGAGGCTGAAATACACTAGATATTGCCAAAATTAAACTAAATGATCTCCGATCGATGAATGGACTTCTCCATCACGTTCAGAATAGTGAAATTGGTCATAATATAAATGTTGTAAAACTTGATAATCAACTGATCAAGCGATCAAGTTGTTAATGCACTTACACGCATATCGAGGTCAGGAGGCACCGACATAAACTAAATGACCTCTCTTCATAAAATTGATTGTGACGTTGGCTTCAAAACATCAAAATCTATCAAATAAGATCATTTGCACCTAATTCAGACAAGTCTGCATGAATGTCGAGCGGTCAAAAGTGGTGACGTGCATTTTGAGTTGAAATTGATTCAATTTGATGTCAACTCAAACCAAATGGCCTCCGATTACGAAACATACTGCGCTGTTGCGTTTGGAATATTGAAAAAAAGCTAAGATTGATATATATATATATATATATATATATATATATATATATATATATATATATATATATATATATATATAATGACCATTTTATCGACATAAAATTCATATTAAAATTTAAAAATCTATTTAAAATCCCTAATATAATCTTAATGCCCTAACTCCACTCTAATGAACTCTGGCCGGCCCTATTCCTCCACTCACATGACCCACCCCTCTTCACATATGTGAAAGGAAATCACTCTTCCTCACGACAGAAACCCTCCCCTTCGTTTCCAAACCTGAGTCTTCAACACAAGTTTCCTTCTCCTCTCGATCGCTCTCCTCCTATGAGATTCCTTTCCTTCCTTCAAATTGACCTTCCCCCTCTCAAAATTAAAGAGATTCTTTCTCTTCTTTCATTTCCATTTCTTCCTCCAAACCGAAAATTACAAATTCTTCCTTTCTTCTTCCTTCTTCTTCTTTCTCCTCTTTCTTCCTTCTTCTTCCATTTCTTCCTCCAAACCGAAAATAGATTCTTTTCCTAAATTTCTTTTTTTCTCCATTCATTTCTTCCTCCATGAGCTCCATTCTCTTTTCTCCCTACTTCTATCATCTAAACAGAAAGCAAGAATGCAAGGGATAATTTGGATGCACGAAATAATTATTGTGAATGCAAAATACATATATGCAGAACTCTTTGGTTCCAAGACCCCGCCCCATGGGCGAATGCAAGAAATGAATGTGAAAATACATATATGCTTGCATCTCTTTTGCAGGTTCCAAGACCCCGCTAATGCCCCATAGTAGTGGTGAAGACGGTCAGGTCAAGACACCACTCATTACTAATAGGCATCGAAAGCAAGCCAACATCCGTTAGATGTCACTCCATCTAGCCGAATGTTGCCAAAATTTCAACTAAAATTTGTGACTTAAATAAATTCAAATGGAAATCGCCTAAACTCAAATTAAATAAAAAATGCACTATGAACATGAAGATAAATATTAAATCAAAGTGGAGAATGCTTAACGGAAACAAAACAAAACAAAGAGGAGAATGCTTAAAGGAAACTAAATAAAACAAAGAGGAAATACAATACTAAAGTAAACTACTTAATTTTACGCAAGAAGTTCCTTCCTTTCTTCAAAATCCTTAAAGTCTATTAAGTTTTCTTTCACAAATGATGTGAAAAGTAAGACCACCCCACGCATATTTATAGGAAAGGAAAGCTATCTCTATGGGACCCGCTTATAATTAAACTAACAACATATGTAAAACATATCATAACAACCTTGTTCCATGTTTGTTATAAAATTAAATGCAGGTTAACCTTAAGAAAGTTAATGCTAAACTCATAACAAACTTGCAATAAATTTGAAGTCTAATTTTCAAATAAATAAGGAATTTGATGTGAAGTTAAGAATGAATCTAAATTGGCTCTAACAACTCTTGTTGTAGAAAATATGAAGAGTCCTTAAATGATAAAATTAGAGAGGCTTGAAGCTTTCTTTTGGGTGAACTTTGTACATATAAACTTGTATGAGTGCAACTGCATGAAGTATGCCTTCACACATATCTTATAGCGGTCATTCCTTTGGGTCAAATATACTAAAATACATGCAAATGCTTGAATGAAAATAAATTCATTACACATATCTAAAATGAATATATTCTTATTCAAAGCCCATACAAACTTTCAAATGATCACAGATAAGCAACACATCATGCAACATAAGACATTAATTAAGGCATTCTTATGTATATTCGCATGTACCCTGACACTATGTTGAATGCTTAAATTCAAGTGCCTGAGGATGCTTGGCGGGTTATTTTTTGATTTAGACTTATGATTGGGTCCGGGTTAACAAAACCTAAAAATTAATTATAAGAATTTCAACTTAGTGAAATATCCAATAGGCTAATTCTATCATGTGATAGTAGATCTGATCCTCTGTTAGGAGCTAAACAGAGTCAATAGGATCTAAAGTTTTCAAGTATATTAGAGTCAATCAATCAACTATCCCGATGATGGCTGTGTTAAATGAAGATTTCAACTGGAGGGAATAATTACCATCAAAATATGTTTGCAAGAGCAATACGTAACTGAACGAAGTACAGA